>OX422220.1:8735000-9935000 GCA_949130495.1 Sambucus nigra | reverse complement strand
GCAAGACGACGATCCTATGTTTTGTTGAAACAACCTCCAATGTAGATAAACCCTCAATAGAAAATGACAAGCGGATGATAGTAGCATCAGACATCCTCGTCGTGGGTGGAGATCCAATCTGGCAAAGAGAGGAAGGAAATTACAGTTTTTTTACCATTCTGGATCCCTCTCCTTCATCATTGATGACTTAACTGGAGGCGACGAACGAAAAATAACTATCGGTGATAACCTTGTTTCAATGAGCTAGATTTTGCAAGAAAATAATATAACGTATGAAAAACCTAGGGTCGATTTTGGATTTCAACGTAAATTGGTTTGTGAACTATCTTTGGATGGTTTGTTAAAACAAATTTTAGAGAGTTGTGTGACAATGAAAAGTCTGGGGAGTCGCCGTCATTTGGAAGCAATTGTGCAGAATATATTCTAGAAAGATTTGGGCCATAGTTTTAATAAAATTAAAGAAACCGATTTCAATCTTTTGGGCCTAAATCAAGTTGATTTTATTGGGGTTGAAGACATTGGTTTACCACCAGTTTTTAAGGAGTTGGAAGATATTGCAATTGGGCCCCGAAAATTTGAAGAAATTTATTTTGAGCCCTATTTAAAGAAGAAAAAATATCTTCCAAATATTTGTTCATGTGGCATAATTGGGAACATTTTTGGCAAGAATTGTTCGTGCGACCTGAACTGTTCCAATTCGTCATTTCAAAGTTTGAGGCAACCTTTTCAAAGGAGGGAGAGTGGTGTAAATAATAATGGGGGGTATATTTGTAATGTTCCTTTCTTTTGTCTTTTGTCACACTTGTCATATTTTAGTGATTATCTATTATACTTAGGATGGAAGCTTAAGTTTCTATTAGTGTTGTCATGGTTGATACCACACGATAACCATACTTAACTAGCACTATCTAGAACCTTACCAATGTCTATAAATATAATCATTCCCCATTTGGAAAGATAGATATATTTGGTTTGTTAATAAAAAATCAAATATGTGATTTCATGTTTTTCTCTCTTCTTTAGATCCAATTTTTGGTGTTTGCATATGATTATATTTGGTATTTTTTTTTATAATGTGTCTTATGCCCACCTCCAACAAATATTGGACTTTAAAAAAGGATAATTTTTTTGGGAGTGGTTTGATATCTGAGATGAATCTATTATTTCGATTTGTTACTTATTTTGTTATTAAATTATTAAATTGAGTTGTGTATATTTTAATACACATAAAAGACCTCAAACAGATTTTTGTTATATGGTTTTACAAAAAGGGTGATTCAAATCAAGATTTTTTGGTACCCTATATCAAAATCAAATCACAAAAAGAAAATAGAGTCGAAAAACACCAAAGCAATGTTGTATCAGACTGCTTGTCTTTTCGTAGTTGGATCTCTAAGTAACATTGCTTTAAGTTCAGACTTCTTTTATGAAGGATACTCTTTTTCAAAAGTGAGATTACCATCGTCTTTAAAAGGGATACTACTTGGGAAAGAGGTACCGGGTATTCTTTTAATGTTGTGGCTCCCTTGTTTGTGCATTATTTTATTTTATTTTTAGTTTATCAATTTATGACGAGTTTGGAGTTTATTGTTGATGTATACGGTGTCCACATTTTTGTTATTTAGGCATGATTTTCAAAAAAGATGGAAATATTAGTGATGATGTTACTAATAGGATTAAAGCACATTGGATCAAGTGGATAAGTGTTATTGGCGTATTGTGTGATAGACGTATACCTTTAAAGTTAAAAGGGAAATTTTATAGGATGGCCAATAGACCTGCCATGTTATATGGAACATAGTGTTGGGCAACCAAGAAATAAAATATGCAGAAAATGAGTGTGGTGGAGATGCGAATGCTAAGATGGATTTGTGGTAAAACTTAAAAGGATAAAATTAGAAATGAACAAATTCGTGAAATGGTAAAAGTAGCTCCTATAAAAGATAAATTAAGAGAAATCGACTTAGATAGTTTGGACACGACAAGAATAGACCAATAGATGCTTCCATAAAGATGAGTGATTTAGTTAGTATTGATGGTAATGCAAGGGGTTGAGGTATGCCTAAATTGAATTAGTGGGCTATTATAAAAAATGATATGATATCATGTGGTTTAACCGAAGATATTGCACTGGACAAAATGGAATGGAAAAATAGGATTCATTTAGCCGATCCCAAATAGTTGGGAAAAGGCTTTGTTGAGTTGAGTTTTTTAATTTGGACTTGTATTCTAGGTTTTCCTAGTTAATCTTTTATTTATTTATCCGTAATTCTTTCCTAATAAGGATCCCCTTAGATTATTATAATTAAGGATCTTGGTTTAAAGCAATGTAATCAATTAATTCTAATCACGTAAACTCCTTTTCTTTTTACAGCTGAAGACAGCTCGCGAAGATGTAAAATACGGTGTTGTAGGAAGTGTTATTGGAGCTCTTTCAACTGCAGGTGTTGCTTGGAAATATTCACGGAGTCTCCATGGTAGTGTTTGGTCTCTTTTCTATGGTTATTCTATTATACGTTATATTGCTTAATTTCACTGTAATATTTTAAACATAATTTCTTATATATATAGCACCATATGATAACATATCATTGACAGTAGGGGTGGCCATGGGCCGGGCCTGGGCAGGCCCGGTCGGGCTCGGGCCGGGCTTGAAAAATTAACGGCTATCCCAAGCCCGCTCGGGCCCAGATCGGGCCTTATTATGTAATCCCAAGCCCGTCCAGATTTGAAAGCTCTTTACCCAGGCCCGTCCGATCGGGCCATATTATATTAATTAAAATATTTTTTTTAAAATTAAAATACCTCTTTTTTTATTTAAAGACCAATTTTTTAATTTAAAATCTGTTTTAAACTCCACATATTATAAAGTTTATATATAAAGTTTCCCACTTTACATGAAAAGACTTGGTATACGTTTTTATATTTATAAAAGTTCCCCCCAACATATATATATATATATATATATATATATATATATATATATATATATATATATTTCGGGCCTCGGGCCGGGCCGGGCCTCATCGGGCTTAAGAACTCATGCCCAAGCCCGCCCGAAAAAAAATCAGGCCTATAAAATTATGCCAAGCCCGCTTTGCGGGCCTATTCACCTTACCCAAGCCCTATTTTTTTATTGGGCGGGTTGGGCGGGCTTGGCGGGCCTCGGGCCTATGGCCACCCCTAATTGACAGGATGTGGTTTCTTAATAATATAGACTTTTGAATTATCACTCCTCACTGTCCTTGACCGACTTAGCTTCCCCATTATTAGTGAAATCTCTACTACATAATTTCACAGTGTATTACTCATCTGCTGAGTGCGTTGTTAACTATTATAATTTCTTCCCAATTTCATTCATTTTTATATTTACATATTACAGAGTTTAAATTTTGACTTGGGTTGCTCATTGCCTATTAACCCTTTTAGTGTAGTTTTTTGTCCGGTGTTTGATCGCAATTTAATTAGAAATTTGGATTCTCTTGTGGAGAAAAATGATTTATATATCTGTTCATATCTACGTGGTGTCCTTGCATATAACAAGATTAACATCGAAATTACTGGAAATATGGTGACTTTTGTAGGAAGCATTTGGTTATGATAGGAATGAAGTTTTTACTTATAAGTTCCAATGCGCCCTTTGCTCCCCATTTGTTTGGCTGTATTTTAGCCCAGGAGCAAAACTTTTGAATGATATGCCTTTGAACCCTTAAAGTGTCATTAATACTAAAAAAATCTCCTAAAATATCATAAAAAAGTAATTCTGATGTTTTTCGGGATCGTACATTATCACAAACTTTGGCATCCAAAGTGAAATACAGGCCAAAGGACAAATTTCCCCAGGACAACCCCCCACAGATTTTGACATGAATAAGGGTTAGGGGGAGGGGCTGGGAGTACAAATTTGTTGATCCTACCCAAATGATGGTTATCATGAAGCTCCAGTGTGATTGGTGGAAACATGAATGACTCAACAATGGACCCCACGCCTTTTAATGGGTTGTCTTTTAACAATCACATTAGAGGGTCATGTTCACTCTCTTTAAAGAGGGTCAATAAATTTGGACCCGGGGGCTAGTCAAGAGGAGAGAGAAAATAATTTGAATTTTGATTCCATTTTTTATTCTAGTTATCCACCTTTTATTGATGTGAATAAGATGACATCATTATATTATCTAACTTAATAATTAGTTTCTTTATTTAAAAAATTCTTACCCCGATTTAATTCAAAATCGAATGGGCCACTTTATACAAGTAATACTAGACTTAAGAATAAGATATTTTTAGTGATTTGAAAGAGAATAGAGATTTAGAAAATTTCAATTTGATTATTATATAGAGTGAGTGTTATTGTTTGTATATTCTTCCGGGAGTTTAAGTTATAAATAAAGGGAAATTCTAGCTTCTTGCTCCCATTTCAATTTATGGGTGTTACATTATCCCTTCGAGCAGGAGTTGTGTTTGGCTGGACTTTTGGACATGAAATTGCAAACCACTGGATGCAACTTTACAGGTTGGATACCATGGCTGCGCAGGTCAAGTTCTTGGACTAGTGGCAGAACAAAGCTGAAGGACAGTCTTAACTTAATAGGCTTGTGTCGAATAAACACCAATTAAAACTTTAGTTCCTTCCTATTTCACAATAAGAATTACTTTGGGTGTTTTGATTGGGAATTTTTTTTGCTTTTTTGATATTTAGGATCTTTTAGCATCAACATGGTCGTTTCCTGGTTTTCTTGCAAAATTTGTGGTATTAATAGAACGTACAACTCATTGTGCATTACCTTTTTTACAACATGTGCCATTTTCATTGTTTTGCGTATTTTAATTTCAAATCAAAAGAAAAATATTTCACTTTGCAAATGATTCTCAAAAGATAAAAATGACTCTTACCATGTAAATTTGATAAAAATTTACTACCTCTATGCTATACTTTTGAGTATCTGCAATAAGAACTTGTTTGGGTGTTTTGAAATTGTAAAGTTTTGATTGGAAATGGTTTTTGGTTTTATGATTTTCGGGAACGTTTAGTGTGGGCTTGTCCATTTTTAGTTATCCTGCAGAATTGATGTAATGTGGAAAATGCAACTCCAGCAGTACTTTCTTCAGATAGTCTGTATAATGAGCATTGCAATTCAAATTTAATATTACACGATATTTAATGGGGTTATAAAATAGTATTATTTCTTGGGTCAACTTTCAATTAAGTACTATTGGCTTAATTTTAATTATATTAATCCTCTTTTTATAAAAGTCTAAAGTAAAATGTAATTACCTAAACAAATCCTAACCCTTACATCTAAACACTCAATCTCCATTTGAGAAGCACTATCTTCGTCACTCCATATCTCCATCTTTCGGCCACTCAATCTCTCTATCCCCCTCCTCTCTCTCTCTCTCTCTCTCTCTCTCTCTCTCTCTTTCTAGAATTGATGTATATATATGTGTGCGAGTGTGTTTATATGTAGTTATGGTTTGATTTTTGTGTATGCATTTGTATGGTCGTGCGTAAATGTGTATATATATATATACACACGTGTGTGCACGAATGTGCGTATATTTGTGTAGTTTTATGCGATGGTGTGTATCTGTGTGTGTGTGTGTGTGTGTGTGTGTGTGTGTATGAGAGTGTGTATGTATGTGTATCTACAAGTGTATATCTATATAATATCAAAATAGGTTGTTTTACTATTCCAAAAAAATAAGGGCTCAGATTTGTTGAGCTTCTACGATCTAATGGTCTCATATTGTGCCATGTCATTAAGGGCTGAGATTTATTGAGCTTACATGGTATAATGGTCTCACATTGTTCCATGTCATTATGGAAGAGTTATGACATGAAAAAATGGATAAACCAAACAAAAACCTACCTCCTTCTGTCTTTGCAATCCCGTTAAAAAACAAACCTCATTTCACAGCTCTCCTGTTTCACCTTCACGCCCAAGATTTACACGCTCATGCATAATGATGCCGCCCTCCGCCTGCTGTCGCTGCCTCCTTCGATAATCTTCATCTTGACCGCCACTGTCCTACTCCTTCGTCTCGACCGCTGCTTCCTGATAATACACAAATATTGCGTATTTAATCTCTCAAACCTACGCCTTTTAGCCCCCTCAGGTGCCTTAATCTCTATATTTAAGCCCGTTAACCAGAAAACCTTGGTTTATATTTTTAACATGCTATATGAGGTATAATTGGGCTTTTATACGTATTTAGGTACTAAGAATGGAGTTCAGACGCATTCCGCTCAAGTTTCGTACGCAAACGCACGTTTAAGGGATTTTCGGTCAATTCATAATTTGGCCAACTGGTCCAACATCTGCACAGAAGTTGTAGCCCTCCTTGCAAGCTTCATGTGGTCACGAACGGTGTGCGATTCGGATCCCTAATGAAGATTACAGCACTTTTGGCGGAAGAGAAAAATAATGAAATCAAAAGAGGAGAAAAGAGGAGGAAAAGGAATGCAGTAGGCTCACACTTGTTTGATTGATCGATCGACCAAATGGGTCGATCGATCGATCCTTCACATTATTCCATCGAGCTGAGACAGTGGGCTTGGTTTTTTATCATTAATCGATCGACCAAAATGGGTCAATCGATCCCCTATTTTTTTGAGATATTGTGCTTTTCTTTACTTTCTTCTTTTCTTTTCTCCCAACTTACTATATAACCCAATTTTGTTGTAATATCAAATAATTAGTTTTAGAAGACATTTTAGGTTAGGGTTTGGTTTTGAGAGCTCATCTTCTTTTCTTCTTGGGTTGACATCCATTTGGTTTTTTAAGATTGAACTATTCATTATCATCTCCTTTAATATAGTTTTGTTCTTCATTCTCCTTGCTTTGTAAATTATTTTCCATGCTTTGTACTTAGTTTAATTGCTTTATTTCTTGCTTTACTAGTTTAATTGGTTGAATTTAGTTTAATTCATGTATTGCCCTTAGATAAATAGGGTCGGGATTTCATTCCGTCATTAACGGGCCCCGAGCTCCGAAAATTAGATTTTGTGCAAAATTGCGCTTAATTGAACCCGCGCATATTAAAGTCGAATTATTATGCGTTTAACTTTATTTGTCATGCAACTTTAGTGTTTATAGCAATAATTCGAATTTAATCCGCGTGTGACCAATTTTCGATTAAATGTTTATTCTCGCAACTTTGGCTTAAATTTCTTATTGTGTGAAGTTTATGATTAATTGATAATACTTGATTAAATTACTCTCGAGCAGGAATCTTGATTAGTAGTTGATTCGATCCGTATGGTTGTATGTTGTCCCGATCCTCGCTTTTACTTTATTTAGACTTAACTTCTCTTTTCTTTTATTTACATTCACACATCACCCTTTTACACTTTTATTCCTGAATTAATAATCCATTACGATCTATCGAACATTCTCTGTGGATTCGATACCCGACTTATCGCTATACTTGTATCGTAAGTGTAGTCGTAATTTAGGTCTCGGTATAGAGTTGGTGAGCCGAATATAAGACAATCGGTGCGTAGGTGACTCTCGCGCCGCGGCAAAACCTGGTCAATCAAAATAGTGCCATTATCGGGGAGTATTTTGTCATAGATTCTAATTGTCTTATTATTTCGTAGTATTTTTTATTTTGTTTCTATTCTTTGTTTTAACCTTTTTTCCAGGATTTCTACATTTGTGCGCCTATAAACTCTTGAATTTTGCCGTGCGCACATCATCTTTGTGGAAATAGCCATCTCGAGCCTTTGTTGGGGTAAGCATGTCTTATTCCAATCCTTTTGGTAATCATTATGATAATTCTCAAAATCCCTGTACTCCTATGACTTTTGGTCAATACTTGGAGTCCCAAAAAATTGCAAATTCAAAAATGACTTTGGGCGAGTATTACAAAAGTCAAGCTTTGGAGTGCATGTATTTTGAGGATGATGATAAAGATTTTGGGCCTCTAATTCCTTATAATAGGAATGTTGAAACTAAAGGCTATACCTTTCAAAACTCCTATAATAATGAGTAGGGGTGTGTTTCGGCCGGATCGGATTGGAAAAGGACCTTTCCGAAAAAATTCTAATTTTTTCGGAAATAAAATATTTGTTCCAATTTCCTATCCAATTTTTTCTAGAAAATCAAAAAAGTTTCCGAAATCGGAAAAAAATCAAAAATTCAAAAAATATACTAAAAATTCAGAAATTTTGGGAATTCCAAAATTTCAAAAAAATTAATATAGGATTTTCGATTACTCGAAATTATCATTTTAAAGAAATCGAAAAAAATATTTAACCCAACATGTAAATATGTAAGGATTTAACCATTTTTTTCATTTGTGTAGAGGATAGAGAGATATTCTCCTTTTATAGAGGACTTTTTTGGGCCTCTCTTCCTCTCCTAGTCGATGTGGGACACATGAGAATGTTTCAAAAAATTAGAAAAATTGGGAATCGGAATATTTTTCTGAAAAAATCGAAAATAATTCGGAAAAATCGGATCGGCATACTTTCAGAAAAATCGGATCGAAAAAATTAGAAAATCGAAAATTCAGAATTATTTGCAATTTTCGATCCGATTTTTTTCGGAAAAATCAGAAATCGGAAATCGGAAACCTTATATACGTTCCAAAATCGGAAAATATCGGATCGGATATCGAAAAAATCGGAATGTTCAAAAAAAAATACAGCCCTAATAATGAGTTTAACTTTTGTGCCGATAATGATTTTCAAACTCCTCATTTTCAAGCATTCGTAGCTCGGCCTATGACTTTCGGCGAGGGTTTGCTTATGCTTGAGAACGAGAGGTATGAAGAATGTTATCGGGAAGAACATCGTTCTTGGGAGCAAGACTTAGATTTATTATTCGAATCCGACGATGATTTCTCTTCCGTGACTTTTGAAGTCGAGGAATGTTTTGAACAAATTGAGGATTTTGTGCCTACTTTGGAACAAACCATTCGTCACTTGGCCCATCTTGTAATTGAGAATGAAAGCGAGGATGAAATGGATGTAGTATATATTTGCAATGTGTAAGAGGGTACTTTAGATTATAGATGGAGGCGTAACCCCTGTTTGAGTATGGTAATAATAAGAAAATGGGCCAAAGCCTTAGATTGGCAATAGAACACCCACACACAAGTTCAATGAAGATAAGACTCAGTTTAAACTCACAAATCTCTCGTGTGTAACTCAAGAAATTATAATGAACTTAGAAATAACTTAGCTAGAGGGAGAGAGAAATAAGCATCCCTGATAAACCTTGGTAGGCAGATAGAAACACACCAAAACACCCCAAAACACCCTTTCTCTCTCTATCAAGTATTAAAAGCTTCGTGATTAATAACAATGGTGAGTGGGTGAAACTCTCTGGTTTGCAATAACTCTCTCTAGCAATAACTTCCTTGATTCTCAAAAAAACATGAACTCTCCTGAAAAGGATTCCTTTTCCTCAAAGGTGGTTGGGGTACTTAAATAGCCTCCCACACCATCCCCAAGTCAACTCAGTCATTAAAGACAATAAAAGACCTCCCTCACACCTTATGTCACAACATTAAATGTGTGATTCACTAGTTGTCCCCACGTCATAAGCATTAAATGCCAAGACATGCCTTTTGCCTAACCACTGTGTGTCAGGGGACTGTTATTGCAGAGGTGGCTCACCAACTGCCTGACAACCCCAAATACCACGGTGGTTTACTCAAGTGTAGGTCTAACATTGTTTAGCTGGATAGTGACATCACCTACAGTAGATGTGACATTAAGTAGAGGGTTATTTGGTTCACAGCTCAACACCCGATGGAACTCCAAGCTGCTCCACCCAAGGTTCCACGGTCAGGGTTCTTTGGTGTTTTTATCAGGTGTATCTAAGATGGTCAGGACAAGCCCCAGCGGTGCCTCACTTCTCAATCCTCCAAACCAAGTCCCTCTAAAGTTCCCGCAGTGAGATCATTCGATAGAGCATGAAAGCTCTCCCAGGCCCTGTCAAGCCTAGTCTCGCGCGAGTAACGTTTGACCTCACACTAAAACTCATTATTATTCTCGTTACATTATCACAACTGTTACATCTTACAGTCAACATAAACAGAAATACAATATGACTAATACAACAAGCTAAAGTATAATTTGCCACGCCAAGCTACCACGCTTGACCTACCACACTCTCTTAATCCCAAACACTATTGCCAAGGGGTGGATTATCCCTAATCTCTAGATTACCTCCAATCCCCCTCTACACAATGAAATGATTTCTTCTTTGGATCCCAAAGAAGAAAGTTTCATTGAAAATGATCCTATTTCCTTTGAAATTCCAACTTTTAGTGATGATAACTCATCTCTTGAGTTTGAATTTCTTTCCTCCCCATTTTCATTCTCCGTTTTCACACCGTCATAAGTACCCGATGAATCGGTACCGAACTTTAAAATGTTCAACCCTTTCACCCACGAAGATTACTTACTCGAGTTTCTTTTCATGAAGGCATCTTTGCCCTCTTCTGTGCCACCTCCCATTCCACTTGCTAAATCTTTGGGAGGAAATTCAGGTTATTTTGGTCCCCTTGTGTATTTGTCACCCGTACTATCCAAATCCCCCATACTCCCTCCCAAATTTTTAATTGGGGATGGTTCACCTTTTCCACCACCCACATGTCTTTCGTCGTTTGAATGGAATTCCTATTTTCCGGGAGGCATGCTTAAAAGGGAGGGTCGACCGTTGATCCTCCAAAGTTAAATTGTATTTTGGGTGGACCCTCAAAAATTTAGATCTCTAGTGTATAGTTAGTTAGGAGCTTAAATAGTAGGTTGTACATAGTTAGCTTTTTATTCTTTTTTTCTTGTTAGTTCTTCTTTCCTTTTAGTTTAGTCTAGTGTAATTAGTTAAAGTTTTATTTCTTCTTTTCTGTTATGCTTTGTACTAACTTGTTTTGCAGATTCATTTGGACTTGTACTTATGGAGATCTCTCCAAATTTGGGTAATATCATTCTTTTCCTATCTTTGTGTTGTGTTCTTTAATGAACGCATTGAGGACAATGCAACATTTAAGTTAGGGGGTGTGGGATATTCTATCCATTTCATTGTTTAGTCCTTGAATTTGAATACAATTTAGTTACAAAGCATGTTTTTGTTAAAAATTGAAAATTTTCAAAAAGATTTTCTTTCTTTTTTCTCCTTTATTGGTCATTTTGCCCTTGTTTCCGATAATAAATTCTAATAATTGCCCGATCCATTTGTTAATTCAACTATGCATGTTCTCGCTTTTAGAAGATATTAGACTTTAGTCCTCAAATTATGGATATTATGAATAACTTCATGAATTAAACTTTAATCCCAGGAGCACATGCACTTTCCTTATTACATTGATTTGGTTTAAGATTTTTATAACTCGATAATCTTTTGTTTCATTGTATATACTTACACCGAGTGAGATTAGAGACTTATCTTCATTTGCGAGTGTATACATTACTCTTTCCTCTTTGAAAACGTTACAACCATTGGTAACCTCTTTATTCTTTCATTGACCGTTCATTAATTGAGTTCATATATGAAATGTGTTACTTGATCATGATTTTCATATATTGTTTTGACTCGAGAATTGCGTAAACTTTTTGAAATGATCATAGGCCATCTTTGTATATCACCCATATGAACTTGACCTCACCTTTTATATGTTCCCTAGTCAACCCACTTGAGCCTAAATACTAGCCTTTTGTTTCATTACCCAAAATTCACTAACCAACTCCAAATTGGAGTTTTATACCATACATATTACCTTACATACCCTTGTTTGGATTGTTTACTTGAAATTGAATGATATTGTTGTTTTTTGGTTGCAATTTGAGCATGAAAAGAGTGAGAAAAGAAGAAAGTGTAGTGAAAAAGAGAAAGTCTAAAACCAAAGAAAAAAATGAGAAAAAGAAGAAAATAAAAAGAAAGATAAAGTTGTATATTGTGTATATAGTGTTCGAATAATCCTTTTTACTCTCTCTATTGTTATATCTAATGCTCGTTTGGAAATCATTTTTCCAATTTTGTAATTACCCACTTTTTCCCATTATCCCGAGTTTCATCCCCAAACACCTTTGAATCCGTATATACTACTCTTTCATTTCGTACCCTAGCCTAGCCTACATTACAACCCTATTAAAGTCCTACGTGATCTTAGGTTGATGTAATTCAAAGGTTTAAATAGTTATGATAATCTGTGAAAATGCATTTCGCCTCTTTTAATGTGCGATATCCTTTCACTAAGATTACAGTTTTTATTTCCTATATAGCGTTCTTCATTTGTGGCATGTGTGCGGCCTAGTTTCCCTTTACATTTACTCTTTATGCCCGCAAGTCCCATGTGTTACCTCCCTGTTTTAAGTGAATTCATTTGATGAGTGTAATGCCCGTGAGGATTGACATTTATGCATGCTTTGATATTTAGTATCCGATTTATTTAAATTTTTGCCAAATCATATTTTGCGTGTGCTCACTCCCCTCCCACATTTTAAAGTTTCAATTCATTGAGGTGCATTCGATAATGTTAATAACTACGGACTTTTCAAGTGAATTCGTCTGCTATGCTAATAACATACTGAAATCTTGTTCGTATTGTTGAGCTTGTCGCACGCTTAATTGGGCATATTTTGAGGAAACTGTATGATGTTTATGGATTTCATCCCTGAAAACCCTCACGAGATGACACTCATCCACTAGGGTAACCTAGGAGTTTAACGGCTTATTGCATATGCTAAATGCAATCGAATCGCCCGTGAAAGTGGCCTTATACGTTTATACCATATTTTTGTATTATCTCCTATTTTGGTTTTCTTGTTGTTCTTATTGCATCCTATTTCATTGCTAGGGACTAGCAATGTGTAAGTTAGGGGGTGTGATAATACGCAAATATTGTGTATTTCAACTATTGAACCTATGCGTTTTAGCCTACTCGGGTGCCTTAATCTCTATATTTATGTTCGTTAACCAGACAACCTCGGTTTATATTGTTAACCTGCTATATGAGGTATAATTGGGCTTTTGTAGGTATTTAGGTACTAAGAATGGAGTTCGGACGCATTCCGCTCAAGTTCCGTATGCAAATGCAAATTCAAGGTCAATTCACAGTTTGGGCACCTCGCCCAACGTCTATAAGGAAGTTGTATCCCTCCTTGTAAGCTTCGCGTGGCTGCGAATGGTGCACGATTCGGATCCCTAACGAAGAAGTTACAGCACTTTTAGCTGAAGAGAAAAACAATGAAACCAAAAGAGCAGAAAAGAGGAGGAAAAGGAATGCAGTAGGGTCACATCTGTTTGATCGATCGATCGACCAAATGGGTCGATCGATCGATCCTTCACATTTTTCCATCGAGCTGAGATAGTGGGCTTGGTTTTTTATCATCGATCGATCGACCAAAATGGGTTGATCGATCGATCCCCTCTTTTTTTGAGATATTTTTCTTTTTCTTTCTTCTTTTATTTTCTCCCAAGTTACTATATAACCCAATTTAGTTGTAATATCATATACGTAGTTTTAGAATACATTTTAGGTTAGGGTTTGGTTTTGAGAGCTCATCTTCTTTTCTTCTTGGGTTGACATCCATTTGGTTTTGAAAGATTGAACTATTCATTATCATCTCCTTTAATATAGTTTTGTTCTTCATTTTCCTTGCTTTGTAAATTAGTTTCCATGCTTTGTAGTTAGTTTAATTGCTTTATTTCTTGCTTTCCTAGTTTAATTGGTTAAATTTAGTTTAATTCATGTATTGCCCTTAGATAAATAGGGTCGGGATTTCGTTCCGCCATTAACGGGCCCCGAGCTCTGAAAATTAGGTTTTGTGCAGATTACATTTAATTGAACCCACGCGTATTAAAGTCAGATTATTATGCGTTTAAATTTCTTTGCCATACAACATTAGTGTTTATAGCGATAATCCGAATTTAATCCGCATGTGACCAATTTTCGGTTAAATGTTTATTCTCGCAACTTTGGCTTAAATTCCTTATTGTGTGAAGTTTATGATGAATTGATAATGCTCGATTAAATTTCTCTCGAGACGGAATCTTGATTAGTAGTTATTTTGATCCGTATGGTTGGATGTTATCCCGATCCTCGCTTTTATTTATTTAGACTTAACTTCTCTTTTCTTTTATTTACATTCACACATCACCCTTTTACACTTTTATTCCTGTATTAATAATCCATTTCGATCTATCGAACATTCTCTGTGGATTCGATACCCGACTTGCCTCTATACTTGTATCGCAAGTGTAGTCGTAATTTAGGTCTTTGTATAGAGTTGGTGAGCCGACGTAAGTGACTCTCGCGCCGTGGCAAAACCTGACCTATCACTTCCTTACTTCGTCTCCACCACCACCGATGCCCCCTTCAGGTAACCGCTACTGCCACCTCCCTCTTTATTTGTGTGTTTAGGATTTGAAGGAAGCGATTTTAAGGCATTAGGGTTTCAATTGGATTTCGATTTGAGCTTGCATTACACACACATGTCAACTGTGGCTTTGATTTGGGGGTTTCCATTTGAGGTGATGAATTGCGGGTTGTATTTGGTTAAGAATCATGTTTTTGACAAATTTTTACATTTTTTTGCAGATCCAATTATATCTATTTGTTAACATTTTTTTTCCAGATCCATCCGATAAACCTTCGTTCTCTCTTCGATTGAGGTTTTGTGTTTTTTGTTTCAAATTAAAGTTTTGTATGCCCTAATCTTTGGTTGGGAATCATGTGGTCAATAGGGCTTTGACCATATACATGGGTTTTCGAAATTAGATTTTAGGGTTTTCTTGAAATTAAATGTTCTAAAATAACTACTCCAATTAGGTACCTATAAATATTTAATATTGTTTAGGTGCTGTAAAAACAAATTATATATTTCGTGCATGCAATGAAAAACTTCGTAAAATGGATTTTAATGGGCTAAAGGTAGTCACATCACCATTTAAGTATTATCACTTATCACATTGTACACATTCCTTAATGGGGTCAATTAAGGAATGTGTTACACAGCAATATGGATTTATTAATTAAGGAATGTAAACGTAGGCCTGACCGTATCGTTCTCTGCAAAAAGAAAGATGAGGGGTTACATAATAGTATAGGCAGTTTTGGGTGGTTATGAGACTTCCTACAAATTTAAAAATACATAGGATGAGAGCCTAACAAATCTTAGGAGATGGGACTAAAGATAAAAAAAAACTATTATTTTAATCCCTAAGTAACCACATTCAGTCAATACTAATAATGACAATACCCTTAAATAATGCAATTTATTTCAAACTCTAAATAACAATTCCCAATCAATGTTAACAATACCCAATAAATTTTAATCCCTAAATATAACATATCCAATCAAAATATGAAATTATTAAACATCCATTTTCTTAAAAAAAAAATATACACTCATACACACACATATTCACACATATACACACGTACACACACACACACCTATATACATACACATTCACACACACATACACACACGCATATATACACGTAACCACATAAACACAGATATACACACACATACATTTGAGATTGAGATTGAGATTGAGAGAGAGATTAGAGTTTGAGAATGCAAATCGCCGGAGACAGCGAAAGAGAGAGAGAGAGATTGATGCGGGGAGAAATGAAATGGAGGCATAGGGTTTTATTATAAGGACATTGGTCATGGCCTAGAGCCGTGACCCAATACCATGACCCTTAATTTGTTTTCCACATCAGCGTGTTGGCAACCATGTGATCACAGCCCTCAGCCGTGACCAAAACGAGTGAACAAATTGAGCTAGTCACGGTCCAAAGTCGTGATCGAATGGGTGTGCATTGTGGCCCTGGTCACGGCTCTAGTCCGTAACCCTATCGTGACCAAACTTGGAGGGAACTTTGGCCCGAATTTGGCGCCATGAGGGTCACGGCCTATGTTCGTGACCCATATTTGTCAGGGATTTGGTCTGTGACCACATCCAAGAGCATCCATGACTACACTTTGTCATGGATAAGGTCACACCAAAGTAGATGTTGTCATGTCTTTGGTCCATGACTAGCTGGTCATGGCTTTGGGCCGTGACCCCCTAGGGGTGACCATTCGTAGGATTTGGTGTAGTGTCCCCGTAACCCGATAATAACTCCCGAGTACCTAATTATAACTATCTAGACCCATCCCGGATCATCCATGCACTCAAAATCACCATTCGAGTCACCTATCATTAATTTACCATCTTATTCCCAACATGACCGCACATGCGCATCCCGAATAAAATACTATCGACCCATCGCTTTTACCCCTTTACGATGTAATACAAAATAATACAATTTCATTTACTTATCATAGAAGTAAATATAATAACACACAAATATTAGTTCAATATTCGCTAATTAATGTTTATTCAATTGGCTTTCTTTCTCAAAATAATTAAATTATAGGTACATATGTAATTTAAATATTCCCAAAAATACAGGGTGTTACAAAGGCTTTCAATCCAACATGCTCTAAGATGCAACTCTACATTGCTATAATATTTTAACACCAATAACCACAAGAAATCATGATATGTATATTGAGAATCTCCTAATAGTTAAAAAAACACTAACAGTGCAATAAAACCACAAAATTAACCCCAATCATTCTTGTTGCACTTAAATCGAGATACACCAGATGAACCCATCTCACCTAAGGGAACCAAAGAGGTCAGCAACTTAAAACACGAGAGTGGCTCAGAAGGTTGGTTTCATAAAATACACGTGGCTAATGAAAAAATGCATTAACATTTTTTGATAGTCTCTTAGTAAGAAATTTCTTGCGAAAAGCTAAAAAAATTATGAAAAAGTGTTAAAAATTGGCTTTCCTTTTCGTATGTTATGCAAAGTTTAAGTGCAATTGTGGATTGTAAGTACTATTTTATTGCAATTAGTTTCATTTTACCAACTTTCATCCTAAAAAATTCTAAAGTGATTTTGGCACTAATGCTTTTTGTCCTAAATTATTTCTTTATCTCAACAGAAAGTTGAAGTCCAAAGGTAACCTGCAACATTCACTACACCAAAACTTCTAACTTGTCACGGTAAAAAACCTTGACAAGTTAAACTTGTCATGGTCTTTTGACCGTAACAAGTTTGGGGGTGACAAATGACCTTATCATGGTCAAAGACCGTGACAAGTTCATTAGAGTTGTTACGGAGTTGTCACAATCTTTTACCTTAACATTTTTTTACGGTCAAAGACTATGACAAGTCCGTGATGAAAACTTAAACTTGTCACTATTTTTTATTATGATAAGTCAGTGACAAAGTTAAAAATTATCACGAACTTTGACCATGACATGTTTCTTTGTCACGGACTTATCATAATCAAAGTCCGTGATAATTCTGGGCAGAATTTTAAAAAAAGACTGCTGAGTAGTATGGTTACTGCCACTGTCCAATAGTATATTCATACCTATTATAGCAAAATTGTACATATCCAAACAGCATGTATATAAAGCAACCAAACCAAAATACAAATATCCATAACCAACATGTAAATATCAATTACCAAATACAAATATCCATATACAAACCAACATGTACCAAATCAAAAAAATACAAATATAATTCAATATCCAAATAAAATAAATAGAAATAATGTCATGGCATAGGTTCTTGAATAGGTCGGGGGCAAAAGGAAGGCCACATAACATATGTATTGACACACATATCAATTCGCTGAACGTCGCATTATTCGTGCAAGCACAAAGGTGAGTTCTCCTTTCCATCCAAAACATGCATGACGAGCACCCTTGCCTCAATGTCTTGGAAGGGAAGTCCATGAACCACCATACTCGAGAGGAAACTCAAGTCCTTCAACCCCCTCGCTATCGGCTCCCCACCAAATATGTCGAGTAAAAACATGCTCAGCCAATCGATTGTCGACATAGGCCGTTCGACGGGGGTTAAGACGGAAAATGGATCATATGGCGACGAGTCCATGCGTATTGGCAATGAAGTAGTGACGTACTCATCTACCTCCTTCTCCTTATCCTTCCCATTGCCCTTTCCCTTG
Organism: Sambucus nigra; assembly: GCA_949130495.1. Taxonomy (NCBI): domain Eukaryota; kingdom Viridiplantae; phylum Streptophyta; class Magnoliopsida; order Dipsacales; family Adoxaceae; genus Sambucus; species Sambucus nigra. The sequence continues at coordinate 9,916,999 of OX422220.1, read as the reverse complement.
CCCTTGCCTTCATCAGAGGTGGACCCCCATTGACGCTTCATGAAGGCGTACATATTTAGGACCGTTGCCTCTAACCTTGATAGCTTATCGTCATGGGTGTTCACCTTATGAGCCAACCCAGTTTTGCTCATCTCCATTCCGATGATCCTCGACTTCCCCACTTGCGAGCTCACCCCCTAGTCCTCCCCTTGAGATTCGCCCCGAGCACTTGGTTGAGTACATCCGTAGCCAAAGATGTTTTGTCGGCAACAGACTGCGACTCATTTATTTCCTTACGCTTTGCCTAAAATGACAAAAAGTACACGATTAGTTAATTAAGTAAATAAAAAATTATAACATAATTAAAAAATTAAACATTTATAACTTACAATTATGGCTGCGACGCTCGGGGACACCTCCTTGTCCTTGCCCTTCTTCGTCTGAATTACCACATAGGCATCGAGCTTATGTGGCTTACCCCCAGGGACTCTCCCCGTCTCCTGAAATAAAATAATGCAGAGTTAGTAAGTAATGCAAATTAATGCAAAATTCGAATAACATAAAACTAAAATTAAAGAAAAATAAAAACTTACCAACCTGTGCTCCACCTCGGCGTAAGACATCCGCCCGGAGTAGTGCACGTCCAACTTTTTTGCTCGGTTTTCCCTTCCCGATTGATAAGATGCCAATTGTCGCTCATTGTCGATAAACTTTTGCCACTGTGCCAATGAGATCGGCTCCTTCGAGGGGACAATGTCACTCCCTCTTAGAATGAACTCACGGGTCTTCCTAAATTATCGTGCCCATATTTTTTTCTTCCACGTCTTATATTGATCCCTCAACTGTTCCAACATGGAGTCGCGAATATTTGGGGGCATGCCGCATTGATCCTGTTAAATAAATACAAACTAAAAAGAAAATAAGTGTTAGTTGTTTATAAATATAAATACAGTACTTGTAGTGCCCCCCAGATTCTCATCTTGAGCTCATTTAGCACGACCCTCCAATCAGTGTACCCCGGGTCAACGGTTGCCTTTAGCAACTCTAGGGATCTAGCTAATAATGTCGTCTTATTCTCGGCGATGGACCCTAATTTTCCCCATTTGGGGGGCCTAGTGGCCGAGGAGCCCTCGTCACCTCCGCCACCGCGCTAGGATGAAGACATTTTCTGCAAAAATTATTATTAGTAGTACAAACATATATATGGACTTTGAATTAATGCTCGAATCATACAATAACAAAGCACTAGAATAATACCAGTTAACGACATTATAAATCTAAATATTGTTTCAATATCGGGTCATGTCATGGACTTTGAATTAATGCTTAAATTGATTAAAATCCTAATTAACATTATCACAAACCATAAAACCAATTTTGATTCAAATCCGATAATAACAAAGCACTAGAAGAATACACCCACTAGTTATTACAAGCATAAAATTGATCAAGTACAAATGAATAAAAAGCATTAAATTGCCGTCCAATAATAATAAAGCACTAGAATAATACAGCCACTGGTCAAAACAAATAATTGGAATACTTATTAAAATATAAAAATTATTTCAAATTTGGGTTATCATAAAAAATGGATTGATATTCGGTAGGAGAAGCCAAGTCATCCATACTATTGTTTAGACCCTTTAGCGCATGTAGGATAATTGACCACGGCTCGTTATTGATATACTCCGAGTAAAACACTTGCTTAATCTTTTGAAAAGCACAAACAAATGGCTCATCGTTCACGTGTTCGTTCTCTTCAACCTGGACAAGTCTACCATGACCAAATTAGTGCCAGGATCAACTTTTCAAGAATTTTTGTCCTCAACTCTTACCCAATCACAGTAAAACACAACCTCTTTGAAGATTACATAGTCCAATTCAAATATATTTCGAATTACACCATAGTAAGTAATTTAAGCTTCAACGAGATTTTTATCTTTCGCGCTCACTTGAAAATAAGTAAGAGACTTGTACGAAATGCTCGAATTTTGTACACTTTTATACTTAACAGCTCATGCACATTGTTCCGATTTAAGGAAAATTCAGCAACATATCCCCATAGTTCTCCAAGTACACGACATAGATTCGCAAGTGCAAGTGTTATTTCAATTTATCAACTGAAATAACACTTAACATCACCTCATCTAGTATGTACTCAGAGAACATTAAGATACGACAACAGAACTTCCCCCAAAAGTATTAAGTTTAAGCCATTAAGAATATTATTATACAAAAACTATACGGTCCTGTCCAAATGGGACAATTCGAGAGATCTCATTACAGGGGTAATGACTCTCGAACGGGTCTAAGGGCTATTAAATGCGTATGCATAAGAACTAGAAGGCTAGTATCTATGCGCACTTTATATAAGGGCTATAATATGTTTCATTTAATTATGTCTTATTTATATTTGATAATAATGTTTATAGTGATTATTTATACATAGTTATGTTTCATTTCGCATTACCCAATTTGAGATTTACACAACACTATATTCAAATTTCCGTTTTATACCCAATTTCAATTTTAATTTCACATTTACTCAACAATATGCCCAATTTCAGATCTATACCCAATTTCAATTTCATATTTACACAACTAAAGGGATCCAATTTCATATTTACACAATATTATACCCAATTTCAGTTTTATACCCAATTTGAATTTGAATTTCACATTTACACAACAATATGCCCAATTTTAGATGTCCAACCAATTTTAATTTCATATTTACACAACAAATGGGTCCAATATTTACACAACAAAGGGGTTCAATTCAGATTTATTCCCAATTTTTATTATTTCCAAATTAATCACACATACACACAAAATCACACACACACACACACATATAGAAACAACAACACACACACTCGCACATATGCAGAAATACACACACACACACACACATGCATATAAATGGCTTGTAATATTCATAGACCCTTTTGGAAATGAAACGGGGGAAAAATTAGGTGTGATGCACGAGTGATATATAGAGCATGATGCACGGGATCAAGTGCGTACCAGCTTAAGGAGCGCTCCATGCAGACAATTTTTTTTCAAATACTTAAAAAAATAATTTTTAGTTGATATTTTTTTTTTGCAATGTTTAAACATTTTAGGTACCCCTAAAATAAATAAAATCAAAATGAATTGTTTTGTTATTTTAAACAAATCGATCAAAATATGATAGTTTTAAACTACTTAAAACTTACATATTTTTATCGATTTGTTTAAAATAGTAAAGAATGGTTTTTTAGGGATACACTGAAATGTTTAAAAAAAAATCAACTCAAAATCATATTTTTTAGCATTATAAAAAAAATTGGTCCATACCACACACACACACAGATATATATATATATATATAGAGAGAGAGAGAGAGAGAGAGAGAGAGAGAGGATCTTTGATGGGTGCTCAAGAACGGGTGCCCGTGTTAGACTTTTTTTTTTTTAAATACCAAAATAATTTTATTCTTTTTTGTGTTTTTTAACATGTTAGGGGATTTGTATTTTTTTTAACTCAAAATTTATTTTTTTGCTATTTTTAAAAAATTGGTTAAATATATTTGAGTTTTTAACATTTGAGGGTATTTAATTTTAAATTTGGTAGAAATTGTAAAAATAAAATACTCTGACCTTGTGCGGTAATCAGGATAGGCTCTCATATTTCTCCCCAGATGGTGTATCGTAGAAATGTTTGATTTTTAGGATGTGTTGAACTTTTGGACGATCTTGACTCCCATCTCCACGAATTCTATCAACCAATTCACTATTCTACACCATCCGGCACCCTTTTCAATTGTACGCATCTATGTATGATGAGAAGTTCGAGTCCCGGCATCACTCCTTTTTCTATTATTATCCCATTCAATTTCGGGAAATAATTTATACCCACTCTCTTAAGCTTTTGGAAGCCACCCCAAAAGTGTAACTGATCAGTGACATATGCATTAATAAGCCAAAGATCTTTCAAATTAGGGAGTGATCGGAGGTGGGGAAGTGGGTCCTCCATCAATCGGCACCGACGTAAGATCAACTGAGTGAGATGTGGAAGCAATTGAAACCACCTTGGTACCGTTTTCAATTTCCCGTATAAACGAAGAACCTTCAGGTTTGGGGGAGGTGAGGAGATTGCATCAATTGGTAGGTACTCCTCACGATCAGCAGCCTGCAACCATAACTTGCGAAGCAGAACCATACTTTGTATTGAGGTACACAACTCCTCATTCTCATTTCTTTCTCTCACTTCACAAATTGACAACTGCTTAAGTTGGGTCATGTTTCTCAAATTCTTCAACAAATTCGGTTCTGCTTCAACACCTTCTAAAATTTGCAACTTCTTTAAATTACATATAGTTGTTGGTGCTCCTACTCCTTCAAAGACAAAAAACTCATCTCCACTTGTATTAGGTTTCCCAGTTAGCAAATGCCGCAATTTTTGTAACTTTTTGATTCCGGTTGGAAGCACCCTAATTTTCGTATTAGATATATCCAAGGTTTGTAAGTTCTGGAGATTTCCAATGTATTTTGGAAGCTCCTTCACCTCTGTGTTGTTCAAGTTCAAGTATGTTAAGTTTAAAAACTCAACTAATTCATCCGGCAATTTCACAATCGGAACATCTTCTAGATTCAAGACTCTTAAAAGTCGTAAGCCTGATGGAAATATTTTCACAGAAGGAGAGATCTCACCGACGGGAAATATTAGGAGGGAGTGAAGTTGCAATATCTCCTTCCACGGTTCAAATTCTCTGCCATGTGCTTCAATTGATAGAAATCGCGTTCCATTCTTGACGCTACTCTCTTTCTGCGAATCATACATTGAACAAAATCTCCCAATTGCTGATGTCGAGAGAGCAACCTCGCGCATAAGATCATGCATCTTACAGCGAAATTTGTTTACTCCATTGACTGCAGTCCTCTCACATTGAATCATACTTCGGTCGACGATTTCCATCAAGTATCTCTTTCCCTCCTCTTCTGGAGTTCTGCCTGCAACCGTTTCCACAAACCCCTCATCCATCCATAGTCTAACAATATACGGTCTTCTGAAAAGGTAATCTTCCGGAAGAAGACGACAGTACAAGAAGCAACGCTTAAGTGGGTAAGGGAGATCACTAAAGCTAAGCAATAGAATTATTTTCACTTGTTCTAGCATTGGCTCATTGCTCAACTCCCAACTCAAGCTATCATGAATTCTCCTCCATTCGGATACCGATTCTTTGGAGAACATGACACCACCTAAAGTCGCAATTGCTAGAGGTAGTCCGTTACATTTTGAAACAAGCTGATGAGCTACTTCTTTAAGCTCTTGAGGACAACTACTATTGGGATGGATTGAGAACGCTTTTTTGCAAAAGAGGGACCATGCATCAGTCTCTCCCAGTTGCTTAAGATAGTGAACATAGCGTTTAACTCCAAAACAAGATTTAGCTACGTTTTCAATTCGAGTCGTAAGCACCACCCGACTTCCACGACCTTCATCTGGAAGTAATGCATGCAACTCACTCCATGTGTTAGCAACCCATACATCATCTAAGACAAGAACATACCTCTTTGGCATCAAAAATCTCATAAGCGTCCGACTCAACTCGGTAAAGCTCATGGTACTCAAATCCGCCGGAACTGATTCCTTAACACTGAAGAAGAATTCCTTGATGATGCTTCTGATTAAGTCTTTTAGATCATACGTCTGGGAGACGGTGATCAATGCATGACACTCAAATTGTTGTTTTATAATATCGTAGACCTTGGCGATTAGGGTGGTCTTTCCTGAACAACCCATCCCTACCACGGAGATTGCAGTGCATTTTGGTTCCACGGATGTTAGCCATTCAACTAGTAAATGCGTATCATCTTGGATCCCCACTAAATCATCATTTTTAACAAAGAGAGATGACTCTCTACGATTACGTACCTGTTCGTGATTATCTAAGGAATTTCTTCCCTCAACACGATCAACACGGTAGCGATGCCTTATTTCTGAAATGGATTTGGCCTTTTCATGGATCTCTTGTAACTTGGTGGCTAGACAACGCTTCACCCACAGGTTTTTTGGGAAACAGATGGTTCGATAGAAATTCCTAGTGTATTTACCCCCTTCGAATTTTGATCTATTTTTATGGTACACGTGCTCTTCAATGATATCTTCAATCTGGTGGGCCAAGTCTCTCACATTTGCCACCCAGGTTTTCTCTCCTTCCTCAAGGGCTCTCCTCCTTTCACTATCAATGAGAAAGGATTTCATACTCACCAACTCTAGTTTGATTTTGTCAAGTTCATCACTCACTCCTCGTAAAGTTGATGCTTCATTCTCAATGAGCGTGACGATTTTGCTAATCAAGAACCCCAAGTCAAATTGAAAAGGTTCCATGTGTGCCATAATTCTTCAGTTGTAAAAGGCAACCTCGTACCAGAGAGAGAATCTGAGAAAAGAAAAGAAATTAAGTTGTTTGGATTTAACACTTGAATGAATCTTAACGCTACATAAAATATTTACACACAGTAAGAGTGCTTACCAGATCCAAATTTTTGATGTCCAAACACAATTTGTTGGCTGATAATTATTTAACCGGCTTGCTGCACATGGAAACTTAAAATCAGAAAGAAGCTGAGCTAAAAAGAAAGCATCAACGTTCTTACAGTGGAAATATGCTTAGAAAGCACAAAAGTTCTTACAAAATGATTCGTTTTTCCTAAAACAAATTGGTATATAGTAGATGAGGGCTATTACGTGTAAAATCCCAGTCATTTAGAAACTCAGAACTGAAACCTGCCCAAATTTCTTTTCTTACCTACAATGGTGGATTGTGCACCAAATTATTTTACTAATATACTTTTGTCAAAACAAAATTTTTAAATTGAACTATATGCTATAACAACTTCATATAAGGAGCTCTGACTTAATATTCCCGCAATTTAATCGGACTTACCAGTTTCAGATTTGCTGTCCAAACTCAACTTGTTGGTTGATCAACATCCCAGGGGACTGCTCTATAAAGCAACTCAGACAAGAAAGAAATTGGGGGCAGAAAAAAAAAAGCATAAATTTTCTTACAATGGAGATGAAGGAAACTTCTGTGTATACTTCAAAAGAGGGGTGCAAGGGCAGAAATGAGTGAGTTGAAGGTTGACTTTACTATTGGACAGTTGTAATATATCTATTATTTAACTTGGGCCCAGAAACGATATTTTAAAGAAAACACCATTTATTATGTGTGTGCATAGACAGAGCCTTTGTGTAGGATTGTAAATGTTGAATTATGTGAAATAGAATCCATAATTTAATAAGCATATGAATTGTATCTAATTTTTTTCACAGTACTAAATGAATAGTTTTTGTGACCACATGAATTTTAGGTAGATTAATTTTCATTATCTTTAGTCTTTTAAATTTTGTCTATAGCAATCAAATCATCTAATTCTACGTGACTGATAACAAAGAAAGGTAACATGTTAATTGATCTTGTGGATTATGAATTGAATAAAGTGTATGACCCGGAAAGATAATGCACTCTGATCTCTTTTAAACTTGATACAGTTTTATAGTATACTTTAGGAAGGAATTTGTTGATAGGAATTCAAGTATCAATTTACTTGAGTCCTTCACGGAACATGATTTCTCATTACCAAAATAGGTTTTACCTTATAATATTTGAGTCAAGTATTATATTCATTGCACTGACCAATCCAGTTAATTTTTGGATGAAAATCTAATGTAACTGAGTAAAGTGTAAACAGATTAAAGTGGAGTTTATTGTGTTTTTCTTCAAGGGGTGATTCATAATCCTGAATAGTTGGGGGATTTGGTGTCAGGATCGTTTTAACTTATGGTATGTTTAGCAACCCAATTCCAAGCCATGGAATTGGAATTCGAAGGCCAATTTCAAGCCTTGGAATTGGATTGCCAAACGGCCCCTTATATGAATTGCAAAACCAATGTGAATCGTGAATCATATTGTGAATTGAATTAAGATTGGGTACAAAACAATAGTAAGTAATACTTAAACCTGTAGACAGTTGCCTTTCTCACAGAAAAAATGTGGGTCCAAATCCAACCGTAATCTCAATTTCACAAGATTAAGATTGCAATTGACAACATAAAAACTGTAACTATCAATGATCATAACTAGCTGCTGGATGCACACGCACCTGTTGTATTAGAACTTTAGTTGCTTTGCAGTGAAAGAGAGGTTAATTTTTGGTTGAAAAATAAATAAATTAAATCAGTGACTATTTAGAGTTGTTTTATACTTATCTTAAAAAATATTAGAGGATTCATTATCTACTATAGTGTACATATGGGTATCATCTGGTTTTCTTGGAAGCTTTGAAAAGTAAAAGTTAAGGAAACAATATGCAGATAAAAAACTTTCCACTTCAGGTTCAACCAAAACAAAACAATGCTACTAATAAAAGTTCATTTCAATTTGGGAACAAAATAAATAAATAATTTCTGACTAACCACAAAGTAAAGAAAAGTTCACTAACTTTTTTATTTCAATCAGGCCCCCAACAAATAACAAATCCATGGATCAACAGTTCAAGGATAGGATATAAAATCGTTTGGTTTTTTCTCTATCTAAAACAATGTTGTACATCACTATTCGAACCCTCTCTTCAAGACCCCTGCTATCCTATCGTTTTACTCCCTCTCATCGAGACCACTGCTATCATTTTCTTAGTACAGGAAACGAACCATTGATGTCATCCAAATACAATTAAACAATTTTAAATAACAGTTTAAATAAAAATCAGATTTAATAAAATAAATGAAAATCATTTATTTTTAGTATTGAAACAGCTAAATAAGACCTTGCGTTGAGTTGTGGATATAACACCATACTTATGGCATGAAGTCACCAGGTAAAACAAAGCCTTTCACTGTCCAGTGATTTGTGAAACCAAATAAAACAAATTGAGGTATGGGAGGGACCGAAAAAAGGATAAGGGATTGAACCAGTGATTCCATTCCCAGATGGATTAGAAATTTTCTATGGAAGCAATTATAATCCATTTTGGAGTTTAATATTGAATCATTACGATTCAATTTGAGTGACTATCCATTCTGGTGATTGAAATGAAGTTTCGAATCCAGATGCACCTTAAAATGTTTAATCAAAGCGCGATAATTTAAATTAAATTGTAATTGAATCTTAATTCCCTTGGAATGTTTGATTTGGACAACCATGTGAAATTCTACACACATTCCAATTCTATGAGGCTGCAATTTGAGTCACATCGTGGAATTGAACCATGAGGTAGGATGCTTATAGTACATTGTATTATTCAGACATCTATGACATATTGTCAAGGGAAAACTGCAATAAATCCCTGAACTGTTCAGTTTTTGTAAAATCCCTTAAAATATTTTTAATGCAAAAGATTTGCTTGAACTATGTATTACTTTGCATATATCCCCTTTTATAAATTGTTTAGTGACGTTTATAGCAACGTATGGGGAGTCGTTGCAATATAATGAATAGTTCAGGGGGATATCTTGCCAAAAGTGGAAGGAACTTTTCTTTTGTGAGTTGTGACCTTACTCATGGCTACAAGGTTGCCTGCTTAATGTAATTATTTTATCAGTGAAACAACTACACGCTGGCCTGGATTCATTGTCCCATTGTTGTTTTGAATAAATTTAATGTCAATTATACAAAAACAATGAGTTATGCACTGTACATTCTTCGAACAGATTTAAGTACTCCCACTGTCAATCGATTGATAATGATATACGGGACACTAGTCAGAAAACCATATCAACTTTCCTTTCGGTTTGCTTTCTTCCTTTATGGTCTCTTTAAATAACTACTTTAACATAAAAATTAGACAATTAGCAGCACCTCACACCTTCCCTCTCTTTCATATTGGAACTACTTGATGTTCTGATGTCTTAATTTTTTGTAGATCTAGTATGAGCATCTGAAAATTCCCCAAAAAAGAAGAGAGATCATATGTTCCAATTGTGATGGAGAGATTGACAGGGGCTGAAGAAGGGCGAATTGATCATGCGCTTCGAGTATGTTCTTATACCTTTTCTGCTGCAACATATGTACTGTTAGTTAATATTGTTTCAAATCACACATAGCATCTAATATGGAGGTGTGATTAACACCTCAATATAATTATGAGTAATTTGAGGAGTTTATGTAAGTCGGGGAGGAATACTTATGGACTTTATTACCTTGGGGTGTTGTCGTACACCATGATGTAAACAATAAATGGATAATATTAAGAGAAGCTGGTGGTGTTAGATTCTCTAACGCACATTATTTCTCGCGCCATGAGGTAAACCATGAATGGAGGATATAAATAAAATGGATTTAACTTGTTCTAGCATTGGCTCATTGCTCAACTCCAACTCAAGCTATCATAAACTCTCCTTCACGCAGATACCGATCTTTTGAGAACATGAAACCACCTAAAGTCACAATTGCTAGAGGTAGTCCATTACATTTTGAAATAAGATGATGAGCTACTTCTTCAAGTTCTTGAGAACAACTCCTATCCAGATTATTTGAGAATGCTTTTTTTGCAAAATAGGGCCATTGCATCAGTCTCTCCCAGTTACTTATGATAGTGAACATAGCCTCAAGTGCATGGGGGTAATGTCAGGAGACTTTCTAGGCAATTTCAAAGCTTGCAATATAAGATCTTCAATAGTGTTTTTCATACTCCCAATAACCATTTTGCCAACATTTATATGCCAACCCTTGATATAAGGTATGCAGTGATATACTCCCATCGCAACAGCAAGTAGAAGGAATTTGATTTGAGGGAAGGTTAAACACATTATGAACCCAGCTAAGCAATTTTTTTACAAAGATGCAGCCATTAAACAAATGATGAGTAGATTAAGTGTCCTGCTTACACAAAACACATCAAGATGTAATAAATATGACTTTGGACTGCAGAGCTTCAACCATTGGCATCTTATAATGTAGAAGTCTCCACATAAAGGTGGATACCTTAGGAGGTATAAATTTTTTCCAAATATAATTGAACCATTGTAGTTTAGGATTTTTTTTCATTATTCTGATATTATGACTGTTGAAGATTGAGAGAGAACCCTAATTCCTTGTCTTATGTGTGTGAGTGTGTGTAAATTTCCGCTACGTGTAATTGAGAGAATGTTCTCATAAATTGATAAATCTGCATTCATGTTTCAACATTTTACGTCAATACAAAGCGGACTCCTAATTGTACACTCAGTCGCTCGTCCTATTTTCTCGGCTGCCTTATGGGTGTGGCATAATCAGACATGTTGCCCCTTTTTGCTAAAGAAGACAAGTACATTGGGATTAATAGAATTGAGTTGAGTTGAGTACAAGGAGGTCTGAACATTTTTGTGTTGGGTATGAATTCATTAGTAATTAGTTTTACATCACTTATGTAGATAGAGATGCCTTTTGGTTTGTAAATGGTATACATGCAAAAATAAGTAGAAGATACTATCTATTAAATGAAACTATTATGTATATATTTCATCAACACTTGGTAATAATATGATCAACACTTGAAATAAACAAACACAAAACTTTTTATTCTTCACATCACTTGATAATAAAATTGTAACTGCGTGCAATGAAATCGAAAAAAGCAGACTTTGGTTTGAAGCAGACAGACCCTCCAACGATGGAAATAAAAAAACAAGCTAACAACAGCAACAACTATGTTGTAGCAAAAAGGAAAGGGAAACGCACGCATAAGGTTTTTTGTTATATGCTATTTTTTCCTATTGTTTATACTCAGGAACATAGTATGACTAGCTTCACCCATTTATTTAACATGACCGAACCTGAATATTTTAATTCCCTATTAGCTGAGTTCAATACAAAGATTGTTGCCTTTGTCATTGATGGTTTTATTAACAGAAATGCTACAACACAGAGTGGTGCGACACAATGACGTGTCGTACTTGTATTGGCTGTCCGTGCCAGTGGTACTAGCCGATACCGGTGCGACACATCACTCTGTTGCACCAAATGTGTCGTAAATCTGTGTCGGTGTAGAATCACTCTTTTATTAATGTTCCCCCAGACAGGCATTGCGGGTACAAATGTTGTGCTGTGAAAAATTATATAGAGATGTGGAGGCGGCGTTGGATTTTTTCAGTATAAGCTTTGCCCAGAAAATGTATTGGATGCAATTCCAATTTCCAACCATGGGATGCTTATTTTCCACTGCATATAACTACATACTTTGTGTGTATTCCCGTAAACAGAATATTACATATTTGCCACCAAGGAACGACCCAACCAGTAAAACATCTCCAATTGTTCCTAATGTGTTGCACAATGATAAACATTTCATCAAAATACTTCATAAACCAGAAGCTCCAATGCCACACATAGTCCCAGGGTGGGATCATCATCATTATGCAGATGCCTAAAAATGGGTTGATTCGGTCAAGGGTCCAATTAATAGGTGGAACTAATTAATTGGTTCATCAACAAAAATAACTATAATTTAAGATACAAAAATACCATTATGAAGATATTTTTATAATAATATTGGTGTTTTGAAATAACAACGTACAATGTTAAAATGGCATATCTAAAATACTCTGATGTATTGGCAAGAAGAAAATTCATTGCATCAGCGTTATTTTGCCATCTCAGTGTCATTATCAAGAAAGCAGCCAAGATTCTTGAGTGCACTTTAAATTAGTAGCAAGGAGAAAATACATTTCAACTAACTTTCTGATTCCAAGAATTTTGTACAATAGAAAATGGATGTGTTTTTCAAGAAAATGCATCATTTTTCCAGAAAATCAAGAAAAAATAAATTGGAAATGGATAGAACCTGAGATATATGAGGATCCACAGACCTCAATTTAAAAATGTGAAGATATTATACTCTGATTTAAATCCAAAAATTGCTCGATTCTAACCGTTTAATTCCAACCAAGCATCAGTAAACCCCCGGCCCGGGTTCCAAAGCCTTGAAGCGATTATCGTGGATTCCAAGCACCAACAAATTTTGGATATTTATAATTGTTAGTTTATAACAAAAGTTTCTTAATTGTTATGGAAGACATTCAGAATTATTTTGGAAAATGTCTATTTAAAATAAATAAATTGCCTGATAAATAACTAAAGTAAAATTCAAGTATATATTTGCAATTCTAGAGGGCATCTTGTATGACATGTGCAAGACGTGCTTGTGAGAATCTTAGAGACATTTTCCCACAAGTATCATTTGTACGGATTTGAGCCATATATGTTCAGTAGAATGAAATGGTTGAGAAAGACTATTACAAACAATCTAACAAAGTAACAAACTGAGTTTGTGCCAAATCAACTAAACTCACTTTTAACCAACTAACTTTCGATTGTTACAGTATTGAACAATGGAATGAATTAATAAGTTAGCATACCCCCTGAGAGCCCTAACCTAGACTGAATCCTGAATTTTAATAAAAGAGAGAAAAGGGATTACAAAATGAAAAGTAGGGGGTGATCTGAGCTCCTGAAAAGGAAAACAAAACAGGAAAGAAAATACTAGTATAATCTATAAATAGGAAGATCCTCCATGTCTCTATTAACTTCTAAAGCAGCAAAGGGCATAGAGGAAAGCCACCAAACAAGCTCCCTGGAAATGATCAGCGATCTTATCCGCTGCTGCATAACCCTCTCTAAAGGTGTGAGATGTCTTGATCTGCATAGAATTAGTCTTCTTCAAACACTTAATCCATTGAGATCTCAGCTGCTAAGGGGGAGAACAAGTGATGTAAAGCGCAACGAAAATTTAACACGCACACAATATCTCAACAAGAGCAATAAAAATTCTCATTCTATTAATTAATTAAAACCCTAGCCTAATGCCTTTATTTATAGTCTTACAATCCTGAAGAGAAAGAAACCTATTCAAAGAGAATCTAAAAAGATAAAGTAAAACTATATAAATAGCCTAATCTAAATCTACAGCCTTTATATTTAAATAATACCTACTAATACTAGACAGGTAAAATATCAAATATCTCCTTTTATCCTTATCTCCAAAATTTTGGCCAGCTCTCTCTTCCCTCTTTCTCGGCCACATCATTCTCCCCCTCTTTCAAAGAACCTCGTCCCCGAGCATCCAAGGGGTAATGGTATGCCTTCAGTCTCGAGTGGAACCAAAACGCGAGTAATTAAATTATGTTGCTCTTCAACCTTAGGTTCAACTTCAGCTTGTTCTCCTTCAACATTTAGGACAACTTTCTTCTTCTTGGGACACTCCAACATCCTATGACCCACTCCTCCACATGAAAAGCACTTAAAAGTAGATATCGAAACTGTTGAACTAACTTTTTTCTCCGTTTGGGCAGCCGTAGTGACAGTGTTACTGATTGGATTACGTAGGTACTCTTCGACCCTCTTCACATAATCAATAGCCTTATCTAGATTGGGAATATCCTTCCAATATAGCTCTGTCCGAAATTTCAGCCCGTTAATATAGTGGATCACCTTATGCTCTCTGATATCCTTAAGGTTTGCACGGGTGTAAAGAAGATTGAACTCATCGGTGTATTTGGTAAAGGACATGGATTATTGTTGATAGTTTTGTACCCATGTATACAATCCTTCTCGTAGCCGAAAGCTCTCATTAAATACCATCACATCTTCTTTCATGTGATGATAGGATCTTTCCCGGCCTCCCTCCGAGATTGAACTAAGCCATTCCACCACACCCGAGAATTCCTGATTAATTTTGTAGCAACTAATAGTACGCACTTGATACCACGGTAATTTTTGCATTCAAAAACTTTACCTACCTAATCAGTCCAATCCATTCATGCGCCTCCGTCTAGTTTTCCCTCAAATTGTGCCACATCCACGCAGATATCGTTGCAGGATGCCTTAGCGAAAATCCGGATGAGCTTGGTAATATTATCCTCTTCGTTTTGGGCTCCAAAAAATGGATCTTCATCTTCCTCCCCGTCATTCGGAGAGCCATAACTCTTGTCCTCTTGAGAAACTTCACTTGACGGGAGGGAGGAATCGGATGAAGGCTCACAGTGTTGTTTTGTTGACTTGGGATCTACCTTTTGGACTTCCTCACGGCTGCCCGATCGCATTCATCCTTCCTATAGCCCTACTGCCCACAAATGCGTCACCTTCGTTCTTGTGTCGAGACAAAATTTGGGGCATAGTGGTGGGATTCACAACTTTTATAAGACCCAATCACCTCTGGGCCTGTTTGTGGCTTGAAGTTCACATCGTTAGGCTCGTTGCTGGATACGTGCTCCACATGACTTGTATCAATGGGGCTTGCCTTTGATTATTTTGGATTCCCCGGGGGAAGGGATATTAGTTCAAGTGGGATACCATTCCGCAATCTGCGACTCACAATTGAATCATCACTGCCTTTGAGGGTCTCAATCTCCACAGAGAGTTCATCTCATGACAGGAATCGTTGGGCTTTGCCGGGAACTTTTTCTACGACGGCACGATCTTTTTGGCAACTTGTTCCGCAACAGAATGGGCTCTATATAACTCGGGATCAGTGTTGGATGGATTGGCAAAAGGCTACGTTGCCTGTCGACAGTGGGCAACCTCGGTGGGAGCCGTCGAGAGGCTGGGAAGGTGTTGGTATGTGACAGGTGGCAGGGGCGAGGGTTGCGGCACCTTGGCGCTGCCATGATTCATGGAAGCCAGGCCCAATAGGGCTGAGTCCAGCACCTGGATGGATTGGACGTTGGCGGAGGTTGCTTCGGCGATGGCTTGGGACGTTTCAGCATTAAAATCAGCCAACATCTTGGCAAGACTTCCCTCAAATTTTTGCTTTGTACGATTATGCCATAAATATTCTATTCATTAAAATAATTGAAGTTAAGCAACAAAATTCTTATAAAGACAATTTAGGCGGAGCACCATTATAGAGGACACTAAAATAGAAGATACATATATATGTACACTTGTATAAAATGGAATAACTGTAACCGATTGTGTGCTTATTTTCTCTCTCTATTCTTATCCCTATTAGATATGATTCCTTTTTCCCCTTTTCAATTCCTCATTAAAAAGAAAGCTTTCTTCTTTTTACCCATATTCTTACCTCAATTGGTGCAAGTTCTTTTACCCATTTTCGATTCCTCATTCATAAATAAAGGCCATCACCCCAAAGTGTTTAATGAAAGCGGACACTTAATTTTCAAAACATTAGTATTAAAGTACTACAAAGGATACTGTTATACTAGACCTTAACTAAATACTTAGAAGACTTGAAAGCGAAGTTATTCTTTTTATAGTATGAATTAGTTGCAAAGTTGTTCCGAAAAATGCTAGAATGGGGAATAAGGGCTAATAGAAGTAGTAAAGGATGGCACCCATCAAGCCTTACACCCATAAGCATTCTTAAACACAGAATTAAATTGCTAACATACTCCAACATTTTTTACTACATTCAAGTTACTACTCTTTCTACTGATTTTTCTCTATTTTCTTCATAACTAGATCCATTACTTTCTTTCACACTCCTTTTCCTTTATTTCCTTTTCTCACCATGTATTTGCACTAAGCTGTGTTGTTTTGACACTGTCAAATTTCAACTTTGCATTTCATAAATACACATTAACACAAAATGGCAATCAACAATTCATAATATGCATAAACACAAATTGGTAATCAAACTTGGGATTTCATTAATTAATATGATCATTGACAGTTACAACCAATTCAAAAGTTACAACCAATGCAACTTTGTTCTACAACTTTGAATTACATTTAACATTGTTCAATTTTTAAAATACAAAGCTACAACCAATGAAAAAGTTAAAGTCCATAGTCTCTTCAATGATTTCATTTCATTCTTCATATTAATCATCAATACAAGCAAGGTTGAGGTGGGATTTGTTGTTGCCGAATGTGTCGATTGATCATTTTAGATAGGATTACAACCAACCCAAGAACCCATTGCAGCTTCGATTCAGACACGAATAAAATAGTCGGCCTTGCTTCCCATTTTCAATAGATACCTCAACCCATTGTCATTGTTGTCCATGATTGCAGTGGAAATTTGTCAATCCTACAAACAAAATGAATCATATCAATATTTAAGAAAAAAATTGAATTTGGACATACTAACGTTTTCAACTAGATTTATAGTAAATCATCATCTTGGGTTTCCTTATTTGCTTAGTTGGTAGCAAAAACTTATGAGGGTGAGAGTGTGTGTTCAACGACGGTACTACACCCAATAAAATTATTATCAAGATAAAGTGACAAGTTTTCTATTGTAGTTCATGGGTTAAAAGCAACCCAAGTCTAAGTGACAAAACATTAACAAATTTTATATTAATACATGAGACATGAAATGTAGAAATGTAAATCAAACCAACAAAGACAAGAAATCTAACAAGGAAACTTCGTACAAAAAAACCTCGGGCCAAACCGACAAGTAACTTCACTAAAAGGTAAAGGACTTGCAATGGGACTAAACAACTTACACTTCTACTGCGCTTAACTCACTTGATCCCTGAATATGCTTCGCAACACCGCAACATCTTGATCACTTGATCAATTCCTTGTTGTCGTACAAATAACGTCTTCTTGATTAGGTGAAGATAATCTTTGCTCTAGATTGTAAAACGGAACAAAAGAGAATCCATGATCTACCTAGGATGTGTGAGGATATCCTGAGGTTACAATAATGGTAGAATGAAGTGGAGGCTCACTTAAAAAGGAAAAACTCACAAAGTGGTTTTAGCTTACAAGGAAGAAGACATTTCCAATATGGCAAGGATATCTTCTCCTTGAAAATACAAGGTAAACACACAAAAGGGAGGAAGGAAACACTCACGAAATCTGAAGTTTCAAGCTCAAAATATTTCTCTTCTGCCTCTTAAAGTTGCATCAATGGAGGTCCAAACCCTTTTATGGAGGAGAGAGGTGTGATGTCTTCACACAGTGTGGCTGGAACAAGTTTCCATGCAAAAAAGCAACAAAATCTCGCAACTTCGTAGGTGCGAAAAGTTACTTTGCATGTAGCGAGTTTCCAACGAGCAGGTCGCGAACATCAAGGTGGGCTTGAGATAAAGGTCAATTAGTTTGACTTCGATCTCGCAAGAAACTTCGCAAGTGCGAGGTCCTTTCGCTGTCAGCACAAACACTACACCAGAATTGTTGATTTGTCGCGGATCTGGAACGTCACAAATGAGTTTTGTCATGGATCCGAACCGTGACGTTTTCGGGTGTGACAATTTTTTTGTCACGTTCCAAATCCATGACAAACCTCCTTTGTCATGAACCTTTTTGTCACAAGTAAGAGTGACTGGTCGGAAAATTAGTCACGAATTTGGACCATGATAAACCAAAATTAGTCACGAAGGACCGTGGCAATAAGAACCATTGTCATGGATGTAAGCCGTGATTTTGCAGCAGCAGCTGCAGCCAAAAAATTCCAAGCAACCAAAAAAATTAAATTAAATAAAACATAACCTAAATGTTGAGACACTAGTGTGTACATGATTCTTACGATGAACAGGCATGTAGAAAAACTAATTTTATCTACATAATAGGACTAGTTGCTTACCCATGCTATCAATCAAACACATTATGAGTCGGGTATATTCTTGTGTCAATGGCACTACGACGCATTTTGTGATTCACATATACACCCAATTAAAAATTCACTCACTAAGTGCCTTTATTAAATCTGCTTCTGTTATAGATTCTATAGCAGCACGATGGGCCACTTGCCTACTGGAACCTCCTAATAAGCAATAAAATAAGTCAATGGTCAAGAACCAAAATTATCATTCACAAATTATTTTTGAAACTGGAAAAAAATAAAAATAAAAAATTATAAATGAAGAACTAATAGTTTGAAATTGAAACAACAAAACCACACAAGAAAGAAAGAAAGAAATAAGGGAACCAAACAATAAGCCTTGATAACATTTCAAAGCTCAATAGACAAACCATTGACAGAGTTGACTCATTTATGGCGCTATTTGCAAGTAATGAACAAGAAAACTTAAAATAATTACATATAATTACGAGAGTTTTGTCAATTTCGGTTAATAATCAGTAAAAAGAAAATGTGTTTCGGTGCAGATAGATTGACAAAGGCAGTCAGATTTACAATGGTTGTGAATGTCAAATGTCAATTATTATACGCTTTAACATGAAAAAAAAAATTCATAGAAAATATCTAGAATTGGATGGTAAATCAAGCTAATGAGAGTGATGCTGCCTTTTCAATCACAAATTATCTAATAAAGTAGTTCATCCATCAAACAAGTACTCATACCTATTTATTAATGATTCTGGTATGGGTCTCAAGGATAACAAACAATCATGTTCATTATATATCGTAAGTCACGAGATACAAATAAAACACGATCTAGACGTGGGGACACATAAATTTTCAAAAATCTGTTAAGGCTATTCATAGGGAAATGCATTTTTGTTTCTAAACAGGACACGACTGACTATAAGAAAAAAACTCTTAGTTCTGCTAACAGCTACAAAAAGTGATGATCAGCCGTTGAAGTCAAAGTTCGATGATAATTAATCCTGAAGATCTTAAACATGAGTCTAAAAAACAATGGTCATAAAATCATGTCATCAGCGCCGGAGGTTATCCAGGTGAATAATTGATTATGCAAAACTCACAAAAAAAAATTAAAGGATAAAGAATAAACATGAGTGATCCCTAAAGGCAATAAGGGATATGTCTTCATAGTTATTTACGGGTTCGTACGTAGCCCATTTACTTGTATGTGTCGGGGACCATACTTATATGGATATTAGACTTTGAAACTGTCTTTCCTGTATTGAGTTTATACTAGAGATGTATACACTAGAATTTATTATGGAAACACTGAATTATATTTAATTGGGAAGAATTATAATTGATCATTAGGTTCACTAGGGCTTACGATCATAACCGCATGTTATATTTAGAGTTATTTGGGTTGGGATAACTTAAAATAACTAAAATTTGAGAGGAAGATGCGTGGTTATTATTGTAGCCCAAATTCGGTTAAATTCTTACTCTTCAAGACTTACTGTTAACGTTGTTATTGAAATTTTTACAGCATTAACCCTGATTCTCACTTGCATTCTTTTCAGTTGTACTTCTTAAATAGGATGTAGGTGTCGAGCAAGCATGCTCATTCCTTTTAATTCTATTTACATTTTTCACTGGGTCGGATTATATTATTAGTGGTTATTTCTTTTGGAGATGGCTTACATTGGTGACAATTTATATCTTCCCGTGATGGATTATATTTACTGTTGAGTTTTATGGTATCAGAGATTATGTTGGCTCATTCACATTGTTATTATTAGTTCTTTTAGTATTATTCTTTAGTTTATATTAGTCATTCTACTTAGAATGACACTTAATTGTTTCACTATCAACGTATTGAAAGGATAACCCATTGCATAAATGACTCTTTTCCATAAAATTCACATCTCCATTCGACCAATCAGCAGGCACTCTAGGCAAGTGCTTTATAAGTTTCTCACTCTGCATTTAGAAAATAAAAACTATACCAATAATTAGGACACCTTTTCCTTTTTTATTCCAGTGCTGGTAGATAGGAATATTTGAAAAAATTTAACTTCCTAGTAATAGATATTCCATTCATAATTAGGACCCATAATACAAAACTTTTCCTCAACTTAGCCTATCACAATCGTTTCACTCAGTTGTGAGTTTCTCAATTTTAGGAAGACAACATAACGGATAACATACAAATGAACATTAAAATATAAGATCAGTAATTTGTGTTCTATTATTTTCTCAAGTTTTCTCGATCACAAACATAATGCAGCCAAAGAAACAAAAACGACTAAGCTCTTTAATTGAATATTAGTAATATACAAGAATCCAACCAAATAAAGCGAAGGTGATTTACTGTTTTCAGTGAATTTTAAGGTATAATCTAATATAAAATCTAAATATATGCAAGTCTTAACTTGGCTGCTGTTTGAAATTGATTTCCTGCTGGCTTTCAATATATTAGCTTAGCTGTTGTTAGGAACTGTAGAATCCATTTGAGTGATAGCTTCATACATGTGAGTTTAAAGAGGAAAATCCATATAACTACACAACTGGTATAAAATTAATTAACAAGCCTGACATGATGTAAAGAAATATTGTTTGACATTATATTTTGCAAAAAATAATGTCTGGAATTTATCTAGAGTAAAAGCTCTGGTTTTGAATCAGTTTCTACTGGGTACATCCAAATCAAATGAAAGGTACCTTTTCAAAAAATCGAGATTTATTCATGTATTGGAATTCTACTTGTTGAAACTGATACCAGATGATGTAATAGTTACCATGTTTTAATTTTTTTAAGGATTCAACTAGAAATCCATCAGGTAAACACACTTAGAATTATAATTGAATCCTAAAAAATATTTTCTATTGAAGGGGAACATAAAAAAATTGGTGTACATTGAGAATTGCAGCAGCCATTTACTCTAACAATGTCTGTGGTGTGATTAAGTCAGTATTTTATATTTACTCGGTAGGGATTATTTTTCATCTCACTCGTGAGTCTATTCCCTATCAATATGATTGGTACATTATTTTTTTTCTTGAAAATCCTTGAGTATTTTGAATCAAGCCTGCACTCTTGTCCATCCAATACTTTTAGCAGTGTATTGGCAAAATGCAGTTCCCTCCGCGGTTGCCCTTATCAGTTTACTATTCTCGTCTGGGTCCAAGTCAAGTGTAATCTATTTAAATAATTGAAGGGAGTCAAGTGTTTAATTTAACGTTGCCCAAGTCAATCTGCCCGGGTCATTTCCCAACTCCATCCACTCTTCTAGCACAATTAATTTCTCAAATGGAAACATAACATTGCTAATGAATGATTAGAAGCCATGCATTCATAGACCTAAAAAATGTATGCCATGGACATCCAGAACTAATTGAAGCCTTTTCTGTTGTCCCATATCAAATAGCATGACCACATGTTAAATTGATGAAGTAATAGATCATCCCTAATTGGGTCAATGTGGCACAAGAAGTGTAGTATGCAATTTAGTTAGCTAATACTTTGTTTTTCCTCTAAATCAAAGGACTGAATAGACACAGTCATACAGATAACATGAAAATGCGCCTTAGGGGCTAGAATGATATAGATGGACTTTGTAACCAGCTAATTTGTGGAATATTTGGCTACTTTACTAATAGCATTTTGATTCATAATCAATTTCAGAAATATATTAATTAATAACAATACTGCTATTATTTTTATATCACATATAAACTACAAATTACCAGGAAACAGAACAATGTTCCACGGTGAAGTAAAATTCCCAGTCCAACGTAAAATCAACAAAAGTTACACCAAATGTACTCATTTAACGCTATATATTTCCACTATGTACCTACAAAGAAAATACCAAAGACATAGGCTATGAATATATGCCACATCTAACTGATGAATAATCACTAACAAATGTAAATACAAGTTAGAAGCATATGCATGTTCTTCCACAAGCACTTTTCAATACATGCTTGTGTTATTTTTTCAGTTCCCTTACTGTTTTTTTATTTTTCTAGTTTGTATACATCTCTTAATTATGATTTTCGTGAAACAGGGGACAAAAAGGGTCACATTGATAGTATATCAAAGTACAAAACAAAATTATGATCGTAGTACACATTCAAAACGCCACAACCATTTGGTGGATGGGATGGTTGAAATCTAGTTATAATTGGAGTATTTCTTGGGGGGAAATATCTTGGTGTAGTTATCTTGAAATAGTTGGTCATCCCTCTATTATAGACATCAATTTATGGTATGCCCACCTTCATATTGAAATGTTTTAAACCTGGTATAAAAAATAAATATTAGATTTGTACCAAAATGAGACTGTCTCAATTTAAAACCAAACCAATGTAATTAAAAGCCATAGGTTTGTACCTTCAGGACGTTTTATCTCTATGATGAAAAATAAAGGAAAAATATATGTGAATATCTTATAAAGGTTATATTGGAAGTTGATACTGACCTTAGAGACTTGCTCAATCCTCACTCACCCAACCAGTTCAGAAAAATCAACAAAAATTCACTTCAGCAAGATTTTTGTAACTGTAAATTTTGGTAATCTCAATACTTTTCATACCTACAAAATATTCAGGTATCATTCAACTCCAATTTAATGAATTATTCATGTGAACAATCAAACTGAAAACAAAATGCCAAATAAGCAATCTTGAGCAATCCACTAACGTCAATAATACCTTAGCTTTTGGTTATTTTTTTCTCTTTTTCTTTTTTACAAATATTGTAAGAATAGCAATACTTGCATAAAAAAAATTACAGCAAAAATTGTCAAATGAAACTATCGAATGTCAAAACCATAAAGCAAAAATGGATCAATATTGCATTTTTATGGTATTTGGAAAAAGAGTGAAACTTGAAGGCATTATTAAATAGTTCATGAAGTAATCCTCATCAATGACTACAAAGACATGGGAATCTTTACTTAGGTGGAGTATCAATATGCACATATATTTCTAATTGAGAAATCTATATCCTCATCACACGTGTCCACCGATTGCAATGGAATAAAGTTTTACCTTGCAGAAATAAAGCACAATTAAGGTTTTGTAACACCATTCTAATCAACAGTACAAAAGTTTACATCTGTATGAAGTTTAAAGTTGGTGTCTCCTTTAAAAACATCTTATTTAAAACAACTGATTAGTTTGTTGTATCCGTGGTTAACAAACCTAATTCAAGAACTATGAATAAAATTTGCAGAAAGGATAGTCAAATAATAACCCACAAATTTCAAAGTACGTACAGTCATTTACCAAATTTACCCACAAATTAAGTTCAAGTATGAAAAATGAGAACAGACAAAGGTTAGGCAATTATGGTCTTCAATCAAGTAGTCACATAACTATCCTACTGGACCTAAATCATCCCAAATTCAATTAAGTCTCATACAATTCATAAAGAGGACCAAAATTACAATTGAAATCTTTGAGAAATTCCTAATATAATCAATAACCAAACCAAGTTTCCTTTTGAGAGGACTCCAACTACAACACACAACAATTTACAATACATCTAAAACTTAGGTATTCATGCAACATAAGATTGTGAACATCAAAAAGTCAGGAAAGGAAGCACATTTTTACTCCCACACAACACATTACATATAAATGTGTATGATAGGCTCTAGACTCTCATAGCCCTGCAACAAAAATGATTATGACTTTTAACTCCACAATTCAATAGCATAGTGTGAAGAAAAATTCAAAAAAAGAAGAGAAATTGCTAGCTTATATAAAGGGTCTTTATTAATCTTTGCTCATTAAGCTACCAATAGGATCTGAACTCATTTTTTTTTTTTGTTACAACTCCTAAGAATATCTTGGCCATACTAAACAGTTGACTAATTAAACAATTTACCGGTTTCAGATTAAAAGAAAAAAATACATTATAAGAGCCACCTCAAAAACTCAAAGTTTTAGTACAATGAATTCGGTCTCAAATTTCCGTCATTTGCCAAATTTTGGAAGCTTATTTACCCTCGTTCCTAAGTAAAAATATGACAAGAATTTGATTTTTTTTACTTTTTATCTGGTATTTCACACCACAAGCACCTATTTTCGTTCGTCAATCTGATACTCTACCATGGAAGCTCTGGGGAGACTTCAACTTAAGCTTCAACTAGCCCTAGTTTTCTGCGTTTTGTCCCATTTCTCACTATTTGTTAAATCAGCTTCACTGGAGCTCCAGATCCTCACTGCTGAACGCCGAATTGACAAAACTTCGCACTTTGTTGGGGTTTACCTGGCATTGAAGGTTGAAAATACTGGGACATCTCCTACTTCATCAATCCTTCTTGCTTTTCCAGCTACACAAGTTGATCATCTCGCACTGCTTAAAGAGGCAGCTACTGTTGGAAAGTAGAAGAAATAGTATCCGCCACTTGATGCGAACCCAATTGATCTGCCTGAGTCATCAAATGGAACCAAATACTTTTCTGTATCTTTGCTCAAACCATTGAGCACACAGGTGAATCTATCACACTAGGAAGTATTTTATACACTGACACGCTCTCTAGAAAGCCGGTCAGAGTCTCAA
The DNA here is from genome assembly GCA_949130495.1 of Sambucus nigra. NCBI lineage: Eukaryota > Viridiplantae > Streptophyta > Magnoliopsida > Dipsacales > Adoxaceae > Sambucus > Sambucus nigra. Next base: position 9,891,961 of record OX422220.1, on the reverse strand, counting down.
TTGGTTCATTACCATGAAAGTGCTTTAATATTGTCCCCGTATCATATCAAACATCAGATAACAGGTTTTAAGACACCAAGTAGCAAGGTGGAATCCTTCACAAGAGTGGAACCTACTGGCCATGCTGGTACAGAACTAAAGTACGAGTCTTATGAGGATCGCCCTCCTTATTTGTTTTCTCCCATAATTGTTCATTTTGAGAATAACAATCCACTTGCGACTGTTGAGGAACTTGTGTGTGAAGTTGAAATTTCTCACTGGGGAATCCTTCAGATTACAGAGCATTACACGGTGATTCAAGCTGGTGCTCGACACAAAGGCGTTTTCTCAAGGGTTGAATATCAGTCTCGACCATCTCTTAGTGGTGTATCTTTCATTCAAGCATCTTCTTGCAAAACTACCCCCCAAAGGTGAACTCTGTCTATTACTGGGACCAAATAGGGAATATTTCATCATCTCATTTGCGTACAGGTATCTTCTATTTATGGGCTGAAAAGCCACTTTCATAATTGGATATGTGCTACCATTGGAAGACCTCCTTTTCAAGTCACCTGATGGTAGGCGCTACCTGAACTTCAGTTTTGGATGCGCTCTTAATGAGAAAGTTGTAGACAAGCTGACCAATGCTGCCGGAGGGATCAAAAAACCCTTCTGACGTGATTCCTTTTTTAGATGAAGAACATCTAGAGACCAGCTATTCATACCTTGATATTGTTGGAAGGACTACGGTGGTTATAGAAATGAAAAATGCAGTTCCTGAGCAAAACTCTCCTTTCAAGGTTTACTACCACTTCCTTCCAATTTTCATCTTGCAGATCCATGGATATTGGCATCTGTATTTTTCTTCTTGTTCACTACTTGCATAACTTACCTGCACATGGATATATCAATACGTACGTGAAGAGATAAACATTTCTTGGATTTTACAAGATCTGGAGTAGTTAGCTTGAACTCTTCAGTTAGTCAATGTCCGAAGACAGTTATCGCAAATTTTGAATTTTGCAAATTTCTGTCCAACATAGCCAGATTTCTTTCAAAGAAGTGTTTGTACATTGTTCCTCGTCAGCGAAATTACACACAGCCTGATTGTAAGAGCTACGAGGATTCAAAAAAGTATTTTAACAGTAGAAACAATCGTTGAATCTTTTCTTGAATTCCACAAACAATCACGTATTCAAACTAAGGGTAGATATACCAAATAAATGGGATAATAAAAAAAAAAATGCTAACTTGTCAAAAACTACTGTAAAGCATGAGTATAGTCTTAAGATAAGAAGAAACTCTTCCATCATTGACATATATCAAGCAAAGAAAATCAAGACGAATGTAGCAAAAATACCCAAAATCTAACCATAGAAACCAAGTAAAGTCAACAATACAAGCAAGACAACTTATCAAGATGAAGAGTAGAGATGACTTAGATTGATATCTTGTAAAGCTTCCAAATGATCTGATTTGGGGAAGGAATGGGTGGGGTAAGCAATTTTAGCTATGGGTTCTAATTGAAAACAAATGGGGGTGCGAATTGAAAATCGCTCCTAAGGTTCCAAATTTGTTAAAAAGAGGTTTAATATTAATATGAACATCTAGGGTTCGTTTGGTTCAAGGTTTGGGTAGAGAATTTAGGATTTTGGAATTTAGAATCCTACTCATCTAGAATTATAATGTTTGGTTAGAAATTTGGGAGAACTTAAAATTCCTGAAATTTAGAATTCCTACAAAATTGGAATTCTCCTTTCCCCTCTAAAATGGAGGGAATCCTATATTCTCGAGATTTTTAGCTTACTTTTGTAATGAGACAAAAATACCCTCACATAAATCTTACACATACACTCTCTCTCCCACACACATACTCTCTCTCACACACACAAACACACTCTCACACAAACACACTCTCACACAAGCACACACTCTCTCAAACACACACACACACTCTCTCACATACGCACTCCACACACACACTCTCTCTCACACACTGCGTACAGATAACACACAGAGAAGAAAAATAATGTGACTGGAGAAAGTAATTTAATTGGATTATGATGATAATGTGACTAAAGAAAGCAAAAAAAATTTCATCACTCTCTCACATACGCACTCCACACACACACTCGCTCTCACACACTGCGTACAGATAACACACAGAGAAGCAAAATAATGTGACTGGAGAAAGTAATTTAATTGGATTATGATGATAATGTGACTAAAGAAACCAAATTATTTTCATCCCTTTCTAAAATAACAGATTAAAAAGAGGATAATATGTATGGAGACTCTGAACCTAGTGCATTCAGTTGTTTTATGTTGTTTGGATTTCAGAATTCAGGGCTTCATACTCTTTTTACACACTTCAAGTTTGTTTGTGTTTGAGTAACCTCACTAAGACGCATAGTTGATAAATAAATTAAGTTTTGCAATAGTGTTTGAGTCAGTATATTAGTTTGACAAACTTTGTATATATCAATTCTCATTTCGTTGAAACAGCAGTGGTGCAAGGACCAGTTCTTGCGTTAAGACCCAATATGTCTGTTCTGCTGATAAATATATCTCCCACTAACGTAATATTGTTTTTTTCGCTTTACAACTAAGCTAGATCCTTCGGGAAAAGGTTGGTTGAATCTTTTACCAGTATTTCTTTTAGGGTTACCACTTCTAGGGGTGCCTATTCTTGTGATTGGGTTGTTTTTTTACAAAACACGACATGGAAAGATGCGCACGCGGGCAATGGCAAGATGCTTTTAGGGAAAAGACTGATTGAAACATATTACCGACTATGGGCGCGTGGCAAGATGCAATATCCAGAGATATAATGGACCAAATGACTTTCAAAGGTAAGGTTTGAGGTTTTATTAACTCACTTAAAAATGCTAGAACAAATCAATTTGTTAAAATTCATCAAGGGAAATCAAGATTATAATAAATATTCACTGTTTTAATTATTTCTTTAGCATTTATTTACCAATTTATTTGGAAATACAGGAAGGAAGAATTGATGTATACCAGAGGTTTTCTTTTTGTTCTTAACGTTACCAATAAATTGGTTTTTGAGTGGGGAGAGTAGCCATAGCAGCTATACGCCCGTGCTACAACAAAACTTATGCAATTCAATATATTTATACATATCACATTCAAGTACCCAAAAATAAACGTGATATTTAACTAAAATGCAACCCAAATTTGTAATATACCTAATTTCAGGATAATATTACCATCACTACTATTCTAGATAATAGTATTTGAGATAATACCATATGCTAAGACAAAAAACCTATCATATATAGCACCATATATATATATATATATATATATATATACAAGATTTGAGAAACTATAAAAATGCACCGGTATACTTGTTCAGATAAAACCCATCATTTATTTAACAGTAAGTAAACGTTTTCCTCAAAAAGGGTGGCAGATTCATATGCTAACCAACATCGTTTCATTCATCAAATATGGTCGATCCCAAACATATTGGAATCCAAATTAAAATGTTTTATGGGCCTCACTATATATATACATAGAACAATAATGGTTTATGTGATAGCTAAGACATTTAACTGTCAAAACAAATGCAAGTCATAAGTATAAATAACAAAGCCAAACAATGGTTAGGTCGGATATCAAAAGTTCCAACGACTGGGCGTATGCTAAACTCATTTACGGAGAATGTACTGGTGCCAACATGTATTGGATTATAAATTTGTAATCAAGCATAAATGGATGTGCACTAGTCAAATTAACAGAGGTGGGTCTCACTACACTTATGCATGTACATTGATTAGGCAAGTCAACAATCTTCTCTCGTATCAACACAATATGCATATAGTTACTTTTCTCTATTCAGATTCTTTAAATCTGGGATGTACCAAAATTTACACAACATAGCAAAAGCCAGCACTAGGAAAACGCAAGAACATAAAATGGAATTGAACCCAAGAATGTGACACTTTCGAAGACATCAGTATCAAATTATCAAACTAACAATACATAAAATTAATAAAATGATATTAACTAAGTGGATAGATAATAAGGGTCTAAGAAGACAAACCAGGTGAAACTGTTGAGAAGAATTCGTTCTCTTATTATAAGGATAAAATGTCATTTCGATTCAATATTTCCTCTTTCCTGGTGCAACTTCGCTCCGGCTCTAACGCAACATTTGCTATACTTAATATTTCAAACCTACTATAACATAAAAAAGGAACAATTCAAACCCCAAATCATAGAACTATCACAAAAGAATAAACGGAAGAAATAAAAAATATAAAGACGTGATTATAGTATTGAACAACAAAGAAAAACAAATATCAAACAGTTTGGCCCATTTGGGAACCCAACAAATAAAGTTATTCGGGTCGTTAGTTCAGCCAAACTCAAAGGCTACAGACAAAAAGCTCGAATAAGACATTACAGAACAACAATCAAACATGACAATCTTTAATGCCCCAATTGAAATAAAGAGCGAGAGAGCTATTTCAAGATAAGTTCATTATTGATCACATTCACAGACAAATTGGAACTTTCATTCCAAGTTCTCAATACGTCTAAAAACCTTTCTCCATCCCCACTTTCTCTCTGCCCATTACTCTTAAACAACATTCAACGTGAACATGAACCGCCGATCCCGTACACAACCCACCAACAAACACCAAGTAGGCTATCTCTGCTACCTCAAACCCGGAGCTCTCGCCCAACTTCGAGACCCCAAAATCAACATCAGATCCAGCTTATTCCTCTCCTATCCCTAGATCTCATCCCCCATACGTACCACTAACATCAATCAACCTCCTCTCTATCTCAAATGCACTATCGCTCTTGTTCGAGATTATATATTACTTTGAGAACGCAAAAACCGTCATCTACCACATATAAAAACATGGTTTTAAATATCTATTTGGGGATACGTAACGGAAACGGTAACGGCGTAAAGTTATCGAGAGTGTCCGACACATGTCAACCTCGGATTTGTCGATAGCCCCGTAACAGGATACGCAACGGGTTTGGTGAGTCGAAAATCCGTTATGAATCGGGGATACGTAACGGTATCTACCGATATTGAAAACCATGTACAAACCAGTTTACAATTGAGGTTAAAAAAAAGAACTAAACTAGTTCATTCATGCATTCAATGAGCAACAAGAAATACTAACTAAACACACACATCGATCGGGTCGGACAACTCCGAGACCGGACTTAAGGGAACTGAAGTGAGAAAAAAAGAGGGACTTGGAGGTCATAAGTTTCTTTCTGTGAGGGCGTCTAGGTCCATAGATCTTGGATTCAGAACAAAACAATAAAAAAAAGTCTTGGGCGTGAGTTGCACAAATACTAACAGAATGACTTGGACACATAAAACCCTAATTTCGTAGTTAAGTTAAATTGTCAAAAACATACCTCAACAATGTTGTCGACCAAGTATGAAATTTCATCATCATTTCTGCAACTCTACTTGTTCTTACAAATTGTGAATTTTAGTCAGACAAACACCGATTCAATCAATAAAAATTAAAACAAAACAAGAAACAATTTGGTATTGTCGAGAAGGAGAGAAGCCCTTATAGCATCGTAGGTATGATGTGTGTGGCCTTGAAGATTCCAAGTTGCTATCTTCAATTCTCACATTTCAACATGTCGTTTGGGAGAGGTAATCTAGGAGGTGCAAGAGAGATGTGAGTTGGGTTTTTTGTTTTGGGGGGGAATTGAAAATTAGGGTAGCTTTTCATTCGGGAGAGAAGTATTAGGAGGGAAAAATCCCACCGGTACTCATGTTTTGTAAGAATGTTAACAAAGTTTCTCCTTTTTTTATTTTTTTATTTGCAAACTAAAATTACTATCATACTAAATTAGTAACGGTATTAGTAATAAACAAAATAGTTTGATACTAAAAGCACATTTTGGTGTAGTTGTTGATTAAGGCAAGTTTGTTGGACTTTATCTCCTTTATTTGTTGATGATATTGATGCTTGAAGTTGCATTAGTCTCATTTGTCGTGATTGTGTGAACTCCTATTGTTGTACCAAGTGTTGATGCTCATCAAGAGTTATTTGAGGACTTTTGTTGAATTGTTGAGTCTTTGATGAACATGATTTTAACCACTAATTTTCTTCCATCAATGATCCTTGGCGAATATATGATTAATGTTTTCATTGTTGAGTCATTCTCATCTTCCTCTTTGAGGATTTTCTTGTTGATGATCATGATCCCCCTTGAAGCTTGTTAGACTCCTTTGGTCTTTACTTGATGTTGATATTCCCTTTACTTGGGCTTTACTTGATCTTCCTCCTTGAGGCATTACCTATGCAAGACTTTGGCCTTACCTAGTGACGCTAAGTCTTTAAACTTGACACAACATTAGTGATTTGTCAATTTTACATTTCTGAAAATGGTTGGTGAGAGATAAATTGATCATCTATGCACGGGTGATTTTACTTTGGAAATTTGTATTTGAATTTGATATTGAATTGTCATCACCCAAAATCCAATATATTTAAATAAAATATTTTAGGGTATTTTGTTTCATGAGAGAAACTTGATGTATCTAAGTTTCAAGCCTTCAAAATACATAATATGCATACTCTTAAAATATAATTATATATGAATAATATATTACACATTTGAAGGGCAAATCCAACTCACTCAAGGTTTATTATTTTAAAATATTTGTTAAATTAGGCATGTTATTAACCACAGGAACTAAGTCCAATTTACCTTCATCCTAAGTGGCATATCTCACGTTAAGGCTCGGGATGAGGTTTGATGGAAATCCATCTTCATGATCTTCAATGTCAAAGATTCCCGGATCAAATTGGGAACTATAACTCATGGTGTGTGTATGTCAAACAGAATAAATACAATATAAACGATGTGTATACTATACTCTTACAGACGTAGTAATAAAAGTTGGGGGTTAAGGGATGCATGGGCATGGATCGGATTACTCCCAAGAGAGTTCGAACCCATGATCTCTCATTTCACCAAAACCATTAGAAGTGAGCCTTGGCCACTAGGCTATCATGCTTGGTGGTCATTACTAGACTTTTTTTAATAAATTAATTGTCAACGAACAAGGAGCCTAAGTGGACAACTATGGCGAAAAAAATAAATAGCAAAATACGATTTTTTGTACCCATTATTAGACGATGGGGAAGCGGAGAATAAATTAAATATAAGAATCAGAGACACCCCTAATATCAAAGATGTGATGATCTCTAAAAATTGTTAGTTTGAAATAGTTAAAATGTGAGATGATGAGTGTGGGAGTAAATTTTCCATTTTTAAGTCTTATCGAGTGAGTCGTTGCCTCTACAACCAGCTAACCAGTAGGATAAACCACAAAGATGTTGTGGACAATACAATGAGTGTAATTTAAAGTTCAGACATGAATTTAAAGGGAAACACCCTTAACCATAATATTATTTACTCAAAAAATAAAGGAAATCACATCACAAGATCTGTCCAAGGCAAACACACTCTCTATCACTCTACCTGGAATGCAAGCCTACAAGAGCTAAAAATACAAATTGAGATGGTAATTACACCCCAATTTCCTAGCCTAGGTTCGGGAAATTGAAAAAATAAGCACCAAGGGTTATGGTACAGTTATTGCAAACTTTCCTACATGACTGCATCTCAAAATCTGGCAAGGCAGCGCACGAATTCTACCATGTGCTATATTCTAGCAATTGTTGCAGTTACTCAAACTTAGCACTAGACCCACTTCTGAATTCGTTGTCTAAGCCCACGAGTTTCAACCTTGTCCTATCCAAATGAATTTCAACTTTGAAACCTTAATTTGGATGGTAGGTGTTCAAGCAAAGACAATTGTGTAATGCTTTCGCCATTGTAAAATATAATCCATGGAAAACATGACCCTCGAGAATTTTTAGGATTTGGTGATCGTAATCAATGAATTGGCGTACCGTGATAAAATGGATGTCAACTACCTATTGAATTTTCCCGTTGAAAACGACAAAGTACGGAGCTTTTGAGCGTAGATTAGATCATTAACAACATGACAGGGCATCCGAAATATGAAGAAGTTGATGATGATACACAAGCTTTTGTACTAGTTTCATGCAATAAGCACTCAAATCATCAATGACACTACAAAAATTCTTGTTACAATACGATAATACAACCTAGGACTTTTAAGCACATTACAAACAATTAGATATGATTCAACTAGATTTGAATTTCAACGAAAGATAAGCTACTCTTGATTAATATTTTAACAAAAACTCGTAGTAAGTCTATTATGTACTTTTTAACTAATTATTAATTTATGGAATATTTGAGACATATAGAATGCAATAAGGAAATATCTTAAATGTATTATCTTATAATTTTATAGGGATTATTAATATAACACGTTTGTCTCGAGTCGGGACTAGACGATTTTATTATTTAAAAGAGATTATTAATTTATCGAGTATTAATTTAAAGAGGTTATGGTAGAGTTTGGTTTTTCCATGTCTTTTGTTCAGAGAGGGAAATAAAAGATGTTTGTATCTCGGTATTTAGGATAATAATAATTTAGATCAAAAGATTGATAATTAAAGAGACTTAAAGTGGTTTGAATCTCTCTAATATTAAAATATTATTTGTGAAATAGGTGGTTAATTTAGAAAAAATATTATACCCAAAAAATTGAAATAAAGTATAAGCTCAAGTTTGTGTGAACAATATCAAACACAATTCAAAGGCCACTCAAAGAAGAAGAAGAAGAGTTGTGACATCATGTTCGATCTGGAACATCCTGATCTAGGGGCTCCACTAATTAATACACAGATTTTTCATCACCAAGATTTATAGAGACATCAACATAAAAACTACAATATCCATTGATTAATACACGCGTGTTTCTCGACTACAAAATGTTAGCATCAAAGTCTAGTCCTACGAGGAATACACCGATGTGTTGAACAGTTAAATGAGTTATTAAGCATGAACCCTCAAAATAATAATTGTGGTGACATTCATCTTCAATACTTTCCATCGGAAAGAGTTTTAGAAAGATATTAGCATCGATGAAGCATAGAAACTACAATATCCATTATGGTAGCCTTAAATTATTTGGCCACGTGGACTAATAAGATATCGACATTTGTCCACATTAACATTACCATTGGACTTTTAAAAGGCCTAGCCGGCCCAAGTAGCCTTTGGTCGGTCGCCCAACTAACTATAACAAAGAAGGTGAACCATCAGTAAGTTGAAAATACACACGTAGGATATTCAACAATCACCATTCAACACATGAACGATGTCCAGCTACATATTATCGTGTAAAGATGTAAATGCTTAAGATATAAAGGCATTCCATCTCTTAAGCTTTCACTCACTATAAATGTACTACTACCCTCAATTAAGAAGGGACATCATCCAAAAACCCTAAATATTGTAGCTAAGAGACTTGTACTAAGCCTTAAACCTTTAGTGGCATTACCCCGTGGATGTAGGCTCCATTATTGAGTTGAACCACGTAAAAATTGTATGTCTCTTTCTATTTTCTTTATCAATGATTATGAATTTAAATAACCAAAGCTAAGATCATCCTCCAAATATATCGTCCAAATTTAGACATCAAGAGATTGATGTCATCTGTGGGAATCGACGGGTCATTGTTGTTCTTACCCTTTTTTCTTTCAAAACCTATTTCCATAATACTGAGGTATGTCAGATATCCCATAAAGTAGTCTTGCTGGGGGCAACACCTTTAGTCCTTTTGTCCTTCCTGGCTTATGAGATCTTCAAAGAGTCCTATTGAACATTACCAGAGGACAAGAATCGATGTAAGAGACAATGAGGAAGCTTACTCAAACACTTAAAGTTAGGCATGTTGCTGTCCCATCTCCTATAAGAGACATGCCACCTTTGCCTCCTATAAATGAAAGAAGTAGATCCAGGTATTTCAGATCCTCTCAAGATCAGTCCTGCCATCCTGGTGTGACCTCCTCCCTCGGATCTACTAACTATTATGATGGAATTTCCCTCTCCCAAGAGCAATCGAGTTCCCTAAAGAGGCTAAGTAAGGCTTTTGCTTTCGATCATATAGGTCCCCTAGAAAATAAGGGTCATAATTACATGGAACCATCCAGATCTTGTGACTGTCGAGAGGGGTCTACATGATCACAAACAAGTGTACGAGGAGCCGAGTGAGTTGAGCAAACTTCTGAGGAAGAGGGATCAGCACAAATGCACGATACATCCACTAGAGTTGCCTCTATCAAAACTAATCCAGAGGACTACCCTTTGAAGGGTTCGATCCAGAGATTGGAAGACCGCCTAGGAGAAATAGCCAAATCCCAAAATCCAAAGCAAAGAAGTTTTATCAAAGGGCCAACCTTTGTCCTAGCCATCGTGGGTTTCCCCACGCCTGCTAAGTTCAAGCCACATGTGGTCACTCCCACATATGATGGAAAAACTGATCTTGTCCTTCACGTAGAATAGTACCACGCCATAGCCGATATTTATTCAATCCCAGATGAAATACGTTGCCAAGCATTCTTAATAACTATCACTGGATCTGCTATGATTTTGTATAATAATTTGCCTCGAGGACAAATCTCTAGTTTCCAACAGCTCACTGAGCTATTTATTAGTAACTTTTGCTTTGGAGCTAAGCCCATCAAAAGGGTGGCCCATTTACTAAGTGTTCGCCAATAACCAGGGAAAACGACCCGCGAGTATATAACCCTTTTTAACAGTGAAAAGCTAGAGGTGGTAGATTATGAAGAAAAGACTGTTATTACTGCTTTGATGAACGATCTTCTCCTAGAGAAGGTATATTATGTTCTAGATAAAGACCCTCCTAAGATCATGATTGAGCTGATGGCTAAGGCTAGCAAAATCATAAACGTCGAGGAGGCTATAACTGCCAAACAAGTCCCTGGTGCTAAAGCCGAGAGTTAGAAGAATTCCGATAAGAGTGATTAGAAGGAGACAAAAATTTCAAGAAGCCTAAGATGTATAACGAATATATTCCTCTCACTGTTGGCGTGCATCACATCCTAAAGAAAATCTGAGAAAGAAGAGACCTCAAGTGGTACAGAAAACTGAAGTCTCCTCCTAACAGGAGATATAAATCAAAATATTATGAATTCCACAAGGATTGTGGGCACACTACGAACAACTGTATTACTTTAAAAATGAGATTGAGAATTTAATCGACGTGACAAGTTGTCCAAGTTTACTTATAGGTCGAAAGAGCGAGACTCTAGGACGCGATCGTAATATCCTTGCAAAGGAAGAGATGACAAGAAAAGAGGTTGAGATAATGATTCGAAAGACGGCCTAGATCTGCCAAAAAAACCATGGGAGCATCAAATTAAGGTAAAATGATATCTTTTGGTTGTCATTTTATTACAAAAGAAGATACTGGTGGTAGCGACGAAATAGTAAAAAGAAAAACTTATTTAAATGAGGCCAAGGCATGTTCCTACATCCGACAGATCAATTTATCTGATGACGTTGACGGTCGGCCAAAGAAAGTAAACAAAGATAAGCCAGTGATCGGCTTCTCTAAAAATGATCTGTCTAGGGTACTCTATCCTCATGACGATCCTTTGGTTGTCACTATGAGAGTACGTAAAGCAAGGGTGGCTAGAATCCTGGTGGACACTGGTTTTTCATCCGATGTTATGTTTTACAACTGCTTTCATGGGTTAGGATTATGCAATAATCAATTGGAACTTTATCGTTAGCCCTTAATAAGCTTCTCTGGAGAAAATGTATACCCTTTAGGAACTGCCAAGCTGGAAGTTTTCATTGGCACTTGGCCAACTAGAAGAACTAGGGGTGTTCACGGGTCGGTCGGTTCGGTTTTGATCGGGCTTTTTGGGCCGAACCGACCATGTCGGTTTTTGGAGGAGGAGAACCGAACCGAACCGAACCGAACCGAAAATGCTGAAAAACCGAACCGAACCGAACCGAATCGGGTCAGTTTTTGACAGGGCCGGTTCGGTTTGCCGTCGGTTTTTGACAGGGCCGGTTTTATACAGGGCCGGTTCGGTTTTTTCCTTTATTTTAATAAAAAATATATTTTTTTAATACCTAATATAAATATAAAATTAAAAAATATAATATAATATGTCAACACTAATATAAATATAATATAAAATATAAAATTAAAAAGTATAAAAATTAATTCGGTTCGGTTCGGTTCAAAATCGGTTTTTTTATGCCATAACCGAAAACCGAACCGACCCTGTCGATTTTATACCTGATTAAACCGAACCGAACCGACCCTCAAAAAAACTCGGCCCGAAAATTTTCGGTTCGGCTCGGTTTTGTCGATTTATCGGTTTGGTCGGTTTTTTTGCACACCCCTAAGAATAATTAAAAGGATTCATTTCTTTATCCTACATAAGAACGTCTAATCAACATACAATATGATTCTTGACAGAGTCAGTTTGAAAAAGTTCAAAGTGGTACCATCTACTATCCACCAATGCTTAAAGTTCCCCACTCATTATGGGGTCGACGTTGTTACCGAAATCAAATTGAGCCTAGGGAATGCCATTATACCTCAGCAGACCAAGAAGACTTAATGAAACTCACTGTTACATACCAAATCAAGACCCTAGATCTCCGCTAGGAGACTGATTTAGTTAAAGGATAGGTCATGGAAGTTATAGAGACAATTATCCTGGATAACGATCGCTCGAAGAGAACCATGCAAATCGAATTATCCCTATAACCAACCCTTAAACATGAGTTGATAGCATTCTTTAAAGAGAAAAAGAATGTATTTTCTTAAAGTCGTGAAGATATGCCAGGGATCGATCCAAAATTCATATGTCACGAGCTGAATATCACCAAAGAAGTTAAGTCGATCAAAGAGAAGAGACGTGTATTTAATCCCGAGAAGAACATCGCCATCCCATAATAGGTAAGTTACAGAAAGAGAAGTTCATCGAAGACATCAAATACCAAGACCGGTTGGCCAACGTAGTGATGGTGAAAAATAAAAATGATAAAGGGCGTATGTGTGTGGACTTCATGAATATTAACAAGCCATGTCCAAAAGATCACTTTCCTCTGCCCATAATATACCAATTTATTGACGCTAAGGTCGGGTATGGGTTGTTTATCTTTATGGATGCCTATTCATGGTACAACCAAATCAAAATGAATCCAGAAGAGAATGAGAAAACCTCACTCATACCAGTCGAGGTACCTAGTTCTACAAAGTTATTCCCTTTGGGCTCAAAAATGCTGGAGCAACATACCAAAGACTAGTGAATAAGGTTTTCAAATAGCAAATAGGTAAGAACATGGAAGTGTACGTAGACGACGTGCTCACTAAGAGCAAAAAGGTGGCCGGCACATTAAGGACCCGAGCTAAACGTTTGACCAGCTAAAAAAGCATCAAATGAAACTTAATCCAACCAAATGTGTGTTCGGCGTACAAGAAGGAATGTTCCTGGGGCTCATAGTAAATCAAAGAGGAATTGAAGTCAATCCAGACAAGATCAAGACGTTAATAGACAAGAGGTATCCTTCATGAAAAAAGTAAGTACAGAAGCTAACAGAAAAGGTAACTGCCTTTAACATATTTGTTTCATAAGCTACTGATAAATGCTTACCCTTCTTCAAGGTACTAAGGAATACTTTTGAGTGGAATGGAGAATGTGAGAATGCCTTCGAGGAGTTTAAGAAGTACTTAGGATCTCCATCATTTCTCTCTCGACCACTCGAGAAAGAAAAGTTATACTTGTACCTGGTTGTATCTAAATTTACAGTTAGCTCTGCCCTTATCCGATTGGAAAATGCAGCGAAAAAATTGGTATACTAGAGTAAAGCAATTTGTATACTACACAAGTAAAGCGTTTAGGAGGAGAAAATTCGATATCCTCGCCTGGAAAAGTTATCCATGATCCTCATTAAAGCTTCGCAAAGGATGAAGTCGTATTTCCAAGCACATACCATTATAATGTACACCGACCTACCATTGCATCAGGCCATATATAAACTAGAGAAGTTTGGAAGATTGATGGTTTGGGTTGTGAAACTTAGGGAATATGATATACTCTATGAACCCAGGACAGCGCTAAAAGGTTAAGAAATGGTAGACTTCATAGCAGAATTCACTTATGAATAAAAGGTAGCCGAGCAGGCATCCTAAGAAGAGAGCTCAATAACAAACCAGTTCGATCACACTTTTTCAGAAGATAACTCTACTATACGAGAGTTTGCCAACAAGTACTTGGATCAGAGCCGAAAGTTATTCGTACATGGATCCTTCAGACAAGGAAACTATGATGAAGAATTTCCTATATGAAGATGTATATAGGTGGATCTTTGTTTTCAATCGGTAAGTGGCGCGGGGCTGATTGTTAACACGCGTGATGATACAGATGTGGAGTATGCATTTTGTTTTCAATTTTAAGCCTCCAATAACGAAGCAGGATATGAAGCACTGATCATAGGTTTCGAATTAACCTTATCGTTAGGTGCTGAATAGATCATCGCTCATGGTGATTCCTAATTAATTGACAATCAGGTGCTCGTGATATATGGATTAAAGGGAGAATTAATGATGAGATATCTGGACAAAACTCAAAGAACTATCTTAAAATTCCTAGCAGTCAGAATGCTCTAAATTTTAAGAAAAAAAATAGTCAAGCTCATGTACTTGCTCAGCTAGCTTCAGCGACCAGAACCAAACTAAAGAGGACCACTTATGTGGAAATCCTAGCAAATACAAGCATCGACAAAGAGATTGTCAGCTTGATAGTAGTGGACTTGGGGTCCCTCATGGATGGATCCTATCAAGAGTTATATTGAAAAATGAGCTCTTCCTGAAGACCAAAAGGAAAAATGAAAGTTGAGATACAAAGTAGTATCCACTTTTTGGAAGGAGGAATCATATACAAAAGGGTTTCACGTTCTCCTTGCTCAGATGTGTCCATCCAACTGAAGTGAAAGAGCCGATCAAAGAAGTGCATGAAGGATCATGTGGATCTCATTCGACAAGAAAATCATTGGTATGACAAGTGGCCCTACAAGGATATTATTGGTCGAATATGAAGGCAGACTGTGCTTCGTATGCCAAGAAATGTGACAAGTGCCAAAGATTCGCTGCTAAAAGACTTGTGTCTACTCTGACGCCAATCACATGTCCTTGGCCTTTTATCATCTGTAGGATTGACTTGTTCAGGCCTTTGCCAGAGACAAGGGGCGGTTTAAATATTTTATCGGTACTATATACTACTACACTAAATGGATGGAAGCTGAGCCACTGGTTAAAATGCCTTATGAAAGAGTTTTTCAGTTTATATGGAAGAACATCATATGTAGTTATGGTATGCCATATGCCTTTATTACAGACCATGGAACCCAGTTTGGCAATTAGAAGTTTGAGGATTACTGTATCTAATCAAAAATTCAAAAGTTGCATTCTGTACACAGGCATCCTCAATGCTATGGCCAAACAGAGGTAATCAACAAGACACTACTCGATGGTTTTAAGAAGAGGCTGGATGACACCAAGGGGAATTGGATCAACGAGTTACAAAGTGTAGTGTGAGCCTATAGGACTACACCGAGGACAGCCACCGATAAAACTCCTTACATGTTGGCATTTGGAACAGAAGTTTTGGATCCAATGGAGAATGGTTTACCCAGTCACAGAGTCCTCAGTTATGACTCTCCCAAAAGTGATCTCATGGGAAGATTATATTTAAACTTGGTGGAGGAAGTAAGAGAAAATGTGACACTTCAAGTAGCTGCCTATCAACAATGCATTGTCAGGTTCTACAATAAAAGGGTGAATCCGAGAAACTTAGAGGAAGGAGCTTATGTTCTGAAAAAGTGATCTAGAAAGGAAATAAGTTGGACGCTAATTGACATGGTCCCTACCGGATCTCGATAGTCATCTGACGAGGTACTTATTATCTACAAACACTTGAAGGAGAGCAATTTAAGAACCACTGGAATGCCAAGCACCTCATAAATTATTACCAGTAATTATGAATTGAAGTTTTCAATAAATGTGCAGCAACCCTTTTCAATGTTAATGAGAAATTATCAGTTTAATTGATCCGAAGTACAAGAAAACCAAGTGTTACTAAACAAAAAGTTGAAAATGTTTGTCAATTTATACAATACATAAGTGCACGGGCTATTATGGAATAGCGAGTGTAAGTACAGGTCGAAACCACAGAGATTTATCAATTTTTTTCGTTCAAAATAATTGTGATTGTCCAACTAGATGAAATGAGTTTAGAGATGGGATGTAATATTAAACTAAGCTAACACAAATAAAAAATGCAACTACGAAATATATAATCAAGTGAGCGTGAAAATTAGGACGTTGGATCCATTTATCACATTTAACTAATAATATGTAATAATTTAAACTCGCCATTCCCGATTTTATAACTCAAATTAAACCGAATCTCGTCATATTAATTCGAAACATAACACGGTTAAGTTCACAATAAAATTTAACGTCTTTAGATTTAGACGGCTAAAATCCATATTCTTTTAAAAAGTTCACTTTTAAATTTCAAAGTATAGTCTTTAAGCATGGACTATCAATTAATTTAATAAAAGTATAACCCATTAAAAAGTACTCAAACATAAAATAAAAATTTATTTTTTTTAAACAAATTCGAAGGTTTAAAACACACTTTCGTGTCCTTTTAAATGAATACCTAATTTTAAAACTTTTAGAACATGTCGAGAAATATAGACGAATTTAAACTACACACAATATTAATCAAATATAATAAACTTCACCTAGTCCTAGTAAAGAAATTCAGCTAGCATCATTGAAGACAAAATATAAATGCAAGAATGAATACTAATTCTCATTAATAAAATAAACTTACAAAATTAATCGAATCTTACAAATGATCTTGACAAAACTTCTCCCACAAAAGAATAATTATTGGTCCTCAATAAAAATATACTCTCAAAATAAAAGAACAAAAAACTCTCTCTCAAAGCTCTCCTTAAAATTCTCCACACGAAATAATGAACCAAAGGGTCTTATTTATAAGCTTAAGAACGAGGTGTTTGAGTTGGAGTGAAACTCTCTGTTGTATTTGAGCTGATAATTATTTCATGGAGTCTTGGGAAGAGTTGGAGATATTTGAGAAGTCTTTTTTTTTTAAAATAATTATCCCCAATTTTGACACTATTCACATCACTATTCACACCACCAATTTTAATCGCATTTTTTACCTCCAAAACTTCAAAATCTCACTTTCCTCCGAACTTCAAAGTTGTGGGTCTTTTCAAGAACTTTTAGAAAAGCTATGGCATGGCCTCAACAGACACTCGAGCGATTTTATAAAAAATATTTAGTACAGTTACGTCAATTGTGTCATGTCATATAGCGACGTATCCTAACAATTTTTGCATATCGACTCATTTATTGTCCAAATTTTCGGGCTACCTATAAAAATGCAAAATAAAACTTATTAATTCAAATTTAGGGTCATAAATATTTAAAAAATTACAAAATTACCCCTCCTTGCATTTTAGCCCCCAAAATTCATAAATTGCTCATTTTAATTCAGAATTCAACCAAATTTCAAAGAAAACTTTATTTTGCCTAGATAAATAGTTAAAAATTATTTTTAGTCTCATAAAGTTTCTAAAATTATGATTTCACCCCCAGAGTTACTAAAATTATATTTTTAATTCGAATTTTATTCAAACTTGCATTTTTCTTTTATTTTACGAAAATAACTCTAAAAGCTCATTATTTAAGATACAATGGGTCTAACAAGGTATATATTAGGGCATAATAATGCACTCGTAAGAAAATATGAAACGGTCCTAAGGTGGTTGCACCTTTTCATTATCTTGATCCACCTCATCCACAAGCAGAGCAGCCACCGCCAATTGCTCATAAACCATGGAGGAATCAACAGTCCCCTCTTCATCTTCCATTTCCTTATCGATGATGGGAGGAGTACCAGGGTTAAACTGCTAAGAAAGATCTGAATTGACAGTAATATCGACGTGCTTAAGGGCAATATCCCAACCTTCTTTGAAGGATGACTTTTTGAAGTATTCAATCTATATAACCGCAGTCGAAAAGGCCTTGTCCCAGTAACGAGTGAAAGCATCATCCTTCTCCTTTTTAAGTTTGGCCTTCATGCCCTGGTACTTCCCCTCCCCATTAGTAGTAGACTCATCAACATCTTTAGCAGCCTTCTCGACATCCTTCTTGGCTTTCTCGACATTATCCAGCAAGCCCTTCCACATATCCTGGTCCTTTATGTGGGCCTTCTTGGTGGAATCCAAAGAATCTCTTAAGACTTGAAAGGCAGCGTCAACATCAATCGGCAACTCTCTCAGCTGGCTGTCTCTCACCAATATCTAGTCATAGTCTACCAAAAACTGCAAAGTCTAGAGGAGCAAAATCAATCGATCAATTATAGTACTAAATATGCCGACTAGAGATATAATATCATAGGTTGGGAAACTTACCAAGGCCAGATTATGGTTGTCTCTTTCCAACAACCTTAACATTGAAAGGGGAGCAACAATAGATGTGTCGGTGAGCAAAACTCCCAAACTAATTAACCCTCTGGACATACCAGGGTTCACTACCACAAAAGCAACATTTATAGAGGTTTGGTTGGTATGTATCTTTTTCACTAACTCCTATTGGTTGGTGGGACCATTCTTCAACCTTTTATACAGAGGATCCACCATTGTTGGGCATTTGGAACCGCCCTCGATTGCATCCTTTTTCTTTTCGTTAAGAGGAGGAGACGTGTCCTTAGCAAGAAAGTTGGGGATTTTCATCTTAATCATCTTTCGAGGAGAGGAGAAACTGATTGGGACGGTCTTTATATCCAGAGATTCAAAATAGGAGGATGTTCCTCCAAAAGCAGTATTCCTTTATTATAGAGAGGGGGACTCTGAGGAAACAACAAATGAAGATGGGGTCGACTCGTCCAAGTCTATGGGGGCTATGGGGATATCTTCTGTAGTTAGAGATACAAAAGAAGGAATGGAGCTATGATAATCAAGCGAAATAGAAGCTGAGCATGGATGGGCTTCTCCTATCCTCTGTTGGATATACTAAATGTGCTTTAGGCAGATAAAATTCACTTCTGAGTCAAGGAGGTCCTTCTTCCTTATCTTTGCAAAATACAAACATAAAGATCAGTATACTAATAAAGACAAAACAGACAAATGAGAATATACAAATGTTCGAATGTCGACCCATGCCACGCCCTTCCTGAGGGCATCTGGCCCATTGTATCTTACATCCTCAGGAACAGGAGCATACTTCTAGTCTTTAACTATTATTCCATACTCCCAGTAATCCTTATTACAGTCAGGTAAGTTCAGCACCAAATCCCTTTAGAATATCATGTCTTAAGATAATAAATGTTGTCAGCAGAGCTCTCCCAACTATAATAATGCATTAATTCAATTACTCTTATCTGATCTCCATATAACTCATTAAGACGATTAACTCCATTTACCACCCTCTAACTCTTTAGGGTCACTTAGGTAGGGACCACATCAAAGTATTTGAAAAATTCAAGGAATAAATTATTTAGTGGTAAAGTGATGTCGTACTCAGCTATAAATATCGTGGGAAGCCAATGGCCCTCACTCAAAGCACACGTGTCACAAGGGCCAGTAACTAATTATATGGTTACCCAATCCTGAATTTTATGCTTTACTCTAAAATCTTCATCCACCATATAAACCATCTTAAAGATTCAAAAAGGGAAAAGATGAAAGGGGAAAAGTTCTTACATTGACAATAACCAGTGTAAGGACATAATCTTATGATTGTCCATCTAGAATCTAGGAATTTTTGAGTTGTCCTAGATCACAGTTATTATGTCGTATACCGTTACATTGGTCACACGTCCTCACATGATCATCCATGACGGCCACTATCTGAATCCTTGGCATCACGCATCATCCTCATGCACCCATCATCTTCAACGTGCAACATGCATCGTTACGACTTCAACCATGCTCCACGTCTTTACATACCATGTTATGAAGATATGAACATGAATAAAATTTAAAGGAAGAAAGAAAAAAATGGTGCAAATCGGTTCGGTACCAAGGGGAACCAGTTTGGTTTACTGAAAGACTTGGCCTCGATACTGGAAAAGCAAATCGGTTCGCCTCTTATAAAGGCCAGACCAAACCGGTTCAACGCACCACCTCAGATATCTATCTTTTCTATAAATACCTATTTTGAGAGGGTTTTTGAATAAGACTTTGGAAGAGCACTTTTTTATAGACCCTCTACAACAAGTCATTAATTTTAAAAGCCTAAACACATTTTGATTCACTAAAACCTCCCTACTCATATTACCCGTTCTTATAGTACAACTTGTGGAGAAGAGAAGTCATCTCCATTACTGATTATTAGAGCTCTTACGGGAACTCTTGCTAATAACAACGAACCAAGGCCTGTTGGTATTCGTTTGTCAAATACGCTATATTTCTATATGTATATGTAGGTTGAGGTTTACAATACATACTGAAATAAATGGTTTTGTCCCTTTTCGAGATTTTTCATGAATCTGTGTTTGTGATTGTTTGATAGTTTTTATTGCTTTCGGCAACAATAAGATGCAGGTTTAGGGTTTGATTAAAACTGGAGATAAAATTGGAATCTAATTAAATAAGTTTTAATCCTTTGGACTGTTAGCGCGCACTCTCAAATTGGTATCACATCCAATTACACAACTTTACCGTGTAATTTTTTTTTTAGATATCAATTTTGAAAAAGCTAAGGTCATGGAAAACTTGTATAATAGGATGCCAGACTTTGATGGATCAAACTATGCATATTGGAAAGCCCATATGAAGTCGCCTTTAAAATAAATTAATGAACGTGTCTGGATTACTTGTGAAAGAGGGTGGGTTGCACCCACTCATGTGGTTGGGAATGAAATATTACCCAAAACTGTTAGTTTATGGACTGAAGAGGAGTTTAAATGGATTAACTTTATGTAACACCCCGCCTAATTGAATAGCGGGTGGCCAGTCCCAGACTAAATTAAAACATAATATACAGTTGTCTTATTCTTAGCATCACTGTCAAAAACATTTACAAATCACCCAATACCCAATTGAGCTGGTGTTAAAACTTCCAAATTTTAATTCAACAAAATTCATTTTTAGTTTACAAATAACACTACACATTTGATTCTACAACACTAATAACCGAACAGATAACACAAAAGAATCTAAATGTAATTGTAATAAACATTCCCAAATAATCATCCAATACAGTAATCCCAACAATGATAAATGTATTAAAATGACACGAGTACAAGACTATTTGACTAAGATAGAAAGGATATAACTGAATTCCTTTGGGCGACCTAAATATAAGAATCACTATGAATCAAATGAAGATAGGCGTCTAAGAAATACTCCATAGCTCGTCATAATCCTCTAAGGTTGGCGTCCCTGCTGCTGGACACCTGATATAGAAGGAACAATAGAAAAGAGAATATGCAAGGAAACGGGTCATAGCCCGATGTGAAAATAATTTTGAAAATAGCAAGTATTTAACAACTGCAATAAAGCATTTATTATGTACATGTTAGTATCCATACTCTCACTTGATATTCTCACCTCTCACCTAGAGTGCACGCTTAACGTTTCCTATTAACCTCCTAGTTAATGGTTCCTCCTAACTAGTTTCCATACTATGATTTTATCCCATATCATAACCTCGTATGTCCCATACCATACGTAGTATAATTATTCATATACTTTTCTCATTAATATGAATTAAGCTTTTCAAATCTATAAGAATAAATATTCATTAACTTAATTAAATTCTTTTTTTCTATTCACCATCATCTACAATCATCACACAGTAGAGTGATCAACCACTATATATACATTCATTTAATTTATTATATATATATACATATATAATACGGCACCCCGAGACACAGCTGCGATGCATGCATTACTCTGCTATCGCGTCCCAGTATCGCTGGTCGTCGAATAGGGGACTAAAGGTTCGGTAAGGATTCCTCGAACCACAAATATCAACACAAAAATTGGAGGCGAACATAGTTCTCATACCCACGGATCACGCACATACCTACGTTCCCATAGTCAGCGGACTTATCAACTCACCAATAAGTCTTTCACAGCCCTATGTTCTCGAGCGACAAATCAAAATTCCCATGGATTCATCAGGATATGACTTCCCTCACGCGCAAACCTCCCGTCGATAGCAAGTAAGCTAGGTATGTCATACACATAAATCATCACTTAATCAAATAGGCATTATCATCTAATTATAGATATAATATCAACAAGGTACTCACACTACCCGAAGATAATTCCCATACGTAACATTATATCTATTAAATCCTACGTATTAAAATATTATGACATTTCTTCTTTAATTTAATTATTCCAGAGTCTCACTCATTACTCAAGGTTTAAATAGGTTTTTCTCAATACATATATTCAGTAAGAAATCACTAACATCCTACTGGTCCATATCATCTTATCTCCCGAATTACAACGAGTTAAACTCTCCTTTAATTAAGGTTATAACCGATAGTTTCTAATCTCTTATAAACACATCTTCTATCACCTAGGATTAAACCCTCTTGTAAACCTAAGGCTGCCCAGGTGATTTATTAAATTTTCCCTACTAGACCTATCCTTAATCCTCATGTATACAAATTAGAATCCAACACATGAATCTAGCAACCGAAATTTCTTCCAATTGAATTATCATAATTCTCATCAATTAAATCCTAATCATATTAATTCGGTTCTTATCTAGGGATTACTGATCTTCCCTAAGTCCCATTATATCCAATTAATAATCACCAAAGAGTTACAAAAGATTAGGGATAAGAACAAGAATTAAAAATAAACAACATCATCAATTATGGGGAGATCGATCGATCGAAGGAAGGGGGTCGATCGATCGCCCAGATATCAACCCAGTTTCTGTAATTCTCTTACTACAGGTTTCATAACTTTCGATCATTCAAACCTCCATATTAACAACCCAAATTCCTTATAATCCTTACCACATGATATAAAAACATATATAAATGATATCTAATGATCTAAACATCCTATAATCATCAAGAGTTTGAATTAAAAGCATATATTTATCCTATTTTTCCAGAAAATTATATAAATTATATCTTCAAGAACAAACCAATGATTCTCAGAATTTCTTCAACAAATTGATGATTATTTTGTGGATTACTATCTACCTACAACATGGGTTTGATTCCTATATATATCCATTTTCCATAAATCAATTAACAACTCTATCTTTATCTTCCAAACATGTAAAATCTCATTTTTTTATAACTATCCTAACATGGACATTATACTAACTAGATTGAAATTATCAAATAACTTGCCTCTAATGAAGGTCTGATCCTTTGGGGTTGTATATCACTGGTGGTTCTCCCCTTCTCCAGTCAACTTCCGGTGGTGGTTGGTGGTGGTGACCTTTGGCCCTTGGTTATTCTCCTTTCCAAGCAATCTTCTCTTCTCCTAAGCACCCTTTCACTCCCTCTAAAAAAGAT
The DNA here is from genome assembly GCA_949130495.1 of Sambucus nigra. Taxonomy (NCBI): domain Eukaryota; kingdom Viridiplantae; phylum Streptophyta; class Magnoliopsida; order Dipsacales; family Adoxaceae; genus Sambucus; species Sambucus nigra. Next base: position 9,868,427 of record OX422220.1, on the reverse strand, counting down.
GACCTCTCAATTTTTATATAGAAGAGAAGAATGAATCTGCATACAACTAATCTCCATATATTTATAATAAGACAAAATTCAAAATCACTATTCATCCCCTATGTAAAAATGACCAAACTATCTCAACCGTTTCGGATGCAACGACGCACTCGAAATGACTATAAGGTTGATATAAAAATAAGTGTCATTTTTAATCTAACAAATTAGTCCCGACACGTCCAATACCGCGTCCGACTAAAAATTCAAATTACTGAATTAATAACTCACAGTAATATCAACAACATCACATTCATTTTAATATCCAAAAATTCTTATTTAAACCCAATGAATTAATTTATAATAAAATCCAATTAATCCATTAATTTAAAATATAACAAATTTTAAAAGTCATTAAAATTACGGGGTATTACATACTCCCCCCCTTATAACAGAATTTCGTCCCGAAATTTGGAATGATAAATCATACTAGTAAGGTCAACTCTGAGTATAAATCTCACATCGCAAGTAATCTATGTCGTACCACCCATACAGTACATTATCGAAAATCCTTATTGAGGTTATATGCCAAGCCTCACCATATAGTTTCAACTGAATCGAATTTAAACTTTACCCAATCTTCCCTATACCATCCTCGTGACAAACTTCTATTGTAAAATAGATATGGCTACCCGCATAATACTCTCATTTAACGAAAAGTTATAAACTCATATCCTAAAGACCTAACTTACTTCGACTCCCAACGTTTGTTAGTTTCATGCGTTGGGTGTCTCGCAAGCGAAATCCAAACAAGGAACCCCCCCCCCCCCCGATACACTATTACCTAAAGTAGTCGGTCATCGAAACTCCTCAGGTCCTTAGTCAATAGTTTATAACTTCTCTACGGGTTTTATCGATTTCAAATAAAAGCCTACTCATCTACTCTCTTGTTAAAGACAAGACGCTGGCTATAGTAGTCCATACGCTCTCAAATACCACAAGTCAATCCACGTCGATAGTCACATCATGTTCAGACATGCCTAATGTAAGTAATTCCGTTATAAAATCAGACCCACTTGATGACATGTAAAAAATATAAGTGTCCCACAACCCCTCGGTGAGTCTACGTAAATAACAGTGCTATAGGCTAAGCTTAGTAACCCTTTTGCCCATACAATACTAATTGCTACAAAAATCAGTATGTGCCTCATAACTCCTTCGATAGAAAACATACCCTCATTCGCGGGTGGTGGTTGTTGAATTGCTGCCTGATGGATGTTATATACAAGCTCATATTGACCCTGTTGCACGGGAGCTGTGGAATGGGAGGTAATGCTAGCACCTGAGTTGGAGCTGGAAGAGTAGCTAGTGGAAACACTGGTATTTGTGGCTCCTGTCGAGCATTTTGTTGCTGAGGGAGTTTGTCTTTATCAGTACAATCTTGTCGTTTATGGCCATACTTGCCGCACACGAAATATTTTCTAGCAAACTTTCCACCATTTTATCCCTGTTGACCCCGACCCTGCTGGCCATTACCTCCTTTCCCTTGGCCCTGATGAGCCTGCATCTGGCCCTACTGTCCTTGCCCATTACCTCTATACTCAAATCAAGAATCTCCAGATCATAAATGCTTAGCATAATCCCCTGTCTGGGAACCCTGCTCACCCTGACGCAGATGACTCTGCCCTGGTTGAGTCCCATTAGAACTGCCCCATTAGTCTTGCCTTATACGCTTGACCCAAACCCCCGCTTGACACCCTGAGCATGTAAGCGGTTATCCTGGCAGTGAAGCATTGCAGCATTAAGAACATCTGCATAAGTTCGTAGTGAAAGATTTCCTAGTAAATGCTGACGAATCTTATAATTCAACCCATCAGTGAACATTTGAATTCTCCTCTCTTCCGTGGGTATCTCTGCTGGTACCAAATTAGTTAGTCGCGTAAATTCTTCCTTGTATTCTGCCACTGTTTTCTCTCCCTGTTTCAAATTAAGTAATTTTTGCCTCATCTCTATCTAGATGGCGGAAGGAAAGTACTTCTGATCAAATCGTATCCAAAAATCTTGGATAGTCACTGTGTCTTTTTCCACGATAGTGGTCGTAGCCTCCCACCACTGCAAAGATGCCCCTACTAGCTTTAATGTGGCTAGTATTTGACGTTGAACCTCAGTACATTCGAGCATTCTCAAGTGCCTTTGGATATCTCTCTTCCATTGGCTAGCAGTCACGACATCTGATCCTCCCTGAAACTCAGGTGGGTGTGCCTTCTGAAAGGCATCCCTCACTTGTTTCCATGCAGTAGGAAACACTTGCCCTTGAGCGGGTGGCACAACTGGTGCCTGTACTGGAGCCTGTTGAATAGCAGCTAGAGCTGCATTGACTGCCTGAGCGATAATTGCAGCAACTTCGACCGCAATTATTGTACCCTGAGCTGGGGCGGGCTGAGGTGCACGTCGAGGAGGTATCTGAAACGAGAGTACACTATCAGTATTTGGTATAACAGAATAGCTGAAGAACGTAGGAGTAAATAAAAAAGCAAAATAGAGACATCAAAGAACGCTAAGCTGAAAACACAGTAAGCCGTACAGACCCTAAAGGACACTAGAACCTGATGCTCTGATACCACCTGTAACACCCCGCCTAATTAAATACCGGGTGGCCAGTCCCATACCAAATTAAAACAGAATATACAGTTGGCTCATTCTTAGCATCACTGTCGAAAACATTTACAAATCACCCAATACCCAATTGAGTTGGTGTTAAAACTTCCAAATTTTAATTCAACAAAATTCATTTTTAGTTTACAAATAAAACTACACATTTTTTTCTACAACACTAATAATCGAATAGATAACACAAAAGAATCTAAATGTAACTGGAATAAACATTCCCAAATAATCATCCAATACAGTAATCCCAACAATGATAAATATATTAAAATGACATGAGTACAAGACTATTTGACTCAGATAGAAAGGAGATAACTGAATTCCTTTGGGTAACATGCCCTAAATATGAGAATCACTATGAATCAAATGAAGATAGGAGTCCAAGCAACACTCCATAGCTCAATAGCTCGTCATAATCCACTAAGGTTGGCGTCCCTACTATCGGACACCTGATATAAAAGGAACAATAGAAAAGAGAATATGCAAGCAAACGGGCCAGAGCCCGATGTGAAAATAATTTTAAAAACAACAAGTATTTAACAAGTCAATAAAGCATTTATTATGTACATGTTAGTATCCAGACTCTCACTTGATATTCTCACCTCTCACCTAGAGTGCACGCTTAACATTTCTTATTAACCTCCTAGTTAATGGTCCCTCCTAACTAGTTTCCATACTATGATTTTATCCCATATCATAACCCCGTATATCCCATACCATACGTAGTATAATCATTCATATACTTTTCTCATTAATATGAATTAAGCTTTTCAAATCTATAAGAATAAATATTCATTAACTTAATTCAATTCTTTTTCTCTATTCACCATCTTCTACAATCATCACACAGTAGAGTGATCAACCACTATATATACATTCATTTAATTTATTATATATATACATATATAATACGGCACCCCGAGACAGCTGCGGTGCATGCATTACTCTGCTATCACGTCCCAGTATCACTGGTCACCGAATAGGGGACTAAAGGTTCGGTAAGGATTCCTCGAACCACAAATATCAACACAAAAATTGGAGGCGAACATAGTTCTCATACCCACGGGTCACGCACATACCTACGTTCCCATAGTCAGCGGACTTATCAACTCACCGATAAGTCTTTCATAGTCCTATGTTCTCCAGCGACAAATCAAAAATCCCATGGATTCATCAGGATATGACTGCCCTCACGCGCAAACCTCCCGTCGATAGCAAGTAAGCTAGGTATGTCATACACATAAATCATCACTTAATCAAATAGGCATTATCATCTACCTATAGATATAATATCAACAAGGTACTCGCACTATCCGAAGATAATTCCCATACGTAGCATTATATCTATTAAATCCTACGTATTAAAATATTATGACATTTCTTCTTTAATTTAATTATTCCAGAGTCTCACTCATTACTCAAGGTTTAAATAGGTTTTCCTCAATACATTTATTCAGTAAGAAATCACTAACATCCTACTGGTCCATATCATCTTATCTCCCGAATTACTACGAATTAAACTCTCCTTTAATTAGGGTTATAACCGATAGTTTCTAATCTCTTATAAAAACATCTTTTATCACCTAGGATTAAACCCTCTTATAAACCTAAATCTACCTAGGTGATTTATTAAATTTCCCCTACTGGACCTATCAATAATCCTCATGTATACAAATTAGAATCCAACACATGAATCTAGCAACCGAAATTTCTTCCAATTGAATTATCATAATTCTCATCAATTAAATCCCAATCACATTAATTCGGTTCTTATCTAGGGCTTACTAATCTTTCCTAAGTCCCATTATATCCAATTAATAATCACCAAAGAGTTACAAAAGATTAGGGATAAGAACAAGAATAAAAAAGAAACAACATCATCAATTCTGGGGAGGTCGATCGATCGAAGGTAGGGGGTCGATCGATCGATCGCCCAGATATCAACCCAGTTTCTGCAATTCTCTTACTACGGGTTTCATAACTTTCGATCATTCAAACCTCCATATTAACAACCCCAATTCCTTATAATCCTTACTACATGATATAGCAACATATATAAATGATTTTTAATGATCTAAACATCCTTGAATCATCAAGAATTTGAATTAAAAGCATATATTTATCCTATTTTTCCAGAAAATTATATACATGATATCTTCAAGAACAAACCAATGATTCTCAGAATTTCTTCAACAAATTGCTGATTATTTCATGGATTACTATCTACCTACAACATAAATTTGATTCCTATATATATCCATTTCCATAAATCAATTAACAACTCTATCTTTATCTTCCAAACATGTAAAATCTCATTTTTTTTATAACTATCCTAACATGGACATTATACTAACTAGATTGCAATTATCAAATAACTTGCCTCTAATAAAGGTCTGATCCTTTGGGGTTGTATATCACTGGTGGTTCCCCCCTTCTCCGGTCAACTTCCGATGGTGGTTGTTGGTGGTGACCGTTGGCCCTTGGTTCTTCTCCTTTCCACGCAATCTTCTCTTCTCCCAAGCACCCTTTCACTCTCTCTAAAAAAGGTGACCTCTCAATTTTTGTGTAGAAGAGAAGAATGTACCTTCGTACAACTAATCTCCAAATATTTATAATAAGAACAAATCCGAAATCACTATTCACCCCCCCTGTAAAAATGACCAAAATGCACTTTTGGGTATCTTTTCATTTCCAAATGACCCGAGACCCGAAACCAACATCCAAATAGACTTTTCTGACTATTTCAACCGTTTCGGATGCAACGAAGAACTTGAAATGACTATAAGATTGATATAAAAATGGGTTTCCTTTTTAATCTAACAAATTAGTCCCGACACGTCCTATACCGCGTCCGACTAAAAATTCAAATTACTGAATTAATAACTCACAGTAATATCAATAACATCACATTCATTTTAATATCAAAAAATTCGGATTTAAACCCAATGAATTAATTTATAATAAAATCCAATTAATCCATTAATTTAAAATAATACAAATTTTAAAAGTCATTAAAATTACGGGGTATTACACCTTAATTCTCGTGGTGTAAGTGTTATATCGAGAGCTGTCTCACCCGACGAATTCGTCGAATTATGACGTGCGACACGTCTAAGGAGCAAGGTTCTAAAAGGCGCGGTGCGTGGAGGCCAAGCATCAAGCATTAGGAGCCTAGGCGAAGCCTATGCGTGAAAAGGCATTTTGTCTTTTTTTTTAATATTTTTTAATTATACTTAGGTTTCTAAAATAATAAAAGCATAAATATAAGCACAACCTACATAAAAAAAACATAATCATAAACATGTAATCAAAATTTTGAATAAAATAATACATACCTTGAAATTTGAGATTTTATTCCTACAAAATTACGAATAAAATAAAACATACCTTGAAGTTAGGGTTCCTTTTTTTTCTTTCGTTTTGTGTGAACGGGGTTCTCTTGGAGGGGTTCAGTTTGTTATGTTAGGGTTAGATTAGTATAGTAGATAAGAAATAAATAAATAAATAAAACTTTTGTATGCTTTTTACCCAAAATGACGTCATTTTAACTCAAACATAAGAAAAAAAATGTTTTTAGCAATATAAAAATTTTGAAAAAAAAGTGCGCCTTATGCGCGCATTGCACGCCTTATGCGCGCATTTCACGCCTTATGCGTGCATTGCACGCCTATGCGTGCAACACCCTCATTGACCGCCTTAAAAAACCGTTGACCATGCCTTTTCCCACGCATACCCCTTATGCGTTGCATTTCTAAAAAGTATCACGCATAGGCGCGCATAGGCGCCGCCTATGCGCGCCTTTTAGAACACTGCTAAGGAGGCATATGGTGTTTTACAATTGACCCATGAAGGAACTAATGTAATTAAATCGTCAAAATTGCAAAACCTCACAACTCAATTTGAAATTTTAAAAATTGTTGAGTCAAATACTTTTGATGAATCTTATGCTAGAGTGTCAGACATAGTCAATTCCTATTTTAATCTTGGTGAGAAAATCCCTGAAACTCAGTGTTATTAAAAAGATTTTAAGATCTCTTACCGTCTGTTTTATCACAAAAGTCACTGTGCTAAACTCATTAGGAATTTTAGACACAATTAAATTATAAGAACTCGTAGGTGATCTTCTGACCTATGGAATTGATATATTTCCCATTGCGATTAAATCTACATAAAAATGGATTGCGCTTAAAGCCTAGTCTAGGAAGAGAAAGGAGACGTTTAGGAAGAGATAGGAGGTTTCATCGGATCCTGAGTTTGACTTTGATTTAGACGATTTATCTCTCTTTGCTAAAAATTTCATAAAAATTCTCAAATTTAAAAATAATAGTTCATTTAATGATAAAAGGAATTTTAAGAAAAAGAAATTTGGAAAGAAATTTGATAAAGATAAAAACGACGCCCCTAAGAGAGAGTAAGAGAGGCGTTACGAGTGTGACGATAGAGGTCATAAAGCTTTTGAGTGCCCCCACTAGGTTAAAACGACAAGGCAAAGGCAAAGTTGTCTTAAATGCTACTCTTCTTGATGAGTGACGACAGTGAGGTCGAGTCTGTGGATTCAGGAGAATAATCGCCGTGTGGATGAAATTTCACCACATTCATGGCTATCCATGTGAATACTTCTTGTGCTCCTCACGATGATGAGGTTGCTACTTCATAGAGGTACCTCGATAGTGAGATTAAAGAGAGTGAGGGTGAAGATAATGCATATAGTGAAGTGAAGGTAGTCTTCAGTGTGCCTACATAGAGTTATACACTGAGTCCTTTAAAATAAAGAAAAAAATAAAGGTGTTTCAATTAGGATCATTGTGTTAGAGAGAGAGAGATAAGAGAGACGATAGAGAATGAGTTGTCGTTGAGAGAGAGAGAGAGAGAGAAAGAGAGATAGTAGGTTTGAGAAAGTGAGCTCCTTGCATCTGTGGAGACTCATAAGACACTTTAAGCCCTTGTAACTCAACTCGGGAAAGATCTTGAAAAAGAATAGGAGGTCAAGGTAAACATCGAGGACAGATCTAAGAAGATGGGAAAGATGTTCCTCAGCCCTGCTTTAGTCAACGTCGAGAGGTTAGGGATAGGCTATGATCGTGTATCCACGTCTCACACCGCGCCTGCGCTTATTTTAGAGTTTGTCATGGACCCTTATGGCCCTCGACCAAAGTCACACATAAAAGTTCAGCCAAGAAAAGCAAACGAAGGTAGGCCTAAAAACATCTATTTTTGTACCTATTGCAAGATAAAAGGACACCTTATGGAGTTTTGCTATAGATTTGGGTCGACCTCGACGTACTTTTATTCCGTCACACCATGGTAGAAATTTTTTTAGCCTGAGAGAGGAAGTTGAGTGTCTAGTCGCCACATCTCATAGTTTGATGGAAGAATTCCAACAGATGTCACTACCCTTTGTGTATTCCTCTAACATCCCGACCGAATAATAGTAAGGGTAAATAAAAAGTTCCCACTTCTTGGGTGCCTAAGCATGAAGAGAAAGCCCTAGTTATTTATGTTTCTCTTAAGGCTCATAATACCTCCCAGTGGTATTTTGACAGTGGTTGCTCCATGCATATGATTGGCGACGCTTCATTCTTTACCTCACTTATGGATCGCAAGGAAGATAAAGTCACCTTTGGATATGGGAGTAAATCTAGCATAGTAGAACGTGGTACAGTAGAGATACTCGGGTTTCTTAAGCTATATGATATGTTGTACGTCAAAGGTTTGATAGCAAACCTTATCAGCATTAGCCAGTTCCGATGTAGACTTTGAAGTGAAGTTTAATCGGAAAGAATGTAACGCTTTTGATCAATCCAATAAACTACAGTTTCAAGGGGTGAGGACTGAAGATAACTATTATGGGATTCTGCCCAAGTCCTTATTTGTATGCAACAACTCCACACTCATATTTATTGATTTGTGGCATCAACGTTAGGTCACGTAAACTTTCGAGATTTTGAGCAGTTAGCAAAGAAAGACCTAGTATGTGGCTTACCATCCCTTAAAAAGCCAACTTCCATGGTTTGTGGTCCTTGCCAATAAGGAAAACAAGTCCGGAGTCCCCATCGGAAGTTGAATTCCATTACTACTACATGAGTGCTTGAGTTGATTCATGTGGATCTCATGGGTCCTACTCGCATGGAGAGTATAGGTGGTAAGAAGTAGGTAGATTATTTCTCTCGTTATTCCATTGTTGGTTTCCTAAGAGAGAAATCTGATGCTGTTGAGTTTTTTACTATGAAGTGTCGTGTCCTGTAAAACCAACACGGAGTCACCATCAATAGGATGAGTCATGACAATGGCACCGAGTTTAAGTTGGCACACATGGATATATATTGTGATAGCATTGGGATCAAACACGATTGGAATTAGTGGAGCCATATATATATATATATATATATATATGCAAGTCTACAAAACTGTGTAGTTGTTTGTAATTTGCTAGATAATTGCATTTACAGGTCTAGGATTACTAGATTTTTACAATAAAGGAGGCCAAATGATACGACCTAAGAGATGAATCATTCAAATATTCATCCACAAAAAAAGATCAATTGATAGAAAGTTCCAAATCATGATTTATTTATCAGTTGGACTCATCACATAACTGAACTTAAGCATTGAGTTGTAGCTCACATCGTATGACTATTGATCTTCCATAGAGGTGGTCAGGGTTTGTTAGGGATAGTTTCACATCTTTTTAGGGATTATTTAAAATGGGGAGGGTTGCTCCAAATTGTGTAGCTCATCTTCCTTTTTCAATAAAATTAACATATTTAAAAAAATCAAGCTTTATTCGTCATTGCAAAAGGTAACCCAGTGGTAGAGAATTTTGTATGAAATTTCCATATATTTGGTTGTTATTGCACATTATGTTATTGTCCATATAGTATTTATTCACACACTAAAGGGCTATTGTGAACATTAGATATGTTTTCGTGAATATGAATTAGTTCATAGGATTGATATTTTTCATTCACATCTAAACTACTATTATTCTAATGAAAAAATAGGTTCGTATTGAGAACTTGGTTTGATTTGGTTCCTTTAAACATTTGTACTATTATTGTTTTGATAGATATTGCTTAATTTCTCAGTGCAATTAGCTGATTTCTAATACTGTTGTATTATTTTGTTAATTTATTTATCCTTTTATCCATAGAATGAATGTACTGAGTATTTATTTTTCTTCTTCTCATAGCTCTACTAAATATGCTTGAAAAAACATTTAGGGTTCAATTGTGCCCGTCACATCTTCGTTCATAAGTTTCGTTAGAGTATAATTGCTAAAAAGGTTATGATGGTTCATAAGTTTCGTTGGTTATTATGATGCTTGAAAAGATATTACATAGAACAAATGTCAAATATTATTTTATTTACTTACTACTTTTATCTTCTTGCCTAATATTTATAGGTCGTGCGACGATGCAAGAAGTGTTGTAGACATGCGAGTTAGAGTCATGACGTGCACGACTTTGGAAATTATGACCAATTTATTTAAAATTACACTTTGTTTTGTTGGGGAATAATTTTTTCCCGTTTTGCAATTACATACTTTGGAATTTTTCACTGTGCCTTTAGGCACGGGCATACACTAGTGTGTGTGTGTGTGTGTGTGTGTGTGTGTGTGTATATATATATATATATAGAAAGAGAGAGGGGATGAAAACTCTAACAATTTATGACAACAAGAGAGGGAGAGGATGTGGTAGCGAAATGGGGAGAGGATGTGTGTAGTCTTATGTGGGTGAAGGAGAGGGAGAGGGAGCGAAAGATGGAAGGAATTAACAACAGAGGGTATAAATGGAATTTCTAGATAAATGGGGATAAATTGGAGAGAAAGATGGAAGCAATTAACAATATACGTTATAAATGAATTTTTTGGATAAGTGGGGGTAAATTGGACATCAGATCATTCCAAATGTTTCACTATCATTTTAGGTAGTATAGATAAAGAGAAAAAAGATCAGTCATATTCTCTTTGTTTACTTGAATTCTTTGCATTGAGCTTTATGCACACATTTATTTATTATAATTATTTTTTTTTTTTTGGGGGGGGGGGGGGGGAGGGGGGGGGAGGGGGGGGGGGGTTCTTTCAACAGTGTCATCTTCTTCGCGCATTCGATTTCATTAGTAAGTTCATTACATAATGATTGATGTTGGTGTGCAACTCGATTGCAACTTTTCAGAATTATCTACTTTGATAGGCTTCTTACCTAAGTTTACAAGTCTTATGTCATTAATCTTAGTATCTTGTAAGGTCATGGATGCAATGATTGAATCAAAGCTATAATTCAAGCAATCCAAATTCTTCGTGATAACCATATTAATATCTTATTCCCAACATTCAACATAATTAAGTATGTAATTATTATGAAGATTGGAATGAGTAATTTGACTAATTGGTGAGAAGAAGATAACATTTTCAACTCAAATACCAAACTAACACATGATAACTTTTGTTACGTGGCAGAAATGGTGCAACTTTTTAGGAGCAAGCGATTGAAATCAGCCTAGATTTGGAGAAATAAGCTGTAAGATCAGTGCATCATTTCGATTTTGAGGTTAGTACCGGAAACCACTAGGCCAACCCTTTGAGGTTTGTTGGTATATTATGGAGGTTTGGTTATGTATTATTTTTATCTAAGGATATTACTCACTTAATTTATTACCATATTTAAGGTTGGACAAGAGTTTATTCTAGTTGCATGTGCTGGTACGAGACATCTAGAAAGAACGAAAAATAAGAGTTTAGATTCTTCCTCGCAAGGGTTACGAAAAATCACTAAGAAAACCTCAAATTCTAAAAACTCATTTATGCCAAAATTATGTTAACACATTTATGGGCTTTTCGAAATCTTCTCAAGCTTAGGACTCGAAAGCAAAAGTAAAGGCACTCTAGGTCCACGTGGTTATGTTTATTATTTATTTTAGTAACTATTTTGCAAAAGTTTGTGAGAATGATTCCTTGATTGAACGACTATTCAAGATTACTAAAACCATATAAGACCAAAATAACATAAATTGACATAAGGACTAATTGACAACAATAACTCATGTCCACTATTATTAATATTCTCCAAATACCCATAATTAGTAAACCTAATATAAAATAATAAATAAAGAGTAATGATAAACACAATTAGTCTACAAAAATATTTTACAAACTAATGTGGCAATATTTGAGTAGCCAGGAATGAAATGAACACAATGACTTATAGGTGGGACCAATTTCCTTGCCAATCAACTACTACCACGTATGTTGTGAAAAACTATTTTTGAACTTATGCCTAGCATTACTCAATATATAGATACCAATAATTTATTAACCTAACATAATATGACGAGACCCAAATTTACTTTTGCACCCCTTGATTACATAATAGTTTGTGTTTTCCATGTTAAAATCTTGATTTACCTTTTCTTATCGGCATGTTGTTGATCAGATTGAATTTAGCTCTATCCACATTTACCCATTAAAAGTATTAGATTCCCCAGTTGTCACAAATAACTTGATGCTCTCTTAATTTTGATCATTTAATCTTTTGTCAATTCAAGATAAAAAATTTCAGCATCCATATATATTAGCCATTGGAGCACATATATAAGTATCTGCTTTACTATTTGAACCTAAAAGATGTAATTTATATATTTTTTGGTCATTGTTATTTATTGTAATTGACTACACCAATATACTCTTTTACTAACGGATTAAATTTTTAATTACTAACATTATTATACCATTACTATTTCTTACGATAAATTACTATTACCAATCTAATGTATCCGTTACTAATTTTAGTTCAATATTTAAAAGTGAAAATTAAAAAGAAAAAAAAAGGAAATTTGATGAAAACCCCCAACTCATAACCTATGGTTTCACTCGTTCATCGTTACCAACCTAGGGCTCCAGGGCTTCGTTCTTCTTCTCATACAAGTATATCGCTCAATATCTCTATACATATTCCCTTTTTATTTTTATTTAAATATGTAGATATGTGTAAATCTACAGTTTTGTTTAAATCTTTACCTATGTGTAAATCTTAACGCTCAATCTCTCAAAGTTGACTTTTAACAAGATACCCTTTTTTGTTTTGTTATTGAATGTGGATCTTTCTCCTCTTTGATTTTTTGGTTTTAGGACTCATGAAAATTAGTTGTTGTAGGAGTTGCAATTTTTATCAAGAAATATTATATCACTCTTTTAGTATGTTTAGAATGTAACTATCATTGCATTTGGATATTCTCAGACGGGTTCGAATTTGGGGAAAGGTCTCTTGCCTCACGGTAACAGTGGCATCATTCACCCTAAGTTCACCTCCAATCTTCCCCACAAGTCCATGGTATATATAATCAATCAATACTAGAGTGGACTTTACGTGTATATGGACATATAACCACAAACATATATGCATATAAATTGGTGTAATTTGATATGTGATTTGTTTGGATTCTTCTTTTTTGCAGGGAGCTAAGGTTAGGTTGTTCATGTATCTAAGCAACATATGAGGTGTTCCTCCTCTATCGTGCTTCTTGCTTTTAAGTTGGAAAACTATGTTTGGTGACACTATTAATTGTTATATAATTTAGAAGTTATAATTTGTCTTATAGTTTCCAATTCAATTTTATAAAGAAAAGGTGGGATGGGTATTTTCAGTTTCCATTTCAGTTTTATTAAAGCAAGAAATTGCAAAAAAATAATTATACAGCTCTTGTTTACTTAGTTTTGTTGTAAACCATGTTGCTTGCCCATTTGTGTTTCGGGGTTCAACATGTTTCTCTTTGAGAACTTTGCGAGAGATAAATTTATTTAGTTCCCATTTCAGTTTTATTAAGAAAATAAATTGTTAAAAAATAATTACATATGTATTACCTCCTTAATTTTGCTGTGAATTAGTGAACAATGTTGATTGCCCATTTGTGTTTTGGGGTGGGGTTCAATATGTTTTTCTTTGAGAACATCGTTTAAACTATTTGCCATGTAGGTTAACTTAATTTTATCGGGAAATCCTTGGTAAAGTGAAAGAATAGACACTTAACGACCTTGAAATACACAATTAATGTGCTCAAAATCAGTATGTGTTGGTTATATAGCGTTTTGAACCTTTTGAGTCACTTAGGCCTTTCCTATTATAGTCCTCGTGAATCTAGATGAGATTTTGTTAAGATGAGTTTTTGGTGATCTAAACTATAAACATGGTTAGCTTTCAACCAACAAAGAAAAAAATTCTTGCCCATTAAGGAATAATAAGTTTACTTGGAGCATTCTCTTTGTAACGTTAGACATGATGTTGGCAACACCTCATTTGCTGTATACGGATAAAGTGCAAATATGTTAATTGAATTCACCGATTGATGAACTCCATAATTTTTTAATCTTAAATCCTATTTATATTTAAAGCATTTGGAAAGGAGATTCATAAACATACAATTATGGAAAGAGACTACATTTTGATTACATAAAAAGGACTCAATGAGAGTGGCATGTGTTGTATTGTTTGTGAACACAAGTTGACGATTTACATACCTGCTACGATATACACATTTGTATGTACTCGTTTTGAAAATATCTCTGGATTTGAGTGGATGAAGAACAATAAAGCTCCAAGTGTCAAAAGCTCATGTTCACATGTTTGGATATATTAGATTCCATGTTTACTCGTTCTTAATCACATGAGAGATAATAGGCATTGTATAAAGCATTAATCGATGTTATGAATAATAGAAACGCATATATATATATATATATATATATATATATATATATATATATACAGTCAAGCTCTTCAACATACCTCCTAGAAACATACCCATTTTTTAAAATAGTAAAAAAATTAATTTTGAGATGATATTTTTATATGGGTTCATTTTATTTCCACGTGCCCCTGTAAAAAAATCAATTGAAAATAATGTCTTTTGTTATTTTTAAAAAATAGGTAAAAAAACTAACAGTTTTTACACTATATAACTGTCATATTTTTTACCTATTTTTTAAAAATAACAAAATACATTATTTTGAGCAAGATATTTTTATAGGGACACGTTGAAATATCATGAACCCATATAAAAAAATATCAACTCAAAATTATTTTTTTTACTATTTTAAAAAAATAGGTATATTCATAAGTATGTTTAATGAGGTATGTTGGAGAGCCTGACTATATATATATATATATATACTCTCTCTCTCTTAGGTATTGGATTGTAAATGTACATTAAATTGTGGATTACTGAATTAGGCAATTAGCATTGTGGAATGACAATTAATTGATGTAGTTTGATAGGCTTTCACGTGTATATCAAAATTCCTAAATTATGATATTCTTAATAAATTAAAAACTATTTTAGTACTCACCACCGATTAGGTGTCATTATGGAATAAATAAAAAAATTCCTTCTATGTTTAACATTTTCCACTTGTACCTTTCGAATTCAGTCTTGAGTTTTTCTCCATTATCGCCTGAAATTTACCTCAAATTTTGAAGAAGGGTAATTACATTCCATAAAATGTCACTATGGTTAGTTATATGTTTCTTTTCAACCTCGAGAGCAACCCGGGGCTTCGTTTTTCTTCTCCGTTTTATGACTGTTATTTTTCTCAGGCATGTAAAACTCCCTCGCTACACATATACATGCGTGTGTGTATATAGATACGTATTTTAAACCATTATATATATATATATATGTGTGTGTGTGTGTGTGTGTGTGTGTGTGTGTGTGTGTGTGTAACAAATCTTATCTTTATGAGTTTTCTGAATATCATTTTGATTGTTTAAGCATGACATGTGAACCGGATAACACCCAGTTTTTATTTTTTGATTTATCATTACTTATACCAATCTGTGTATAAATCTAAGTTTTTTAGTTATTGAATATTTATTTTACTTGTACCAATTTGTATACACCTTATCGAACTAGATTTGATTTAGAAAATTTGAATATATCTTTTTATCAAAATTGATCTTACTCTTAATGATAAATTCTTCACTTGCAAGAGTTTAGTGTTTTATGTTTTGTGACGTTGGCGTGCAAAAATTCTTCATTGAGAATTTCAAGCTCAATCTTGTCAAAATTGAAGTAAGTTTATGGTGTTGTTATTATCCTTCATTTGAGCTTGGTATTTTTTTTATCTCTTTTCCTTTTTAGTAGTAGAGTTTCCTCAATTGGGTATTCTTGGTTTTTCTCGTTTGTTCATCTTCGAGCCTTGAAACCTTAAGCCAAACATATCATCCATTTTATTTGTTGGCATTGAAGGAATTTTCTGGGAACCTCAAAAAATGGGTCCATTATTTCATCCTGGTCTAATGAATCCAATCGTTATATAGATGAGAAGGTAGTATATTCGAGAATACGAGTTTTGGTTCAGGTTCAAATCGAGTTATTAACTGAATTTATCCAACAGGAAAGGTCTGGGAGGACAAATTTCACCCTCTTTGGGCCATTTGGAGCCGTTGAAACTCCATGATCTTTCACACAATCCTTTAGAAGGTGGATTACCCCCATGCGCCCAAATTTGAAGGAGCTCCAACTTCTTGATTTAAGCCATAACATGTTAATCGGGCCGATTTTTGGAGTTTTAACAAAGTTAAAATCCATATATTCGCTTAATATTTCAAGTAATCCATTAAATGGAGAATTGTTCTATCTTAGGGGTTTCCTAAATTGTGTTGCGTTCAACGCGAGCAACAATTCATTCACTCGTGGATTTGCTTCGAGAATATGCAGTTCGTCGAAAAAGATTCAAAATCTTCATCTGTCAATGAATCATTCCAGTTTAATTTCATATTTTAAAAATCTTAAAAATCTTATGTGCAAGAGGGTTGGGATGTTGGACTGGGTACTGAAATATTTGTGATGGTCATGTTCTACAGTTATGCTTTGGCTTTGTGGTTTGGAGCAAGAATGATCATAAACAGAGAGTGATTTTATTTACACCTACTAAATCACTCTCCCCGCCTATTTAATTTTAAGTGAGTTAATTTTGATTACGCCATCTAGTCGAAATGAAAAAAAAGCCTAATAAATTGAACTCAAAATTTCCATCTAATCCAATTTGAACCCTACATACAGTCGTTGACACCTGCATTCTAATCTCACTTCTTTGTGTATTTTTTCACCCAATCCTATGTGGGAACTCCATAGAATAAAAAATAGTAACCTTTTTTTTTTCTAATCTAGCAATTTGTTTAATAAAAATCAAGACTATATTGGTGACGATAACCTAAACCCTTTTGACAAAGAATTTTGTTATGTATAACCTGGTTTTACAAAGTTGAGTTACAACACAGAGTAAAAATTCTGTGATGTGGTTAAAGGGTCATGTTATTACTGATCTGCAAACTCATTTCGGCTAATAAATGGCATTGTGGTGGTAGATGATTTGTACCTTTTGACTCGTTCAATATTTATTTGTTATTCAATAGTATCGGGTTATAGATAATTTGTTCTTCACGCAACCTTCCTTGGCATTGTGTTTTGTATTCTTTTCGATCTGAGGTATATTGTGACACCCCGCCCAATTAAATATAGGGTGATCAGTCCTCTACCAATTCAAAACAGGATATTCAGTTGGTTCATTCTTAGCATCACCGTAGAAAAACTTTTTAACATATTAATCACCTAATATAAAATTAAGCTAGGTGTCAAAACATTTCCAATTTAGTAAAACCAAGTAAATCCATTTTCATTCAGTCTTAAAATATAAACCATTCACCACATATAGGAATGTAATAAATACGAAACATGAATCAAATATTGAAATAAATAAGACTGGATAAAACTTCCCAGTTCAAAACTCCAAACCATAAAATAAACTGAATACAATATCTCAGATGAAGAACTAGAAGTGGGCGACATATGCCCTAAACAAGAAGTCTAGATGAAACTGAATGGAAAAGATAGATGCATCTACAATAAGGACCTACAGCTTCCATAACAGTTGCAGCACGTCAAGCAATCCAAATCTCTAAATCTGATACACCTGTGGCTGAACACCTGATATAATACATATATATAGCAAAAAGAGAGAAGAGACACAAGAAACGGGTCAAAGCCCGATGTGTAAAAATGATTTAGCAAGTATTTAAAACTGGTTCTTAAAACAAGTCTTATACGCATGTTAGTTATCGAACTCTCACATGAGTTTCTCACCTCTCGTCTATTGTGCACGCCTAACGTACATCTAATCTTCCCCTAGTTGTACCTCCCAGTCTAACTAGTCAGAAACCATACTAATACTAACTATGCTCACTAGTAGTATTCCCGTATCGCCCATACAATATGCTAATCAGATAGTTTATCTCATCTACTAAGTTTCACTATTCACCGTTTGAATGGTTAATCTTTTATCCACTCAGATTATTTTATTTCTCATTTTCATTTTATCTACTAGTTTCACAAAGTAGAAAGTTACCCAAGTACACTTATACATATATATAGTCTCATCATCCCTATATATATACACTAATCCTGCACCCTTAGATTAAGACCACTCGGTGCAAAGTAATGATTATTATTATTACCACGTCTACTAATTTCACACAGTAGAAATATTCACAAGTTCATATATATATATATATATATATATATATATATATATATATATATATATATGTAGTCACATCATCCCTATACATATATATACTAATCCTGCACCCCCGGGGCTAAGACCCATTAGTGCACCTATTAAGAAAATCATGCATCCCCGAGTTAGCACCCATTAATGCACCTATCAATAATAATCTAGCACCCCCGGGTTATCACCCATTAGTGCGCCTAACAATAATCATCCTTGTACCCCCGGGTTATCACCCATTATTACACTTAACAATAGAATTTCTGCACCCCCGAGTTATCACTCATTAGTGCACTTAACTATAAGATTCTTGCACCCCCGGGTTATCACCCATTAGTTCTCTTAACAATAATTTCACATAATAGGCATACACACATCTTATTATAATTTATAGGTATCTCTCCAACCTACATATATACTCCTCATACGTATTTTAATCTCATCTCTACGTATAGTATAAATATTTAGATTACTATCTCTCTCGTAATCTCCAAGGTATATTCTCTCTATACTGAAATAATTAAAGTATTTATTCTCACATACTTTCCCGAAATTGCGTCTTATTTAAGTTTACTCTTTGGTAGTTTCTCTCACTCCAATAAACTGATAAACTCAAAACTGGACTCTAAGAAAATTCCCAAAAATTCCTTATGTCGCTCGAACCAGATGACATGTCTGTCGAACCACTTCGTACGAGATCCCCAGCTCGTTTAAACCACTTCCACATGTCGTTCGAACCACTTCGCGCAAGATCCCCATCTCGTTTGAATCACTTCGCGCGACTTCGCGCGAGACCCACTGTTTCATCTTCTTCACCAAATTTCAGCATTTTCTACAATTTTTGGACCTAAAAACCTCTAAGATTCAACACCCAACACCTCATCATCAATACCCATCAACACCTAATGGATTATAAATCATTACCAACATCCTAGGATTATTAATTCGTCATTAAACATCATAATTATTTAAAATCCCCAAATTAATTCATATGAACCCTAGTTTCCAAATTTTTATTTAAAGAACCTAATCAACCCAGATTCGTTCATCAATATATAATCAAATTCCGTGATTAATCCTCTACATACATGAAGGAATTTCAACCACTAATTAAACCAATCCTTAATCATAATTTAAATCTCCAATTTTCACCGAATTCATATGTAAATCATTATTAATTTCACCTACACTAACATGAGCATGCTTATTGCTAAAAGAAAACAAGTAATAAACACTTGCCTCAAATATGATGGTCTGATCCATTGATGATATTGGTATGGGTGTGTTCCCCTTGTCCCGATCTACATGGTGGTGGTGGTGATTGTGCAAGGTGGTGTTATCTTGGCCCTTTTCTCTTGGAATTAGATCTCCCTCACACCTCCTATAGCCATTATTAACTTCCTGTAACTTCTTAACCCTATTGGACTTTCCTTGGATGATATAATTACTCTTAATTTTCGTACATTAATTTAGCCCAAAAATACAATTTACCATAATGCCCTCTCGGGGTGCCGGTTAGGCCTAAAATCCCCCCGGGACCCAAACTAAACACCCGAGTATACTATTTTGACTATCTCTACCCTTCCGGACTCAACGGCGCACTCAAAATGACCATACGAGTTAATAAAAATAAATTCTCTTTTTATTCTATTTAATTAGTCCCGACACGACTCACACGCGTGTCAGACTTAAATTACCAAACTGTCGTATTTCTCACTTTCGACAATTTATCAAATGTTATAATTCCATATTACATATCACACAGTAATATTCAATAATTCTCAACAATAAATATTAACCCTTGGCACGCTAGTTAATAATTATTTTAATCCGAATTAATAACAAATTAATTTCTCACATTTTAATTTAATTAATCCAACAACAATAATTAATCGCATACTTATTCCCATAATAATAATTAATCACATAATTATTTAAATCGTCAAAAATACGGGGTGTTACACACTTCCCCCCTTACAACGGAATTTCGTCCCGAAATTGGAAAAAAAAGTATACCAGGTAGAGACAACGCTGTAAAAGTATTGCGCATCGCATCCCGGCGCTCACGAGTAAGCTACTCCGTACCACCCATATAGTACGCTATCGAATACCCTTAATAATGAACACTTCACATGTGTTTGCTTTAAGCTCCAGGTTACCCTTTCATATAGGCTCTTTCCCAAGCCTTTCTGCTTAAGTTTTACTACTTCAACTTTATTTTAGATATTCACTATCTAGCCTTCTACTATTTGCACCTTAATAGATTTATCCGCTTTTCATATACATACGACATCGTCTCGTGTCGTTCATACAAGTAAATTGGTTGTGCAATATATATTTCACACACAATATATACGATAATATCGATTCTTCTCCGACATTTGTAATCATAACTGGTCCCCCGCCTCTAACTCTCAAGTAGGACAACAACAAAGTTTACCGTGCCATACTTCTACTGGCACTCTTCCCGAACGTGAACTTATAGGAGTTATTTGGACACAAACTCCACTAGTGTAAGGTACTGCTCTCGTCCTCCTCTAAGATCTTCGGGTCCACACAAAATTTTCTCTCCCGCATCCGATTAGACCGCTTATCCTGCCCATCCCTTTGTGGGTATTAGGCCGTACTCAATCGCATTTTAGTACCTATAATCTTACCATCTCAGATATATGAGAAGATCCTTGGGGATACTCTTCCATTCTCTAGTGGAAGGAGTCCCTACTGGTTTTGAATTGTTCGCCCTTTTTCTAACAGTCAGCTGGCCCACTGCAAGACTAACTTTGAAAATTACTCTACATTAAACCCATTACCACTGTTATTTGTATCCTGATACATTTTATACTCTTTTGAATGTACTTCTAATCGTGATACGTGTGACTTTGTCGTATCGTGTGACACAAGTTTCTTTTCCCGCTCAAAAATCTCAATTTATTTTGAAATGTAAGTCTCTAACAAATCTTACGGAGTAATCTTCGGCTTACCCGACTACATGTTATTGAATTCACAAGATAATCATAATCCACCGTTTGATTCAGTCCCCTAGGACGCCCATACAACCTATGCCTCGCGCATTTTTATACAAATGACATTAAATTTTCTTACTTCAATTCTTGCACACTAGGTATGATGATGTGGTAGGGGTGTACTCAACCACCCCACTAGTCAAACTTAATCAATCCTTCAATGGTATCCTTGCTCTATTCAGAATGATACTAAGACTAGGCAACTCTATTGTCCTTAAGTCAGAAAATAATTATCAACTCTCAATTATATTCCTTTATAGGTATAATAACCAACATACAAAACTTATGCACTATCGACCAAACTTCTCTCTAACTCCCGACATTCGCTAGTTTCATGCGTGGGATGTCTCGCAAAGCGAAATCCAAACAAGGAACCCCCTGATACACTATTATCTAACCTAGCCGGTTGTCGAGGTCCGTAAGACCTTCAGTACATACTATGTACTTTCCCCCAATCTACGTATGTTGACATAAGAGTTTGATCGGTCACTCTCATCTAAACCTAACATAAAGCATGGCGCTTTCACTATCCCAGGTACTCAGCGCTATATATATATATAGGTCTATCTCTCTACTCAAAGAAGAACACAATGCATCCTAAGTCTCCTCACTAAAATAAATTCCTACGCACTGGAATTATATATAACTAGACAACATACTCGCTAAGGTCTCTCTCTATATATATATATATATTTTTTTTTCTTCATATATTCATATATCTGGGCCCAACCATATTTCAGGTGGCGCCGCACAAAATAAAGATTCCTCCTCCCGGAGTATCCTTACGACAGTCATATCATTATATTTTTACTATCGTTTAACCATTCGGTAATTAATCACTATACATTACCATAATAAACTCTACTAAAGCTGACTTAATGCAGTAGTAAATTATAACAACAAAATATATTCTTAGGCCCACCCGGTTCACTCACGGGCAATCATCAAAATTCCCTTCTAACAACGAGAAATATGTTTGTAACAAGACTGTTAAAACTAACATTCCCATTAAACTCGACCCGCACGCAAAGTTTAGGGTTTCCAATTTACACAAAAGTTGTGATACACCCATGTCACTAGAATCTATCCTTTACTCACAAGGAAGAAGCAAAACCTCGCCGGTCTCGCCAAATCATAGGGTCTTAGCACGTGGTTGCCATCATGACCCATGAACATCTGCAATCGTCATACATCCTAGGATTTCATCCTATAGTTGTCCTCTTTCATCATGGATAATTTATTTCATCATGTGGATTTTGCGCCCACTATTGAAACATTGGCCCAAACTCTCTAGGCCTCAATTATAGCTTTATTGAACTCCCGTTTACATCCCGAGCCCCATAGACCCTGACATAATGTTTGTACTATTAACGAGGACTCTACTGGTCCAGCCTGAACCCATCACTCTCGGGTTATAAATTTCCTGGGCCTAATTCGCTTGACCCCAATTTCTTTCGCTGGAAGTCTCGCTCCTCCAGTTGTTATGCCTAACTAGCATGGTTTACCATTTCTAATCTCTTCGATCTCACTTCTTAATTATGGACACCTTCAATACTTGTAATTCTACTTCCTTCACATAAGGAAAACTTCACGAACCATTTATTGGGTATACTCTCATGTGGGGTTTCACTAACACCATTAAGTTCAGTTTTGCTTTTTGGCCAGATTCTCTAACCTTCCTGGCTTGCTTCTTCTGGAAAGAACGTAAGAAATAGTCACCGTATAACCTTGATGACATCAACATTAGTCATCCTTGCTGGATTTCTCATCTATGCTTGTGTTCTACTCATGGGTTCTTTATCAACTATAAACCCTTATGATAATTTATGCCCCTCTGCTAGGTACGAAGTTCATTATGCCATTTAACCTTTCTCTCACGATCGGTTTCAATCTTACCCATTGTGCTAAACATCAAAATTTCACTCGCATTTTGTTACCACATCGAATGGAAGACCTCACAGTCAAATCGTACCCAAATTTCTTTCTAAATTTCAAACACACTTCTTCAAATATGGTGATTGTCTCTAATCACTACATGATGCTCCTAATAGCTATAGCTTTTAACTCAAAATTTTAAGTCTGAGTGTCGTCACACCCCACTCTACACCACTGCCTTCGGATTTTCCCACTTCCGCTAGTCTGTTACATTTTCTCGTTTTCTTCACCGCATCTTCACCGATGGGTTTTCAAAAGAGCTCCTCCGATTTCCCTCTTATCGATTTTGCTAGGTGGTCCTGACATCATTCCACCGTTATCTACGACTGTGCCCTGGGAACCCACTATTCCCGAGTGATGATTTCTATTATCACTTTCTTAAGTAACCCTCATGGTGATTTTTATCATGATCACTCTTTCCTGATTACTCTATGTCTTCTGTTGAGCTTCTTCTCCCGCAGTCCTTCTTACGGCCCTCGTCGGTCGTCCTAAAATGTTTGGTGTTCGAATCACATCGAATTTCATATAATGAGTCACATACATTATAGTTTGTAGCAGGAGAACGTAAGTCGCATACGTAAGGGAAAACAACAATCCTATCATAAGGCTCTACATCAAAGAACGATGTGCTGAAAAATAATAAACCGCATAGATACTAAGGACACTAGAATCCGATGCTCTGAAACCACCTGTGACACCCCGCCCAATTAAATATAGGGTGATCAGTCCTCTACCAATTGAAAACAAGATATTCAGTTGGTTCATTCTTAGCATCACTGTCGAAAAACTTTTTACATATTAATCACCTAATATAAAATTAAGCTAGGTGTCAAAACATTTCCAATTTAGTAAAACCAAGTAAATCCATTTTTATTCAGTCTTAAAATATAAACCATTCACCACAAATAGGAATGTAATAAATACGGAACATGAATCAAATACTGAAATAAATAAGACTGGATAAAACTTCCCAGTTAAAAAATCCAAACCATAAAATAAAATGAATACAATATCTCAGATGAAGAACTAAAAGTGCACGACATATGCCCTAAATAAGAAGTCTAGATGAAACTGAATGGAAAAGATAGATGAGTCTACTACAAGGACCTACAGCTTCCACAACAGTTGCAGCACGTCAAGCAATCCAAATCTCTAAATCTGATACTCCTGTGGTTGAGCACCTGATATAATACATATATATAGCAAAAGAGAGAAGAGATACAAGAAACGGGTCAGAGCCCGATGTGTAAAAATGATTTAGCAAGTATTTAAAACTGGTTCTTAAAACAAGTCTTATACGCATGTTAGTTATCGAACTCTCACATGAGTTTCTCACCTCTCGTCTATTGTGCACGCCTAACGTACATCTAATCTCCCCTAGTTGTACCTCCCAGTCTAACTAGTCAGAAACTATACTAATACTAACTATGCTCACTAGTAGTATTCCCGTATCACCCATACAATACGCTAATCAGATAGTTTATCTCACCTACTAAGTTTCACTATTCACCGTTTGAATGGTTAATCTTTTATCCACTAAGATTATTTTATTTCTCATTTCCATTTCATCTACTAGTTTCACAAAGTAGAAAGTTACCCAAGTACACTTATACATATATATAGTCTCATCATCCCTATATATATACACTAATCCTGCACCCTTAGGTTAAGACCACTCAGTGCAAAGTAATGATTATTATTATTACCACGTCTACTAATTTCACACAGTAGAAATATTCACAAGTTCGTATATATATATATATATATATATAGTCACATCATCCCTATACATATATATACTAATCCTGCACCCCCGGGGCTAAGACCCATTAGTGCATCTATTAAGAAAATCATGCATCCCCGGGTTAGCACCCATTAATGCACCTATTATTAATAATCCAGCACCCCTGGGTTATCACCCATTAGTGCGCCTAACAATAATCATCCTTGTACCCCCGGGTTATCACCCATTAGTACACTTAACAATAGAATTTCTGCACCCCCGAGTTATCACTCATTAGTGCACTTAACTATAAGATTCTTGCACCCCCGGTTATCACCCATTAGTGCTCTTAACAATAATTTCCCATAATAGGCATACACACATCCTATTATAATTTATAGGTATCTCTCCAACCTACATATATACTCCTCATACGTATTTTAATCTCATCTCTACGTATAGTATAAATATTTAGATTACTATCTCTCTCGTAATCTCCAAGGTATATTCTCTCTATACTGAAATAATTAAAGTATTTATTCTCACATACTTTTTCTAAATTGCGTCTTATTTAAATTTACTATTCGGCAGTTTCTCTCACTCCAATAAACCGATAAACTCAAAACTGGACTCTAAAAAAATTCCCAAAAATTCCTTCTGTCGTTCGAACCAGAATGAAATGTCGTTCGAACCATAATGACATGTTGTTCAAACCACTTCCACATGTCGTTCGAACCACTTCGGGCAAGATCCCCATCTCGTTTGAACACTTCGCGCGACGTCGCGCGAGACCCACTATTTCGTCTTCTTCACCAAATTTCAGCGTTTTCTACCATTTTTGGACCTAAAGACCTCTAAGATTCAGCACCCAACACCTCATCATCAATACCCATCAACACCTAATGGATTATAAATCATTCCCAACATTCTAGGATTATTAATTCGTCATTAAACATCATAATTATTTAAAATCTCTAAATTAATTCATATGAAGCCTAGTTTCCAAATTTTCATTTAAAGAACCTAATCAACCCATATTCGTTCATCAATATATAATCAAATTTCGTGATTAATCCTCTACAATACATGAAGGAATTTCAACCACTAATTAAACCAATCCTTAATCATAATTTTAATCTCCAATTTTCACCCAATTCATATGTAAATCATGATTAATTTCACCTACACTAACATGAGCATGATTATTGCTAAAAGAAAACAAGTAATAAACACTTGCCTCGAATATGATGGTCTGATACGTTGGTGATATTGGTATGGGTGTGTTCCCTTTGTCCCGATCTACATGGTGGTGGTGGTGATTGTGCTAGGTGGTGTTATCTTGGCCCCTTTCTCTTGGAATTAACTCTCCCTCACACCTCCTATAGCCGTTCTTAACTTCCTGTAACTTCTTAACCCTAATGGACTTTCCTTGGATGATATAATTACTCTTAATTTTCGTCCATTAATTTAGCCCAAAAATACAATTTACCATAATGCCCTCTCGAGGTGCCGGTTAGGCCTAAAATCGCCCCGAAACCCAAACTTAACACCCGGGTATACTATTTTGACTATCTCGACCCTTTCGGACTCAACGATGCACTCGAAATGACCATATGGGTTAATAAAAATAAGTTCTCTTTTTATTCTATTCAATTAGTCCCGACACGACTCACACGCGTGTCAGACTTAAATTACCAAACTGTCGTATTTTTCACTTTCGACAATTTATCAAATGTTATAATTCCATATTACATATCACACAGTAATATTCAATAATTCTCAACAATAAGTATTAACCCTTGGCACGCTAGTTAATAATTATTTTAATCCGGATTAATAACAAATTAATTTCTCACATTTTAATTTAATTAATCCAACAACAATAATTAATCGCATACTTATTCCCATAATAATAATTAATCACATAATTATTTTAATCGTCAAAAGTACGGGGTGTTACATATATGTAGTTCTATTATCTCATCATCATTTTCTTCTTACATCCACCATAAATAGTGTATTTTTATAGTTTTGATTTAGTATCTTGTTTTTTAAATTTGTTACTAGAATTTGTTAGTTGGTTTTGAGACAAGTGTTAATCGTTAACAAGTATTCTTTATTTGATTTACTATTTTTAAACATGGTTTGTTGACCTTCTTTATTCACTATTTATAAATAGTGTACTTTTATAGTTTTTGTTTAGTATATTGACTTTTAAGGTCATTACTAGATTCTGTTGGTTGGTTTTGAGACAAGTATCAACAGTTAAACAAGTTTTCTTACTTTGATTTCCTAATTGTTTGTTGACCTCCTTTATTCACAACTTATAAACTTTTGAGTAGTAACCTATTAGGTGTATGCTGGAACATAAAATTGTTGCCGACCAATTTCCTGAAGCTAAATACTTTGACCAGTTCATTATTGCTTTGGGTTTGGGTTTGTTTAGTTTGATTAGAAAGAATACACGATTGTTTGAAGTTTATTTATGATAATTATTGCATTTAAATTTCACCCACAACCAAAATATTGCATTTTTTAACACATTTATTTTGCTCTCCCAAATTTTGCCATTTGCGGGAGGTCTGTTACAAATCTCGTCACACATTTGGGGAAATACTTGCAACTGAGGCTAATGTTGTGATAGTTGTTCGAGATTCTGGAGTTGTAGCAGCGCTTAGTTTCGCTGCTAAAGCAGGAGTGCCTTGTTGAGGGGGTTGATAATATCACATTATGTGGGGAGAACGTTTATTGAACCATTACAAAAATTAAGGGAATTTGGGGTTAAATTACATTTCTCGCTAGTGAGGGCAGTATTGGAAGGGAAGCCGGATGTGGTTGTGGATGACTCAATTATAAGGGGAATAGCGTCGTTAAAGATTGTGCGTTTGTTAAAGGAGTCTGGTGCAAAAGAAGTTCATATGAGAATACCAAGCCTGCTTATTATTGGGTCTTGTTATTATGGGGTGGATACATCCAGTTCAAAGGAGTTGATATCGAATAAAATAAGTGCGGAGGGTATCCATGATTTTATTGGGTCGAATTCTCTTACTTTTTTTCCATTTGATAGCTTGACCGGGTTTCTTGGACAGGATTCTCCCAACTACTATTGTGCTTTCTTTTCCTGAGAAGTATCATGTGCAGCCCATTGGGAAAGTGAAACGAGTGGGGGATTTTATTGATGATGGGTTGAGTGGAACCTTAGAGTCAATTCAGGAGGGATGGGTTCAAGCACCTACAAATCATAAAGTGATTAACCACGGAAAATCCAAAATAAGAAAATTTTTTCTATAATTAAAAATAATATATATATACACACACACACACACACACAAACAATACTACTCTTGTGAGGACTATCCCGCATTTTAATATTGCAGGCCAAACATGTGTCACCTGGCGGTGAGCCCAGGAAAAAGAGAGAGAGCGCCTATAATTTAGGTGATAAACATGTCCGGTCCGCACTGTTAAAATGCGGGATAGTCCGCACAAGATTATTATTATTATTACAATTATTATTATTATTATTATTATTATTATTATTGAAATAACATGTCAGAGGCATGATATATCTATAGGCATTTTTAATAACGGCGTATATAATTTCTTAGTTTGTGTTTTTTGTGTATTTATTGCTTGTACTGTAAGTAGAGATAAAAAATAAAAATGCTATTGGTATTTTTAAGTAGAAATGATTTGTTGTGTATGGATCAACAAAATTATGGAAACTCATGCTCCTCAGTACCTCGATGGTATTTTATGATTTTCAACTTGGTTTGATATATAATTTTTTTAATGTGTATGTGTATCTTTGCGCATATGTTGCATCCGAGGAAGTTAAAGTGAAGTCACATGCGAAAAAGCAGAGTCCAATAGATTCGAGGTTAAGCTTATATCTTTATTATATTTTCATTATTTTTTAAGTTTGTTTTTCTAATATGTATATTATGTAGTATTATTTAGATTGGCAACCTTATATTCCATTTGTAATATGTATATCATGTAATCTCTCTTGTGGTGTATCCTTCTAATTTTGTCTATTTTTGGGTTTAACATAAAAGGTTTGTTTTCTTAGGAGGTGACAGGAGGGTGAATGGTCCGTTTTTTCACCAGTGGAAGGAATGATGGAAGGTCCAAATTCTGAGGTTAATATGTCACCACCTTTATTGTTTTTCTTGATACCTATCTATGCGTTTTAGTTATGTGTCATTAATATGTCCGTAATTTGTAAAAATCATTTGGTTTATTTTTCGTTGAAATTAACAAGATTTTTTTTATCAAAATTGTCTTAACATATGGAACTCATATCTACATTTTGTACTTAATTTTAGATTCTGTGATTGTACATGTTCACCACTATTTTGTGTGTGTTCAATTTTAGGACAATCTTTTGCTAAGATTGGCTCACGTTAGAGTATAATTTTAAAGGTAAGCCTCAATTTAAAATTCTCACAAAGACATGATAATATAATTGTTGTGTAATGTGGTTGTAGTTATGGTTGTGTATACTTTAAGCAGAGAAAAAACAAATTGAGTACTTAAATTGTGTCTTAAATTAAATAGATTATTAGGCACCAATAAGGTTTTAAATTATGGAATATTTTATTTAAAAAATATTTTGTTACTTTTATGATTTTTTTTGTTTATGATCTCATAATAGAGATAATTTTCAAATAAATAAACAAAAAATCAATTGATTCTTATTTTAGAAATATGTTCAACATTTTAGGTCCTCGCTTGAGCATGGATGAGACTATCAATACCTAATTTTTCACATTAATATCCCGCGTTATGATTTTGTACTTTGTTTTCCCTTTTGAATGCCCATCACATTAATACCTTCTTTTTAATGAAATTTTGTTTTTTACATGCAATTGAATTTATATTGCTACAGTATTTGGCGGAATTTTTATTTCACATTGACTTTTTATTTTCTATTACAGATTGCACATTGAGATTATCCCCACTCACAGAACGCACATTGCGATCCTAAGCAATTGAGACATTATTTTTTGTATATGATTTGTTTGTGAGAATATTATGTTTTTTAGTTATATTAATTGGATTGTTGACATTTTTATAATTTTTAAAAGGTCATAGTTAATTCCTTTATAATAGTTAATTGGGTTCTTCAATCTCTCTATCCAAGCACAGTGACTTGAGCAATCAATCCACTAGAGACAGTGTCAGTTTCTCAAAACGTGTTTCAATGACTCAATGCATTGTACCACTTTTATTAAATACCTGAGATTTGGATTATCATGCTCCTCTAACTTACTCTATACTTTTTTTTTTGTGCGATGAGGAGGTGGAGGCAAGGAGGTATAGGTATGAATCTTGAATGTGGGTGTTTATTCAAGGAATTTAAAGAATCTTAGCATTAAACACTTGAATGCACATGCTTTTTTCTTTCAAGCATTGGAGGCCCACTAGATATAGACAATGAACTTGAGTGCAGCGAGGAGGTGGAGACCGAGTTGTTGATAGCAGCAAGCGAGTCTAGGAAAGAGAATTCTAATTTTTCTAGTTACTTTTAAATTACTGAACTTTGAATGATAATGTAATTTTTTGAATTTTCCTATGAGTTACATCTTATTATAGAATGATATCTACAATGTTGTTGAAAAGTTGAAGGTTGAATATAGTGCCCTTATTTATGTGGGCTATTTTTATGTGCATGTTCTTTGGTTTTGAATAGTGTGGTAAGCATAGTTGAATTTATATAAATTCACGACATGTATAATTATCACCTATAGAAGGATCTCGAATGTTGACAAATAAATATTTTTAAAATATGTATTAATATTACTAACGAACATTTATTGTTTGAAAATTAGACAAAACTGTTACAAAATTTATGTTATAGTGGAACAATAATCCGTTACAAAATATCTATTAATAGTAAAAAAATTGTTAGTTTGACATAAATACTAATAGAAAAGTCTCTTAGTATGTAAGAATTAGAGACGGTAAAACTCTATTGGTAAATAAATTATAAATAACAGTAAATATCCGTCACTATTTTTTCCCCACACTTTTTTACTAATAGGAAATTACCATTAGTAATTTTTTATAACGGTAAAATATTGTTACTTCCTTCGCGTTTTTGTGTAGTGATTGTCTTGCAAATGAACGTGTTCCAAGTTTTTAAAGTTGAGTTTTGACAGATATGTCATAGGCAAGTATGATTGCCAACAACGTGGATGCAATCCTCTGTGCAATGATATCATGAAAGTTTTATGGAATCAAGAACCCAATATTTGGATATGGAGCAACACCGAATGTAAAAACTCTAATACCCCGACCCGAAGTCACATGTCGGGAACGTGGCAACAACCACATCTCGTAAGAGATGTCTCGACAAGCACGCGAAGCCTCATTTAAAACTCTAAACGAATATAAATTATAAACATCCATCCAATGCGTGTAGCTCAAAAAGAGCATTCTAAATTCTCAAAATAATAAATATGGAATTACCATAGTCGCAAACAGTGTCTCATAATAATTTTCGAATAACCAAATTCATTAAATAGAAAAGTTTTTTTTTAATTTTTTTTAATTTTCTCAAATTTAACCTAAACCATGTAATAACGTAAATTAATATTCATGTAAATATAGTTATATAAACAAATTTAAAGTATCCCATTAACTAATATTAAATTTAGGCTTTAGAAATTTCCTAAAACTGATTTTTTAATTTCCATAAGTATTTTTTAAATACTCAAAAGTAACCTTAAGTTTAGTGCATAAACTCAAAATCTGATAGGATACGTAATCACTGAAAATAATTATATTTTTCTTCTTCCAAATTAACTTAATTGTGAGAGTACGCTAAATACTTGGTAGTTAAAATATCAAAGAAACTCCTATAAAATTTCAAATTAAAAATAAGAGAGTATCTTATCAAAATAAAATTATGAAAATCTGCTATGTATAGTTGATGCTTATATTGCACAATGCCGATACCCCTTAACCGATTAAACTAGTTTCATGTTTTCATTTACAGCCTCAAGACTCTCAATCCAACATGCTCTAAGATGCAACTCTACATTGCTATAAGATTTTAGCACCAATACCCACAAGATATGTATATTGAGAACTATTTATAGTTAAAAAACACTAACAGTGTATTAAAACCACAAAATTAACCCCAATCGTGCCTATTGCACTTGAACTGAGATACAAAAGATGAACCCAACTCACCTAAAGCAACCAAAGAGGGCAGCAACTCAAAACATAAGAGTGGCTCAGAAGGCTGGTCTCATAAAAGAGACGTAGCCGATGAAGAACTCTCGTTAACATTTTCTGAAAGACTCTTAGTAAGAAATTTCTTGCGAAAAGTTAATAAGTTCATAAAAAAAACGTTGAACAACATTGGCCATTTAGTATGTTATGCAAAGATTAAGTGAAATTGTGGGTAGTAAGTACTATTTCATTGCGATTAGTTTCATCCCAAAAAATTCTAAAGTGATTTTGGCACCAATGCATTTTATCCTAAATTATTTCTTTATTTCAACAAAAAAAGGTCAAGTCCAAAGGTAACCTGCAACATTTATATGAACTTTGAATATCATGATGCAGGTAGTGGTACACCACTTGGACTCGATATGTGCTCATTACGGAGTAAAAAGTTTCTCAGCAGTTAAAATTGACATTAGTAGCTTGTGAATTTTTTGGCACTCTGTATATAGAATGAAGGCAAATAAGAGGGTAATTTAGGTAGTCTTTGTGACAACCCGCTCACCAAAATAAGGGGTGGCCAGCCCAATACTCCAATATAACGGAATCATAGATGGAATCATTCTCAGCATCACCATAAAAATATAGAGTATCCAGGATTACCACCAAATATTTCAGAAAAACGGGTTGCCAAAAATTTTGAATTTAAAGTAAATAAAGTTAAACAAACAACTCATTTCCTGAAAAGATAGGGGAAACCACTAGGGTGTATATGTATACTATAACAACAGGTAACAAATAAGAGGACCAAATATGTTATCGGTCCGCTGATTGAAACAACATTATTAAACAATTTCAATAAATTTACATATTACATTACATTAATCAATTACAAAAGCTTGGGCCTCGCCCGGGTGAAAGAGACCCGATCTTAACTAGAATATAAAAATGAAAACGTTTATACCAATTGTATCCCGTAATACCCGCAATGCATCACGGCTCGCCGAAGACATCGGAATAGGAATTCAAGTCAGGCATCCTTGCGGTGGAGTACCTGAGTGGAGACAAGATGCATATGCAACAAGAAATGTAAACGGGTCAAGGCCCGGTTCTATATGATTACCAGATGAATAAAGAGTATGACAGTTATGAATAAAAT
Source organism: Sambucus nigra (assembly GCA_949130495.1). Classification (NCBI taxonomy): domain Eukaryota; kingdom Viridiplantae; phylum Streptophyta; class Magnoliopsida; order Dipsacales; family Adoxaceae; genus Sambucus; species Sambucus nigra. The sequence goes on along the minus strand of OX422220.1, from coordinate 9,835,206 downwards.
CATGCTAGAAAGAATAAAATCTATCTACACAGTTCTAAAACATAACTAAGACAGAAAAGAAAAGCATGGGTAACATAAATCTAAAAACTTCCATTTCATTATTATGTTCCTTATCAGGAACTCATAATTACAACATTTATGCTCTTTACTAGCATTTCATTCCTTATCAGGAAAATATAATTATAATTTTAAGCTCTTTATGGCTTTTATTTCAAATACATGCCCATCCTGGCATAACCATTCCTTAGCAGGAATATAATCAACATTAAATGCTCTTTGTGGCATTGTACTGTGCTCTTTGTGGCAGTTCTTCATGCTCTTTATGGCATATAATCCATCAAGTCCCACTTGATGATGAATAGTTATATTTATATACATATAACAATTCTAAGACCGCCCCTCCTAGTTTCCCCACTGGGCGTGCCCCTAAATGACCATCATCTTCCAGGGCCTATCTATACAAGACAACCTGGGTACCTACAACGAAATACGTCGAGAAGCGACCATATGCGAGAGTCAAGACCACACCCGAAATCTCCTCACCAGCGCAGAAAATATAACATAATCGCTCATATGGCCTATGGACTATATCCACCCTGCATTCACTAGCCAGGGGGCATCACCAAGCGCGCGAACTTCCCTTATGATGTCATTTAGAGAGGTGTGTTTAACCAATTCATCATTTATCATATTAATGATTAAGTAAATTATCATTTACCATCATTATATCCATTTCCATGTATATGTTTCATTTTATCGGAAACCATTTCTATTTACTTCTCGTAAATAATATAACTTATTATCCGGAGCCATACGATAAATTATATCGTTGCTACAACCTCAAAGGAGTAATTGAAACTCTTAATCTTCTCCAAACATTTTAGGGTGTTATTTTTAAACCCCAATACTATCATACCTCAAAGGAATGAATGAACTTTCAATTTATACTCCCAACTTACTTTTATGGTGTTATTATGAACCATCAAGATTAATGTAGCTCCATTGAGCTCCAAAAGTCTCCCAAACATAACTCTCGGAATTCTAGTTTCATAATAATTAACTAGAAAAAGAATGCCCTAACATCAATTGGCATATCCCTGAAAAAGTCCCCACATACCCCATTCCTAGTGTAGTGAAAGTACTAACTCAATTTCAACTATAGGACACCTAGTTTACTTCATGTAAGAAGGTTCCTAGGCCCTAGAATTGAAGAAAATGAATTTGGGACAAAACTAAAAAAATCCCTCAAAATGCAGGGCTTCCGAATCGATTAGGGTTCAAGAAAGCGAATCGATTCGGTCAAGAAAACCTGCCTTCTGCATAAATGCCGAATCGATTCGGACCATCCGAATCGGTTCGGTTAACCCAGACCTGAAAACTGTCTCAAGGCGAATCGATTCGGCCAGGCCGAATCGATTCGGTTCTGTAGAAATTCCTAGTTTTGTTCTAAGTGTTTTGAGCCCTAATTTTCCAAACCTCAAATCTCTTCCATTTTTACACACAACCAACAATATTTATCTACTCAAAATCATCCCACCATGATTACTAACTACTAAAATCCACAATTCCATTATCAAAACTAAGATTTAGGTTTAATTCCCACAACTTCCTCATTTAAACCATAAATATACATACACAACTAATCATACAAGTTATACATCTTAAATCACATATTAGCAAGTAGAAAACTTGCCTTAGGGTTGCAAATTCAGATTTCTTGGTGGTAGAAGCAATCTCCCATCTTCAATCTTCATTTTCTCTCTTCTTTCTCCACTTTTTTCTTCTTCTTTCTTTCTCTCCTTTTCCTCTCTATGTTTAAGACATAATTTAGGGAATTAGGGGATTTAGAAGACTAAATCGTGGCTTAAGTTAAAATTCCCAACTTAAATGGTTAACACCACATTAAAATGACTCCCAAAATACGCATATAAGCTAAAACCAGGTAAAAGTGCCCAAAATACCAAAATACAATATGGCACTTATTTTGACTGTCTCGGACATTTCGGGACTAACTACGCCCTCTAAACTGGCATCCGATAATTTATAAAATATTCCGAGTTCCAATTTCATTTAAATCAAAATGTCATTTTAAATACATGACACTATAAACACGCAACCTGATGATATTTATTTTCACTTACTGTAAATATGCATCAGTCTAGTAAATATTAACTTTCAATTCATTCAATTAATATTTACTTCAGTCCCCACATTTTATATAATTACCTTATGCGGTAAAATTAATATAAAATGAGCCTCCCAGATTCGAGGGTTGTTACATACTCCCCCCCTTATGAGGGAATTTTGCCCCCAAAATTCGGGCGTACCCAATTCTCACAAAGGGTATACTACTCTAAACTAGGATTCTACCATCCTAAATAAACCCCTCGTTATCACAACATCCCAAAAGGACTTGGACTAAGGCCGATTCTATCGATCTCAGTCTACCTCCTTTGTGCTCTAGCATAGCACAAAGCGTTCCTCACTAACTATCGATTCTAGCTTCCTACGGCGGAAGACGATGCGCACATGACGCGGCACAATTTGCCTAATCTCCAACGCTACTTAACTTTCCCTCGCATTGACGTATCTCATCAAGGCGTAGGGCTCAAGAACCAAATCTTTGAAGAAATGTCCCGAGACCACTCCAAGTCCAAGGAACATATTACCCGTTGGTTCCATCCAACGAGTATGTGAATGTTAGGCCACGCTAGGCCACTCACGATGCCAATGCCTTAGGAAATGATCCATAAGGCCATTCAAAAGCCTAATGGTTGTACGAAAATCTCTGTCCATACGATATCTGCCCCCATCTACTATGTATTCTAAGGCGCCCGCATCGAGATATGACTATCGGCCCTAAGTTATTTTCCTTCCATACATCCATCCACTTTAGAGCGGTAGGATATACGCCATTTTCATACGGTTCTCATTTCTTCATGGAAACTTTTACCAAACCTCCGACATGTATATCTAGTCTCGGTCCACCCTATTTTAATAAGCACCTCCCACAGTTCTACCATTCCTCAATCAATAATGGGACGTACTCTTCTACATGTAGTTCATCCATAATGGCCGAATTTGCACCAGTCTGGTCGAACGATCAATAATTTTCTCAATTAGCATCCTGACCATAACGGTCTCGGCACTTCAATGCAAGCGTCTATGAATATACCCCTCTTCATTCCACCGATACTCTTCTTCGCACGAGTAGCTGCAATGGTCAATCACAGATCGAAATGCTCTCGCTACAGAGTCATCCGAGTCCTGCTCGTTTCATTTGGCTATCCATGCCAACACAAGTATCTACGACGCGTTTCTTACTCGACACCTCTACTACCCCAATCGCATTTCCTTAGCGAAGGAGAATATCCAATCACTAGTTCTTCTGAACTCCGAGCACCAACTCGATTCCTCCCACAACGTATTGCAACAACTTGTTGCTTATGAGAAGGACCAAATTTCTTGCCCAGGAAGTAGTGTAGTGCCTTATCTATTTAAGGTGATCACTACCACAATGAATTTTAATTCAAGCATGGGATACTACTTTCCACAAGTTTAAGCTTGTGAGACGCATAAACAATGGGTCTATGCTCCACTATTATTACTCCCCAATCCTGGCAGAAACTTACTCATTAAACTCACTCTCTAGATCACTATCATGAGCTCAGGAGTGAAGGTCAGCCCGTTCCTTAACTCCCCATAAGTGAAGTCGCCATGTAGCACCATTTCGAAGAAAGGCCTTATCATCTTCAGTCTAAACCACCCAAACCTCTCGAGACCCCATAAATCTCGTTCCTAGGGATCTAATCCCACATAGAGTTAACCCACAACTTATTCGTGGCCAACTCCTTACCGCCTTCCTAAATCAACATCACCTGCCCTAAGGGCCTTATGTTCTAATAAACCTAAGGTCGATCTACAAGTATACATCCTATCTAAGTCGTAGATAGATAATACTAAATATATCCCTAGTGTCCAAGACCTATCTCAACTTTCGACATTCGCTCGGTTTCGTGCGCGGGACGTCTCGTCGAAGCGAAATCCAAACAAGGAACCCTCCCGTTACACTACTACCTCGCATCGTTGGTCATTAAGATGTGACGGTCTAAAATACATAATCGGGATTGATAAATTTTAACTAGCAATTATTTCAACAAAATTCTACTTCTACATCTCACCATAGCATTATTAACGATCACTTTCTGTGAAGTCGTACAAATTCTATCCCATGACATATATACATCTTTTCAAATAGCCTTCTTATTAAGGCATAACCCGAAGTCTCAATTTGACTTCGTATCTCAGTCTCCCTCACATCGATCAGAGGAGAGAACTTTATCTAGTGCTTCTATCTCGCACTTTAATAGCCCTTAATCACTCTTCTACGTGATTCTCGGCTAAACCTTCCAATCCAACTCTCCACAACAAAATAAATAAAAGAAAGAAAAGAGTAGCGCCTCTCCACTCACAACATCGTTAAGTGTTCATGCGGCGGAGTGTCTCGCCGAAGCGAAATCCAAACAAGGAACCCCTCCGACATATGCCTACTTAACTAGTTGATCATGGAGATAAGCGTAACAAACACAAACAAGGCAAACAAACAATCAAACACTCACACAAAATTACACAATAAATAAATAAATAAATAAAAAATCTCCTACCTACATCAATGCACCTCTATAAAGTCTCAGCCTGTATTCAGGAGAGTTATTATAGAACCACTAGTTCCATTTTGAACTAGAAGTAAGATAGCCTTACAATTTCATTTTCCGGCTATCACCCCAAACCAACCAAAATATCTCTACTCGCATACTATACATAAGATAAGAGAAAGTAAAAAGTAACATCTCTCCACTCCCAACGTCGTTAAGGTTCACGCGTGGAGCGTCCCGCAAAAGCGGAATCCAAACAAGGAACCCCTCCTATGCATTACTACTTAACTTTGTTGGTCGTGGAGATAAGTCATAACATCCACATACAATGAAATTTACACATACTACATGCATATTTAGAATATCATCACTCGTTTCATAACGAGTGAGGAAAATAGAACTTCCATACCAAGGAAGTCATATAAGTACTCTTCCTATAATAGCGTCAATACAACTACAAGCTCAATATGCACACACGAATCTACAGTAGATATAATACTACTAAGTCTTATAATAAGGAATACACCACCCACTAATAAGGTGGAATTCCCACAGACAATTTAAGCCAAGCACTCCGGGTCAATACTGATGGCTCTCAAACTCCATATTCGAGCCTTCCACGAACCAACATTATTTCCACCAACTCCCCAACTAGGCACTTTACTCTTGCCCACATTCTCCACTCAACGAAGTTTAAAATGAGTGGTTCTACACTCCACATCATAGCCATTATTCCTCCTCTGGCTAACATCAATTTGCCCACGCAGCCCCTCTTACTTTCTCAGTAAAAGAGGACACGCTCGCGGCCTCCTCTTCCTCAGTTCAATGAAACCTCCCCAGGCGGACGTCCACCAATGGGGTTTCATGAATCTTACTCCATCAGAAGTATTAACGACACCTATTCTGGAGCCTATCATTTCCTGGTGCACGGTCTCCCTAACCGTACAACACCTCATTCCCCATCGGTCTTTAACCGAACATTTTGTGAACATTCGAGAATCCACCTTCTCCTCAGTCCAGTTATCCCAGAGAAACTCGCCATTGCAAGTATCCACCGGGATTCTCTATGGGCCAAACTTCCGGCACCCACGAATATGGTGATCACATTTTCACTATCTCAGCACTGCTCCTACGGGTGAAGGATTATCCTCCATCCTACTTCAGGGCACTTTCTACTTCAATATAACATCGTTTGAATTCTCAATCTTAGTAACACTTTCTACTTCTCGCGGTACTTGAGAAACTACATCAACTATAATTAGTAGTCGTAGTAGCAAGACAAGGAAGTGCTACAAAAAGGGAGCGACCTCCAAAGCGGTCCTCATCCCTGACCACAATTTACAGTCCTTAGTAGATCCTTCTCATGACACCCTTCTTCAATTGACCTACTGTTCTCACACGAATGCGCGGAAGATTCCATAATTTCTACCTCATGGCAGAAGAACGAGATCTCACAAGAGAAATCAACGATCTCAATCCTAAGGCTCTATGTCAAATCAGCAGCAACGCTGAAAACTTAAGGCGTCCACACAGATTCCTAAGGACTCTAGAACCTGACGCTCTGATACCATCTGTGACAACCCGCTCACCAAAATAAGGGGTGGCCAGCCCAATACTCCAATATAACGGAATCATAGATGGAATCATTCTCAGCATCACCATAAAAATATAGAGTATCCAGGATAACCACCCAATATTTCAGAAAAACGGGTTGCCAAAAATTTTGAATTTAAAGTAAATAAAGTTAAACAAACAACCCATTTCCTGAAAAGATAGGGGAAACCATTAGGGTGTATATGTATACTATAACAACAGGTAACAAATAAGAGGACCAAATATGTTATCGGTCCGCTGATTGAAACAACATTATTAAACAATTTCAATAAATTTACATATTACATTACATTAATCAATTACAAAAGCTTGGGCCTCGCCCGAGTGAAAGAGACCCGATCTTAACTAGAATATAAAATGAAAACGTTTATACCAATTGTATCCCGTAATACCCGCAATGCATCACGGCTCGCCGAAGACATCGGAATAGGAATTCAAGTCAGGCATCCTTGCGGTGGAGTACCGAGTGAAGACAAGATGCATATGCAACAAGAAATGTAAACGGGTCAGGGCCCGGTTCTATATGATTACCAGATGAATATAGAGTATGACAGTTATGAATAAAATCATGCTAGAAAGAATAAAATCTATCTACACAGTTCTAAAACATAACTAAGACAGAAAAGAAAAGCATGGGTAACATAAATCTAAAAACTTCCATTTCATTATTATGTTCCTTATCAGGAACTCATAATTACAACATTTATGCTCTTTACTAGCATTTCATTCCTTATCAGGAAAATATAATTATAATTTTAAGCTCTTTATGGCTTTTATTTCAAATACATGCCCATCCTGGCATAACCATTCCTTAGCAGGAATATAATCAACATTAAATGCTCTTTGTGGCATTGTACTGTGCTCTTTGTGGCATTTCTTCATGCTCTTTATGGCATATAATCCATCAAGTCCCACTTGATGATGAATAGTTATATTTATATACATACAACAATTCTAAGACCGCCCCTCCGAGTTTTCCAACTGGGCGCGCCCCTAAATGACCATCATCTTCCAGGGCCTATATATACAAGACAACCTGGGCACTTACAACGAAATACGTCGAGAAGCGACCATATGCCTGCGGGAGAGTCAAGACCACACCCGAAATCTCCTCACCAACGCAGAAAATATAACATAATCGCTTATATGGCCTATGGACTATATCCACCCTGCATTCACTAGCCAGGGGGCACCACCAAGCGTGCGAACTTCCCTTATGATGTCATTTAGAGAGGTGTGTTTAACCAATTCATCATTTATCATATTAATGATTAAGTAAATTATCATTTACCATCATTATATCCATTTCAATGTATATGTTTCATTTTATCCGAAACCGTTTCTATTTACTTCTCGTAAATAATATAACTTATTATCCGGAGCCATACGATAAATTATATCGTTGTTATAACCTCAAAGGAGTAATTGAAACTCTTAATCTTCTCCAAACATTTTAGGGTGTTATTTTCAAAACCCCAATACTATCATACCTCAAAGGAATGAATGAACTTTCAATTTATACTCCCAACTTACTTTTATGGTGTTATTATGAACCATCAAGATTAATGTAGCTCCATTGAGCTCCAAAAGTCTCCCAAACATAACTCTAGGAATTCTAGTTTCATAATAATTAACTAGAAAAAGAATGCCCTAACATCAATTGGCATATCCTCGGAAAAGTCCCCACATGCCCCATTACTAGTGTAGGGAAAGTACTAACTCAATTTCAACTCTAGGACACCTAGTTTACTTCATGTAAGATGGTTCCTTGGCCCTAGAATTAAAGAAAATGAATTTGGGACAAAACTAAGAAAATCCCTCAAAATGTAGGGCTTCCGAATCGATTCGGCCTAGCCGAATCAATTTGGGTTCAAGAAAGCGAATCGATTCGGACCATCCGAATCGATTTGGTCAAGAAAACCTACCTTCTGCATAAATGCCGAATCGATTCGGACCATCCGAATCGGTTCGGTCAACCCAGACCTGAAAACTGTTTCAAGGCGAATCGATTCGGCCAGGCCGAATCGATTCGGTTCTACAAAAATTCCTAGTTTTGTTCTAAGTGTTTTGAGCCCTAATTTTCCAAATCTCAAATCCCTTCCATTTTTACACACAACCAACAATATTTATCTACTCAAAATCATCCCAACATGATTACTAACTACTAAAATCCACAATTCCATTATCAAAACTATGATTTAGGTTTAATTCCCACAATTTCCTCATTTAAACCATAAATATACATACACAGCTAATCATACAAGTTATACATCTTAAATCACATATTAGCAAGTAGAAAACTTGCCTTAGGGTTGCAAATTCAGATTTCTTGGTGGTAGAAGCAATCTCCCATCTTCAATCTTCATTTTCTCTCTTCTTTCTCCACTTTTCTCTTCTTCTTTCTTTCTCTCCTTTTTCTCTCTATGTTTAAGACATAATTTAGGGAATTAGGGGATTTAGAAGACTAAATCGTGGCTTAAGTTAAAATTCCCAACTTAAATGGTTAACACCACATTAAAATGACTCCCAAAATACGCATATAAGCTAAAACCAGGTAAAAGTGCCCAAAATACCAAAATACAATATGGCACTTATTTTGACTGTCTCGAACATTCCGGGACTAACTACGCCCTCTAAACTGGCATCCAGCAATTTATAAAATATTTCGAGTTCCAATTTCATTTAAATCAAAAATGTCATTTTAAATACATGACACTATAAACACGCAACCTGATGATATTTACTTTCACATACTATAAATATGCATCAGTCTAGTAAATATTAACTTTCAATTCATTCAATTAATATTTACTCCAGTCCCCACATTTTATATAATTACCTTATGCGATAAAATTAATATAAAATGAGCCTCCTAGATTCGAGGGTTGTTACAGTCTTGTGCATACTAAAATTGTATGTGAGACCGTAATAGCTTAGTCAAGTGAAATTTAGGGAGCTACAAATGAAGTGCATGTGACTTTTTTGTTGTTGTTTTATGTGTACCAAATGTACAATTTAGAGAGCGTTAGATGAACTATGTAGTTTAGTTTTTTGTATATTCTCCCTTGTTTACATTTACCCCACATGATATGTTAGTGCAATGGGCACGTTTTAATTTTTTTTGTATATTCAATGTAGCTTCCTGTATCACCCCACGTACAAATTGGGGTGGCACAAAAGACAGGTGTTTGAAAATTGTATGTATTGTCTTAATGTGCATTGTCATAACTATTAACTTAACAGATTTAACTTTAGAAAATAAATAAAAAATATGAAACGGTCATATTCCATTGAAGTGATTCAGTCTATTTGTGGACCATATTAGGGAACTAATACGATTACTTTGGATAAATTTATCCAGTGCTTCGGTAGATGTTGCTTGATTTTTTTATAATTTTTTTATTATTGATCACTATTCACTACCTTTTTTATTTTTTCTACTCATTGAGGTGTATGGTGACATGAAAATGTAGGATGCTAAAGAAAAGGATTAGAAGTTTCAAAAATAAACAAAAAGACTGGAAATCATTGGTTTTAACGTTTTATCATTGAGTTGACTTCTTTGGTAGCAAATGTATTTGTTAGTAGCACATGTTAATATACATGTTTTTCTTGATTAAAAACACCTACAATGATCATAGTTTGTAATGGGTCATTAATATGCTCTTTATGCCTCATACTAAGAGTCGCTATTTAACTTTCAAACTTTTTAAGAAAGAATTAATTCTATGTAATGGTTGAATGAAATCTTAAATAGATATCAAGATATGTGGTGTACTAATTTGCGTAAATCAATTGTTAATATAAGATCTAAAAAATATAAGCGCGACTCTTAAATTGAGACCGGGGGGTGGGGGGATAAAACCCCACCAAATCATACTTGTATTGAGTTTTTAATCGAAGTATATATTCTTACACATTGGACATTAACATCAGTGGCATACCTAAAAAATGATCAAATATCAATAAATTACAAGTTATTGACATAAGAAAATCAAAACTAAAAGTCTTAAAAGCCTCATATTAGCAGTATGACTCAATTTTCTGCTTTGTACGATTATGCCCTAAATATTCTTTCATTGAGTTTAGCAACAATTTTTTTTTAAAGATGATTTAGACAGAGCACCAGTATAGAGGACACTATAATATAAGATTCAGCTATATATGTACACACATATAAAATGGAATAATCAAAATTAGGCATTTACTACTAATTTTCTCTTTTTTTTATTCGTATCCTTATCACTACTAATCAAAATTACATATCATTAATGGAGAAATGTCTTATTATGTGTTTTTTTCCTTATTTCTTTTTACCGTTGTTGTTCTTTTCATTAGTTTTAGTTCTTTTACCCTTTTTTGATTCCTCGCTCATGGAGAAAGGTCATCACCCCCAAAAGTTTAATGAATGCTGGCCTTTAATTTTCAAAACATTAGTATAAAAGTACTTCAAAAAACAAGGCTATACAAGACCTTAACTAAATACGTGGAAGACTTGAAAGCAAAGTTATTTTTTCCTAGTATGAATCAAAATTTATTAATTTGAACTAGTTGCAATGTTACCAAAAAGGCTAGAATGGGTAATAAGGGCTAAAAGAAACTGTAAATGATGACACCCATCAAGCCTTACATTCATAATCATCCCTACACACATAATTAAACTACTAACATAGTCCAACATTTTAGATTACGTGCAAGTTTACTACTCTTTCTACTAATTTTTCTCCATTTTCTTCATAACTAGACCCATTACTTTCTTTCCCACTCCTTATCCTTTATTTCCTTTTCTCACCGTGTATTTTCCAACTAAACATAAATTTATGGAAAAAAACATATCCAAAATATAGAGTTTTATATATGAAATAAGTAAATGAAATTGTAAAAACTTCTAATCAGATACATGTAATAACATGAATTGAAATCAACTAACCACACAACTCATAGTCAAATAACAATTGATAAATGAGCCTATGAAGCACAAATGTTAGCAATATTACATTCCATCATATATAAATCACTTCAACGAAAGTTCACACAAAGCAATATTAAATTCACCAGCATTAATGTTCTTAACATCATAACAATCTTATCTAATAATCAAACACAATAAAAATACAAATTTAAATTAAATGAAGACCTCCAAGCAATGAAAAAAATATAAACGATAAAAGAAAGGAATATAAATCGTGATCTGTTGTACTCCAGCCTGAGCCATCATACCATTGCATTGTTTTACACCTTTCATTTTCCTTATCCCCTTGCAAATACATAAATTTTGACTCTTGACTATAGATAATAATTATAAAAAGTCTAACAATAAGGCCTCAAATACTTTAGAATAACAACAAACCGCGTTCTAATTTTGCATTTTTTTTATAAAATAAAGTCATCATCTCTAACCCACAATTGGATGTATGTGAGACATAAAATGGATAAAATATGTTATTAAACTTCCGTGGGTGTTTTTGTTGGGACATTGTTTGCGTGTGTGAGAGAGAGTGACGGGTACTCGTACATTCGTGAAACACGAATGATAAAATAGTCCCAATCAGCTTAAAATATATTTTTTTTGCTATTTAAAAAAAATCGGTCAATATATGTTATTTTTATCAACTTAAAACTGGCATATAATTGACATATTTTTTTAAAATAACAAAAAAAGTCATTTTGAGCTGTTTTTTTATAGGTTCGTTGAAATGTTTAAATATCGTACAAAAAATCAACTCAAAATATATTTTTTTACTATTTTTAAAAATGGTCATTTTTTTGTCATCTCTTTGAGGTATGTTGGAGATCATGCTTGTATATATATATATATATATATATATATAGAGAGAGAGAGAGAGAGAGACTCTCATACATACTGATTTTGTTAAACTAGTAAAAAAAGAAGTTGAGTTGAATTTTTTTTATATGGTATTTAAACGTAAAGCTATAAAAGTTTGACCGATTTTTAAAACTAGCAAAAAAAATTATTTTAAGCTGATTTTTTTTATATGGATCATTTGAAATGCTTAAATATCACATAAAAAAATTCAACTCAAAAATATTTTTTAATATTTTATTAAAATAGGTTTGCGCCAACAAGTATGTAAACTTGGTGTGTATGAGAGTCTGCCTCTCTCTCTCTCTCTCAGAGAGAGAGAGAGAATCAAATGCGAACGAGCTTAAGGACCGCTCAATGCGGACCAATTTTTTTCAAATACGTAAAAAAATAATTTTGAGTTGATTTTTTTGCGGTGTTTAAACATTTGAGGTACCTCTAAAACAAATAAGCTCAAAATGAATTGTTTTGTTATTTTAAACAATCGATCAAATTATTATAGTTTAAACTACTTAAAAACTGACATATTTTGACTGATTTATTTAAAATAGTAACAAATGATTTTTTTAATGGTACCATCAATGTTTAAAAATTCAAAAAAAAATCAACTCAAAATTATATTTTTTACTAATTTAAGAAAATTGGTTCGTACCAAGTCCGCGCACACACATATACAGAAAGTCTCTTGTAAGAGAAATGGTGGGTGAAATGGGGATGGTAGACTCCAAGCGAAATGGTAGACTCCAAGAGAAATGGTAAGTTTATAAATTTGCAGGGCTGCAATGGTGGGTGAAATGGGACGAATTTCGTAGACGAATTTGTAAGGGTTCTTCAAATTTGCGAAACGGCTGCAAAATTTGTAAAGGCTTCCTACGAACTTCATTTGTTCGTAAAAATTTCTACGAGCAAATGAAGTTCGTAACAAATATAAATAATATTTTTTATCATATACCTGGGTTCCTATGAACAACATTAGTTCGTAACAATTCCTACGAACAAATGTTGTTCGTAAGAAGTATTCCTTTATTTCCTACTAACTATTATTGTTCGTTGGACCTATTTTTGCAATTTCAACTTATCCCACCATTGTGAGAAGTGAGTGCTGATGAAAGGTAAAACCGCTTTTTAATTTGTAAGTATACCATTCGTGGCTATCCACCAATACTGATGCTCTAAGGAGTCCTTATGGTGCAGAGCTCGATACATACCATTTTTTTTAAATAGTAAAAAAATAATTTTTGTATGAAACTAAATGGATATGATCTCCACAGTGAGAAGATCATCTCTAATTTTTTCATCAAAAAATTCAATAAAAAAATATTGAGATGAGATAATATGTCAAAAAATGGTATAAATTTGCATTTTTGACTTTTAGAATTTTGGGTCGGCGCCAACCACTTGATTGATTGAATTTTTTGATGAAACTTCATGGATATTATCTTCTCACTGTCGAAACCATATTCATGAAGTTTCATAAAAAAATTCAATCAAAAAGTGGGTGAGATGATCGTCAAAATTTCGACGGTCGAAAACACATATTTATACCATTTTTTTACATATCACCTCATCTCAACGGTTTTTTAATTGAATTTTTTGATGAAAAAATTGGAGATGATCTTATCAGTGTGAAGATCATATTCATAAAGTTTCATAAAAAAAAAAATCATGTTTTTACTATTTAAAAAAAAATAGTATGTACGGGGAGGTCTGCACTATAAGAAATCCTTACAGGAGGGGGCCTATATATATATATATATATATATATATATATATATATATATAGAGAGAGAGAGAGAGAGAGAGAGAGAGTGGATCTCTGACGGGTGACCAAGAATGGGTGCCCGTGACGTACTTTTTTTTAAATACCAAAATAATTTTATTTTTTTGTGTGTTATTTAAACATGTTAGGGGACTTGTAACTTTTTTGGCTCATTTATTATTTGGGGTACGTTTGTTTATAGTATTTGTGACTTGGGGTACGTTTGTTTCCGTATTAGTTGGATGAGTGTTATTTTAACAGTTTGGCTAACAACCCTCAAACGACGGTACTTTTTTTTTATCAATTACCCAAAATGCCCTTATGTTTAAATACCCTTATACCATTTTTAAACCCTAATCTTTTCTCTCTCTCTCACTGTCTCTCACATCCGTCTAAAAATGAGATGTTGGTTCCATGGCTGGAGGTTTGCTGAAATCGTTTTTGTTGAATTCTTTTTTGTTGAAATCTTCTGTTGAAATCATTTTTGTTCCATGGTCGGAGGTTATTTTTTTCCCTGGAGTTTTTTTATAACTGCTGTTTGTGTTCGGAGTGTTTGTTCCATGGCTTGAGTTATTGTTCTGGCCGGAATTTTTGTTCTATGGTTGCAGTTTCATGGCCTGGCCTAAGTTTTTGTTCCATGGCCGGAATTTATGCTAGAATTTGTTTTTGCTGGCTGGGATTTTTTGAATTTTTTTATGCTGGCTCGGATTTTTCATGGGCGGAGTTTATGCTGGAATTTTTTATTTCATGACCGGAGCTTATGGTGGAATTTTTTATGCGGGAGCTTTTATTTATGCTGGAGGTTTGGAATTTTTATGCTGGAATTTTTTATGCTAGAGTTTTTATTTTTTATTTTTATGCTAGAATTTTTTTTGTCTATGGAAATTATTTTTTGGGTGAAAAAAATTTTATTTTGCTGAAAATCATTTTATTTCGTGGAATTTTTTTTGTCAAGCGAAAAACATTTTTTTTCTAAAAATAATTTTATAAAGTGATTTTTTTTTTTTCTCAAAATGATTTTTTAAAACTGAAATTAGTTTTATTTTCATATTTTTTTAGGTGGAAATTATTTTTTTCTTGGAAATAAGTTTATAATTGAAATCAATTTATATTTTTTATCTAAATGAAAGCGATAATTAACTTCGAGCTTTTATATATGAGAAATAAGAACTATTGTGATCTTTTAATATTAATTTTTGTGATAAATAAGTCCAATTAGTGATAACAATTACAAATATAATTTATATATAGAATTTTTAGCATATTAAATTAGAATTTTTAGTCAATAGTTTCAGTATATATATTTTGGTACCTCTAATTTCAGTAAATTAGTTTCTTAAATGTTTAAACCAAAACCGACCGCAAAGTTTTTGGTAATTTTAATTTTGTTAATTGCAGTTTATAGTAATGAATAACAGTAAACCAAAACCATATATTTCATTGTACCATACCATTAACACCCTAGTTGGGAACCAACACAAAGAATACTGCAAATCAGTCTAGGAAATAATTACAATGGATGCTTATTTGGGTTTGATGATCTTATCATCAACTTTTTTTATTTTTATTAAAAATCACTTATTTGGTTAGTTGAACCAAGTTGAATACATTAAAGTTATTCAGACGGTGATTTTATTGAGTTGTTACAGAAGGGACCAAGGCTGGTTTCTAGTCAGATCGATTCTGAAAATGCATCAGAACATAAATATTTGCCGAAATACAAATAAGAAGGGAAATCATATATTGGACAATTTCAAAAATTCAGAATCATTTGAAATAATTTCGAAAAAATCTGGGCAAACACCATAAAATTTTAAAATGGCATATGCAATAGATGTTAGGATTTAGGAATAGAACCAATTTTGGGGCAATTGGAAAGAATCAATATCCTAGCTTCATTACCAAGTGGGAGGTCACAAAAGTTAATATTAAAAAATCACAATAGTCATTCTTATATATATATATATATATATTAAACAATTTATATATAAAAAATCAGTGTATATATTTTTCAGTTTATTTTTTAAATGTATAAACAGTTTTAAAAATATATATATTAAACAATTTATATATAAAAAATCAGTTTATATATTTTTCATTTTATTTTTTAAACGTATAAACAGTTTTAAAAATTTATATATAAAAAATCAGTTTATATCTAAAAATAAGTTTATATGTAAAAAAGTTTATATATAAAAAAGTTATATATATAAAAACAGTTAATATATAAAAACAATTAATATATATATAAAATAGTTTATCTATAAAGAAAACATTTTGAAAAGATATTTAAACATATTTGTAATATTCTTATACATATATCTTAATGTATTCGGGGGTAAAGTGGTCTTTTTAGTTAAAAATGTTGGTCAACTAACTGTTAACTGAGTCAACTGACGATTTCTGTTAGTTTTGACCCTAACTAACTAATACGAAAACAAGCGTACCCCAAGTCACAAATACTATAAACAAACGTACCTCAAATAGTAAATGACCCAATTTTTTTTACTCAAAATGCATTTTTTTGCTATTTTAAAAAAATGAGTCAAATATATGCGAGTTTTAACATTTGACCCATTTTTTTAAAATAGCAAAAAAATGCATTTTGAATCAATTATTTTACATGTCTCCTGAAATGTTTAAATAATATCGATTTTTTTTAAAGAAAACTTTTTTTGATATTTAAAAAAATGGTTTGTCACGAGCACCCGTCCGAGATCTCTTATATATATAATTGGAAATCGGTCATATTACATAAATTAGGATGATATATAATAAATAGATTATGTATTTTTAGGACTTAAAATAATATTGATTATGGATATAGGACAACAAATATTTCGTTTTCATTTTTAGTCCCTATTTTCAAATTAAAGGGACACGTGGCATGCTGTGATTGGTTAACGTTTTATGAATATGGGTCCGCGCCAGCGGCCTTATTCAAAAATAGGGACTAAAACTATAAATAAAATATTTGTTATCCTATTTCCAAAATACTTATTACAATAGGTATTAAATTTATAAAGCGCATAAATAATCTAACCTTGTGCCAAAGGAATAAAATAATAAAATTAAGAGGACGAGGACATTCAATTTTTAAATTGGTAGAATTTGTAAAAACAAAATAATCTAACCTTGTGCCAAAGGAATCAGGATAGTTTTTCATATTTTCGCCCAGATTGTGTATTGTAGAAATGATTGATCTTGGAGATATGTTGAACTCTTGGACGATCTTCACTCCCATCTTCACGAATTCTATCAACCAATTCACTCGAAACGGAAAGCAATTGCAATAGTTTGAGATTAGTGAGATGTTCTATACCACGAGGCACTCTCTTCAATTGTACACATCTATGTATCAGCAGACGCGCGAGCCCCGGCATCACTCCCTTTTCTATTATTATCTGATTCAATTGTGGAAAATACTCTATACTCACTCTCCGAAGCTTTTGGAAGCCACCACTAAAGTGTAACTCATCACTTACATATGCATTAGTAAGCCAAAGAAGTTTCAAATTAGAGAGCGATTGGAGGTGAGGAAGTGGGTCCTCCGTCAATCGGCACCAACTCAAGTCCAAAACAGTGAGATGTTGAGGCAATTGAAACCACGGTGGTACCGTTTTCAATTTCCCGACTAAACGAAGAAGCTTCAGGTTGGGAGGAGGTGAGGAGATTACATCAATTGGTAGGTACTCCTCACGGTCAGCTGCCTGCACCCATAACTTGCCAAGGAGAACCATACTCTGTATTGTGGTACACAACTCATTCTCATTTCTTTCTCTCACTTTAGTAATTGCCAAATGCTTAAGTTGGGTCATGTTTCTGAGATTCTTCAACAAATTCGGTTCTGCTTCAACACCATCTAAAATTTGCAACTTCTTTAGATTACATATAGTTGCTGGTGCTCCTACTCCTTCAAAGTGAAAAAACTCATCTTCACTTGTATTAGGTTTCCCAGTTAGCAAATGCCGCAAATTTTGCAACTTTGTGATTCCGGTTGGAAGCACCCTAATTTCCGTGTAAGATATATCTAAGGTTTGTAAGTTCTGGAGTTTTCCAATGTATTTTGGAAGCTCCTTCACCTCTGTGTTGTTCAAGTTCAAGTATGCTAAGTTGAAAAACTCAACTAATTCATCCGGTAATTTCACAATCGGAACATCTTCTAGATTCAAGACTCTTAAAAGCCGTAAGCCTGCTGGAAATATTTTCACAGAAGGGGAGATCTCACCGACGGGAAATATAAGGAGGGAGCGAAGTTGCGATATCCCCTTCCACGGTTCAAATTCTCTGCCATGTGCTTCAATTGATAGAAATCGCGTTCCATTCTCAACGCAACTCTCTTTCTGCGAATCATACATTGGACAAAATCTCTCGATTGCTGCTGTCGAGAGGGCAACCTCGCGCATAAGATCATGCATCTTACAGCGAAATTTGTTTACTCCATTTACTGCAGTCCTCTCACATTGAAGCATACTCCGGTCGACGATTTCCATCAAGTATCTCTTTCCCTCATCTTCTGGAGTTCTGCCTGTAACCTTTTTCACAAAGCCCTCAGCCATCCATAGTCTAACAATATACGGTCTTCTGAAAAGATAATCTTCTGGTAGAAGACAACAGTACAAGAAGCAACGCTTAAGTGCGTAAGGGAGATCACTAAAGCTAAGCAATAAAATGATTTTCACTTGTTCTAGCATTGGCTCATTGCCCAAATCCCAACTCAAGCTATCATGAATTCTCCTCCATTCGGATACCGATTCTTTGGAGAACATGACACCACCTAAAGTCACAATTGCTAGAGGTAGTCCGTTACATTTTGAAACAAGATGATGAGCTACTTCTTCAAGCTCTTGAGGACAACTATTATTGGGATGGATTGAAAACGCTTTTTTGCAAAAGAGGGACCATGCATCAGTCTCTCCCAGTTGCTTAAGATAGTGAACATAGCGTTTTAACTCCAAAACAAGATTTAGCTACGTTTTCAATTCGAGTCGTAAGCACCACCCGACTTCCACGACCTTCATCTGGAAGTAATGCATGCAACTCACTCCATGTGTTAGCAACCCATACATCATCTAAGACAAGAACATACCTCTTTGGCATCAAAAATCTCGTAAGCGTCCGACTCAACTCGGTAAAGCTCATGGTGCTCAAGCCCGTCGGAACTGATTCTTTAACACTGAAGAAGAATTCCTTAATGATGCTTCTGATTAAGTCTTTTAGATCGTATGTCTGGGAGACGGTGATCAATGCATGACACTCAAATTGTTGCTTTATAATATCGTAGACCTTGGCGATTAGGGTGGTCTTTCCTGAACCACCCATCCCCACCACGGAGATCGCAGTGCATTTTGGTTCCACGGATGTTAGCCATTCAACTAGTAAATGCGTATCATCTTGGATCCCCACTAAATCATCATTTTTAACAAAGAGAGATGACTCTCTACGATTACGTACCTGTTCGTGATTATCTAAGGAATTTCTTCCTTCAACACGATCAACACGGTAGCGATGCCTTATTTCTGAAATGGATTTGGCCTTTTCGTGGATCTCTTGTAACTTGGTGGCTAGCCGACGCTTCACCCACAGGTTCTTTGGGAAACGAATGGTTCGATAGAAATTCCTGTTGTATTTACCCCCTTCGAATTTTGACCTACTTTTATGATACGCGTGCTCTTCAATGATATCTTCAATCTGGTGGGCCAAGTCCCTCACGTTTGCCACCCAAGTTTTCTCTCCTTCCTCAAGGGCTCTCCTCCTTTCACTGTCAATGAGAAAGGATTTCGTACTCACCAACTCTAGTTTGATTTTATCAAGTTCATTACTCACTCCTCGTAAAGTTGATGCTTCATTCTCAATGAGCGTGACGATTTTGCCAATCAAGAACCCCAAGTCAAATTGAAAAGGTTCCATGTTTGCCATAGCTCTTTAGTTGTAAAAGGCAACTCACACCAGAGAGAGAACCTGAGAAAGAAAAGAAATTAAGTTGTTTGGATTTAAGACTTGAACGATTATTAACGCTACATAAAATATTTACATACAGTAAGAGTGTTTACCAGATCCAAATTTTTGATATCCAAACACAATTTGTTGGCTGATAATTATTTAACTGGATTGCTGCACATGGAAACTTAAAATTGGAAAGAAGCTATGCTAAAAAGAAAGCATCAACGTTCTTAAAGTGGTAATATGCTTAGAAAGCATAAAAGTTCTTACAAATTGATTCTTTTTTCCTAAAACAAATTGGTATGTAGTAGATGAGGGCTATTACGTGTAAAATCCCACAGTTATTTAGAAATTCAGAACTGAAATTGTCTATAATGGTGGATTGTGCTCCAAATTATTTTACTAATATACTTTTGGCAAAACAAAAATTTTAAATTGAACTATATGCTATAACAACTTCATATAAGGAGCTCTGACTTAATATTCCTGCAATTCAATCGGACTTACCAGTTTCAGATTTGCTGTCCAAACTCAACTTGTTGATTGATCAACATCCCAGGGACTGCTCTATAAGGCAACTCAGACAAGAAAGAAATTGGGGGCAGAAAAAAAAAGCATAAATTTTCTTACAATGGAGATGAAGGAAACTTCTGTGTATACTTCAGAGAGGTGTGCAAGGGCAGAAATGAGGGAGTTGAAGGTTGACTTTAGCAATAAAGCTATGGTGGGAAAGCAATAAAACAATAATCGACTCAATTAATTGAAGCAAGCCATTACAATGCTATTGTACGTAGGACCAAGGTGTCATAGCAACAAAACCTGATTGACTAAGGTGTGAAAGGAATAACCGTAATAATTGAAAAGCAGATACTTCATTTTTTCAAAGAGAAATTTGGAGCCATGCAAGTTGCAATACAACTGTCCACTGAATGATCCACAACTGTCCACGCAATAATTGAATTACGTGTCTTGCTTATGTGGTACTTCACACTCAATAATTGAATCACATGTGTATTTGTGTGGTCTGTTTCCCACTGAATGATCCACAACTGTCCACGCAAACCAAAGTTTTTCCTTCCAAAGTATGTTTGTTGCGATTTTGATTTTTTTATGTATGTTTGCTTGAAGTGAAATTCATTTGCTTTATATGGGGTAACTTTAATGTATAAACTTCTAAGAGGTTATGTCTAAACATGTTACTATTGTTGGGAAAAAGTAAAATAACCTCAATTTAAAGTCCAATATTGTAAAGAAAACACTGTTTTTTTTATGTGTGTGCATACACACAGCGTTTGTGTAGGATTGTAAATGATGAATTACGTGAAATAAAATCCATAATTTAATAAGCATATGAACTGTACTAAATGAATAGTTTTTGAGATCACATGAATTTTAGGTATATCAATTTTCATTATCTTTAGTCTTTTAAATTTTCTCTCTAGGAATCAAATCATCTCATTCTACATGAGTGATAACAAATAAAGGTATCATGTTCATTGATCTTGTGGATTATGAATTGAGTATAGTGTATAACCGGAAAGATAATGAATCGTGATCTTCTTTTAAACTCCATGCAGGTTGCTAGTATACTTTAGGAAGGAATTTGTTGATGGGAATTCAAATATCAATTTACTTGAGTCCTTCCCGGTACAGGATTTCTCATTATTAAAATATGTTTTACTCATAATATTTTATTTAAGTAGCATATGCATTGCACAAACCCAATCCAGTTAATTTTTGGATGAAAATCTAATGCAACTGAGGTATGGTGTAAACAGAATAAAGTGGGGTTTATTGTGTTTTTCTTCAAGGGGGTGATTCGTAATCCTGAATAGTTAGGGGGCTTGGTGTAATTGATACAAATTTGTGTTATAATGACTGGCAAGTTGTGTAAAGATTGTTTTAACTTGTATGAATTGCAAAACCAATGTGAATTGTGAATCATACTGTGAATTGAATTAAGATTGGCTACAAAACAATAGTAAGTAATATTTAAACCTGTAGACAATTGTGTTTCTCACAAAACCGTAATCTCAACTTCGTAAGAATAAGATTGCAATTCACAACATAAAAACCTTATCTATCAATCATCATAACTATCAATCATCATAACTAGCTTCCGGTGCACACGGTGTTTCAACTTTAGCTGCTTTGCAGTAAAAGAGAGAAATTTTTAGTTGAAAAATAAAGAGATTAAATCAGTGACAATTAGAGTTGTTTTATTAGTTATCTTAAGAAGTATTAGAGAATTCATTATCAACTATAGTGTACATCTTGGTATCATTTGGTTTTCTTGGAAGCTTTGAAAAGTAAAAGTTAAGGAAACAATATGCAGATAAAAAACTTTCCACTTCAGGTTCAAATTGACAACCAAAACAAAACAATGCTACTAATAAAAATTCATTTCAATTTGGGAACAAAATAAATAAATAATTTCTGACTAACCACAAACTTTTTGGCACAAAGTAACGAAAAGCTCACTAACTTTTTTATGTCAATCAGGACCCCAACAAACAGCAGATCCATGGATCAACAGTTCAAGATAGGAGATAAAATTGTTTGGTTTTCACTCTATCTAAAACGATGTTGTACATCACTGTTTGAACCCTCTCTCCAGGAACCCTGCCATCCTATCCTTTTACTCCCTCTCATCGAGACCAGTGCTATCATTTTCGTAGCACAGGAAACGAACCATTGAAGTCATCCAAATACAATTAAATGATTTAAATAACAAATTAAAAAAAATCAGATTTAATAAAATAAACAAAAATCATTTATTTTTAGTATTGAAACAATTAAATAAGACCTTGTTGAGTTGTGGCTATAATGTCATACTATGGCATGAAGTCACTCGGTAAAACAAAGTCTCTCATTGCCGAGTGATTTTGTGAACCCAAATAAACCAAATTGAGGTATGGGATGGACTAACAAAGGGATAAGGAATTGAACAAAGGAATATATTCCAAGGTTGATTAGCAATTTGCTATGGAAGGAATTATAATCCATTTTGGAGTTCAATATTGAATCATTGCGATTCAATTTGAGTAACTATCCATTGCGGTGGTTGAAATGAAGTTTCGAATCCAGATGCACCGTAAAATGTTTGATCAAGCTACTATAATTTAAATTAAATTGTAATTGAATCTTGATTCCCTTGGATGGTCTATCTGATTTGGACAACCATGTGAAATTCTACACATTCCAATTCTATGAGGCTGCAATTTGAGTCACATCGTGGAATTGAATCATGATGTAGGATGCTTATAGCACATTGTATTACTCGAACATATATGACATATTGTTAACTGCAAAAAAGCTCTGACCTGTTCAGTTTTGTAAGATCCCTTAAGCTATTTTTAATGCAAAAGATTTGCCTGAACTATGCATTACTTTGCGTATATCCCCTTTTATAAAGTGTTTAGTGACGTTTTTAGCAACGTATGGGGAGTCTTTGGACTATAATGAATAGTTCAGGGGGATATCTTGCCAAAACTGGAAGGAATTTTTCTCTTGTGAGTTGTCCCCTTACTCATGGCTACAAGGTTGCCTGCTGAATGTAATTATTTGATCAGTGAAACAACTACACGCTGGTCTGGATTTATTGTCCCATTGTTGTTTTGAATAAATTTAATGTCGATCATACAAACACAATGAGTTCATTCTTTGAACGGCTTAAAGTACTCCCACTGTCGACACTAGTCAGAAAACCATATCGAATTCCCTTTCGGTTTGCTTTCTTCATTTATGGTCTCTTTAAATTACTACCTTAAACATAAAAAATAGACAATTAGCAGCACCTCACACCTCCCCTCTCTTTCATATTGGAACTATTTGATGTTCTGATGTCTTAATTTTTTGTAGATCTAGTACGAGCATCTGAAAATTCCACCCAAAAAGAAGAGAGATCATATGTTTCAATTATGATGGAGAGATTGCCAGGGGCTGAGGACGGGCGAGTTAATCATGTGCTGCGAATATGTTCTTATATCTTTTCTGCGGCAACATATGTATTGTTAGTTAATATTTTTTCAAATCAGACATGGTATCTAATATGGAGGTGTGATTAACACGTCAATATAATTATGAGTAATTTGAGGTGTTTATGTAAGTTGGGGAGGGATACTTATGGACTTCATTATCTTGGGGTGTTATCGTACACCATGATGTAAACAATGAATGGATAATATTAACAGAAGCTAGTGGTGTTAGATTCTCTAACACACATTATTTCTTGCGCCATGAGGTAAACCATGAATGGATGATATAAATAGAATGGTTTTAACTTGTTCTAGCATTGGCTCATTTCTCAACTCCCAACTCAAGCTATCCTAAATTCTCCTCCACACAGATACCGATCTATGGAGAACATGAAACCACCAAAAGTAACAATTGTTAGAGGTAGTCCATTACATTTTGAAACAAGCTGATGATCTACTTCTTCAAGCTCTTGAGAACAACTCCTATCCAGATTGCTTGAGAATGCTTTTTTGCAAAATAGGGTCATTGCATCAATCTCTCCAGTTACTTATGATAGTGAACATAGCCTCAAGTGCATGGGGGTAATGTTAGGAGACTTTCTAGGAAATTTCAAAGCCTTCACTATAAGATCTTCAATAGTGTTTTTCATACTCCCAGTAACCATTTTGCCAACATTTATATGCCAATCCTTGATATAAGGGATGCAGTGATATACTCCCATGGCAAAAGCAAGTAGAAGGAATTTGATTTGAAGGAAGGTTAAACACATTATGAACCCAGGTAAGCAGTCTTTTTACAAAGCTGCAGCCATTAAACAAATGATGAGTAGATTAAGTGTCCTGCTTACACAAAACACATGTAGATGTAATAAATATGACTTTGGACTGCAGAGCATCAACCATTGGCATCTTATCATGTAAAAGTCTCCACATAAAGGTGGATACCTTGGGAGGTATAAATTTTTGCCAAATATAATTGAGCCATTGTAGTTTAGGATTTTTTTTCATTATTCTGATATTACGACTGTTGAGGACTGAGAGAGAACCCTAATTCCTTGTCTTATGTGTGTGAGTGTGTGTAAATTTCCGCTACGTGTAGTTGAGAGAATGTTCTCATAAATTGATAAATCTGCATTCATGTTTCAACATTTTACTTCAACACAAAACGGACTCCTTATTGTACACTCAGTCGCTCGTCCTATTTTCTCGACTGCCTTATGGATGTGGCATAATCGAACATGTTGCCCCTTTTTTCTAAAGAAGACAAGTACATTGGGATTAATAGAATTGAGTTGAGTTGAGTACAAGGAGGTCTGAACATTTTTGTGTTGGGTATGAATTCATTAGTAAGTAGTTTTAAATCACTTGTGTAGATAGAGATGCCTTTTGGTTTGTAAATGGTATACATGCAAAAATAAGTCGAGGATACTATCTATTAAATGAAACTATTCTGTATATATTTCATCAACACTTGATAATAAAATTATCAGTACTTGAAAATAAACAAATGCAAAACTTTTTATTTTAACATCACTTGAAAATAAAATTGTAACTGACGTGCAGTGAAATAAAAAAAAGCAGACTTTGGTTTGAAGCAGACAGACCCTCGAACAATGGAAATAAAAAAACAAGCTAACAACATCAACAACTATGTTGCAGCAAAAAGGAAACGGAAACACACGCGTAGGTTTTTTTGTTATATGCTATTTTTTCCTATTGTTTATACTCAGGAACATAGTATGACTAGCTTCACCCATTTATCTAACATGACCGAACCTGAATATTTTAATTACCTATTAGCTGAGTTCAATACAAAGATTGTCGCCTTTGTCATTGATGGTTTTATCAACAGAAATGCTAGGCCGACAAAGATTTGGGACACAGAGTGGTGCGACACAGTGACGTGTCGTACCGGTATTGGTTATTGCTTTATGGATGTGGGTCCGTGCCAACGGTACTAGCCGATACCAGTGCGACACGTCACTGTGTCGCACCAAATGTGTCGCAAATCTGTGTCGGTGTAGAATGGTTATTTTATTAATGTTCCCCCAGACGGGCATTATGGGTACAAATGTTGTGCTGAATTATTAACTGTGAGTGCAGATGATTGTTGGTATCACAGAATACGTTTATTGAATTACAAGAGCATAAAGAATTGCATTTGGGTATATTGGGGTGTGAAAAATTATATAAAGATGTGGAGACGGCGTTGGATTTTTTCAGTATAAGCTTTGCCCACGAAATGTATTGGATGCAATTCCAATTTCCCACCATGGGATGCTTATTTTCGATTGCATATAACTACATACTTTGCATGTATTCCCCTAAACAAAATATTAAATATTTGCCATTAAGGATCGGCCCAACCAGTAAAAGATCTCCAATTGTTCCTATTGTATTGCACGATGATAATCATTTCATGAAAATACATGATAAACCAGAAGCTCCAATGCCACACACAGTCCCAGGGTGGGATCATCATCATTACCCATATGCCTAAAAATGGGTTTATTCGGTCAAGGGGCTAATTAATAGGTGGGACGAATTAATTGGATCAACAACAAAAATAACTATAATTTAAGATACAAAAATACCATTATAAAGATATTTTTATAATAATATTGGTGTTTTGAAATAACAACATACAATGTTAAAATGACCTTCGTACAGTGGTAAAACGATGCTGAGAAAATGTATAATGACATAAAATGTTAAAATTACTGTGATATGATACTAAAATACCCTGATGTATTGGCAAGAAGAAAATTCATTGCATCAGCGTTATTTTTCCATCTCAGTGTCATTATCAAGAAAGCAACCAAGATTCTTGAGTGCGCTTTAAATTAGTAGCGAGGAGAAAATACATTTCAACTAGTTTTCTGATTCCAGGAATTTTGTACAATAGAAAATTGATGCATTTTCCGGGAAAATACATCAATTTTCCGAGAACGTGGACGTGTTTTTCAAGAAAATGCATCATTTTTCCAGAAAACCCAGAAAAAAAAACTGGAAATAGATAAAACCTGAGATATACGAGGATCCACAGGCCTCAATTTAAAAATGTGAAGATATTATACTCTGATTTAAATTCAAAAATTGCTCGATTTTAACCGTTTAATTCCAACCAAGCATCAGCCAACCTCTGGCCCGGGTTCCAAAGCCTTGAAGTGATTTTCGCGGGTTCCAAGCACCAACAAATTTTGGATATTTATAATTGTTAGTTTATCGCAAAAGTTTCTTAATTGTTATGGAAAACATTCAGAATTATTTTGGAAAATGTCTATTTAAAATATATAAATTGATTGATAAATAACTAAAGTAAAATTTAAGTATATATATGCAATTCTAGAGGGTATCTTGTATGACTTGTGCAAGACGTGCTTGTGAGAATCTCACAGACATTTTCCCGTAAGTATCATTTTTACAGCTCTAAGCCATATATGTTCAGTAGAATGAAATGGTTGAGAAAGACTATTACAAACAATCTAGCAAAGTAACAAACTCAGTTTGTGCCAAATCAACTAAACTCACTTTAACCAACTAACTTCCAATTGTTACAGTATTGAACAATGGAATGAATTAATAAGTTAACACACCCCCTGACACATTTTTATTTTTTTGGATGAATGGGACTAAAGCCTGGAACAGGGGGCTTCCCAACTAAGTTAGCATACCCCCTGAGAGCCCTAACCTAGACCGAAGCCTGAATTTTATTAAACGAGAGAAAAGGGAGTACAAAATGAAAAGTAGGGGGTGATCTGAGCTCCTGAAAAGGAAAACAAAACAGGAAAGAAAATACTAGTATAATCTATAAATAGGAAGATCCTCCATGTCTCTATTAACTGCTGCAGCAGCAAAGGGAATAGAGGAAAGCCACCAAACAACCTCATATATCAGCAGGATCTTATCCGCTGTTGCATAACCCTCTCTAAAGGTGTGAGATGTCTTGATCTGCATAGAATTAGCCTTCTTCAAACACTTAATCCATTGAGATCTCAACTGCCAAGGGGGAGAATAAGTGATGTAAAGTGCAGCAAAAATTTAACACGCACACAATATCTCAACAAGGGCAATCAAAATTCTCAATCTATTAATTAACTAAAACCCTTAACTAATGTCGTTATTTATAGGCTTACAATCTTGAAGAGAAAGACACCTATTCAAAAAAGGAAACTAAAAAGATAAAGGAACACTAAATAAATATCCTAATCTAAATCAACTACCTTTATTTAAATAATACCTACTAATACTAGATCATTAAGATATCAAATATCTCCCTTTATCCTTATCTCCAAAATTTTGGACAGCTCTCTCTTCCCCCTTTCTCGGCCACGTCATTCTCCCCCTCTTTCGAAAAACCTCATCCCCGAGCATCCAAGGAGTAACGGTATGCCTTTAGTCTCCGGTGGAACCAAAATGCTGAGTAGTTAAATTTTGCTTCTCTTCAACCTTAAGTTCAACTTCAGCTTGTTCTCCTTCAACAATTGGGATAATTTTCTTCTTCTTGGGACACTCCGACTTCCTATTACCCACTCATCCACATGAAAAGCACTTAAAAGTAGATACCAGAACTGTTGAACTAGTTTTATTCTCCATTGGGGCAGCCATAGTGACAGTGTTACCGATTATATTACGTAAGTACTCTTCGACCCTCTTCACATAATCAATAGCCTTATCTATATTAGGAATATCCTTCATATATAGCTCCGGCTTGATCTTGCATTGCATCCCGTTAATATAGCGGCTCACATTTTTCTCTTTGCTCCCCTTAAGGTTCACATAGGTGTAAAGAAGATGGAACTCATCGGTGTATTTGGAAACGGACATGGATTGTTGTTGGTGATTTTGTACCCTTGTAAATAAATCCCTCTTGTATCCCATATGAATGAAAGCTCTTATTAAATACCATCACATCTTCTTCCATGTGACTATAGGATCTTTCTTGGCCTCCCTCCGAGATTGAACTAAGCCATTCCACCACACCTGAGGATTCCCGCTTAATTTTGTAGCAACTAATAGTGAGCACTTGATACCACGGTAATTTTTGCATTCAAAGACTTTTCTCCCTGGTAAGTCCAATCCATACGTGTCTCCGTCTAGTTTTTCCTCAAATTGTGCCACATCCACACGGATATCATTGCGGGACGTCTTAGCCAAAATTCGAATGAGCTTGGTAATATCATCCTCTTCATTTCGGCCTCCGAAAAATGGATCATCATCTTCCTCCCCATTATTCGGAGAGCCATCACTGTTGTCCACTTGAGAAACTTCACTTGAAGGGAGGAAGGAATCAGATGAAGGATCACAATATTGTTTTGTCTTCTTGGTCTTCTTCCTTTTGGACTTCCACACGGCTGCCCGCTTGCATTCATCCTTCATATGACCCTACTGCCTATAAACGCGTCACCTTCGTTCTTGTGTTGGGACAAAATTTGGGGCATAGTGGTGGGCTTCACGACTTTTAGAAGACCCAGCCACCTCTGTTCCTGTTTGTGACTTAAATTTCACATCGTTAGGCTCACTGTTCGACACGCGCTCCACGTGCCATGGATCAATGGGCCTGCCTTGATTTGGAATTCTCTGGAGAAGAGGAGATTAGTTCGAGTGGGATACCATTCCGCGACCCACGATTGAATCATCACTATCTTTGAGGGTCTCAATCTCCACAGAGAGTTCATATCGTGACAGGAATCGTTGGGCCTTGCAGGAGACTATTTCTGCGACGGCACGATCTTTGGCAACTTGTTCCGCAATAGCCTGGGCTCTATATAACTCGGAATCAGTCTTGGATGGATTGTCAATAGGCTACACTGCTTGTCGACCGTGGGCAACCTCGGTGGGAGCCGTCGAGAGGCTTAGAAGGTGCTGGTCTTAAAAGAACTGAAGTTAAGCAACAAAATTCTTACATTAAGTTTTTTTCTTTGTACGGTTATGCCATAGATAATCTATTCATTAAAAGAACTGAAGTTAAGCAACAAAATTCTTACAAAAACAATTTAGGCGGAGCACCATTACAGAGGACACCGTAATATAAGATACATATATATGTACACAGTACACATGTATAAAATGGAATAATTGTAACTGTAATTACATATTGTGTGATTATTTTCTTTTTCTCCATCCTTATCCCTACTAGATATGATTCCTTTTCCCCCTTTTCAATTCCTCATTAATAGAGAAATGTCTTATTATGTACTACTACAATTTTCTTTCCTCTTTTTACCCCTGTTCTTATCTCAATTAGTTTGAGTTCTTTTACCCATTTTCGATTCCTCATTCATGGACAAGCGACATCATCACAACCACTTTAATGAAAGTTGGCACTTAATTTTCAAAACATTAGTATTAAAGTGATATAAAGGATGAGGCTATACCGTTATCCTAGACCTTGACTAAATACCTAGAAGACTTGAAAGCAAAGCTATTCTTTTCATAGTATGGATCAAAATATATTAATATGAATTAGGGCTAATAGAAATAGTAAAGGATGGCACCCATCAAGCCTTAGACCCATAATTAAACTGCTAACATGCTCCAACATTTTAGACTACATTCAAGTTTACTACTCTTTCTACTAATTTTTCTCTATTTTCTTCATACTAGATCCATTACTTTCTTTCACACTCCTTTTCCTTTATTTCCTTTTCTCACCGTGTATTTGCACTCAGCTGTGTTGTTTTGACATTGTCAAATTTCAGCTTTGCATTTCATAAATACACATCAACACAAAATGGCAATCAACAATTCATAATATGTATAAACACAAAATGGTAGTCAACCTTGGGATTTCATTAATTAACAAGATAATTGACAAAGTTGCAACCAATTCAAAAGTTACAGCCAATGCAAATTTGTTCTACAACTTTGTACTACATTTAACATTGTTCAATTTCTAAAATACAAAGCTACAACCAATGCAACAATTAAAGCCCATAGTCTCTTCCATAGTTTCAGTCTCAGTCTCTTCCACAATCTCATCTCATTCTTCATATCAATCATCAAACCAAGCAAGGTTGAGGTGGGATTTGTTGTTGTCGAATGTGCCGATTGATCCTTTTCGATAGGATTACACCAACCCAAGATCCCATTGTAGCTTCAATTCGTACACGAATAAAATAGCCGGCCTCGATTCCCATTTTGAATAGATAACTCAACTCATTGTCATTGTTATCCATGCTTGCAGTAGACATTTGTCAATCCTACAAACAAAATAAATCATATAATATTTATAAAAAAAAACTGAATTTGGACATACTAAGAAAAAATTGAATTGGCACATGATTTTCAGATAGATTTACAGTAAATCATCATCTTGGGTTTCCTTATTTGCTTTGTTGGTAGCAAAAACTTATGAGAAAAGGAGAAAAATCTTCACTGAGATGAGGAATCAAGAGAAAAGGAGGCATATACAGTTGTTGAGGAAACATGTGAAATCGAAAGAAAGACAGAGAAATAGCGTGAAAGAAACAAAAAAAAATTATGTGAAAGAGAGGGTATTACCGTTCGCCGGAGAAAAGAGATGTTGCCGAAGGGGGTAAGTCCGAATTTGGTTTGCTGTAAAAAAGCCCTAGATTTGCGGTTGGAAATACCTGCTTGGTTTGATGAGGAGTTGTACCCGTTTAATTTGGAGAAGATTTGAGTGGGTTGAGATTTTTTATCTGATATCTTGGTTGACATGGTTGTACACTTTCGTAAATTGTGAAGACTTGTATTCTTTCAATGAATTCTAATCATTTGATCAACAGTTCAATTCAGTTTTATTCACTTTCTAGATATGGTGACTCCTAATCTGCAAATTATGTCACACAACTATTATGTCTCTTGACTTTTATTTTTTAATAGATACTCTTGACTTTAAACTTTAACTCCTTTTAATTCTATTATTTAAATGCATCGATGATTACAAAATTTGTGTAATTGGCTATAAAAGATATGTAACCTACAAAATTTGTGTAACCGGCTATGAAAGAACTATAGGAGGTAAATCCTTTTATCGAAAAAACTTTGTGAGACAAATACCACCATCCTTTCTCTTATCACTTTTTTTTCTTCTTCTTAACCTTCATTACTTAATGTTTTACAAGTGAAACAACACATATAACTGCCATGACTATTTCAGCAAACTAGTACTATTCTTTTGAAATATAAGTATATTGATTACCATTAGTTTTGACATAAGGAGATAATTACCATTAGTTTTGACATATAAGTAGATTACGTACACAACCTTGACAGGTCTCATGCTCATCCCAAATATTACGATCCAATATCTCCTTTGTTTTTCCTTTTATCCTCCCTTATCGTCCTGCAGACACACAAATCACCATCTTGGTTTTCTTATTATGTTTCATTAATTGATTTCTTCGTCACCTAATAAAGAAAAGTAGGGAAAAAACGAGAATTTGATAGGTTTCAGAAAGGGTGCAAAGATTTAGGACACCTGGCTTTAAACTTCCAAATCGTCAGTAGTAATGCCGTCAGCAACAATACCCCAGTGTAATATATTCACTCCACTTGAGCCCTGCTACCACATAAAATCAATGCCAGTCAAAAGAAATGTTATAAAAAAATTGTTGATGATATGGATGCCAAAACACATCAGTTTCAACTGTACATTGATAGTTTATATTATTCATCAATTTGACTAAATCCAAACTAAAGTAGTCTCAATTTGACTTCATAATTAGTTTTTAGATAAAATCAAAATTAATTTCATTAGTCCATAGTCTTGGTGCCAAAACTAAATGGACTTTATACAACCTTAACAAAAACATACCAAAGCAGAAATAAACAATTCCATCTTTGATATCATAGATAACCAAATCAAATCTTCCATCCATATCCTTAATAACCTGATCGACTGGATAAGGTTCCCGATCACAAAGAAAACTGTATTCTTCTATCACAAGCATGGCCTCATTAATCGCCTTTGCTAGCCCTTATCGTCTAATCAGATCACACATGTTTAATATAAGAACATATCTATACCATAAAATAACCTTCAATATTTGAAATAAACCCTATTACCTTACAATGCTTAACAACGATTTATAAAAATAGAGTATTGTTTATGATTTACCTTTGACAAAGCGAATTAACTCGGTTTTTCCACATTTAGCACTCGGATATCACCCCAAACCTTGGTGGTTTTGTAAGTACTCTATCATTCTAATGGATATATATATATACACATACACACATTTTACCTTGAGTGAAAAAAATGAGCAAATTATGTGACAGTTTTGTAATCTACCCTAAAAAAAGATCTATCATTTTAAATTCACATTTTCTGTACTCAGGTCTGCCACCATTATTGCCATGTAGAGAGGAGCACAAATAGAGTGAAAACACATGAGTAAGAAGAACCGGCTTGAGGGATATATGATGTAAAGTGGGCATAACAGTACGATAATTACTATCTGCAGATAATAGAAACGTATTATAGTCTAATGTAAAAGTTCAATACTAAAAATAAGATGTCTGAGTGAGTTTAGAGCAAATGTTCTAAAAATCTCACCTATGCTCTAGATCACCACGTCTAGCGTAGGCCCAGATATACGTATCTGATTACTGTTGTGTATTTATGGTTAGTGTTGCATTGATTGGGTCACTTAGACTTCGAAATGTTAAGTTTGTGATGGTATTTGATATTATATGTAATAATAAATATAAAAAACACCTGGGCGCTAGGCAGCCTCTTGTCTTTAAACTAGCACCATTTAGAACATTGGTTTCGAGTTTAATTGGCTTACCACTAATAATCCCAGAGGGAGAAGTTTGGTGAGTGCTTTGAAGTCACCTGTTCTTAGGTCCATATCCATGTCAAGGTTTGAAAAAATGCTGGCTACTGCTAGCACAGAGAAACCGAAACCAGGAAGGGAACCTCTCAATAGCCTAATTCAGTACCTTCCTTGAAACCAATATGAACGTATAATTAACTCGGTACTGTCTCCAAAAGTACATATTTGCAGCGTACATAAGCATGTGTGGAATAATAAATCGGAACCAACTACAGAACAAATTTAATATGAAATATAAGTATAATGATTTGTGCTCTAGAGGGTATAGAAAGGAATATAAAACAGGGTTTTACCAAATGGCTCGGCATTACCCAACGCATCCTTATACGCCCAGTTAGTTTATACAGTCCACTGATTAGATGGAAGGAAATAGAGAGAAATGGAGGAACAATGGAAAAGGGGGGTCCTTGGATCTTGTTTCAGAGTTTTATTTTAGTTGCAACTCTTATTAATTTCTGATTATGTTCAGCTGTCAAAATTAACTTGTTTTGTCTTCCCAATTATACCCTCCCCCCATTCTATCTCTAAAAGAATCTTCTCCATTTCTTCAAAGTAGGAGATTCATCAACTCCGGCTTCAAATCTCCATTTCAGATGTCGATAACTCTGCTCTTTGATGGAGGCAGTATCATTGATCCTAACAAACAGACTAACAAAGAAAACCAATTTATGTTCCATTTTATTTGAAATCTAGATGAAGATGATAAACAATCAAGTAAAAGAAAAAATCAGGTTACAAATGAATCTTCAACGGTAACATCAATCTACATGAACAGAAACTTGATATATATTTGCTTTTAGTATAAGATGTGAGCAGTGAAAAACCATAAAATTGGCGAGGATTTTTACTAAACAGATATCTATTCTCTTATAAACACAACCGGAGAGGCATATAACCTCTATCTCATCTCAAAACAATAAGTAGTATATATAAATTCATCTGTGTAAAGCATTTGGTAGTCTATTTGATGCATTGGTTGGATATGGTCTTTGGAGTTTTAATGACTATGCGAGTCTCTATCATGCCCTTTTATGAACCTATAAGATAAATGCCTCTAAATATTGTGAGTGTTTACTGTACACAACTAAAAATTCCATGATCTAAAAAACCATGAAAATCCTCAAAAAAAACAATAAATTGTTTTTTGATATCTACGTAAACAAAATTAATATTACTTAACATGTTAAAATGTATCTAACATATCTCTAAATGGTATTTTTTTTTTCCCAAGACAATTCAGTTAGGAACGATGAGGCCTAAAATTAAAGGACAAGAAGATAGGAGCGGAGGCCAAAAAAATTGTAAGAATGGGACTCAAAACTAACTCTCCCTACATTATATCTATATCTGAAGGTTTCAATTTTTATAGATAAAACTTATGGTTTTGACCTGGAAGAAGCATTGTTATCTACACAATGTAGAAATGACCACGACATTGGGCAGGAAAGCCGTGTATGTGATGTCATAAAAACAAATCTGTATTAACTTAGAAACTGTAAAGATCAAATTATAGGTGTGTTAGTGAGACAGAACAGATTACTCATATTTTCAGCCCTTCATCACATTTTTGCCCGAATCACTTGTTATCCCCTGCCAAAAAACATGAAAAGAGAAGAAAAGAGATTATAGGGGTGAGAAGATATACTTAAAAGAATCTAAGAATGATAAATTATCATACATTAAGGGTTAAACATCATAGTGCTTCAAAGTAAATGGATGTGTGAACATCCATCTTCTATAAAGTATCTATAAGCAGAACTGGGAAAAATGAAGAACTACATGAAAGCATCAGTTTCATCACAAAATGGAGAACTCCATGTAGGTTATTATATCACAACACCAATACTCCTTTATTCACACCAACCTCTTAATATTTCACCGGCTATATCACCTAAAATACATAAAATTGCGAGCACAATAGTTGACAATGAAAATCTAAAGACGATCATAGAACAACCCACCCACAAAAATAAAAACTCAAATCCACCCATACCTATAATGGTATATCAATATACGCTTCAAATGTTATAGATTCGGGTCTTCTACTAAGTACATTCGTAAAGAAGCATCCTCATATCAACTGTTCATTGTATTATAAATATTCCCATGAGTTCATTATTGCATCCAAAATTGCAAATGGGTCCAAACAATATATACCCAAATTTCTAACCTTCTCTTTGTTTCAATCGTTCAATACCCATGGAAGGACCGGATTTTTATCGGGTGTATCAAGGTGCTGCAGCCAAACAAAAAAATAGAAAATCAAAGAAATGAATATATAACTATTCTATTAAAAAGTCTTTCAGTAGGGATGGTTGGAACTTACATAGTTTAGGGCAGTAGAGAATGATCTAGATGCCTGGAAATAAAACGATAAGGATTAATAAATTACAAAGATTGATCGAAGAGATAATCAAAATGTGATGAAATGGAGGGCAAATAGAGAGATAAACATGGGGGATTCCACATAAAGCTTGACGGATCTCAAGGAGACGTTTCACATCAAGTGTTTTAATCGGTTGATTTTGCATAAAGTTTTGTAAAGAAACTAGTAAGCTAAGGATAAAACATAAAATAACATAAATAAAAAAAGATGATCTCCATTCTCCCGTTGGTCGGTTAATCCCAATGGGTACTTGTGCATGCATCAAAGTAAACATCCAAATCTTTTTAGTAAGAGGACTTCACCAACTATTCATTACCCCATCCCCCCCCCCCCCCATCCCCCACAACACACGCACAACAACACGGAAAACCCAAAATTATAATAAAAAATAATAGAAATGACAAAAAAATTGATTAGGATGAGGCATTTTGAAATTGTCTTTCTTCTCTTCAAGTCACATCTCTCACTATGCCAGATAGGCAAATAATGCCATAGAGCAACAAACCTAAGAAAAACAGCAACCTTGATAAATTAAATAACATCCATTGATATGAGAGAAACAGAACATGTCTTCCACTAAAGAATTCATAACAAATTCCAACCGTTCCTTTTTTCCACTTTCATCCCCAAAAAGATATGAAATATGGGGTGTATTAGCGGGAGTAGGTGCAAGAAGACCCATTAGAGAATTAACAATTCCTTTAAGAAGAAGAAAATTGAGTCGATTTTCAAAAAAGATTTTAGAGAGTTCAGCTTCTTCTACGTTTTGCAAAAGAGACTTCACTTGACCCCTCAACATTGCCTCACCGAAACCAGGAGTATTATTATTGTTTGTCCTCTTCTTTGATAAAATCGACTATGGGGTCTTTAAACTTCCCATTTCCAGACAAACAATGGGTGAATCATTAGTCATGTCAATAAGTGCAGAGCGATCTTGTTGGTTCCCATTTCCACTATTTTTCAATATATAAACAAGACATCAAATTCAGCATTTGAAAATGAAGAGTAACAAATATGACAAATCTAATCTCATCTACATATCCATTTTCAACAAGACAATCATAATTGCATAATGATAATTCAAAAAAGGGCATAGATTTATACCTGACAAAAAAGAGAGCAGAGAGAAGGGATTTGCAATGAGCTACTTTTGTATATCCTACAATCAAATCAAATTGAGGTAAAATCAAAATATACAATTAAAAACCCTAACTGGAAAAAAATAGCTATTTGTGATTAGAAGTGGAAATGAAAAAGATTTAGGATCTTACTAGAATCGACAAATGTGAAGTAGGAGAAATCTGAACCGTCCGTTCCAGATGGCCTCCCATGAACATGTTTTCTCTACTGCATTCTGTCTTTCTCTCTCTCAAGATGGCTTCGGCTGTGGTGAAACTTGATAGGGAATAAACTGTAAACCTAAGAAAATAAAAGGTAAAACGTAATTTCATTAGAATCATGGACAATGATAAAATCACGAGTCGGTGAATCTAATTGTCAACGAATTCGACATGGATTTTTTACACCACCAGGTTGATCATTTAGAACACACAAAAACCTAATTCATCCTACCTGCTTTCTCCACAACCCACAGTCACCCTAAAAATCTAACCTTAAACCTAGCACCAACACCGCTCTACAATCTCCCCACAATTGAAAATAAAATTAGTATATAAAACTTGAAATTTCACTTGCAAGAATATTCATATTATCCCTTTTGTTGAAGAATCCCACCATAAATTGTCAAAAAACGCAAATATTCAGCCAACAATCTTAGTCCTTAAAAAATAAAAAACCAAAAAATAAAACTCTTCAGAGGAACCTTAAATCGTCAATGAGTCGGTGATCGATTAGAGTTGTTGGTTACCTAAAGAATGATTGTTCGATGCGAGAAAGATGAGCAGCGCTGGCCGATGGTCTCAACGGGAGCTGCAGTGGTAGTAGAGAGAGGATTTTTGGTTACGAGAGATGGGGTGTGATGATGACTTTTCGTTTGGGAGGAACAATTTCTGCTCTACGTTTGCAGTAATAAACATTCTTACTTTTTTCTTTAAACATATAAGCCAAAAATATTTTTTTAGTAACGGACATATGAACGTTAGTAACGATATATTTCCATAAGAAATTAGTAATGGTAAATTAGTGCTAGTTATCATAAAATTGGTCTGTTGGCAAAAGGGAGTTTTGGTGTAGTGACCTTCTAGGAGGAATACAGGGCTGCCAGAAAACGATAAACTTCTTAAAATTAGCTCCATGTGATTTGCAAGTCTCATAGATGTTTTTCAAATCAATTCTACCAGTTGTAGATCTGGTCCAAATAATTACATCCTCGCTACTCAAGTTGTCAATATTCACAATATCACTGAATATATGAGGGGAAGTATCCTCAAACTGGGAGGGAAGTACTCAAGCACCATCAATAAAGAAATCAGCAAGTGTACATTACAAAGTAGCAACAAACTGATGGCGAAGATTCAACTCCTCTGAAATGGAGTATCCCATCCACTTATCATTCCAAAATTTAATTTTAGTGCCATCTCCAACCCACCACGAAGTATAAGTTTCAATGAGAGGAATCGTGGACCTGATGCCATGCCATATAGACGAACCCAAATATCTAAAAGGGTTATAAAAATGATATTTAAGCCTAGCTCTCACAGAACTATACAAAAGATCCCTTTTAGAGAGCATACCTGTAGTAAGCTTCACCAAGTCTGCTTTGTTAAGAGCTTTGGGATTCCTGTGTATTCCAGGATATATACAACATCTGTCTAACATTGGTTGCCCCAAAATATATGAAATTCTTGATATGCTGTCCAAGCTTCTTCATCAGCTTCACTGGCCACAGATAAACATGAAAAGAGTGAAGCATTTTGCCATAAATAACTGATCTCACCAATGGGATTCTACCAGTCCTGTATAAAAGGCTACCCTTCCATCCAACCATCTTGTCTAGCATGCCATTAATACATTATAAGTTATATAAATATATGAAAATCAAAACTAAAAGTCTTCAAAACCTCATATGAGCAATGTGACTCAATTTTTTGCTTTGTACGGTTATGCCATAGATATTCTATTGAACGAACTGAAGTTAAGCAAAAAAATTCTTATAAAGACAATTTAGGCGGAGCGCCATTACAGAGGACACTATAATAGAAGAAACATGTGTACACTTGTATAAAATGGAATAACTGCAACCGTAATTACGCGTTGTGTGCTTATTCTCTCTGTATACTTATCCCTATTAGATATAATTCCTTTTTCCCTTTTCAATTCCTCATTAATAGGGAAATGTCTTATTATGTACTACTAGAGTTTTCGTTCTTCTTTTTACCCCTGTTCTTATCTCAATTAGTAGTTCTTTTACCCATTTTCAATTCCTCATTCATGGAGAAAGGTCATCATCCCGAAGTGTTTAATGCCCACTTAATTTTCAAAACATTAGTATTAAAATACTAGAAGACTTGAAAGCAAAGTTATTCTTTTCATAGTATGAATCAAAATATATTAATATCAAATAGTTGCAAAGTTATTCATTAAAAATGCTAGAATGGGGAATAAGGGCTAATAGAAATAGTAAAGGATGGCACTCATCAAGCCTTACACCCATAATCATTCCTATACCCATAATTAAACTGCTAACATGCTCCAACATTTTAGACTACATTCAAGTTTACTACTCTTTCTACTAATTTTTCCCTATTTTCTTCATTACTAGATCCATTACTTTCTCCTTTTCCTTTATTTCCTTCTCTCACCGTGTATTTGCCCTCAACTATGTTATTTTGACACTGTCAAATTTCAGCTTTGCATTTCATAAATACACATCAACACAAAATGGTAATCAACAATTCATAATATGCATAAACACAAAATGGTAGTCAACCCTGGGATTTCATTAATTAACAAGATCATTGACAAAGTTACAACTAATTCAAAAGTTACAGCCAATGCAACTTTGTACTACATTTAACATTGTTCAATTTCTAAAATACAAAGCTACAACCAATGCAACAGTTAAAGCCCATATTCTCTTCAAAAATTTCATCTCATTCTTCATACTAATCATCAAACCAAGCAAGGTTGAGGTGGGATTTGTATTTGCCGATTGTGCCCATTGATCATTTTTTATAGGATTACACCAACCCAAGAACCCATTGCAGCTTCCATTCGGACACGAATAAAATAGCCGGCCTTGATTCCCATTTTGAATAGATACCTCAACCCATTGTCATGTTGTCCATGATTGCAGTAGACATTTGTCAATCCTACAAACAAAATAAATCATATCAATATTTAAGAAAAAAATTGAATTTGGACATACTAACATTTTCGGCTAGATTTATAGTAAATCATCATCTTGGGTTTCCTTATATGCTTTTTTGGTAGCAAAAACTTATGAGGGTGAGTGTGTGTGCTCAACGACGGTAGGACACCCAATAAAATTATTGTCAAGATAAAGTGACAACTTTTCTATTTCAGTTCATGGTTAAAAACAACCCAAGTTTAAGTGACAAAAGAATTACAAATTTCAAGTCCTCAAGTTTTATATTCTATATTAAGACGTGAGACATGAAATGTGGACATGTAAATAAAATCAACAAAGACAAAGGATTTAAGAAGGAAACTTCGTACAGAAAAACCTCGGGCCAAACTGACAAGTAACTTCGCTAAAAGGTAAAGGACTTACTGTGCTTAACTCACCAAATCCCTTTTTATCTACCCTAGATCCGCTTGCGACAAATAACGTCTTCTTCATTAGGTGAAGATAATCTTCGCTCCATGTTGTAAAACGGAACTAAAGAGAAGCCACAATTTACCTAGCCTTCAGATTACAGAGCATTACAAGGTGGTTCATGTTGGCGCTCAACACAAAGGCGTTTTCCCAAGGGTTGAATATCAGTCTCACCATCTCTAAGTGGTGTATCTTCATTCAAGCATCTTCTTGCAAAACTACCCCCAAGGGTGCACTCTGTCTACTACCATAACCATAAAGGGAATATTTCTTCATCTCATTTACGTACAGGTATCCTCTATTTGGGGGCTGGAAAGCCACTTTCATTATTGGATATGCATTACCAGTGGAAGACTTCCTTTTCGAGTCACCTGATTGTAGGCACTATCTGAACTTCCGTTTTGGATGTCCTCTTACTGATACAATGGTAGACAAGTTGGCCATTAAGGTAATGCTGCCGGAGGGATCGAAAAACCCTTCTGCCATGGTTCCTTTTTCAATGGAAGAAAATCTAGAGGCCAGCTATTCATACCTTGATATTGTTGATGTAATTCCTGAGAATAACTCTCCTTTCCAGGTTTACTACAACTTCCATCCAATTTTCATGCTTGCAGAGCCATGGATGTCGACATCTGTATTTTTCTTCTTGTTCACTGCTTGCATAACTTACCTGCACATGGATATATCAATACGCCAGTGAAGGGAGAAACATTTCTTGGATTTTACAATATCTGAAGTAGGTAGTTTGAACTCTTCAGTTAGTCAATGTTCGAAGACAGTTTATCGCAATTTTGAATTTTGCGAAATTCTCTCTCCAACGCAGCTAGATTTCTTTCAAAGAAGTGTTTGAACGTTGTTCCGCATCAACAAAATTAAACACAGCCTTATTGTAAGAATTATGAGGACTCAAAGAAGATGAACATAGCATAAATACTCAAAATCTAACCCTAGAAACCAAGTAAACTCTGTTAGAAGCAAGAGAACTTACCAAGACGAAGAGTCGAGATGCCTAGGTTAGGTTGAGATCTTCTAAAGCTTCCAAATGATCTGATTTCGGGAGGGAATAGGTGTGGTAAGGGATTTTAGCTATGGGTTCTAATCGAAAAGAAATGTGGGTGTGAATAGAAAATCGCTATTAAAACAAGATGTCAAATTTCAAGTTCAAGTAAATTCAAGATATATAAACAGGACCATAAAGACATTACTCAAGTGATAGAAGTTGTGAACAAAATGAGCACTGACCTATGAAAATTTCATAAAAAACAAAGTTCAATGAATTACTCGCATGGAAATCAAAACTCTTTAAATCAAAACTCTTTAAATTAAGAAGTCTTAAAATCCTTGAAAAGAAACATGTTCAACTACCACTTTTTACTCCCTCTTAGCAACTATATATGGATGTATTTTTCCGAAGTCTGGATTTTCATTTTGATAACTTTATATTATGGGACATAGTACTTTCTGGAACTGAGATGGCGGATTTCACAGTCATGAGGAGGCAACGCTTTCCTAATTGGGTAGTTTCACACTCACCCATGTGGTTTCCATACAAAATAAACATGATCTTTTGAAATATAT
Source organism: Sambucus nigra (assembly GCA_949130495.1). NCBI lineage: Eukaryota > Viridiplantae > Streptophyta > Magnoliopsida > Dipsacales > Adoxaceae > Sambucus > Sambucus nigra. Next base: position 9,792,929 of record OX422220.1, on the reverse strand, counting down.
TATTATATTAATTTTTCAACTTCAACCATATTTTCTCACTTTAACACCAAGGCAATTATGACCTCTTTTTTTTTTTTCCTTTTTACAAAAATTTGAGACTCTTGAAGCAAAGATGCATCACTTTGTTAAATATTTCAATTAGAAAATGCTCAAATTATTATGCGGTGTAATGTGTGAGAGTTATAACAAGTACTCAAGAGTATATAACTTAAATTCACAAGGACTAAAAGCTAAAACATGTAAGCATGGAGTATAAGTCATAACTACTGCCAAGATTCAACATTATATGCAAGAGGACAGTCAAAAATAAGCATTCGGAACTTAAGACCTACATGCATATAAAAACTTGTACCTCAAAACAAATTTAGTATACGACATATAAAATACCAAACAAAACAAAAGCAAACAGAACAAATGAATGGCCTAGGGAACAAGATATGCAATCCAAAACATCCCCCGGCACATTTAAACCTCACTCTAACTAGTAGAGGACGAGTGGACCAATTCGGGACCCCCCTTGGCTTCCATTTTTATTCTCTTCACAACAAATCTCTTAACTCTATCACGACTATTGAGTCGAGATGTCAAAGTTTTTTAGACGGCTTTGGACGTGATTAGATCATTTTTCCCCTCTTGGGAACCCTTTCCCTTGGGTTCCTTGCTTCTTATTCCCCTTATTCTCAAAAGCTCCACCATTATGTGCACGCTTCAAAGGCAAAGAAGGTTGTAACAACACATATAATTCCCTCAAATGACCTTTATTGTGGCAATAGGTGCACAAAAACGGTTTTGGAGAGGCCTCTTTCTGAGTAGCTCTGGAATCATCAAGGTTTTTCATCTCTCTTTAACTTGAAGTAAAACCCTTTCAAATGTCCTTATCTATGACAATAGGAGCACTTGTAAGACTTCTTACTCTTGATCTTCTTTTGAATTTTTTTCAATTGAAGGAGAACTTTCAAGAGAAGGTAAAACAGTTGGACCGGATGTAGGTCTAACAAATACGGCCGAGGCTAAAGACGGAGAGGCCTCAAAATCATTAAAGTCTAAGCCACATTTTGGCTTTCGACGATTGTTTGGGCTTTAGCAACATCCTATCTAACTTTTAAGATCTCCCTTCAAGATTAATCTTGATATTAGATGAGGATATTATCTCAAGTTCAACGACCGAAACTCGATTACTCAAGGTTTGATTAGACTCCCTTAAGCTTTTTATTTCTTTCTTTAGTGAGTTTCGTTCACTCTCTAAAAACACAAGCTTTTCTCGTAGGAAGGCTCATTGGGCATTCTTCATGCCATTAGAATCAACCCCTAATAAGGACTCATATTTCATCGTGACTTGAGTCAACTCGTTAAAGAGTTCCACATTCCTATCCTCGAGGCAAATGGCTTTTTTTAAGGAGTTCATCATAGGCATCTCTTATGTCTTCATCCTTTTCCTCACTAAATAGAGAGTTAAAAGGACCATTAATGATTGACCTCCAGATTTTGGAATGTTAAAGGGATCCAAATCATCATCATCCTCATAGTCTCTAGCGGCAATAAATGCCGTAAATTCTCCGTTTTCAGAGGGAGCCCCTTTGGAGGAGTTAGAGTCTTTTTCATCATCACTTCAAGTGGCTTGATATACATTTTTGAAACTTTATTGATTTGGTCTCGAGGGACATTATTTTGCCATGGTCCCTTTACCCCCACACGTAAAACATGTGACGGTACCACTTGGGGATTAAAGTTTTTTCTCCCCACTCCCTTGCCTCTCCCCTTAGCACATACAATTTGTCTTGCCCTTTAGGTCGATACTTGTTCTTCCAAACTTTGGCAAATATTTTAACAAATAGGGTCATATCCTCTTCATTAAAAATAAGGGACTTCTTCAAGGCGTCCCTATGAGACTTGGAGGATAATGTTAATCCCTTTTCTTTTGGGTAGGACTCGCCCGAGCAGATGTTCAAGTTTTGCTCATGAGTATGGATTTTTCCCACCAACTCGTCGTCACTAAGTGTAACGTCGCTTTGGCTTCTTACTTCCTCAATTGTATCCACATTACTGCTAAAACATTTTCCTTAACGAGGATGGGTTTCCCTATCGCAAAACACAAGTTAACTATGTCCTCAAGTTTGGAGTAGAAATCAAAAAAGATTTCACTATCCTGCATGCCCATAGGTCAAAACTGGTGGCCAACAGTTGAAGCTTCAACTGCTTCACAAATGCGGTGCCTGCATGGGTTATTTCTAAAAATATCCCATGCTTCTTTGGACATCTTGAAATTTGAAATTAGTCTTAATTCACACACACGAATAAACAAGTTAAAAATGTTTAAAACATGGAGAAGAATCCCTAGGAGGTAAAGACACTTCACGGTATTTACTCGGTTCACATTTTTCACAATTAAAAGGAGAAAAATCATGTAAAGCGAGAACTAGACGCCTAAGGTTTGCTGAGGACGGATGCCCAAGCCGACAATGCCACTGATATGGAGAAGATGTGGAATTAAAACAACTAGAGCAGAAGCCTGGACGAAGTAGAGTCCATCTTTCTCATATCCCCCATCAATCATCCTCTTTGTATGTAGATCCTGAAAAACACAAGAAGAAAAGAAGGTTACGGAGTCGTTGAAATCCCGAGTAATCTTGTGGCTAGAAAGTAAGTTGAATGAAAACTGTGGTAAATAGAGAACAGATGAAAAACGAAGGCCAGAGGTGTGAACGGTGCCAATACCCTTAACACATGTTTTAGAGCCATTAGCAATAGTAACAAATAAGGGAGATAATGGATAAACAACATTAGAAAGAAGAGATAGATCACCACCCATATGATCAGAAGCACCGGAATTAAGAATCCAAGGAGTACTGGAAGAAAAAAGAAGGCCAATATTACCTGAGGTGCTAACGCCAGCAGTGGAAGGAATAGAACGCTGAAGAAGTGAATCATACTTGGACTAGGTCAAAGTAATCTGATCATCTGATGCTGCAACAGTAGGAGCAAGGGCAAATGTCTCCCCCTCAAGAGTAGTCTAATTAGCCCAAGTAGGGTTGACCATGAAGACGCCAACAAAAGTCAACATTATGGCTGGTCCATGAGTACATAGCTTGGTACCACAGCCTCCCCGACCTCCACGATTCGAATCTTTGTTATCACCCATGTCAAAAATAATAATAAATCACAAAACCAAGAGAAGCAAGCCAAGAAAGAAGATCTGAAAGGGGGAGATCAAATCTAAAATAAGGTAGGGCAACAATTTTTTTTCCCGATGAATTGATCGATGAACAGTGGATTGACCAATGAACGGCAAACAGTGTCGATGAACAATGTCGAGATGAGAGAAAATTCTAACAAGATGCCGAGATGAGAGAGGCTACCGAGAAAAGGAAAACCCTAGAATGATTGTACTGATACCATGTACAAATCTTTGGGGAATAATGATATTTGTGTATTCATCTCTTAAAGGAGGAGGAAATAAATATACATGTCAAAACTGAACCACTAATTAGCCCATCAAATCTCCTATCATTAATTACAAATATATCACAAATAATTTATTACAACAATATGCAATTTAGTTAGTCAATACTTTGTTTTTTCTCTAAATCGAAGGACTGAATAGACACATATAGTTATACATGTAAGATGGAAATGCACCTTAGGGGCTAAAATGATATAGATTGACTTTGTGACGAGTCAATTTGTGGAATATTTGGCTACTTTACTAATAGCATTTTGATTCACAATTAATTTCAGAAATATATTAATTCATAACAATGTTGTTATTATTTTTATATCACATATAAACTACAAAATACTAGGAAACACAACAATGTCCCAACATTGGAGTAAAATTCCCAGTCCAATGTAAAAGCAACAAAAGTGAAATCAAGCGTACTCATTTAACCCTATATATTTTCACCATGTACCTACAAAGAAAATACCAAAGAAATACGCTATGAATATATGTCACATCAACCTGAAGAATTATCACTAACAAATGTAAACATAAGTTAGAAACATATGCATGTCCTACCATAAGCACTCTTAATACCTGCTTATGCTATTTTTTCATTTCCTTACCGTTTTTTATTTTTCTAGTTTGTATACATCTCCGAATTATGATTTTCGTGAAACAGGGAACAAAAAGGGACACGCTGATAGTATATCAAAGCACAAAACAAAATTACGATCTTAGCACACATTCAAAACGCCACAACCATTTGGTGGATGGGATGGTCGAAATCTAGTTATAATTGAAGTATTTCTTGGGGGAAATCTGATGGTTTTATCTTGAATGGTTGGCCATCCCTCTATTATAGACATTAGTTTATGGTATTCCCACCCTCATATTGAAATGTTCCAAACCTGGTAAAAAAAAAAACAGATTTGTACCAAAATGAGATTGTGAAAATTTAAAACAAACCAATGTAATTAAAAGCCAGGTTTGTACCTTCAGGACGTTCTATCTCTATGATGAAAAATAAAGGAACAGTATATGAAACTATCTTATAAAGGTTATATAGAAGTTGATAGTGAACTTACCTTAGGGACTTCCTCAATCCTCACTCCCCCAATCAGTTCAGAAAAATCAACAAAAATTCACTTCAACAAGATTTTGGTAACTCTATTTTTTGGTAGTCTCAATACTTTTCATAGCTGCAAAATATTCAAGTACCTTGCAACTCCTATTTAATTAATTATTCATGTGAAGAAACTGAAAATGAAATGCCAAATAAACAATCTCGAGCAATCCAATAACATCGATAATACCTTAGCTTTTGGTTCTTTTTTCTCTTTTTCTTTTTTGCAAATATTGTAACAATGGTAAGACTTCCATAAAAAATTACAGAAAAAATTGTCAAATGAAACCATCGAAAGTCAAACCATAAAGCAAAACAAGAAATGCCCTAGACTCTCATAGCCCTGCAATAAAAATGATTATGACTGTTAACTCGACAATTCAAATAGCATAATGTCAAGAAAAATTCAAAAGAAAAGGAGAAAAGATACAAATCACCCAGACGCCCACACAACAGTAACGCACACATCAGACAGAATATAAATGTCAAAAGGTTCAGCATTTTGTATTGCTAGCTTATATAAAGGAAGGTCTGTATTAATCTTTGCATCATTAAGCTACAATAGGATCTTATGACCAGTGTTCTAAAAGGCGCGCATAGGTGGCGCCTATGCGTGATGCTTTTTAGAAACGCGACGCATAAGGAGTATGCGTGGGAAAAGGCGTGGTCAACGCTTTTTTAAGGCGGTCAACGAGGGTGATGCGCGCATAAGGCGCGCTTTTTTTTCAAAATTTTTATATTGCTAAAATCATTTTTTTCTTATGTTTGAGTTAAAATGACGTCGTTTTGGGTAAAAAGCATACAAAAGTTTTTTTTATTTATTTATTTCTTATCTACTATACTAATCTAACCCTAACATAACAAACTAAACCCCTCCAAGAGAACCCCGATCAGACAAAACGAAAGGAAAAAAAAAGAAACTAACTTCAAGATATGTTTTATTTTATTCGTAATTTTGTAGGAATAAAATCTCAAATTTCAAGGTATGTATTATTTTATTCAAAATTTTGATTGCATGTTTATGATTATGTTTTTTTTATGTAAGTTGTGCTTATAGTTATGCTTTTATTATTTTAGAAACCTAAGTATAATTAAAAATATTAAAAAAAAGGCAAAACGCCTTTTCACGCATAGGCTCCTAATGCTTGATGCTTGGCCGCCACGCATTGGTCACGCATCGCGCCTTTTAGAACCTTGCTTATGACTACTACTAAGAATATCTTGGCCACAATAAACAGTTGACTAATTAAACAATTTACCGGTTTCAGATTAAAAGAAAAAATACATTATAAGAGCCATCTCACAAACTCAAAGTTTTAGTACAATGATTTTGGTCTCAAATTTCCGTCATTTGCCAAACACTAGATTTACATATTATTTGAAAGCTTATTCACCCTCATTTCTACAAGTAAAAATACGACAAGAATTTGATTTTTTTTACTTTTTTAATCTGATATTTCACACCACAAGCACAGGCACCTATTTTCGCTCGTCAATCTGAAACTCTACCATGGAAGCTCTGGGGAGACTTCAACTTAAGCTTTAACTAGCCCTACTTTTCTGTGTTTTGTCCCATTTCTCACTATTTGTCAGATCTGCTTCACCAGAGCTCCAGATCCTCACTGTTGAACGCCGAATTGACTTAACTTTGCACATTGTTAGGGTTACCTGACATTGAAGGTTGAAAATACTGGGAGATCTCCTGCTTTAGCAATCTTTCTTGCTTTTCCACCTACACAAGTTGATCATCTCGCACTGCTTAAAGCGGAACCTACTGTTGGAAAGAAGAAGAAATCTTATCCGCCACTTGATGTGAACCCAATTGATCTGCCTGAGTAACCAAATGGAACCAAATATTTTTCTGTATCTTTTCTCAAACCATTGAGCACAGGTCAATCTGTCACACTAGGAAGTATTTTATACACTGACACGCTCTCTAGAAAGCCAGTCAGAGTCTCAATTGGTCAACTATTACCATGACAGTGCTTTAATATTGTCCCCGTATCATATCGAACATCAGATATCAAGTTTTAAGAAACCAAGTAGCAAGGTGAAATCCTTCACAAGAGTGGAACCAACTGTCCGTGCTGGTACAGAACTGAAGTATGGGCCTTATGAAGATCGCCCTCTTATTCGTTTTCTCCCATAATTGTTCATTTTGAGAATAACAATCCATTTGCGATTGTTGAGGAACTTATGCTGAAGTTGAAATTTCTCACTGGGCTAGCCTTCAGATTACAGAGCATTACACGATAGTTCACGCTGGTGCTCGACACAAAGGCATTTTCTCAAGGGTTGAATATCAGTCACGACCATCTCTTAGTGGTGTATCTTCATTCAAGCATCTTCTTGCAAAACTACCCCCCAAAGGTGAACTCTGCCTATTATCGGGACCAAATAGGGAATATTGTATCATCTCATTTACGTACAGGTATCTTCTATTTATGGGCTGGAAAGCCACTTTCATTATTGGATATGTGCTACCATTGGAAGACTTCCTTTTCGAGTCACCTGATGGTAGGCGCTACCTGAACTTCAGTTTTGGATGTCCTCTTACTGAGACGGTGCTAGACAAGTTGACCATTAAGGTAATGCTGTCAGAGGGATCCAAAAACCCTTTTGTCGTGGTTCCTTTTTCGGTGGAAGAACATCTAGAGACCAGCAGTTCATACCTTGATATTGTTGGAAGGACTACGGTGGTTATAGAAAAGAAAAATGCCGTTCCTGAGAATAACTCTCCTATCCAGGTTTACTACCACTTCCATCCAATTTTGGTGCTTACAGAGCCATGGATGTTGACATCAGTATTTTCCTTCTTGTTCACTGCTTGCATAACTTACCTGCATATGGATATATCAATACACAAGTGAATAGAGAAACATTTCATGGATTTTACAATATCTGAAGTAGGTAGCTAGAACTCTTCAGTTAGTCAATGTTCGAAGACAGCTTATCGCAAATTTTGAATTTTGCGAATTTCTCCCTCCAACTAAATTGCTTTCGAAGAAGTATTTGTACATTGTTCCGTGTCAGCAAACTAACACAAACTGATTGTAAGAGTTACAAGGACTCAAAAAAGTATTTTAACAGTAAAAAAGTTTTATTTATCATTTTTGAAATTACAAATGTCAGTTAGTTTATAAATATTCAGTCTGGTATTAGAGTAAAGGGATTTCATTGGACAGTTTGTGTTGGAAGTCTCCAGACAGTTTTGCAAAACAAAAACAAAAAAAAGCACAAGCACCTTTGTTCAAAAATGTTCATGGAACAATAAGCTCATTTACTAAATGAACTTATCGTAGGTAAATTCCTGCACAAACTACCCACAATGAAGGAGAGGAACACTAAGCTATACTGCAAAATAGAGAGACAACATTGGGACATAAATCGATTAGGTTTTTAAGTAGGGGAAAGAGAAGTTGGGGCCAATTTAATGAGGGGAATTACATGTAGGGTTGTAATCACAATATGAAGGATAAGAAACCAAACTAAAACGAAAAGGAAACTGATAAACAAGATCAATACTTACAATCGATTAAACAAAGCGATACACACACACACACACACACAAATATAGACCAAGGCTCCCATACGGGAGACCACTTACGGGCTAATTACGGGAGGGATACAGGACGAGGCCATTTGTGTAAGCATCCTCACTAAGCTTTTGTAGGCATCCTCGGTTTGAGAACAAATGTCAACCCACCCACGATCATGGAATCGTGTTGGAATGAATGTTTAGCTTGACATTCCTCTCCCAGATAACAGATCGATAACTTTTGTAATCGTTAAATCTTTTCTTGAATTCCACAATGAATTTCTTGCGGTTTGAAGACATTTTGCCTGAAAGCAAAACACAAAAAAAACAAAAATAAAGAATCCTAAATTAGGCATAAACCTAGTACTGAAGAAAATTTCAACAAAAAAAAACATGCATTAATATTCAATTTCAACACTTAAAACCATTATCAAAATGAAATAGGATAGTTATTACAATGCAACTCTCCTAGACTTCATTTTCTGGAAAAATTGAATGATATGTTCAGTGTCAATATCATTCAACACGTCTCTTTCGATATATTAATCAAACAGAATTAATCTAACTTAAATAAGTTATTTAAAATTAATAGAATTAATGGAAAAGGATTAATCTAACATAAAAATCGGAATTAATCTAACATAAAATTTGTTGGAAAAAGATTAACCCATTGATGTTGAAATTTATTATTGAATTTATTTAATAAATTTATTCAGTAAAATTTTAATCACTTTGTATGATTAATCACTTTGTAAATTTCAGTAATAAATTCAGTAATAATTTCAGTAATAAAATCAATGTAATGGAGGAGAAAATTTTCAATAATAATTTTTATCTTGAACTAGGGTCCGTAATAATTTTCAGTAATAATTTCAGTAAACTAGGGCCGTTCACATTCAGGAATTTTTTATCTTGAAGCACATTAACCCATTAATGTGCTGTAAACTAACAAATATGTAAATGGAGGAGAGAAAGGGGGCTTACCTTTTGTTTTGTTCTTGAATGTAGAGAGAAGACAAAACTTCGGTTGGGTTGAAAAACTAGGACCGGCTGCTGTTGTATATATATTGACTTAAGTTTCAAAAATTACCAATTTTAACCTTAACATTTAAGTTATTACACACATGTATATATATAAAAAAAAATAATAATTTCCAGAAATCCAGTGCATGCGCCCGCACCCTCTCGGTTGTGTGTGGCTCCGCCCCTGATCCTAATCAAGGGATCCTAAAACACGAATATATGTCTTATGTATTGACAAGGAGATGTCAAACAATCACCAACTCAATCACGTATTCAAACTAAGAGTAGATATACCAAATAAATGGGATAATAATAATAATAAAAAAATGATAACCCGTCAAAAACTCATCCATCATTGACATATATCAAGCAAAAGAAAATCAAGAGGAACGTGGCAGAAATACCCAAAATCTAACCCTACAAACCAAGTAAAGTCTACAATAGAGGCAAGACAACTTACGAAGACGAAGAGCTAAGATGACCTAGGTTAGATTGAGATCTTCTAAAGCTTCCAAATGATCTGATTTGGGGAAGGAATAGTAGGGGTAAGATGATTTTAGCTTTGGGTCCTAATCCAAAATAGAAAAATCGCTATTAAGACTCCCAATTTGGGAGTTAACATAAGGATCTTCCTATTAAATCTCATTTATTAGATATTTCTCCTAATCAGTTTCATAGATAAAAAAAATTTCTATTAGATCCTACTAATAAAATATACATACGTTTTTTTTCTTCATTTTCTAGACTATTTTAACCTTCTTATCTTTTAGGAACCAACTTCCCCACGCATCTCTTTTGAATATCAACAGAGTTGGTTGATATGTTTCTCTCTCTACTGTTCAGCACCCCAGTTATCTCTCTCATATCTGCGAATATTCAGCAAATACGTTTAGAGGTCAAGATCCATCTTCGTTTTTCATCTGCTGCCCTGTGAGAAACCCCATATCAATAAGGTATTTAACAACTACTCTTCTGCATGTATGTGTGTGTAAATCGATATGTATACATATATATACACAAGCTTTTAAGGTTCATCCATGGTGTAAATAAAAAACGAAAATTACATGAAGAAGAAGAATGAATATTTGGGGCTGTTAGCGGTTTGGGAAAAAATTGACGGGGAAGCAGGGGTTTCGGGGTGGGGTTAGCCGGCGGTGGAGAAAGAGAAGACGAAGGGGGTAGGTGTGTTGAGGGGTAAAGGAAATTGGTTTTGGGAGAATGAAGGTTAATGGGTTAAAGGGTTTGGGGAAATTTCATTTTTTTATACTTTTTTGTGCAATTTTTTTAACCCAACTTCATCAAAATGATATATGCTTAGGTTTGTGGTTTTATTGCAAATCATAGGCTGTGGTTTTGGATTTTGGGTGAGAATGTACTTTTTTTAGATATATAGAAATTTGTAGTTGTCATTGTTATGGTATTTTTTGTATTTTACATGATTAGGGTGAAATATGCGTAATTCATGAATTTAATTTAGCCGTATGCGTGACAATGTAAGAAATTTTCAGTCCCAAAGTGAATATGCATTGTTTGAAGACCATATATAGCATGCTCCCTCTGGAAAAAAATTGTCATATAATATGTGAATAATCACTATTTTAATACACATGCACAGACTGAAATCCAAAAAAAATGAACATCCAGTATTTGAATACAATTAAAAAGTACGCACTGTTTTTAATCCTCGTTCAGCGAATATTCAATGAAAACAGTGTCACACCACTGAATTTGAACTTACTCGACATTTTCAGTCATTCAGAGAATATGCACTATTTGAAGACTTCATATATAGTATGCCCCCTCTGGAAAAAATTGTCCTATAATATGTGAATATTCACTATTTTAATACACATGCACCGATTTAAATCCAAAAAAAGTGAACATCCAGTATTTGAATACAATGAAAAAGTACGCACTGTTTTTAATCCTCCTTCAGTGAATATTCACTGAAAATAGTGTTACACCACTGAATTTGAACTTTGTTACACTACACAATGAATTTTGACTCGAAATTTTTAGTCATTCAGTGAATATGCACTGTTTGAAGACTATATAGTATGCTCCCTCTGAAAAATTGTTGTCCTATGATATGTGAATATTCACTGTTTTAATACACATGCACCAACTGAAATTCAAAAAAAGTGAATAAACAGTATTTATATACAATTAAAAAGTACGCAATGTTTTTAATGCTCGTTCAGTGAATATTCACTGAAAACAGTGTTACACCACTAAATTTGAACTTTATTACACTACACAATGAATTTTGACCCGACATTTTTAGTCATTCGGTGAATATGCACTTTTTGAAGACTTTATATATAGTATGCTCCCTCTGGAAAAAAAATTGTCCTGTAAATGTGAATATTCACTATTTTAATACACATGCACCGATTTAAATCCAAAAAAAGTGAACATCCAGTATTTCAATACAATTAAAAAGTACGTATTTTGGACAATGTGAAAATTCATTACTTGATATACTAAACGATTATAAACAGTTAATGTTCACTCTTATTTTTGCATACATATATTTTTGCGTGAAGGTGTATGTCGACTTTGTTAGAATATGTTCATATATTAATGTGGTACAAGTACTCCCTTTTTGCAGATGGTTAAGACTACAAAAAGGACAAAGACAAGATTAAATGAGGATGAGGGTCTAGACATAATAGACCAAACGGAGCACATACTTCAATATAAATGTAACCTCTATGGCTTAGTGAAGCTCCTAAAACAAATCAAATTAAGTTTTAGGGTAGAAGCTTTTTTAGGTATGACTCCTTTTTCCGCATTATTCTCATCTTTAGTCGAAAACAATTTTGATAGTATTTTTGTTAAAAAATATGAGAATAATGTTGAGAATATCATAAGAATGTATGATCCGGTGCGGAGGAAGTTCAAGATTGGAGGGAAATTTCTTACGTTTACCCCGATGGACATTGCACTTATCTTTGGTACACCATTCGGTGAAGAAGATGTCAAAATTCCTTCTTACGCCACTAAGCCAACATCATCATTCATCAATAGGAGGTTTAGTGATGTGACGGGAATGGTTTCCACAAATGTAATTAAGAATGAGGCCATTAAAGCCGTGTCAGAGGATTCCCTTGAAGGAGATATGGATGTGTGTAGATTATTATGCCTTTTCACAATTGGAACTTTGCTCTTCCCCACTCGAGGTGTAAAGATTAGGTGGGCATTCTTTAATTTTGTTGAAGATATTGAATCTATGGGAAATTACAATTGGCCGTCGATGATATGTCGCACACTAGTTGACTCTATCCATTCATCGTACACTAATCCCGGATCAGTTACAGGATGTGTGATTAGTCTCTTGGTTAGTCATTTAAAATTTTATATAAATATGAAAAATATACTACTTATTGTTGTGTTTTTCGCAGTATGTCACTTATCTTGTTCATCTTTTGTTGGTTAATATTAGTATTGGTTGTGTGAGCACACAACCATCATGCAACACGAATCGTGCCGTGGATCATTCCCGAGATATCAAAAATGGTCTCTCACCAAGCTTAGTGAACAATTTCCAACGTACCTTCATGTAGCAAATGATGCGGAATTTGAGGTAACATACGTTCACTTGTCAAGTTGTCTATATTCACTACATTTTGAATATTCACTGTTCAATACCTAAGAGCAGTGGTGCGCATATACCAAACAATGGATATTCATTGTATAGGTGTTTTTCAAAGTGTGCATACAGTGAATATTCACTGTATAGCTATTTTTCAGCAATCTGAAATTTGGTGTGCATACAGTGCATATTCACTGTATGGTTTGGTTGAAGTGTGGATTTCAAAGCAGTCATAAAAATGAAATTTGTGCTTTGCAAATAGTGAATATCCACTATATGGGTATTTTAAAAAAATAATGTAGAGCGGTGAACACTCTTAGTGCGTATATCAAACAGTGAATATTCAGTGATTCATATTGCAATATTCACTGTATTTGTTTAAAGAGATTTCATTGAATAAAATGTTCAAATTGAATATTTCATACAATGCATAGTATATTAATTTCAAATATTCAATAAATGCAGGTAAATGATGAGATGCTATTGATGACTAACTATGAACAAAGAGTATTTAGTGTGGATGAAATTGTTGTTGCTGATGATGTCGGTATGGGCAATGTTAATGTAGGAGATGGTGGAAACAATGATAATGAAGCTATTGGGAGGGTCGATGGTGAATATTCAAGTCATGCACAAGTGGAAGAAAATAATGTTTTGAAAGAAAAGATTCAAAAACTTGAGGATGATTTGTTTAAATCTGATATGGAGTATATAAAAATGTGCAAGGAAATAGAGGCATTGAAGAGTGCCATGGTTAATATGGTTGAAGACCATAGGACGCAAATTGAAGAAAAGGTTAGGGAGATTGAACGGTTGAATTCTATTATTAACGATCTTACCGTACCTCAAGCGATAGGAATTGAAGATGAGTTGACACTCCTACGTGAGAGGATTTTAGAAATGGAGAAGATGGAAAAAATATACAAAGAAGAAATTGAGTCTCGGGATGGGGTTATTAAGAGGATGCTTAAAAGATTTCAAGAAGTACATGGTGAAAAGAGAGAGCTCGAAGACAAGGTCGATGAACTAATGGTACATCGGGTAGAGCGACACATCGAGCAATTGAATACAGGAGCGATACCAAGTTCTTGTGCAGATAATAATGACAAGTTAAATCCGATTGGAAAGGAAGTGAAAGTTGTTGAGGGATCATTAGTTGTTGAAAAAACACCTTACCATACCCCTTCTCATTTGAAACAACTTGAAGATGTTATGAATTCAATGGTGAAAGGAATAAAGCAAAAAGGGGATAGGAAGGTGAAGAAATCGAGTGCATATGAGTACAATTCTGTAGGACAGGGGAAACGTAAGAGGATGGTTACGTGACTATCGAAGAAATCAACCGGTTCAACAAAGCCAATTATTCAAAAAATGAAAATGACAAAACATGCGCTCACCAAAAAAGGTGTTGTCGGTAGATACATGGAGTATTCAAACTTGCAACGTCTGCGAACCATTTACAACAAAGAAGGATTGGGGTATGTACACTAGATATATGTGAATATTCAACATGATATTTCTTGTGGTGAAAAATACCCATACAGTGAATATTCACTGAACGGGTGGTGTGCGGTGAATCTGTATGGCATTCAGTGAATATTCACTGATTATTTTTTTTTTCAAAGTGAAATTTGGTGCATTAACTCTTTTAAATTGCGAAATCGAGTGTGGACAGTGAATATTCAGTGAACGAGTGTTGAAGTGAATGAATCTGCATGGTCATTCAGTGAATATTCACTGATTGTTTTTTTTTTCAAAGTTTGAAATTTGGTGCATACAGTGAATATTCTCTGTGAAAAAATCTGCATAGGCATTCAGTGAATGTTCACTGATTCTTTTTTGTTTCAAAGATTACAATTTGGTGCATACAGTGAATATTCTTCTTTGTACGAATTTAGTGGACAGCATGAGCAGTGAATATGCATGGGCATTCAGTGAATATTCACTGATTGTGTTCTTTTCAGTGTTAAAATTGGTGCAGTGAATTCTCATGTGAAATTTGGAGTTAATACTGTATGGTTATTTGTACAGTGAATATTCACTGTATTTGTATTCTTACCATTTAAAATTTGGTAGATAGTGAATATTCACTTATGCAATGCCTTAGTACGAGAAATGTCATGCATACAGTGAATATTCACTGTTTGGGTAATTTCAAGTGCATACAGTGGATATCCCATATATGAATAGTTTTCAAAGCAGTTACTTTGAAATTAATATGGACATCAATTTAGTGAAATTGAATGCATTTTATATCGAACTATCCGAATTAAATGTAAACGATATTTTAACTTTTGTGATGTAAAACAGAGCAATGGTACAAGAAGGACAAACAACTGGTGAGACAGTATTTGTGAAGGACTTATTGGAAGTGATTGACGACAAAAGTATTGCATCAAATGTAATAATGTTATAAATAATATATCCGTAGTTGCGCGTTAATTTACGTTGCTAATATCATTATAATTTAAGGTGGTGGATGCATATGCGGGTATATTGAAAATGGAGGATGAGGCGTATCTAATTGGGCACCCAGAAGACAAACTACACGACAACCCGTATTTCTTCACAAGCTTGTGCTGGGTAATTTGCAAATATTTACATCTGCTTTATATGGTAATTGTTTTATAAGATTTTGTTATACATTTCTAAACTTTGAATGTGTTCCAGACTATCGTACGCGATAATCATACCAACCTCAGGAAGTTTTGGATTGAAGATCGCATAAATATAGCGGCCCATAACAATAGGTGGTTATTTTTCCCAATGAATTCTAGCGCTGAAGAAGGTATGAGAGGTGGATTTCATTTTCACCTACTTGTGTATGATACACATGATGGGCATATGTTGCACTACAATCCGTATATACCAGACCATACTTTCGAAGATCGCTACTTTTCAGACGCAACAAAGCTGGTAATAAAATTACTCTCCAAATAAAATATGAGACTTATGCAAATCTATTATATGCGTACAAATTTAAATATGGTTTCATTATGACGTGATATATAACTAATTTATGTTTGAATTGGTTAATTATAATGTTGTGAACTAGAGGGATTACATTGAGGATCTTCTTCTATGTCGACGCGATGAACATCTTGCAAAAATGAGAAATGATGGGCAAGATACACAACATGCCCTCCCGGAAACCCAAGAGTACAAGATTCCTATAATCAAAGTAGAAGATTGTCCTCAACAAGATCCCAAGTCGTATGTTCTGATTTTTTTTTTCATTTACGGCATATGTAGATGTAAATAAATTGCTATTAACTGTAAAATTTCTTCAATTTGATGCAGATTAGATTGTGGTGTGGCAATTTGCTACTTCATGGAGAAAATATACAAGGGGGAGGAGATAAAAAATTCTATATCGCGAGCGATGATGCGCAAATATCGTGCAAAAATGATAGACAAAATCATGGGGGCGAATCATATTTAGTCAAGATTAGGCAGAGACCATGACAGTGACTTGTGGGAATTATGTTTTTCATTTACATACTTTTAATTGAATGTACAGCGAAGTAAAAATTACTATTGACATTTAGTAGATATATGCAATACAATCTTCACTATTTGGTATTGGTTTTATGTGATTGCATAATGTGAATGGTAAGACCGCGGAAAAATATTTGGCGTCTCTTAGAACAATATATATTTGAAATCCAAGACTTAATAGTGAATATTAACGGTCTGTAAATGCACAATTGGTTAAATTCTAATAAAGTGAATATTCACTACGTTATATTCAATACGCTCTTTAAATTACCTTTACATATAGTGAATATTCATTGTTCACAACAAATAATATGCATTGCACACCTCTTTAATGATGTAAGCTTGTTAAGATTAATGTTTCGTTCATAATCACAATATTTCACTACGATACTGTTTTAAAAAAAATACCAATTCAGTGAATATTCACTGTCTACAAACATACCATTCAGTGAATATTCAATGTCTACAAACACCCATTCAGTGAATAATCAATGTCTGCAAATAGACCGCGTAATTTCGTATATTGAATATTCACGGAATTCTTTTAATGGTACCCATTGAGAGAATATTCACTGTCTGCACATGCACCACGATAAAATTCAAGAAATAAATATTCAACGTTTTAAATGAAATAATTGCTCACTAATATTCAACTACCAATTCAGTGAATATTCACTGTTGGAACAATGGATATAGAGTATTCACCAAATTATGTTATGATTTCACCCTAAGACATCTAAATGTTGATGACTTGTATTCGCGAACGTTTTATGTCGCTGGCGCGGACCAACATCATCTAATGATTGTGGGTTTGCGCCAGCGTCGCTAAACATCCACATGCTAAGATCCACAATTTTTTTTTTGAATTGGGTTTGAAAAAGGGTGAAATGGGTGCTCAATATTCACTCTTAAAACAATATATATTCGAAATTCATGTAAGACTTAACATTGAATATTCACTGTCTGTAAATCAAAAGAGCATGTTATTCAAATAGGGCTTCTTAACACAATGTTAATAAACCAGAATTGTTAAAATATTGCATATTATATTTGAGGTGTAAGCATTTAATTTTCACCGAATTGTTATTTGACGACTAAGATCCACAATTTCGTAGTGTCGTTGGCATGGATCGAAATTCATTTAATAAATGGGGTCCGCGCCAGCGGTAGAAAACAATTCACGAATACAAGACATCAACATTTTGATGTCCTAGCGACATCCAATTTTAGTCCATCAATGCCATTCACTGTTTGCAAATGCACCACGATAAAATTAATGTCAGATTTAATTAAAAAAACTTGCAGTGAATATTCACTGTCTACAAACGTATCCATGCAGTGAATATTTACTGTTTGCAAATCCACCTCATAATTTCGTACAGTGAATAGTCACGGCATTCTTTGAAACTTACGTATTCAGTGATTATTCACTGTTTGTACATGCACCACGATAAAATTCAAGAAGTAAATATTCAATCTTTTAAATGAAAAAGTAATTGCTCACATAACGTTTTTGACAATTACCAATTCAGTGAATATTCACTGTTGGAACACAACATATACATCCACTAATATTCAATATATGAAAACTCGAAAAAAGCGAATGATTTTGCAGTAATGTTCCATATATCTAAAAAATAACTGATATTATAATGTTCAAACACAAAGAAATGAAACTAGACAATATCAACAATTATGCGAAATTAAATGATCATTGGCTCCGTACATGTTTGTCTGTTGTGATTTCCATACTTGCCACATCTACCACACTTGATTTCTCTTCGTTTTTCACCCTTTGACAAAATTCTTTTGTTCTTCGGTCTACCCGGTGGACGCTTTGATATGGGCGGATTAATTTCAACAGGGGATCCCACGTCATTCTCTTTATCTACTGTTGGAATTGGATAAATCGTATACGAGTAAGTTTTTATAAAGCTTGTAACTGAAAAGAAAGAATCTACAACTTCACTCATTTCACGTCCACTCCTATGAGCAGCTACAATAACATGGGCACATGGAAATCCATTTAATTGCCATTTGTAACAAAAGCATGTCCCATTCAGAAAATCAACGGACCGAGTTGGTTTGTCCGGTTCAACCATCACCTCAAAAACGGAATCATTCGATTTGAAAACACCCCATGCTCGTCCCAACTTTAACGACTCTTGCACCCGACGTTCAATATCAGCACACAATACACCATTCCAATTCTTAGCTTCATTTCTACGCTTATAGTTCAACTTCATTGTTTGCATTCGAATTGTGTCAACTAGGTTGGTAATTGGGAGGTGGCGTGCATCTCGTATCCATGAATTGAACGACTCTGCTACATTTGATGTCATCTCTCCAAATCTTTTTCCTTTAAAAAAAGCATTGCTCCAATTCTCTTTAAGAATAGTTGCTAGAAAGGAAATAACCCTCTCCCCTCCTTCAATAATTAACATTTTCAAGCGAGCATTAAAAATCTCCTCTGTGGGTGCATACGCACAAAGAAAAAATTGTTTTATAATTTTTCCTTTAACTGTATGGTGATATCCAGACAACTTATCCCTTAAATTTCCCTTCAAGTGATGCAAGCAGAAACCATGATGCCCATTGGGAAAAACTTTAGGTATGGATTTTAATAATCCATTGTTTCTGTCAGAAATGAAAGTTGTTTCCCTCGGTGCCAAAATGAAAGACAAATTTGTTAAAAACCATTCCCAATTCTCATCATTTTCCGAGTCAACAATCGCAAAAGCTAAGGGGAAAAATCCTGTGACAAAAAAAAAACAAATATTAACAATCAACAATGCCTTTTTTACAAAAATTGGTTGAATAACTCAGTTAAACTTATTAAAACTTAAATTTTGACGTTCAATGCATATTCATTATTGTAGTTGTTACCAATTCAGTGAATATTCACTGAACGGGTGTGTCATGAATATATACGGGCATTCAGTGAATATTCACTGATTGTTTTTTTTTTCAAAGATTGAAATTTGGTGCATACAGTGAATATTCTCTTTTATAAAGTGCAAAAATTTGCATGGGCATTCAGTGAATGTTCACTGTTGGAAAAAAATCACCATAGGTCCAATAGGTCCAATTTATAAACATATAGTGAATATTCACAATATGTATAAATAAGACATTAGGGAAAAAATATTATGATAGGACTTATTAGAAAATGTCTTAGGTAAACAGGACTTGATAGGAAGATCCCCTATTATAATTTAGCAAATAATCAGAATAGGGATCGAATATTCATTACATAGTGAACCAATTTTACGCATGCATTCGTTGTAAATTCATTTTTTCAAGTGAAAATTCTAGATGGGAGATTAATTCCTCCAAGATGACATAATACTCCAATATTCACAGTGTATTAAATATTCACGTAAAGTTTTACTTTTTATTGTTGCATTTACAATTAATCCAATGCAAAAAATGTGGAACGTACCTTCATTGCCATTTTTTCCAGTTGCAGCTAACAAAGTTCCCTTGAATCGACCTTTTAAAAATGTCCCGTCTAAGAATAATAATGGTCGACAATGATTAAAACCATCAATGCATGCTTTATATGCAATAAACAATCTCATGAACCTCTTAGATAAAGAGTAACACTGTAACTCCATATGACTTCCAGGATTAGTCTCTTTCACCGCATTAATATACCATCGTAAACTATCAAACGATTGTGTATGGTCACCAAATACTTTATTGCGTGCTTTCTCCACAGCATTCCAAGCACATTTGTAGTTTATATTTTGTCCATATTCAGACCCAAATAAATGCACCACGTCAATGGGGCGTGTCAATGGAATGGTGCGAACACGATTCTTAATTTCACTTGCTATTACATCGGAATTCATACGAGAATGCTTTTAAGTTCTATAACAAACACCACAAGTATGCTCGTTGACTAATTGCCTCAAGTAAAAAAATCCGTTAATAGGGTGAACTCTACCATGAACATACCACTGACAACCAGTGCTTAACCTATACTTGCACTCAGCAGTACCTCTCACGGAATCATTCTTCAAATACTTGAATTCGAATCCCATTCCTATCGAATATTTGCACAGTGCGTCCCTGAACTTAACAACGCCTCCTACATATTTTGACCAACTTTGCCGACAAATTTTTCCCAACCAGAAGATAAAAGTGGTTTAACGGAGTTGTATTGCGACGTTCCAACCTCTAATTCGAAAGCATCGGTAAAATCGACATCAAACATCCCATCAGCAACATCACCTCCGTCAGTATTTGCACAACTTTGAGTAAGTAACGTGAGGTTTATGGAATGCACATTGTGTGTTCGACAATATGCTATCAAAATTTTTAAATCCTCTTTAAAATCCAACATGCAAGAAGAATGTCCAGGCAAATCATAAAGTAAACAAATATAATCCTCAGCAATGTCAACCCAACGAGCACGAATGGACTCGTGTATATCCTTCAGTGTTGTTGATTCATTCACATTACGTACAAGTGTGCTATCCATATACGTACAAAAGAATGTAACAAATGAAGTCATCGCTGTCATGAACGACAATTACGTCCGAAGCTTTTAATAAAATAGAAATACATGTATACTTTTCTTTAAATTAACATAGTATGCACTAACGTGGGTTTGAATGGGGTGCAAATTGTTGTTCAAACAGTGAATATTCACTGAATTGCGAAAAGTGCAAATAGTGAATAATCACTAAACGACCATTAAAAGTGTATTGTTGTTAAATTATTGAATATTCATTTAGTTGGAATTTGTCGTGGTGAAACAGTGAACATTCACCGAATTATTATTTGATGTCACTGAGTTCAAATTATTTGAATATTCACTAAATTGCAATTCCAAATGATTGAATATTCACTAAATTGGGTTTAAAAAGGGGAAAATCGTTGTTCAATATGTGAATATTCAATGTACTGCAATTCCAAGTAATAATTAGAACAATAAAATTTTTTACTTGCATGTAATACCCAACAGTGAAGATTCACTGAATGAGCATTAAACGCATTGACCGACATCATTTGATGGAAGCACGTACAACATAATGTAACAAATGAAGTCATACCAAAAAAATAAAAATAACAAACCAATCAGAATTCATCCATAGTATGACCCCCCCTCAAAATTATAAATATATCAAACTTTGATAATTTAACTTAACAATTAGTTACTCCCGCTGGCGCGGACCGACATCACATAATGGATGTGGGTTTTGGCAATCATCATTGCACAACCCCTTATGATTTTTTTTGGTTAAACAATCCCTAATATATGCTTTTTTTTTTACATTGTTTATTTTGAAATTGCAATTACGATCATAAGTTAACCGTATCGTTTTTTTTTACTCTGTATCAACCGAGATGGAAATCATTTTTTTGACCCAAATTTTTTCGAGTATCAACAGATAGTGCAAACAGGGGTTTCGGGGTTGAATATTCATTGAGTTGGAATTTATCGTGGTGAAACAGTGAACATTCACTGAATTATTATTTGATGTCACCGAGTTCAAATTATTTGAATACTCACTAAATTGCATTTCCAAATGATTGAATATTCACAAAATTGGGTTTGAAAACGGGACAATCATTGTTCAATAGGTGAATATTCAATGTATTGCAATTCCAAGTAATAATTAGAATAATAAATATTTTTACTTGCATGTAATACCCAACAGTGAATATTCACTGAATGAGCATTAAACGCGATGATCGACATCATTTAATGGAAGTACGTACAACATAATACAAATGACAACTATGACATCATGTAAAATAAAATAATTACTTGAACTATGACAACTACAAATTTCTATATATTTTAAAAAAGTACATGCTCACCCAAAATCCAAAACCACAACCACAACCACAACCACAACCACAACCACAACCACAACCACAACCAATGATTTGTAATAAAACCACAAACCTAAGCATATATCATTTTGATGAAGTTGGGTTCAAAAAATTGCACAAAAGAGGTATAAAAAAAATGAAATTTCCCCAAACCCATTAAACCTCATTATCCCAACCCTAATTTCCTTTACCCGTCATCCCACAAACCCCCCATCCTCGAAACCCCTGCTTCCCCGTCAATTTTTTCCCAAACCACTGACAGCCCCAAATATTCAATCTTCTTCTTCATCTAATTTTCTTTTTTTATTTACATCATGGATGATCCTTAAAAGCTTGAGTATATATATGTATACATATCGATTTACACCCACATACATGTATTTTTGCACTATTAGGAAAAACTGGGGAAACAATACCTGTTGTCTAACCTTGTTAAATTGAAATAGTTTAATGGTGGAGTATGCTCCGTTCATCAAAGATGTTCAAAATGGAAGATGTGTTGCAGATAATCGATTCAGTTGAGAGGTTAAAAATCACCGATTTTGTGGGATTTGGCATTTTACGGGGTTTTGAGTCGTGGAGAAAGAAGTGCAAAGTTGGTTGTTGGGAGGGTTAAAATAGGAAATCTACTGACTTAAAAAAACCACGTTTTCTTATTGAACCAAAAGACATTTGAAATGGGACTTATGAGACTAAATCTTAGACATGGGACCTATTAGACTATTAATCTAGTAAATAGGATTGATTAGTAAAAAACCCTTAACATAATCGTATAATATAATTGGTTAAAATACAAATTAATTATTAAAAATTGTGGGATCAATTTTTATTATTCATTTTTTAACCAATTATATTTTAGTGTCATGTTAATCTTTATTTGGGTAGAATCGATAAATTTGTTCTCGTAAAACAGACTCATTCTTCACAAATCGACAATCTCGCAGGTGCGAGATCATCCTCGCAGGGAGTGAGGTGTGTAGAGCTTGTTTTTTTTTCGAACTTTCGATTTTTCCGATTTTCGATCCAACTTTTTCCGAATTTGGAATGATATTTGGAATGAAATTTTAGTTTGCTGATTTTCGATATTTCAGTTTCCAATTTTTGCGGGAAAAAAAAATCGAATCAGAAATTGGAAATAATTCTGAATTTTTTATTTTTCGATTTTTTCGAAACTATGCCGATCCGATTTTTCCGAATTATTTTCCGATTTTCGATTTTTTCGATTTATTTTCCGATTTTTTTAAACTTTCCCTTATCCTACATCAGTTGGGAAAGGATGAGGATTCCAAAGTAGTACTCTATAAAATGAGATTATCCTCCTAAGTTCTACACAAATGAAAAAATGGGTACAATCCTCGTGTATTTACATGTTGGGTTAAACATTTTTCTATGTTTATTTAAAATGAGAATTTCGAGTAATTGAAAATCCTAAATTTATTTTTTCGAAATTTCTAGATTTTTAATATATTTTTTGAATTTTCGATTTTCCAATTTTTTCGAATTCGGAATTTTTTTAAATTTTTCGAAAAAATCGGATTGAAAATTGGAATAATTATTTTATTTCTCAAAAATTGGAATTTTTTTTCGAAGAGGCATTTTCCGATCCGATCCGATCCGACCGAAACACAGGCCTTGGTGTGAGCGACTAGGTCACGCATGCCTACTGGAATTCGAACTTTGACAAACAAAGACAAGATTAGTGTACAACATATATTTACACAATATAAGGCAAAAGAATCATAAATAGTGAACTTTGATCATAAGCAAGATATAAGCATGGGCATACCATATCAAGGTTCATAATTATACCAAATACTCAACAAATTATGAATGAAATACTATTTTAAGGCCAAGTAAATTCATGATATATAAGCAGGAGCATAAATACATAACTCAAGTGATAGAAGTTATGAACAAAATGAGCATTGACTTATGAAATAAAAATCAAAGTTCAATAAATTACTCACATGGAAATCAAAACTCTTTAAATATACAAAAAAAATCAAAATCCTTGAAAATAAAGATGTTTGATAAGCACCCAAAAGTTTTTTGACATTATATCTCATCAAGTAGACGCATCTCAATTGCTAGTTCTCGGTAAAATTGATCTCATGTGTGTATTTGTTTATCTTGTATGTCAATTCGCAGGTGCGGCTTCACACACGCCATTTCAATGCGATTGCGTCAAAAAGTGGTCAAAAGTATAAATGAAAAACCTTGAGGCATCCCGACTACCCATTCAAAACCCTTCCCAGACCATCTCGAGCCACATTCCAAATTTTGCCCCAGTGTATATGTGTGTATAGGATTAGGATTATTATTTATTGTATATATATTTGTTCGTGTTATTTTTTGTGTGTTTTATTATTTTATGTTATTATAATATAGTTCGTGCGTGTCATTTTATATATAGTAATATGTTTTTCTGTGTGTGTACGTGTCGTTGATATATTTTTCTCTATTTTATTTTTAGTCTTTTTGTTTAGTTTATATTTTAATTTGTTATTTTGAGTCTTTTTATATTTTTATGTGTGTGTTTTAGTTTTGAATATTGGTATATTTTATTTTTATTTTTTTGTATGTGTTGTGTGTGTATATATATATATATATATATATATATATATATATATATATATATATATATATAAAGAGAGAGAGATGTTCAAAAGTGAACATAAAAGATGAACATATTATTGAACACTAACAAAAAAACACCTAACAGCCCATTAATTTTAATTCATATACTGTAATTGCTCCGCGCCAGCGGTAACGGACACGTGTATGACACGCGTGTTTTTTTAATATACACACACACACCACCCCCACATCTAAATTGTCAAATACAACTGAAACAACAGCCTTAGTAATCCCTCAACCGGGTTTCTCGGTTTCAAACCGGGTTGAGTTGGGTTCGGGTAGCAGGTTTAGGCCGGATTTCGTTGGCGTTAGGTAAGCAGCGGGTTCAACTCGCCGGTGGGTTTTGGAAGGTAGTCTAATGACGAGATTAATTGGGCAGGCCAAAGTTGGCGGGTAAAGGTAGGTCGGAGTGGGGCTGATATTGGCCGGAGTTGGGTCTTGTTTTACGGGTCTGCAGTTTGGATGTGGCTGATGAGTTTGAAATTGGGTTTTTCGACCGGATCAAGGCCAGCGGGGTGGATAGTTGGGCACACTGGAGTTGGAGGGTAAAGGTAGGCAGGTTGTGATCGATTGGATAGGAGGTCAGTGCCGCTATAAATAGGGTTGAACCGCGATCGGAGTGGGTTGGTCTGCTGCCGAAGTTTAAGAAATGGGGTCGCCTGGCAAGAAGTAGCTCGCCGGAGCTATGGGTGGCTCCGGTTTTGGTCGGAGTAATGGGAATTAGGATTCGGCCATGGCAGGTCGCCGGGTAAAGGAAATGGGTATAGAGGTTGAGGTTTTTTGCAGTTGGTGTAACACCCCGTAATTTTGAGGATTTAATATTTAATTATTTTTGGGAGTTATAAAATATTTAAATTGGAGAAACTTAAATTCATGAGTTAGAGAATTTATTTGAGTGAGCCGAATTATTTATAATTGGCAACTTTAAGTTTAATTGTCCGAATTAATGTGTGTCGTATTTTGAGGTCGAAATTTGGAAATGTCAAAAAGTATTTCGGATGCCAATTTTGAGTACGCGGTTGCGTCCGGATGGGTCGATATAGTCAGAAAATAGTACTGGGGGGTAGTAATTGGGTCTCGGGGTATTTTTGGGCATAGCCGGGGCCACACGGGGTGAGTTGGGTCATTTTAATTAGGCTCAGATGGCCAAAAACGGGATTTAAGTTTTTAACCTAAAGGGAGAAGTGTTAAACGGTAGTAAACACATATTCTAAGCCTAGGGTTTGAGAGGAAAATTGGGGGAAAGCAAATCAAGAGCCAATTGGGGATTATTGGAGCCGAATTAAGGGACTACATCAACGGATCAGACCCTACGAACAATTCCAGGCAAGTGGTTAACTTGCTGTAATGTGTAAATGGTGATATCCAATTCATATTTTAGTGATGTGTTAACTAAAATTCGTTTTGGGGATAAATGGGTACAAAATGGGGTTTTGTTAATGGAATACTTGGTTGAGATTCAAAGTAAGAAATAGGTGTATTATATATCCCTAAGTAAAGATAAAATGAAATTTGAATATATTTGATGATTAACATGGAATCTTTATGAGTTCTTGGATAAAGAACATGAATCTTGAATGACTTAGATTTTAATTGATGAACACAAGATGTCAATCTGCCAGAATTTTTTACACAACTTTAAACCTATGCCATTTGCGTTGTACTTCGAATTAGAGTGTGAACCATATATGCCTGGAAATGTATTTCTCTTAGCTATCCAATGAACTTGGAATCAGGTCAATCGGAGTTCTGTAGAGGGAGTAATTGACATTTTACTACAGGGTGTTTGATATGTCAACATAGTAATCTACAAGAATTTTGACGTGAATTTAAACATGTGCGATTTGAATTTTACTTCGAATTAGAGTGTGAACCATACATTACTCGAAAGGTATTGCTCTTATCTGTCCAATGAACTTGGAATCAGGTCAATCGGAATTCTGTAGAGGGAGAAATTGAAATTTTACTAGAGGGTGTTTAATCTGCCAGAAAATTTGAGATTTTTCTTTTAAAGCCTCAAATGTCTAAAATTTTATCGGGGAAGTGTTTGGGACCTTGATGAAATGTATTGATGGAATAATGATATGGCAGTAGGTCTATGATTGAGTGTTGGACTTTAAATTTGTGAGAGAGTTAAAGTGGAGATTCATAGGCTTGATTGTGACGTACTATAATTCGAGATGATAAGAATATAATTATGAAAAAGTGTGAGCGAGCTTAAATTCGTTAGGTCAGTGGGTTAACAAGGGTAACTACTGAATTGATATAACAAGGGGTAACTAGGACCCTTAGAGTTGTGTGAATACTTGAATTAATACGAAAGTGAAATAAATTCGTAAAGCAAACAAGTACGGTGAATATTAGAGAGAAATATATTACGTACAAGTATGAATAATTGGGTTGTGTAAATACCTACTGTTTTATAAGATTACTTGGGTTGTGAATGCCTATTGTGTGTTTCCTTATAATAGGAACATAGACTCGGGAAATATTAAGTTATGGGCCAAGTGAGCGAGTCTGGGGATAATGGTTGAGTGACACCAAGTTATTAAATTAATGGATGTGTTAATTAATGAAGGTAGAGTCGGAAGGTAGACTCGAAAAAGTATTAAATTAATTGATGTTGTGATTAATTAATTTAGAGTCGGATTGTATACTCGGGAAGTGTATTAATTAATTAATGTGTAAATTAATTAAATGAGAGTCGTACCACAGACTCGGATCGGTATTAAATTAATAGGTGTGTTAATTAATTTAATTAGAGTCGGACGATAGACTCGGGAAGGTACTAAATTAATAGGTGTGTTAATTAATTGAATTAGAGTCGGACCATAGACTCGGGGAAAATAATATATTAATTGAGGTGTGAATTAATTATATTAGAGTCAGACCACATACTCGAATTTGTGTTAATTAATTAATGTATAAATTAATTAAATGAGGGTCGGACTACAGACTCGGATATGTGTTAATTAATTAATGTGTAAATTAATTAAATGAGGGTCGGACCACACACTCGGAGTTGTGTTAATTAATTAATTAATGTGTAAATTAATTAAATAAGAGTCGAATCATAAACTCGGGTAAATTTCATATAAATTATTGTGTAGTGTATTATTATTTAGAGTCGGACCACAGACTCGGGAAGATGATAAATTATTAAGTGAGAAAGTTAATTAAGAGAGTCGGGACATAGACTCAGAAAATTTCAGGCTAGTGTTACGGATCTTTGAGTACACGGTAAAGCCGGGGTTTATATTATATATATACGGTGTAGTGATAGTATATATATAGATGTGTGTATATATTGTGTGTGCTATTAAATATCACTGATTAGATATTTACTTAATTTATATACTCTAGTGCTATCAAGGGAGGTTGCGCGATGTGGGTGAATCCCCTAGCTTGTGGAGTAGGGTGAGTATATCCCCAGGTCATAGCGTCTGGTATATGGGTGAGGAGATTGTCTCACTTTCAGGGAAGGAATATGACCGCCTCCACTTCGTTTATGTTTTGGGCCAGGTTGGTGAGCAATTCCAACTTGGGTAACTAGGTTATGTGAGTACACCTAGTGAGATAGCACTTTAGAGGGAATCATCCGGCGAGGGTATACTCGGATGGATGGATATACGTATGTTATATATGTGGATGTTTTAGTAAAGGTACGTATATAATGGTATTCAATTTTATATGCGGGTAATAATACAGTGTGTGATGTATTTACTTTATATAACTTGTGACACGGTTATATGCTACTATTTAAGAAGGAATTAATTAAGTTAATTGTTAGATAACTTATAATTCAAAAATCATTATACTCGGGTTAGAGTAGTATGGCAAGGGGAGGTTATACCAGGACTAGTTGGATGGGGTAGTACAACTAGGTGGGGGTTAAGGTAACTGTTAAGTGTGCACAATAGTGGAGGGGTGAGAATGTCCATAAGGGAGTGCGACACTAACTTAAATATGAAGCGCATTCATGCATTTTAAATTACTGCAGTTAATTCACTTGCTAAATATTTTCAAAATGTTTTGGGTTCTAACCCTTGGTATAAAACTATTTTTAAAACCTTTTAAGTGTTCAGCCGCGGGGACGCCAGGATTGATATTCTATTATAGGAATACGGAGCTGCGACATATGTGGATGCTAGCAGAAGTTCGGATTAGATGCATCGTTCATTCATTCCTAGAGTAGGAATCATGTGTCAGTTTCAGTTTTATTTTGGGCTTGTCGCCCAGGCTTCTCAGTGCAGTTTTCAGATGCATTTATTCAGGTGTTGGATGTTTATATTGGATTTCACTTTGGTGGCCGATGGTTTATTCGGCAAATTGTTTAATTAATTATTCAGTTGTGTGAATGGTTCATATTTATTTCCGCATGTACTGTTTTGTTTAATTAAAAAGTTAAAATTGGTACCCGCTTTTGGAATACTAAGTGGTTAGTAAGTTTTAAAAAGTTTTCGACAGTGATGTTAAGGATGAACCAACAGGGATTCCTGTTTTAATTTGGTATAGGACTGATCACCCGGTATTTTATTAGGCGGGGTGTCACAGTTGGGTCTTACTTAAAGTGAAGCATATAATGTGCATTACTGCGCGAGGCAACTTGGTAGGGGTTTGGGTTTTGGGTGCGTGGGGGTGGGGGTTGGGGGGTGGGTGTATATTAAAAAAGGTGCGTGTGTGTCACACGCGTGTCCGCGGACCAATTACAACATAGGATTTAAAATTAATGGGTGGTTAGGTATTTTTTATTAATGTTCATCTTTTATGTTCATTTTTTAACCCCCCCCCCTCTCTCTCTCTCTCTCTATATATATATATATATATATATATATATATATATATTTGGTTTGTTTATAGTTATATATAATAAAATACACACACACACACTATTCCCATACACCCACACACACTTTAAAACTCTCCTCACTCACACCCATTTACCATACACTCACACACACTAAATAACCCCCACACCTCATTTTCAAAACCCCGTGAGATTTTAATTTTGTCTCATCTCGCATCTCCACCAAAACCTCCATAACCAAAATCTTCAAACCAAGCACCATCTACCCCACCAATCCTTCCTTCCAATTGAGTTCGTACAGTGCAAAGTAAAGAGTTTTTCAGCTCATTTGCATTGTCATTGTATGAGTATTTGTAGTGTAATTTTTTTGTTAGTTCTTTTATATTTTTTTTAGAGAGTTGTGTAAGGCAAAATAAATTTATTGAGATACAAATTGTGAGTTGAGTGATATTTTAAGTATTGTACAATTCAGATTTGTGGATGTGATTATTGTTCAAGTTTGGAAAGTTAATATCAAATGCAAGGAGACGTAGTTTAAATATTTGTTCTCATTATGTTTTATTATTTATCATGCCTCGTACTGTGTTATTATTACTGTGAGTATAAGAAATCACGATAATGTATTTCTAGAAAGTGTGAAATAAAAGAAATGCTCACAATACAAGGATTTACGTGGTTCGACAACTGCCTACGTCCACGGAGAGGATTCTCAGTTATTATTAATTTCTTAGACGGTTCGAATTACATGCCCCTTTGCCCCGGGGTGAGGATCATATTTATAATAATGATAAGTAGTTGAGCTGCACAAGGAACTCTCCTAGCTCTTTATTGGCTCATGTGGTGATTCATGTTTGTCTCATCCGCAAATGTAGGTAATTAATTAAGTCTGTGAATATCCACATGATAAGTATTGTAATTATTCACGTGATAAGCATTTGTAATTATCCATATGGCACTTAAATTTGACTGGGGCAATGTGTTGGGCCTGCTTGGATTGTTAGAAATTGGGCTTTATGGTTTGGTCCCCACAATTGCCCCTAAAATTCTTTGCCAAAGTTGGGACAAAGAATTTTAAATCCTTTTAGGGCCAAATTTTGAACCAAATAATGTTGAAATTTCTTGGTCGGGCACGTTTGTGATTAATCAAAACCGGTAGGGGTACGCTGATCTTTGTTAAAAATTTGAACTGCCAAAAATTATTCTTAAGCTTTGATCTATATGATTGCCTGCACACAATTCGAACGTCATTCATCTCCAAACTTTGTACCCGTCGTTTTTGCTTCTCATTTCTACTAAAAAGGACTTTTGAAGATCTCGTTTTCATTTGCTTGCTCTGTAAGTTCTCTAGCTTCCTCTTCTTTTCTTATTTTTTAATCTTCATAACTTTTCTCTCCTGTACATTTTTGTTTATTCCTCCATCCTCATTGAAAATGGTGCACGTTCTACATGAAAAGAACTTGATGACCTTAGGAAGACATATTTTATCCCTTCTTGGGTGTGTCCCTCTGCCCAAAAACCCTATAGCGGTTTATGGGGGTCACTGAATCCACACACTTGTTAACATCCCCCCCCCCCCCATAATCAACTTTTCTTGGAGTTCTGTGAGTACTTTGAGGTAGTTCCTGCTCATTGTGCCCCAAATACCGACATATTATTAATGGGGTACATAGGATTAACGAATTGTATGGGACCTATCTGGGGATTCCAGAAATCAAATATTGTTACTCCTGGTCTCACACCACTGATGGTGTTCAATACCTGAAGGCAGGGAAGGTTGACAGGGTTCTTGTGGTGAACCTCCCTAATTCCAACAAGGGATACTGGGATTAGGGTTTTATTTCCCGTAATTGGAAGCATCCTCCTCTCCTCAATGGTGAATAGTATGTTAGGTTTCTATGCCCAACTTGGGGGGGGGGGGGGGGGGGGGTTATAGGTTGACACTTTTTCTTTATTCATTTTTGTGAGTTCCCTTTCTGAATTGCGTTGACTAATAAATTCCTTATGAATGTTACCTATGTGTTGATCTTTTCTAACATCCTTGGCAATGGTTGATGCTTTAAAACAAACGTTGGGCTTAGATTTAACAACAAAAGTATTTGAATCATCGAAGCTAGTACCATTACTACTTGAGTCTTTTAAATCATATAATAACTTCAAAACTCGACTCAAGCAAAGAATTAGACTCTTCAAACGTTAGGAACTCCTTCTTCAAATTTTCACTGATACATAGAAGATTATCTACCTCCCTGTAATACCCCGTACTTTTCGCTATATTTATTTTTGGGATTAATTAATTAAATGCGTATTAATTGGAAATTAATCCGGGTTAAAAATACTAACGAGATGCGAGTTGGTATTTGATTATGTGCATATATGATTATATATGAATTTGGAATTTTGAAATTTGTTGTGAGATTAATATATGGCAAATTGGGAATTTTGTTGAGACGCGTGTGACCGCCGCGTCATGGTATATTATGTTAATTATAAAAGTGATTTTTGTTTCTATTATCCGTATGGTCGTTTTGAGTGCGCCAACGCGTCCGGAAGGGTCGAGATAGTCAGAAAACACTAGCCGGGGGTGTAGTTTGGATTCCGGGGTATTTTTAGGCCATACCGGCATCATAAAGGGTATTTTGGTAATTTTGTATTTTGGGAAATTAAAAGTGACGAAAATTGGTTAATTACATCTGATGTGGATTTAACACACTAAACCCACTAACCAACCCATATTAACCTAGAGGGCTACGTAGGTTATTAGAATTAGGTTTTCTAATATCTTCCCAAAGCAAACCCTAGCCACCATAACCATTGGAGAAGAGAGCTTGGAGAGAGAAGGAATTCTGCAGAAAAACTCCGTCAAACCAACATCTAAATCAGAGATAAACCCGAGGCAAGTGACTTAATTCCATTTAATTTCAGAGAATGTTCTTTCCATGTTAGATAATTCAAATTTATGTTTATTCTTGGTGAAATATGAAAATCCATGTAGTTTAGAACATAGAACTTGAAAATCTTGAGGAGAATTGCATGTAGAATGATAGGTAGATGATTATTCTCTTGATTATTTGTGATTGGAAGAGTTTAAAACGGAATTATATTGGATTAATTCATGATTCATAAAGTTAGAGTTTATGTTCTTGAATAATTGGGAAAAAGTGTAGAGATTTGTAAATTTGTTTGATGTTAGGATGGATTGATCCCTTAAAAACATGTTAGGATGTGACTATATATGTTTAGGATTGATTAGAGACCTTAAAACATAGTTGGGACGAAGTTTAGAGGAGATTTGAGAAGTAGAAATTGGGTGAAAAACGATTTTGGAAATTCTGGGCTCGCAGCTGGTCGCTCGTTAGAAACCAACCCAGGTCGTTCGAACGAGCTCGTTCGAACGAGCTTCTATGGAGTTGACCAGTCGCTTCTAACGAGAGGCAGTTTCGTTCGATATCTCGTTCGAACGAGATATCGTTAGAAGGTACAGTTCGTTCGAACGAACTGGAATCTCGTTCGAACAGTCTCGTTCGAACGAGACTTCTAACGAGTTGACAGTGGAATCTCGTTCGAACAGTCTCGTTCGAACGAGACTTCTAACGAGTTGGCAGTTTGGGCCTTTTTGGACTATTTTGATTTTTGGAGTCCCGTAAACTTGTTCGAGGATATAGATAACATTCCGATGATGATGTAATGATAGAATTGGGACTTTTGGGTATTTATGAGAAGGAAATTATATACGAGAGTTATATTAAATGGACGGTTTGGGTTGAGACGTGAGTGTCTACTACGACGAGAGAATAAATTATGGCGCGTATGATTATAAACCGAAATAGTATAAATTGTGATAATTATAAGTTGGTACGAGAATGCGATATGTACTACGATTAAACTACGGGATTACTAAGATGTGTGTTTACTTAGTATTGGTATATGAATTGTGTGTATGACATACCTACCATACTTGCTATCACGGGAGGTTTGCGTTCGCTTAGGGCCCTCTAATACTTGTGTTGCCCGGATTTAGACTGGTTACCTTGATGAACATAGGTCATAGAAAGACTTATTGGGATATTAATAAGTCCGCTGATCGTGGGAGCGTAGGTATGTGCGTGACCCATGTGATGTGACTGTGTTCGCCTCCATTATTTGTGATGTTGTTATCTGTGAACTATTCCTGAGAGATTCGGAATATGTAATCCTTATGTACGTGATGTACCGGGATGGATAGCAGAGTATGTGTGCACCTCAGCTTAGTTCTCGGGGTGCTTGTATTGTATATTTATGATGTGAATAATATACACTTATTTAATGGGAACCTTCATGTTAATGTTGTGAATATAATTACGGTATTGTTTCGAGAAACGTAACGGGTTAGCTAATAGTGAAATATATTGCATATTGAGCATCTGAGTTTACGTTAAACCCCTATTTAATTACGAGCGTTATAATGTTAATAGAACCGAGTAATAAGGGTAGGGCCTATGACAGTCTAGCTAGATATGATGGCACTTAGCTAGTGGTTTGTGTCGTTATAGATGGGTACTTACGTTAGGAGTGCACAGTTAGACGAGAGGTGAGAATATCATGTGAGTGCACGTCCTAACATGTACATTGCATTTAATGTTTTAAATGTTTTTAAAGCACTTGCGGGTTTTTAAAATATAACTCCACATTCGGGATCTGACTCGTTTGCTTTTCAAATCTATTTTTCTTTGTAAAACCATTTTAGGTGCCCAGCCACAAGGACACCATGCATAGGATACTCATTCAGGTGACGAGCTGTAGCTGTTTGTGGAAGCTATAGGGATTTGCTTGTAGACGCTTCTATCACTTGGATTCCAGATTCATTATCTATCAGTTGTAGGGCATGTTGCCCATTTCTATTAGAGTTACTTTTCCATTACAGTTTTCAGACTTTGGCATGTTCTGTTTTGGTTTTCGGTTTACTTATTTCAGTTGTGGGATTGTAGTGAGGAGTTTTTTTTCCAGACTTTATTTACGTTATGTGATGGTTATTTTATTTACTTCATTATGGTAAATGGTGTTGTTATTCTTTATTACACTTGTTGCATGTTAATCAGACTTTAATTAAAATTTGGCACTTACTTTTTAAATACTAGGTGGCTAGTAATCATTAAAATGTTTTCGTTAGTGATGCTATTAACTGGACCAACTTGGCATTTTGAATTAATTTAATAAAGGAGTAGCTACCCGGTATTTAATTAGTCGGGGTGTCACACTCCCCTTCATGTAAGCAAACTTATCCCTAAGAGTATTACCACATGCCTTCAAATTATTCCTCAATTTATCATTATCCTAAATAGACCTCCATTAGCACTAGAAAATTTCAAGGTTTTAAAAGGCGCGAGGCGTGGTTGAGCCTCAATCCTTAGGAGCCTAGGCGTAAAAAGGCATTTTTTCTTTTTTTATTATTTTAATTATTCTAAGGCTAATAATATAATAAAATAATACATACCTTGAATTTTGAAAATACATCTGTATGTTTGGTAGCCATCTTTCTCATATTCATGCTCCATAATCAATATATAAAATGTATTTTGATTATTTTGGACGAGATATTGGTCCGATTTATAAAAAAAGTCTTTAAATGGCGATATCATTTCACTAAGGCATCTTTGTTTTAAAAAAAAAGTACGCCTTAAGCCTTATACCAAGAATAAGGCATAGGTGATGCGTTTCTCTCAAGCTAGGCGGAGCCTAGACGCGCCTTTTAGAACACAGGAAAATTTATAGTCCTGTAATTCATTATCTAAAACATAGAATTTATCCTCACTCTCATTCTTAGACACTTCTAACTTTTGAAAATCACATTTCATGTCCATGAACTTCTCATGAAGGATATCTCTTTGATTTTGAACACTTTGTAAAAAATTCAATTTCTTATTTAAAACTTCTTTTTCAATAATTTTTTTTTTTGCAAACTTCAAATTCAAGCAAATTAACTTTTAAGTGAAACTATGAAGCTCATTAAACTCCTCTGAATATCAAAATCATTGTCATCACTAAATGCATCGGGCAACTTCTTACTTCGAAGATCCATTGAGAGAAACAAACAAACATGGAAGACGGACAAAACGAACTACCCCCAAAACACTAAGACACAGATTAACGGTATAACTTAGTGTACCATCTATGATACAAATTTGAAAAGTGCTAATATACGTAGATGGTAAAAAAGAGTCGATTTTTTTTTAATTAAATAACAAACTTAAACAATTGACCCAAAGTAAACTTCTCATCGATTTTAAACAAGTTGTGAATAAAAAATTTAACCTATTTTATCTTAACCTTAAACATACATCTAGGTGAGTGTCGGATAAAATAAGTAAATTAACCATAACGCCCAATGTATGAGGAAAACCCACAACAGGAAAACCTCGAATGGCCAGCCATGCAGATTCAATATAATACGAAATTACAAAGACTGACTGAACACTTACACTATGACTCGACATCGTCATAAGCCTTGATGCATCTTCACTCTCCAACGGTTTCTCCACATTGACATGCTGGAGTCCAGCTATGTAGTGCCATAATGCATGAGTCTACACACGTCTTGGTATCCACCGAACAGCTCAACAACCGTTAATGGATTAAAACACAGAATCCATCACTTCTTCACAGCAACACCACATCACTGAGTCCACCGCGTGTAAGCAGCAAATAGTTTATGTTGTCCATAAAACGTTTATGTTGTCCCTAAATTTATTTAAGTAATTATTTTTCCAATTAATTATTTATTTAAAAACTCGAGGTAATACAATACCCTAAACCCTAACGCCGAAACATCATGAAACCCCGAAAGTTAGTGAAATCGTCCCTTATGGGGTTCACACTCCCCTATATAGGTTTTTGAGATTAACAAGAGGGTGTTGCATATGTGCTCAGGAGTCAGGACTAGGGTTTTGATAATAAGGTTTACGGTAGTAAATCCTACTCCATCAACCCCCAATTCTACCCCTAAAACATTATACGACCCTGAAACTTAAGTGTAGTTATGCCCCACGGGGTTCATTTGATATAGGTTTTTTAAATCGTAAGAGTGAGGGTGTCGCGGACGTGCTCGGGTCTATGTTTTAGGATTTATGGTTGTGCAAACTCCACTTCCTCAACCCTAAACCCTATACCATAGACCGCAACATTATGCAACCCTCAAAATTTAATGAAATCTGGACCCATGGGGTCACACTTCCCTAAATAAATTTATTAGAATTTGAATCTGATGGTGTCACACATGTGCTCAGAACTAGATTGTCGATTTTGAGGCAGTAATCTATATGTTTATTACTTGCCAAAAACTTCAAATGCCTTCATTTAGCTAACTTATGTACCCTTTTTATTTCCTCATGCAAAAATATTGTTTTTATATAATGATTCTTTGCCCAGATTAACTAGCATGATACACTTCATTTTATTTTTAACAAATCAGTCAAAAAGTCATTTTGTTCATCTTCTCAATATTATGTTCTTTTCATCCGATCTTATTATTTTTGTACAGTGTTATGTTAAAATTTAGAGAATGGCATCACTTGTATCATCTTGACGCTACATATTTACTAGTGGGTTTCTTTATCCGTAAATTTCTAAAGAGGCAACGTGTCTATGTACTTACACTTTAATGGTATGGAATTTCAACTCATTAACCTTTATAATTAGAACTAGGGGTGGACAAGGGTCGGTTTTGGGCGGGCGCGAGCTAACTCTATATAATAAGGACTATTGTGGTTGTCCAGGCCCGAATCGGGCCTGGTTATAACACTCCAATCCCCCCCACCCCACCCCACCCCACAAAAAAAAATCGAACACCGTATTTCCCAGACCTGAAAATTAACCATTATTTTATTTTTTTAATTTATCTAACTTTTTATTTACTACGATTATGTAAATTATAAAATAAAGTATAATAGAACATTAAATGTATATTGAAAACTCACCCCAACTATTTTAGTCTATTATTTTATTCCCCATATTAAAAGTTTAACCTATAACAAGCTCTAAAGCATAATAGCCTATCATATTATGATAATAAACATATGATAATTAGCGGGCTTGAGGTCGAGCCAGGCTTGTGTGAGCCAAAGAATGCTTACCCAGACGTGCTGATGAAACATCAGGCTTGAAAAAATTTCTAAGCCCGATTTTCGGGCCTATTTATTAATCCCAAGCCCTACATTTATGCCGGGTGGGCATGTCGGGCTTATATCCACCCTTAATTAGGACCCTTGGGAACTACGAGCCGATGGCTTGTGCCATGGTTCTGTAGATCATTATCTATCTCATGAAAGGAAACCCATTAATAATGAGTAGTGTATTGGAACAAAGGTTAGACAGTCTAAAATATAAGCTTATTCCCACTCTTCCAAATTTCATAGGTCAAGAGACGCAATGATCCAAAGAGACCTGACATCAATGGTATTATAAAAATATTAAATAACGCTATGTGAGGGAAGAGAAGTGCCAAAATGGCCAACTAGCATTTGGCAAATGACTATGTCTTCCCCATTATTTAATTTCTAATAATCACATAAGCATGTAAGGGGAAAAAATCCCCAATAGTTTTCCACGAAAAATCTTCTCTTCATAATACTTGGTAAAAGCTTTTAATAGGAAAATATGATATTTAGGAATAGTAGTAACCTTGAAGAGAGAGTCTTGAAGGAAAGCTTCAAAACAAAGATTGTATTTAAAATCATGTGTAACTAAGATAACTACCATTGTGATTGTCTAAATTTAGCATAGAAATTACTGAAGCCCCAATTCAATTGTCCAACCAGATATTTATTGAGGTTGAAAGCAACATGAATGAATCAACTCAAAAACCAATGTCACCTCTTTTGTTTAGCTAAAAAATTGATATAAATGATTTCCAGCTAAATTCCAAATGCATTAATTTTAATGTCTAGAAATAACTATAACTAACTATGAAAAATTATGCACAGAATTAAAGATAGAGGTTAATACTTAAAAGCCTTTAAAATCATGTTCATAAAAAACCAGTAAAGATACCCAAAAATAGGATGCGAAAACAAATAAATAAATTGTATACATATAGGCATGTAACCCTATTTCCATGGTTTGATGGTGAAGCTTCACGAGGATCTATATGTGACGATTTTTTAATGTATATGACATTTTTGGATTCCAAAAACCAATTATAAAAAAACATTGGGTTGGGGGACAACTTACATTAGACCCAATGTTATAATGTCCCTTTATATTAGCATCAAACCTGAGGCCATCCCACGGACTTTACTCTTGATTCTTCACCATCAAACACAAAAGACACAAGTTAACATTAGATCTACCCAAGCCAAAAGGAACACAAATATAAAAGTAAAGAGGAGGGAAGGATACTTTTTATTAAGGTTCCAACTATCAGAAAAATACTGTCTTTCTCACAAGTTCCAACCATCAAAAGCCATGAGAATTAAGCAAGTAAAGATTGAATATTTTTACCAAATAAAAAATTTACCTACTCTTTTACCCAATAAAAACCATGGAAAACAGAAGAGGGAAAAGTTGTTATAATAAGCTCCCTCCAAACTTTCTTCCTTTATTGTTTTGCTTGAACTATTTGATCCTGGAAAAAACAAGGTGTGTGACATTACAGGCTTAATTTTGTCCAAGTATATAAAAAAAGTTCATAGTAATTGAAACAAAAAGCCTTTTGTCCGATGTTTAAACACAGTTACCACCTTGAACAATATAAGACTAGATATAACCTATTTGATGCACACATAAACTTAAACCATAGCATGCCAAGTGAATGTATAGTTCGACACATAAACTTAAAAGTATTAACTATTTTTTTAAAGAGAGAACTGAATAATGCAAAATTTATCAAATATATCCAAGATGTAAGACACAGGGTTTTAGTTCGGATTTTTGCAAAATTATTTAAATTCCAAGCAAATACTCAAATATAGGTTGGTTTCAAAAATCTGAATCCTCATAAAGCTACATAAAGCTGTGAAGTAGGATAAAATAAGGAGGTGGTATTGAACTGTAAAGTGAGGGGTTTAAAACCCAAATATTTTTCATCCTTGTACCCATGGAAGCACAAGGTTATGCAGTAGTGCTTGTGTCGTCCCATATCTGCCGTCGACCAGTAAGGCTCCCATTGGCGTCACAGTGGTCGTCGCACAATGGTTGCCGATCACCAAGCGTGCTCCGATGACGTCATTGAGATCCTCTTCTCTACACGAGTGATGATCAGCAAGGGTGGTCCAGTGTTGCTATCGACGAACGCAGTTCGTCGCACATGAACACCGACCAGTAGGGGCGGACCCGTTGGGTGTTGCTCAATGTGGAAAGTTACAGGTCGGAGATTACAAAAGAAGAGATCATAACGTTTTTGTTGGTGCATGGTCGAGTGATGGCCACCGGTTGCATGTAGAAAATTTGCTGGTGCTTGGCCTGAGAGATGAGTGTCGCACGCTGAGTTGTGACTCCTCTTGCGAGGAGTTGAGACAAGCATGTTGGTGGATTTGATTCCGCCCAGTCCTGTGGATCTGTTGGCGATTGGACAAATACACCAGATGTCGTCTGATTAGGTTTCCATACTCTGTTCAGCAGATGGATTTTGGAGGAATTCCGATCTCAGATTTGTGCTTACATGCTTATGTGATTATTAGAAATTAAATAATGGGGAAGGAATAGTCATTTTCCAAATGGAGAATCAATATTTTAAGTTTGTCTCTAAAAAAATATATAAAACACTTAGCCACATGTGGCTCAAGTTCAACCCAAGTTATAATTTGGGGTTGAAAGTTTGATTCAAGATCAATTCGAATTAATCTCATTTATAGATCGAGTCAAATTTAACGAGTCGAACAGACGAATTTTTGGCTTACTCAACCTAATTAACACGTGTAAGTGCGAATGTACCATATACAAATGCCACGTGTTGCATGAGAGGTATCATATATTTGATTTTAAATTTATCTATCATCATTAACAACGTTAACATGAACCTCTAATATTAGTGGTTAACTATATATAATTATTATATTGGAATATCGTGGTAATCCTAACTAAAAAGGTGGGCACTAAGGACACCCCATATTTTACTCCATAATACCACCACAATAAAATAACTCCATAATACCATAAAAACTCTTTTCACACTCCATAATATCACCAAAGGGCACCCAAATATTTAAAGTTCAAAATTTTACTTCCAACTTTACATCCTTATATCTAAACCACTCTAAACCTCTTAACATCTAAACCTCAAACATTACAACAACAAATGCTACAAAACCTCAAATTTCAACCTTTAGATCATTAAACTACACAAAATTTCAATGGTACTCACTAAATTGTGGTGCTTTCGGGTGGATGGGTTCCACAAGAAAATGTGATCATCTGAGTCGTATAAGCAGAGCAAGCCATTGGAAGAATATAATGTTTCAGTTCCAGATTCATCATACTTCAATGGGTGAGTAAATTTTATGGCAATGTCAAGTGAATCCAAGTCTACAGAGTAGAGGTAACAGTGTCCAAGAATTAAACTGCGATTGGAGTTGGTTTGGACAGATCGATTGAGATGCAACTTAATAAAATCAGGATTGTCGATTAAGGGTTTGAAACGTACCTGAATCGAAGAAGAGGCTTCACCGGTAAGTGTAAGAGTATGTTGGTCACAATTTCTGATGGAACGTTAGACATGATAATAAGAACACTTGTAAGAATTCTTACTCTTGATCTCCTTTTAAACTTTTTCAATTAGAGAACTTTAAAGAGAATGTAAAACAGTTGGACCGGATTTAGGTCTAACAAATACGATTGAGGCTAAAGATGGATAGGCCTCAAAATCGTTAAAGCCTAAGCCATATTTTGGCTTTCGACGATTGTTTGGGCTTTAAAAACATCCTATCTAACCTTTAAGATCTCCCTTCAAGATTAATCTTAACAGTAGAAGAGGATGTTATCTCAAGTTCAACAACCGAAACTCGATTACTCAAGGTTTGATTAGACTTCCTTAAGCTTTCTATTTCTTCCTTTAATGAGTTTTGTTCACTCTAAAACACAAGATTTTCCCGTAGGAAGGCTCATTGGGCATTCTTCATGCCATTAGAATCAACCGCTAATAAGGAGTCATATTTCATCGCGATTTGAGTCAACCTCTTGAAGAGTTCCACATACTTATCCTCAAGGCAAAATGCTTTTTAAGGAGTTCATCATAGGCATCTCTTATGTCGTCATCCTCTTCCTCACTAGATAGAGAGTTAAAAGGACCATTAATGATTGACCTCCATATTTTGGAATGTTAAAGGGATCTAAATCATCATCGTCCTCATAGTCTCTAGCGGCCATAAACGCCGTAAATTCTCCATTTTCAGAGGGAGACCCTTCGGAGGAGTTGGAGTCTTCTTCATCATCACTCCAAATGGTTTGATATACATTTTAGAAAGTTTATTGATTTGGTCTCGAGGGACATTTTTTAAATATGATAAAAAATAATTTTTTTTAAAAAACAGTTTTTAAATTTTATACCCAAGACCCATTTTGGGTTGAAACCGAGACCTCCATTAAAATTGGCCAAAGACCTGCCATCAAAATCGAGATTTCCACTCTCCATGTCCAAACTTCATGAAAATGTCAAAACCGACCATTGGCAACAACCACCATTAATAGTCAAAGCTCAAGCTCCATAAAAGTGGCCAAAAAGACCCATTTGCGTATGTGGTAAAAAATCAAGCTCCAATTTCGGACCAAAGTCCTCAATTTGTGACGAAACCAAAACCCGAGCTAAACCCGAGCCAAAATCTCCATATGTGTGAAATGTTTATTGTAAAAGTGAAAGAGAAAAGGACATGGAGGGAATTAAACCAATTGTTAAAATATTAAATTAAATAACTTATAATTCTTCTTCAATTAAAGGTCCGTGTTTAAGTCGTTCAGACTCAGATTCGAGCAACGTTCACGGCCACACAAAGCTTGGACCGAGGGATACAACTTTTATGAATACTTAGGGCAAAAATCCCGAAGTGCGAAATTATAAAAATACTCTTGAACGTGCGAATCGCGACGGAACTTTATCGAAACACGCTCATACTTCATACTAAGCACCGTAACACCTATAAAAACTCAATTATACCTCAAATAACATGTTAGCATATAAAACGGAGGTTGTCTGATTAACGAGCACAATTATAGGCATTAAAGTACCCGAGGGGGCTGAAATGCATAAGTTAAAAGGGTATAAAGTGCAATATTCGATACGAATCACACCCCTTAACTTACACATTGCTAGTACCTAGTAATGAAATTCAAAGCAAGAAAAACTATAAGAAAATCAAAAAACAGGCGATATATACAAAAGCGATAAAAAAGATAAAAGCCACTTTCGCGGGCGAGCAATTGCATTTAGCGTATGCAATAAGCCGTTAAACCCCAAGGTTACCCTAGTGGTTAAGTGTCGTCTTGTGAGGGTTATCACGGATGAAACCCACAAACATCATACGATTTCCTCAAAATATGCCCGATCACATGCGACGACAAACCCAACAATACGAACAAGATTTCAAACATGTTATTAGAAAAGTGAATGAATTCACACAAAAGTCCATATTATTAACATTATAGAATGAACTTCTTAGAATTGAAACCTTAAAATGTGGGAGGAGAGCGAGCACATGAAAAGTATGATTTGAAAAAAACTTAAATAAGTCGGATACTAGACATTAAAGCATGCATATATTCAAATCCTCACCGGGCATTACACTGAACAAATGAAATTACTATGAAAAAGGAGGTAATACACGGGGCATGAGGGCATAAAGAGTAAATAAAAATGGAAACTAGGTCGCGCACATGTCACAAATGAGGAACGCTATATAAAAAATGAAAAACTATAATCTCAATGAAAGATACCGCTCATTAAAGGAGGCAAAATGCATTTTCACAGATTATTAAAACTATTTCAACTTTTAACTTGAATTCACCCTAAGATCACATAAGACTTATAGGGTTGTAATGTAGGTTTGGGCTCAAGGGTACGAAATGAAAGGAATATGTACGGATTCAAAGTGTTCGAGGATGAAAACTCGGGATAATGGAAAATACGGGAAATATAAAAAATTAGAAAATTAATTCTATAAAAGGCATTAGATATAGCAATGGGGAGAGCAAACAAATCTTATTGAATACCATACAAAACATATACATTTTTCTCTTTCTTTTCTTTTCTTATTTTTCTCACTTTTTCTTTTGTTTTCTTTTATTTTCCACTTTCTCTTTTTCACTACTTTCTTTTCTTTACTTTTCTCACTCTCGCAAGCCTAAATTGCAACCACATAACAACAACATCATTCAATCCCAGGTGACATTCCAAAAAAAGGTATGAATGGTGAAATATATGGTATATAACTCCAATTTGGAGTTGGTTATGGGATTTGGGTTTATGAAACGAAAGGCTATATTTAGTTTCAAAGGGGTTAACGAGGGAAAACATATAGGGTGAGGTTAAGGTCAATATGGGTGATATAACAAAGATGGCCTATGATCATTTCCTAAAGTTTACACTATTCTCGAGTCAAAACAAACTTTGAAAATCATGCTCAAGTAATACATTTCATATATGAACTCAATTAATGAACGATCAAATGAAAGAAAAGTGAGATTACCAACGACTGTAACGTTTTCAAAGAGGAAAGAGAAGTTTATAACACTCACAAACGAAGAAAATCCCAAAGCTCACTAGGTGTAAGTATATATAATGCAACAAAAGATTAGCGAGTTATAAAAATCTTAAACCAAATCAATAAAGCAAGAAAAGTGCATGTGCTCATGGGGTTAAAGTTTAATTGATAGAGTTATTCATAATATCAATAATTAAGGACTAAAGTCTAATAACTTCTAAAACCGAGAACATGCATCATTGAGTTGTCTATTGGATCGGGCAATTATTAAAATCTATCATTGGAAACAAAGGCA
Source organism: Sambucus nigra (assembly GCA_949130495.1). Taxonomy (NCBI): domain Eukaryota; kingdom Viridiplantae; phylum Streptophyta; class Magnoliopsida; order Dipsacales; family Adoxaceae; genus Sambucus; species Sambucus nigra. The sequence continues at coordinate 9,748,467 of OX422220.1, read as the reverse complement.
AAATGCCCAACAAAGGAGAAAAAAGAAAGAAAATCTTTTTGAAAAATTTATTTTTTTACAAGAAAAGCATGCTTGGAAATAACATATAATCAAATAAAAAAAACTACCAATGAATGGATAGAATATCCCACATCCTAACTTAAAACCTAACATTGTCCTCAATGTGAATTAAGAACGAAGTTAAAGAGAGGAAAAGAGCAATATTACCCAAAAAGCAGCGATCTCGTGAAAGTACAAGTCCAATATTTCTACAAAACATGTTAGTACTAAACATAACAAAAACAAATAACCGAAAGCTAACTAACTACACTGGACAATAAGTAAGAATAAAAAGAATAAATAAAAATAAAATAAAACTAATTATTTACAACCTACAATTTTAGCTTCTAACTAACTATACACTAGAAGTTGAAATTTTTAAGGGTCCAGCCAAAATACGATTTGACTTTGGAGGATAATCGGTGTACCCTCACTCTCAATCATGCCTTCCAAAAAATAAGAATTTTGTTTGAACAAAGGAAGGCATGTGTAGGGCGAAATAAAGGAACCATCCCCAATTAAAAAATTTGGAGGGAGGATGGGGGATTTGGATTAAACGGGTAACAAATAAACAATGGGGCCAAGAAAAATATAATTATCTCCCAAAGATTTTGAAGTTGGAATGGGCGGTGGCGCACATGAGGGCAAAGATGCCTTCATGGAAGGCGACTCGAGCGAGTACTCCTCATTGGTGAAAAGGTTTGAAACTATAAAGTTTGGAACCGATTCATCGGGTATTAGCGACGGTGTGATTGTAAAGAATAAAGATGGGGAAGAAAGAAATTCAAACTCAAGAGATGAGTTATCATCGCTCAAAGATTGAGTTTCAAAAGAAATAGGATCATTTGCAATGAAACTTTCTTCTTTGAGAATCAAGGAAGAAACCCTTTCATTGCAAATGGTTACTACGTCCATTTTTTTTCCTATTTTTATACTCTATTATACCATGGGCCAAGTCAAGAATGATTTGTTCCAAAGTAGGCACAAAGTCCTCATTTCGTTCAAAACATTCCTCAACTTCGGAAGTCTCGGAAGAAATATCGTCATTGGATTCAAATATTAAATCCAACTCAAGCTCCCAATAATGATTTTCTTCCCGATAACTGTTTTCAATTTTTTCATTTTCAAGCATACGCAAGCCCTCACCAAAAGTCATAGGGCGAGGTGCAGATTCTTGCAAATGAGAACGTTGAAAATCATCCTTGGGACGACTATTAAAATCATTAACATAAGAATTTCGAAAGCGATTGCAATTCATTTTAAAATTCTTATCATAAGGATCTTGCGACCCAATATCGAAGATCTTGTGACCCAAAATTCTCGTAATTCGTAATTTGACTTTCGTTATTCTCTCCCAAAGACTTTTTAGATGTTTCATTTTTTCGATTTGTAAGTATTGGCCAAAAGTCATAGGCATAGGGGGATTTTGATAATTATCATTATGGTTACCACAAAAATTGGAAGAAGACATGCTTACCCCAACAAAGGCTCGAAGTGGCGAATTCCACAAAAATGATGTGCGGCCAAAGAAATTAACGCGTTCTTAGCGCTCAAATGTAAAAGTCCTACAAAAATATTAGCACAAAAAATACAAATAGAAAGAAATACTAAATCAAATAAATTCTAAAGCAAACTAGTCCCTAGCAACGGCGCCATTTTGATTAAGGGTGAAAAGTAGCGCGTGTCAAAATGCCGATCGTTGTTTTCTATTCACCGCCTTAATACAAAAACCTAAACTATTGACTATAATCTTTTAAGGGGGTATAGCGGCCAAATCCGAGTATCGAAAAATCCACAGAGACTAGTGCTAGAATTTATAAGGTTTAATATTCCTCAAATAAAAGTGTAAAAGATGATTTGTTAACTAAAAAGAAATAAAAAATAAACAGGCATGAGTGTATTTAAACTACAATAATTAAGAGAATAAAAACTATAGGTCGCGTCAAATATCCCTCACCCCGAGTTAATTAGTATAAAATGGTTACCTGAGTTCGCGAATTATTAAGATTGAGTCTCGTTTCGTCAATTAATTAAATCAACAGTTGTCACACCCCTAAATTCGCATAAAAGTCTAATATGATTTTGGCGTATACAGATACCCTGAAAATTATGCATGCAAGGTCGTAAATACGGAACATATGTGATATACCCCATTAAATTTCCTAGGCGTAATATTTAGGACAACTCACTCGAAATAAACTCTGGAGAAACCATCACCAAAGCAAAGCAACCAAATAACCCAAAGTGAGTTCAATTCGACAAAACCTAATTTAAATTAGCCGCTACACATGATTAAAAGCATTAAATAAATTAAATTAATTAATTAAAGAAACTAATTAAATTAACACTACAAATTAAACTTGGCAAGAAATTATTAATAAAGCATGGAAATAAATGAACAAAGATAAGTGCAACAACCCGCCTAATGGGATACCGGGCGATCACTCCTATATCAAATTAAAACAGGAGTCACATATGGATCATTCTTAGCATCACTGTCGAAAATCCATTTAATTACTAATATCCTATTAGGCGAGCGTTAAAAACTTTTAATTAACTACTCTTTTTAAACAATTAAAATAAAACATCCACAAGTTAATGCTTAAATAAAACTGAAATGAAATAAAATAATCGAACACTCGGTCAAAATATACAACCATATCGAATTCTGTACTGAAAGAATAACTAAATGCAATTGAGACGTTGGCTTGAATGTTTATACAATACCTCCTATCTAGATTTCAATAATGGAAGCGGCTATCAAAAACCTTTACGCATCCACAGCTGCTGCAGCTGACGTCTGACTCGAAAGAAGTGCCATCCAGGCATCCCTGTGTCTGGACACCTATATAATATATAATATATAGCAAGAAAGGAAAAGTAGATAAACGGGTCAGAGCCCGAGTTTTGAAAATATTTACCAATTGCATAAATGCCTTATTATTTTTAGAAAAATAGTTTTATCTCATATTTAAGTTTGGTATCGCACTCCCATGAGATACCCCTCACCTCTCCACTAACAGTGCACTCCTAGCGCATCCCTATAAACATCCAGGTCTAGCTACCCTGCTAAACTAGGCTATCACCCAATCACTATCAACCCTAGATAGTCCAAGCAATGTACTAAGGGATAAACTTCACCCCAGTCTCAACGCTATGCCATGTTCGTGTGTGGGGTGTCTCGCAAAGCGAAATACAAACAAGGAACCCCCCCGATACACTACTACGCAACACGGTCGATCGTCGAGATCCGCCAGTCCCTCAGTACAGAAAGATATATATAAATATATATACCATAAGAATTTATAAAATAAGAGCACTAAGGATTAAACTTCTTCCCAGTCATAACAAACTGCCATATTCGTGCGTGGGGTGTCTCGCGAAGCGAAATCCAAACAAGGAATCCCCCCGATACACTACTATGCGGCAAGGTCAATCGTCGGGATCCATTAGACCCTCGGTACTCGATTAATCCATATATACATATTCATATTATAATATACATCCGGATCTATCTCCCGGACTGAGGATTTATATACAAGTATTTATCAATACTTTTCATTTTCTCAAAACTTCCCATTTCCCTTTTTATACTCAGGAAATGTAAATATAAAAGCCAATTCATTATCATGAATTGCTTTTACCAATCATATACTTTTTAAAAGCCAGTTTTATTATCATAAAAATGCTTTTTCGTTTTATATCATCCCATTTCCCTTTTTACACTCAGGAAATGTACCCAAAGCCATTTTCATTATCATGAAAATACTTTGATCAATCATATGCTTCCACATCCCTTCTTCCATCCGGGAGTGTTACCGAAGCCAAACCTTTATCCCATTTCCCTTTTTATACTCAGGAAATGTAAATTAAAGCCAATTTATTATCATAAATTGCTTTAATAAAACTAAGACCGCCCTTCCGGGTTTCCCCACTGGACGCGCCCCTAAATGGCTATCATCTTCCAGGGCCTATCAAACAAGACAACCTGGGAACCTACCAACATCGGGAAGCGGCCATATGCCTGCGGGAAAGTCAAGACCACACCCAGAATCCCCTAACCAGCGCAGTAAACAATAATCGCCCATATGGCCTATAGGACTATACCCACCCTGCATTCATTAGCCAGGGGGCATCACCATAACGCACGCAACTTCCCTTATGATAGCGATTTAGGGAGGTGTGTAACCATAATTTATCAATTATGAAAATCATTTACAGTTTTCCCATTTTGAAAATATTCATCAATATATTTTCAAAATCATTTATATCATATCATATATACATAATCACATAGTATATATATATATATACCATATATTCCTACCTGAATATATAAAAATGGCCATATTTGCTAAACCATCTATCGATGACCCTTAATCCCAAAGATTCTCTCAAGGAATCATAATCATGCATTCATATATGCATGATACTAAACCCAAAGTATTTCTTACTTTAATAAGTAATACATACTTAAGTCCCATCTATGGATTCATTTGGATATCTCCAAATATACTAATTCACTCTAAGTGAATTTACATATATATATATATATATATTCCCAGTTCACCAAGTCCTTTAGGAAATAACCCTCTATAATACTCTAATTTAGAAGGTCCTTAAACTTTAAACTCAAAGAGGAGAAGTAATACTAATCTCCAAAATCTTGGGCTGAAAATAGGGCACCGGTCGACTGGTCCTGGACCCCCGGTCGACCACGGGTTGCAAATAAGCCTACGAAACAAAGCAGTAGACCCTTTCTTCTTGACGCGGTCGACCGGCTTTAGGGGCGCGGTCGACCGGTCACACCAGGTCCCCAAAACTAAATTCCTCAAATCCATTATCCAACAAATCAAATTCATTATAAACTACCCCAAAAATTATCCCGAACATCTACGCAATTAATTCTAGCCGTAATTTTTCCAATTCCCGATTTGATTTCCGAGTTGATGATTTCAACCCGGAGCTGCCATCTTGTAAAAATCATATCAAATCGTAGAAAAATAAGAAAAATACGCGGTCGACGCCCACGCAATCATATCGAAAAGATCTACAACTTTCATGTTTTGGCCGAGAGATAAATAAATTCTTTTCCTGGCCAAAATGGGCCCCTAAAGTCACGGGTTACTATTCATCGTCTTCTCCGAGACGATTTCGGCCATTAAAGCTTCTCCCAAGCTTTTTTCGCCTCACCCAACGTCCTACAACCTCAAACAACTACAAATACACATATATTAGGGGTTCTAAACATCCTAGGACCCAAAACCACCAATTAATTTAGGTTAAAACCTAAGTTCCACAAATTGAAATATTATTGGGGTTTAATTGTTTTAACTCCCCAAAACCCATTTTATCCACGATAACCCACCCCAAAACCTTTAGGGTTTGTTTATACCAAACTACGGTATGAGATATTTATGCAAAAAGATAAATAAAGCAAGTAAACACTTGCCTCGTGGATAAAATCCGACGACCTCGAGTCGAATCCGGCGGAGTTTGGCCTGAATCTTCATTTTCTCCTCCTCTTTCTCCTTCCCCTCTCTCTTCTCTCTCTTTTCTTTCTTTCTTTCTTTTTTCTTTTCTCCCTCTCTCCCTCTTTATATAAGAAGAAAAAAGGGTTATACCCCTTAAAACCCAAAAACGACTCGTTACCCAATTACGAGTTACTTTTACCTCTAAAATTACCCGAAACTCATTTTCGACAATCGGACACTCTTTTCCCACTATCTCGAACATTCTGAGACTCATGGCACAGTCGAAATTCCCATCCGAGGTACTTGACCGCAAATCACTATTCCAACCCAAAATAAATAAATGCGAATTTTATAATTAAAAATCTTACCTCGTGTCGCTTTACTCAACGGTGACATATAATTAAAATATTTCGACCTATATAGTCCCAAAAATAATCACAACATCCTTCGAAAATCATTTAATCCTTGAAAATCCCAAAAATTACTATTTAGGGAAATTCCCCCAAATTACCAATTTATATTTATTTATGGAATTTAATTGTCTCCAAAAGGGCGGGTTGTTACATACTCCCCCCCTTACAACGGAATTTCGTCCTCGAAATTCGGATATAACCTACACCATCTAACTAGGATCACTACAAATCCTAAAACCTTAAGGGAAAGATACTAACCCAATGGTTCCTAACCATACACTATGCGGCTACCGCAATCGTAAAGTGACTCTAATAGCGTCACCTATCACCCATAATCTCTAGTGCTTCACGGCATAAATTTTAACTTTATATACTACGCCCATTCTATTTCAGGCGGTATATTAAACCATTTCACCAAGGTGCCCATACACCTTTCTAACTTGTGCACATCTGCAAAAACATTGCGATCGTCTGACACGTAACACTCTCTCCCAATAAGGGTCTCCTTTCCTCGGTGTAATACTCACCTATGGGTCCTTCGAACCCACGAAATTCCATTCTCCTAACCTCGGCGCCACTAACACTATCGAACTTACGTCCTAATAATACTAAGGTCTATGTGATGTCCTACCTACGCGGAACGAATATAATCCTAAGTATATCCCTAGTGCCCAAGGCCTCTCTTAACTTCCGACGTTTGCTTGGTTTCGTGCGTGGGACGTCTCGCCAAGGCGAAATCCAAACAAGGAACCCTCCCGTTACACTACTCCCTTGCGTTGTCGGTCATCGAGATATAGAGACCCAAGGCATACTAGCGGGACATCCTAAATCCTACCTACGCTAACCTATGAACGCATTTCTACTATCTTATCCTTTCGCCCATACGGAAGGAAACCTAATCAATCGAAGTGCCCACTTTCTATAGAAAGTGTCACGAACATAATACCCAAAATTTATCTTCTCAAAATCTGCCTTTTCATTAAGGCTGGTTATTATCCTCAAATCAATTTCTCTAAGTCCAACCTCACCCACCCACTTGTGGCGAGGGGACCACTTTAGTGCTTTTCCATAGCACCATATCTCCATAAATAAATCATCATCATGTGGCTCATAGCCTATAGTGGTTCATCCACACTATAAGACCTTTCCAGAAAATCAACATCCTCGCATCCCATAACAGCTCTCCACTCCCAACGCCGTTAAGAGTCATGTGTGGAGTGTCTCGCAAAGCAAAATCCAAACAAGGAACCCCTCAACACATTGACCCTTGACTTCGTTGGTTATGGAGTTCCGTTATTTCAAACATGCAATCGGGATATCCCTATCCCCTAATCCAACAAAAAGGTGGTCTCAACTCCTATCTCTAACTAAGAGTCATACCACCCTACGCTCGCACTATTTTTAAGTCCTTGCGCAAACAATAATGAGCTTTATCTTCAGCTCAACAATAATCCTGCGGCCTTAAATCATATATATAAGGTTGCCATATACTCAAAATCATGATAAGGAAACCTCTACTCATCGAAGTTCCATATCCCACAATAAATAAGGTGAACTCAACCTATATCTAGGTAAGACACCGCAACAATAACCTGCTCCCTCCAGGAACCATGGACACGATAGTCTTGCCATCATTAGCCTGCTATCGCTCCGATAATACCATCATCTTATACAATATATATAAAATATAAACACCCGCCTCTATGACGAGTGAAGGAAAACAAAATCCCGCTATCGCGGAAAAATACATAGACATACATGATATTATGTTATCGTGACCGCCATAACTCAAATTATACACACGAGTCTAGGGCTAACTAATACCGCGACTTTATCTAGCCACGCCAAATATACCTCCTCGATTGAGGTAAAACTCATAACAATATCCTTCTCATTCCGACTAAATCGGGGGGACTCATGGTTAAGACTATCGGTAAGATCCCTTTCTAACCCTCATTTCAATGAGGAATTTAACGTTAGTACCACTCTCTACTTCAGTGGTACTGCGGTACTCCTAACTACCATTATTTAGTAGTCACCGCCAAAATCCTTAACAATTACCATAAGGAGAGTGACCTCTACTCAGGCCCTCGTCCCCAACTTCCACCAGCTGCTCCAGCTAAGCCTCACCTCCTGCTGCCATCCAAGCCCCGCACACGATTCTCAAACGAGCGCGCAAAAGATTACTATAATCTTCTATTATGACAGGAGAACGAAATATCACAAGAGAAATCAACAATCCTAATCCTGAGGCTCTATAACAAATGAGAGCAACGCTGAAAGCGTAGTACATCCGCACAGATTCCTAAGGACACTAGAACCCGATGCTCTGATACCATCTGTAACAACCCGCCTAATGGGATACCGGGCGATCACTCCTATATCAAATTAAAATAGGAGTCACATATGGATCATTCTTAGCATCACTATCGAAAATCCATTTAATTATTAATATCCTATTAGGCGAGCGTTAAAAACTTATAATTAACTACTCTTTTTAAACAATTAAAATAAAACATCCACAAGTTAATGCTTAAATAAAACTGAAATGAAATAAAATAACCGAACACTCGGTCAAAATATACAACCATATCGAATGTTGTACTAAAAGAATAACTAAATGCAATTGAGCTGTTGGCTCGAATGTTTATACAATACCTCCTATCTAGATTTCAATAATGGAAGCAGCTATCAAAAACCTGCATGCATCCACACCTGCTGCAGCTGACGTCTGACTTGAAAGAAGTGCCATCCAGGCGTCCCTGTGTCTGGACACCTATATAATATATAATATATAGCAAGAAAGGAAAAGTAGATAAACGGGTCAGAGCCCGAGTTTTAAAAATATTTAGCAAGTGCATAAATGCCTTATTAATTTTAGAAAAATAATGTTATCTCATATTTAAGTTTGGTATCGCACTCCCATGAGATACTCCTCACCTCTCCACTAACAGTGCACTCCTAGCGCATCCCTCTAAACATCCTAGTCAAGATACCCTGCTAAACTAGGCTATCACCCAATCACTATCAACCCTAGATAGTCCAAGCAATGTACTAAGGGCTAAACTTCACCCCAGTCTCAACGCTATGCCATGTTCGTGCGTGGGGTGTCTCGCAAAGCGAAATCCAAACAAGGAACCCTCCCGATACACTACTACGCGGCACGGTCGATCGTCGAGATCCGCCAGTCCCTCAGTACAGAAAGATATATATAAATATATATACCATAATAATTTATAATATAAGAGCACTAACGATTAAACTTCTCCACAGTCTCAACAAACTGCCATATTCATGTGTGGGGTGTCTCGCGAAGCGAAATCCAAACAAGGAACCCCCCCAATACACTACTATGCGGCAAGGTCGATCGTCGGGATCCATTAGACCCTCGGTACTCGATTCATCCATATATACATATTCATATTACAATATACATCCGGATCTATCTCCCGGACTGAGGATTTATATACAAGTATTTATCAATACTTTTCATTTTCTCAAAACTTCCCATTTCCCTTTTTATACTCAGGAAATGTAAATATAAAAGCCAATTCATTATCATGAATTGCTTTAGCTAATCATATACTTTTTAAAAGCCAGTTTTATTATCATAAAAATGCTTTTCCGTTTTATATCATCCCATTTCCCTTTTTACACTCAGGAAATGTACCCAAAGCCATTTTCATTATCATGAAAATACTTTGATCAATCATATGCTTCCACATCCCTTCTTCCATCCGGGAGTGTTACCGAAGCCAAACCTTTATCCCATTTCCCTTTTTATACTCAGGAAATGTAAATTAAAGCTAATTTATTATCATAAATTGCTTTAATAAAACTAAGACCGCCCCTCCGGGTTTCCCCACTGGAAGCGCCCCTAAATGGCTATCATCTTCCAGGGCCTATCAAACAAGACAACCTGGGAACCTACCAACGTCGGGAAGCGGCCATATGCCTGCGGGAAAGTCAAGACCACACCGAGAATCCCCTAACCAGCGCAGTAAACAATAATCGCCCATATGGCCTATAGGACTATACCCACCCGGCATTCATTAGCCAGGGGGCATCACCATAACGCACGCAACTTCCCTTATGATAACGATTTAGGGAGGTGTGTAACCATAATTTATCAATTATGAAAATCATTTACCTTTTTCCCATTTTGAAAATATTCATCAATATATTTTCAAAATCATTTATATCATATCATATATACATAATCACATAGTATATATATATACCATATATTCCTACCTGAATATATAAAAATGGCCATATTTGCCAAACCATCTATCGATGACCCTTAATCCCAAAGATTCTCTCAAGGAATCATAATCATGCATTCATATATGCATGGTACTAAACCCAAAGTATTTCTTACTTTAATAAGTAATACATACTTAAGTCCCATCTATGGATTCATTTGGATATCTCCAAATATACTAATTCACTCTAAGTGAATTTACATATATATATATATATATATATATATATATATATATATATATATATATATATATATATATTTCCAGTTCACCAAGTCCTTTAGGAAATAAATAACCCTCTATAATACTCTAATTTAGAAGGTCCTTAAACTTTAAACTCAAAGAGGAGAAGTAATATTAATCTCCAAAATCTTGGGCTGAAAACAGGGCATCGGTTGACCGGTCCTGGACCCCCGATCGACCGCGGGTTGCAAATAAGCCTACGAAACAAAGCAGTAGGCCCTTTCTTCTTGACGCGGTCGACCGGCCTTAGGGGCGTGGTCGACCGGTCACACCAGGTCCCCCAAACTAAATTCCTCAAATACATTATCCAACAACCCAAATTCATTATAAACTACCCCAGAAATTATCCTGAACATCTACGCAATTAATTCTAGCCGTAATTTTTCCAATTCCCGATTTGATTTCCGAGTTGATGATTTCAACCGGAGCTGCCATCTTGTAAAAATCATATCAAATCGTAGAAAAATCAGAAAAATACGCGGTCGGCGCCCACGCGATCGTATCGAAAAGATCTACAACTTTCGTGTTTTGGTGAGAGCTAAATCAATTCTTTTCCTGGCCAAAATGGCCCCCTAAAGTCACGAGTTACTATTCATCGTCTTCTCCGAGACGATTTCGGCCATTAAAGCTTCTCCCAAGATTTTGTCGCCTCATACAACGTCCTAAAACCTCTACCAACTACAAATACACATATATTAAGGGTTCTAAACATCCTAGAATCCAAAACCACCAATTAATTTAGGTTAAAACCTAAGTTTCACAAATTGAAATATTATTGGGGTTTAATTATTTTAACTCCCAAAAACCCATTTTATCCACGATAACCCACCCCAAAACCTTTAGGGTTTGTTTATACCAAACTACGGTATGAGATATTTATGCAAAAAGATAAATAAAGCAAGTAAACACTTGCCTCGTGGATAAAATCCGACGACCTCGAGTCGAATCCGGCGGAGTTTGGCCCGAATCTCCATTTTCTCCTCTTCTTTCTCCTTCTTCTCTCTCTTCTCTCTCTTTTCTTTCTTTCTTTCTTCTTTTCTCCCTCTCTCCCTCTTTATATAAGAAGAAAAAAGGGTTATACCCCTTAAAACCCAAAAAACGACTCGTTTACCCAATTACGAGTTACTTTTACCCTTAAAATTACCGAAACTCATTTTCGACAATCAGACACTCTTTTTCGACTATCTCGGACATTCTGAGACTCATGGCGCAGTCGAAATTCCCATCCGAGGTACTTGACTGCAAATCACTATTCCAACCCAAAATAAATAAATGCGGATTTTCCAATTAAAAATCTTACCTCGTGTCGCTTTACTCAACGACGACATATAATTAAAATATTTTGACCTATATAGTCCCAAAAATAATCACAACATCCTTCGAAAATCATTTAATCCTTGAAAATCCAAAAAATTACTATTTAGGGAAATTCCCCCAAATTACCAATTTATATTTATTTATGGAATTTAATTGTCTCCAAAAGGGCGGGTTGTTACAATAAGGAAAGTAGACAAAAGTGATAATGAATAGTAAACTAGCACTTACATTAAATGGGTACACCAAAGAAAATGGAGGAGAGGGGTGTCTCCACAAAATCCCCAAAAATACTTCTCAAACCCTAACCTAAAAACTAAGTAAAATGAAGAGAGAAGGAAAAACTAGAGAAAAAAACTAGATATTATGATAGACCCTACAAAATTACACTAAGTATGCTATATATAGTAAGTTGGGAAAAGGAACAGAAGAAAAAGGAAAAAGGGATAAGTCTAATTAAGATAACAAAAGAAAAAGGAAAAAGAAATAATAAAAGGAAAAGGGGACATAGAAAAAACATCTCGACACAAAAAAAAATGCACGGTCAGTCGATCGTGGTCAAACCGGTCGACCGCGTGAACAGGGCAATGTCACACTGTCTCGGTCCAAGGCTAAAACTCCGAAACCCAGTCGACCGGTGGCAGTGGTGCGGTTGACACACTACATCAAACATCCCCCAATGATTCTGCAGTAACACCAACTTCGCACAAACCCACATCCATGGACCTGTTATCCCATGCCATAAACAACGTGATACCCAAGACCCATTTTGCGTTGAAACCGAGACCTCCATTAAAATTGGTCAAAGACCTGCCATTAAAATCGAGATATCCACTTTCCATGTCCAAACTTTATGAAAATGTCAAAACCCACCATTGGCAACAACCACCATTAATGGCCAAAGTGCAAGCTCCATAAAAGTGGTAAAAAAGACCCATTTGCGTATGTGGTCAAAAATCACGCGCCAATTTCGGACCAAAGTCCTCAATTTGTGATGAAACCAAAACTCGAGCTAAACCCGAGCCAAAATCCAAAATCGTCATATGTGTGAAATGTTTGCTGCAAAAGTGAAAGACAAAAGGACGTGGAGGGAATTAAACCAATTGTTAAAATATTAATAAAATATTAAATTAAATAACTTATAATTCTTCTTCGATTAAAGGTCCGCGTTTAATTCATCCGGACTCCGATTCGAGCACCGTTCATGGCCATGCGAAGCTTGGCCCGAGGGATACAACTTCCGTGAATACTTCGGGGAATAATCCCGAAGTCTAAAATTACGAAAATGCCCCTGAACGTGCGAAGCGCGACGGAACTTTATCGGAACGCGCTCAAACTTCATACTAAGCACCGTAACACCTATAAAAGTTCAATTATACCTCAAATAACATGTTAGCATATAAAACAGAGGTTGTCTGATTAACGAGCACAATTATAGGCATTAAAGTACCCAAGGGGGCTAAAATGCATAAGTTAAAAGGGTATAAAGTGCAATATTCGATACGAAACAGGTACCCCTAATCACCCCAGCTCCGATGGATCCAAACCTCATTTATCCAACATTCTCTTATTTTTAAAGGTCCGCGTAAGCGGCACCCCATGCCACCCCTACTCACTCCAAATCGGAGTTGTGATGAAGGTCGTTGGAGCACCGACAATAGGGGTGGGTGGTGGTGGGGATTGGGTGCCGCTAGTACGGACCTTTAAAAATAAGATAATATCGAAAAAAAGGGTTTGGATCCATCGGAGCTCCCGTTTGGGGTGAGTATGAGTGGCACAGGGTGCCGTGGGCGCGGACCTTAAAAAATAAGAGAATATTGGATGAATGAGTGTTTGAGCGACTAAATGAGTTAAACTAAAAATATGTGTCTTTTTTACAATATATATAAACTTTACTGTACGCACTAGAAAATGAAATAATTTTATATCTCTGACAGTTTCACAAACAGTAACATTTACTGTGTTAATATTACACATACAGTAAAATTTACTGTGTTAAAAAAAATGAAATATGTATATTTATCAAAAAAAGATCAATGGAGTACCTAATATTTCGATATTAACTTATTTTTAAAGGTCCGTGCTAGCGGCACCCAATCCCCACCACCACTCATCCCATTTGTCGGAGCTCCAACGACCTTCATCACAACTATGATTTGGGGTGGGTAGGGGTGGCATGGGTTGCCACTGGCACGGACCTTTAAAAATAAGAGAATGTTTGATAAATGGGATTTGGATCCACCGAAACTCCGGTTTGGGGTGAGTAGGGGTGGCATTGGGTGCCACGGGCTCAGACCATTAAAAATAAGAGCATATTGGATAAATGGGTATTTGAGTGGATAAATGAGTATTTGAGCGACTAAATCGGTTAATATATATATGTGGATACCCGAAATTTAGAACTATGGGCCTGGACGAGTAGCCCAGTCCTGGCGGCCCAAAGTCCAGGCCCCTCATCTTTTATAATTGATCCGGTCTCCCCCCACGATCCCATGAAGGGAAGTTATGGGGGAAATGGAAAACATGGAGGAACCCATCGCCTCCACTCATCTACATGCACATGTATATATTAAACCCTAGGTCCGGGGCAAAATGACAAGTTGTATTCTATATAATCACTCTCCGGAGTATATAGAAATAATATCGACTGCACCACCGTGGACGTAGGCACATCTTGGCTGAACCACGTACATCCTTTGTTGTGTGATTGGCATCTTGTATTCCTTGTCCTCTTCTTGATAATCTTCTTGATAATAATTGTCCTATTCCTTGTCCTTTGTTGTGTGTTGCATAATAATTGCATCCAATGGACATCTTAGGACCACTACCCACTGCTGCCGGCAATCGTAAATACCTGTTGGTTGCAACTGACTACTTCACCAAATGGATCGAGGCTGAACCATTGGCAAACATCCGAGACTCTGACATGATAAGATTCATATGGAGGAATATAATCACTCGATTCGGAATCCCCAGAACCATCATCACTGATAATGGGACACAATTCGAGAGTGGCCCCTTTCAGGACTTCTGTAACAAACACGGGATCAGGCACAACTTTAGTTCGGTGGCCTACCCTCAGAGCAATGGGCAAGCAGAAGCTTCCAACAAAACTATGATCGATGGATTGAAGAAGCGACTAGAGCGAGCCAAGGGCGCATGGGCAACCGAGCTACCCCATGTCCTATGGGCATACCGAACAACTCCTCGGCGAGCAACAGGAGAAACCCCATTTTTGCTAACATATAGCATGGAAGCAGTCATTCCACTAGAAGCGGGCTTGCCAACAATGAGATCCAACCTTGTTGACCAAGGCCAGAATGATGGGGTGTTGCTCGCTGAACTCGACCTCGCCGACGAGCGTAGAGAACTGGCCCTAGTGAAGCTTGCGAGCTATCAGCAACAGCTCGCAAAGTATAACCACAAAAGGGTTAACCCGAGAAGATTCCAAGTTGGGGACTATGTTCTAAGGAAAGTCCTGGGCAACACAGTAAGGTCATTAGACGGTAAGCTAGGCCCAAACTGGGAAGGACCCTTTAAAGTAACTAGGGACGACCTGCAAGGTGCATATCATTTGGAAACGATGGAGGGCAGAGAGATACCACGAGCATGGAATGCAGCTAATCTCAAGAAATTCTATTTTTAGATTCTCAAGGAATTCTATTGTTGAATCTTTTTCTTGTATTTGTTATGTGAAAGGAACAGTTCATTCCCCTTATTACTAATGAAATCAGTAACTGCATTTTATCACACATCTTTTTCCAAATCACAGGCACGATGGTCGATATAGCAGGGGGATACCCCTCATCAGGTCAACGTCATGAAACACGAGAGACCTCTTAGCATTGCCCCTGGCAATATATAAAGCCCTACAAAGGATTCTTAGGCAATGCGACCAGATTTTATACTGGCCATCAAACCTACTTTGATTGAGCAAAATCCTGACCGGATGAAGACATCCAATACCAGGTGTGTCCTCGCCAATTGCCCTACTTAGGCCTAAGGGAGTGTGACGACACAACCTAAAAGGTAAAATGGGGCACAATGGTATTTTGGTATTATACTGGACTGGGGGAACACTTGCATGGCAAAACAAAAAGAATTATGAAGCAGCAAGAATATAAAAAGATTGGATGAACACATTTAGTCGACAAAATTTACCAAAACACGAACTTTTCATTAATCTCTTATATTTACAACAGTGATAATACATGTTTAGTCGGCGAAGCTGGCCCAAAGCATTTACATTATAAAAACAAAAGACAAAAGAATAACAACTTGTTATATTTATAACAATGATAATACACGTTTAGTCGGCGAAGCTCGCCCAAAGCGTTTACATTATCAAAAGAAAAACAACTTGTAAAAAATTCAAGAAGGTGGAAGCCTCCGAATAAGATAGTCTGCCACTCTAGCTCTTCGTCCATCATCAGGAGCAGGGACCAGCTCTTCCACAACCTCATCTGCGTCCAACTCTAATAGTTGCCGAGGAATAGCATCAATGGGGATCCATCTATCATCCCTCCTGAATGGATTGGGCATCAGAGTGGAGGAGGACATCTCGTGACGATACCATAACATCGAGTTCCTCGGGACCTGAAGCTCTTTCAAGGCACTCAACCACCCTCTGATGAAAGAAACTTCCTCGAACTCGGATAGTCTTGTGGGAGCATCTAGCCAGCCTTGATCATAACCACCAGCCCACGCTTGTCGAGGACCCCTCTTGAATAAATGTCGCAATCGAGTAATGTCCCTTTGAAGCCCAGTAGCAGTTACATATGCTCGACGGACATCATCACGGAACTCTTACATATCCTTATCCCGCTGTTCTTCTGCTTCCCTGTTCCTGCCCCTGGTGCTCCTACCAGCTCGCGGGAGGGGAGGACGAGTGGAACCTCGAGGCATAGGAGGAGTATGTCCAGCTCGTGAAGATGAGGAGCCTTGTAGAACCGCTGAAGCAGTGCTCGACGCATGCTCTCTAAGATGCAGGACTTCCCTCCTCAGGTTTTCATTCTCCTACTGCAGGAATTCCCCAACTTGATTTATCTCGGTGGCCTCTAGTAACCTAGCTCTCAGTACATTGACTTCCTCTTGTACAGAGGCACCAATGCCTTCCATATCCTGGAGCCTGTCCTTCAGCCTAGCCACTAGCTCAGACTGCTCCTTATACTTTTGATTCCTTGACCTAAGAGACTTGCAAAGCCTAACAAAGGCCTGACAAACCTGAGGACTGGCATTGGGACCAAGAGTCCTGCCCAATTGAGATGTGGCAGGAATATACTCTTCTACATCAGTCAACTACAAGACATAAAAGGGCAAGGGAAAGAAAAATCAATCAATGCATTGGAAAAAGAAGCCTTTTTATTTCATTAATAAAGGTCAAGTACATCGAGCAGAAAATGGAAAAATTACAAGCAGAAGTACAAAAATAATCCTAAGAGAGGATTAACTAGCAACCTCAGGCTGCCCAGAGGTGGCTGGTTGCTTCCCCTTGTCAGCAGCAGCAAAGGCATCCCCCTCTACAAGGATGCCCTCATTCGCCTGGGCAGGACCAGCATCGGCAGGTGTTATCTGAGAGGTAAGATCAACACCCTCGATGGCTGGGGCAGGGGCTTCTTCGTCCACGGTTGGCCTTGGACCCGGGTCATGCTCATCGAACAGAGGAGACTTAGAATCAACACCAGCAGCTAGGAGGGCCTTGTTCCAGCCCTTCTTGAAGTTCAAACGGCTGATATAGCCTATCTGAACTTCGGCGTCTTCATAAGCAGCAGTCCACCCGGAGTTGTATGAATCCTCCTTGATGGTGGCTGCCTGGGACTCCTTCTCCTTCAGCTCCTCGGTCAAAGCCTTGTTCTCCTCCACAACACCCAGCTTGCTCAAGTAGACTAGGTCATAGGCCTGCCTCAGCTCGCTCAGCTCCTTAACCGCCGCATCCCTCTCTCGGTAAGAATTGATAAGGGCCAGATCAGAGGAAGCTCGAGCGGTATCAGCAGCCTTCAAATCAGCCTCCAGCTGAGAACCCCTGACTTCCAGAGCGGACTTTTGCTGCTCCAGCTCTCCATTCATTCTCACCAACTCGTCGTGAGAACGGTAGAGCACGGCGAAGTCAGTCACAAACTGCCAAAAATAAAGAAGAAATCAAGAAGGAGAAACAATTAAAACTTGTTAAGGAATTGAAAAAGGGAGAGAACCTTACCAAGGCTAGTCTCTGGCTAGCTTGAAGGGCTAATTGATCAGACCCCAGCGCCCTCTGGCGATCTGCAGGAAGAACTTCCCTCTCGAGCAGCGCAGGAGCCAGCTGAGGAGAAGTGGCAACCGAGGCTCCCTCGGGCAAAGCAGACACTGGGACCAAGGCTTGCCCAGCCTTCATCCTCGACTCCATCCTCCTCCTCTATTCCTCTCTCTCCCTCTCCATCCTCTTCCTCTCCTCCACCCTCTTCTTTTCCTCCACCTTCTTTCTCTCCTCCTCCTTCTTTCTCTCCCTCTCTCCTCTTCCTCTCTTGCTCCTGAGTGGAAGACCGAGAACCAGTAGCCACGGCCCCAGAAGAAGACTTTTATTTCTTTGACCTCTGTGCAAGAAACACATGGTCCTCATCATCATCGTCTCTAATCAGGTTCTTCCTTGGAGGCATCTCTTCGCCTGAACTGCTGGAAGTGCTCGACGATCCTCGAGCTTCAGAATCCTCTTCAGAAGAACTGCTACTGTCAGAGCTCCCTCCACCCAAATTACTCGCAGCTCCTGCAGGCTCACTCTTAGAGCTACTCTCCTCTTCGTCCAACTGGATAGGCTCAGCAGTAGTCTCTTCGAAAGAATCAAACTCTGGAACACTATCCACAGGCCATGCTATGAAGCTGGAGCCTGCGTTCTTGTACTCGAGCAAAAAGGCAGCAGACCTGGGATGCTCGCCGTCACCCAGAGGCTCCCTGATATTCCAAGCTTTCACCAACTCTGAGATGCGATCCTCGCTGAGAGCAGGCTCCAAATTCTTTGTCCTCGCTGTGGAAGAAAAAGCAAAGAGAGGTTAGAAAAGACACAAGTCAACAAAGGTTGAAACAACAGTACAATGTCTACCTATATATTCTTCCCCGTAAAAAGGGACAGTGAACCTCTCAGACCTCGACCCTTCAAACTGGGGAGGGAACTGCCAATTCCTAACGAGGAAACCCTCTTGCCAGTAGTCCTTATGGGAATCAAGTAGGTTTACTACCAATACCCTATCAGTACTCCTAGCTTTGAGGTATAAGACATCTGAGCTAGTTCGAGAGAAGGAATAACAGAAACAGATCTCGGCAAGTCCTAACCTAGTACCATACAACTGGTTTATTCTATGGATGCCATTTACTATCTTCCACACATTGGGCGAGCACTGTGCGGGAACAATATTGAAATAACCAAAAAAATGCAGAAATAGATCATTAGGGGGAAAAGTAAGTCCACCCTAGGAGAGCAACAAAACATGGATCCAGTGGGCATCCTCTATATCCCTAACGTTCCTAGGAGGAGAGGCACAACATTCAATATCTACCCACTCAGGAATATTGTAGAACTTCCTGAACTCAGAGATTGACCTATTTCCAATCTTCGCCATTGAAAAACTCAAGAAATTCTACAAACCAAAGAGAAAGTGCAAAGAAAGGGCACGAGAAGCTTACAGAACAGAAGATCGATTCGAGTGATGAAGAAGCACGAGCTCAAGACGACTAAGAAACAATGGGAATGGGGATTCAGAGAAGAAGGTACGAGGCGCTAGAGTTCTCAGAAGAAGGAAGAGTACTGGAAAGGCTGAAACGACGGAAGAAAAAAGTGGCTATCCCAACAAGCCTTCAATTCTAATCATAGCGCACAGATAGAGAAGCGGGTGCCGCCAAAGCAACTTCACAGTTTTCGAAGAATCACAAATCAGCCATAATGGCTGATCATTTAAATCCATTGGACCCATAAACACGGCCCAACAAATTTAGGGGCAATTGTGGATACTCGAAATTTAGAACTATGGGCCTGGACGAGTAGCCCAGTCCTGGCGGCCCAAAGTCCAGGCCCCTCATCTTTTATAATTGATCCGGTCTCTCCCACGATCCCATGAAGGGAAGTTATGGGGGAAATGGAAAACATGGAGGAACCCATCACCTCCACTCATATACATGCACATGTATATATTAAACCCTAGGTCCGGGGCAAAAGGACAAGTTGTATTCTATGTAATCACTCTCCGGAGTATATAGAAATAATATCGACTGCACCACCATGGACGTAGGCACATCTTGGCTGAACCACGTACATCCTTTGTTGTGTGATTGGCATCTTGTATTCCTTGTCCTCTTCTTGATAATCTTTCTCTCATATTTATTTGTGTTGCATAATAATTGCATCCACAATATATATATATATATGTATATATATATATATATATATATATATATATATTGACCCATTTATTTAACCAATTTATTAGTATTATTGTTTAATAATAACAACAAATGTGGCAACCTAATTAATATGTATTGTTATATGTAATTCCTGTTTTGAGATTTTTTTTAATTAAGTCATGTTGACTATTCAACCATTAATTAATTCTATTTTTAAAGGTGTACACAGTAAATATAACTGTCTGTGTAAATTTTTTAATTAAAATATTATGTACTCCGTGGATCTTGTTTGATAAATATATGAATTTTGTTTTCTTGTGAACACAATAGATATTACTGTATGTGTAATATTAACACAATAAATGTTACTATTTGTGCAAATGTAACAGATATAAAATTATTTCATTTTCAGGTGCAAATAGTAAATTTTACTTTATGTGTAATTTTTTTTCTTTAAAATTTTATAGGATTAATGGATCTTATTTGATATATCTCGACGAGCAGATTCCAAAAATAACAATTTTACGAAAAACGGATTTGTCAATCAAAAGTTATGATCATTTGAAGATTAAAAAAAAAGACCAACCACTTATGTAACTTCCGTTAGGAAATTACGGATGGTTGGTTTTAAAAGGGTAAAATTGTGAAAAATAGTCCCAAAAATTAGGAATATGACCTATTTAATGGTTGAAAAGTCAATAGGACTTAAATGGGGAAACTTTGTTCTAATAGGACCTATATATAATAACCCATTTTATATAATAATCCCAAACTATTTTAAATAATGATTTATTAAGAGACAAATAAGTCCAATTAAACCGCCCCTTTCTCACGCACGGTTAAAAGCTCTGAATTCTCATGAACAAGTATTTGTTTGTATAGAGATGGCAATTTAACTCCATAAGTAGAAGTCCCGATCCGAATCTAATGGGACAGATTTTAAAACTCGATTAATAAATTAGGAATGAGTATGGATTTAAAAAAATATATATTTTATTAAATAAGACGAATCAAGAGTTAATTCAAATAAAATCGTCCCGTCCCGTTTAACTTATGCTTACATAGGACCCTTTATAGATATGTTAATTACAATAAATAGATTATGAACTTTTGGGACCAAAAATAATATTGGTTATGGATATAAGACATTCAATTTTACATTTGTGAAAATAGTTTGTGTTTTTCATTAAGTTGAATTTATTTTTTCAAGAATACCAATTTTACCCTTAACTAAAAAGTTCATATTATAGTTTTAGGAAAATAAACTTTTCTTTTATAAAAATGGTCCCTATTGTAGTTTTAGGACAATTAACTTTTCTTTTACAAATATGGTCCCTATTATATTTTTAGGACATGTAATAATGTTGGTTATGGATAAAGGACACTAAACTTTTTTTTTGTTTGTAAAAATACTCCCTATTTTTGCAAGTTGATTTTATTTTTAATAAAATACCAATTATTCATTATATTAGAAACTATAAAATAATATTTGTCTTCCAACCACCAAGTTTCCTTTGCGTCTTCGATCGCCGTATTCTTTTTGCCTTCGATCACCAGAGGGATTACTGTCACCGATGGTCCAATCGAGAAACAGTAAATATAAATTTACGATGTAAAAAATACAAAAAACTATACTGATTTTTTAATTTCTCAAACACCACAAATTTTGTTTCACCATTTGACATCATATTATCTCGTAAATCCGCAAACTTGTGAACTACAAATTCAAATTTGTAAATATTTCACTGCAAAATTAAGTTTGCAGAGTCAAATGCATAAATATTTTTTACTGTTTGAAATCTCATATTTTAATTTGAAGAGTAAAATCTTTTGAATCTCCAAAATAAAAATCATGTCAACACTTACTATCTGCTTATCAAGAAACCTCTTATTCACAATAACAATAGTTTTTGCATATAACAACTTGCTTGCACTTTTCACTCGAATGAGATGGTACAAGCTAAACTAAGTTATCACATATAGGAATGGAAACAAATTAAATAAATACAAAAAAATTATTAGAAGGACGGATTGGAAACTTCCCTAGTTCACCATTTTTTGGGCATGAAACTTTTGATATATTTTGTTAATGGATGATAGATAAAGGTGTTGATCAGATGAACATATTTATATGAATATTTACTAGGGAAAATGTATGTTATCAGCTTGTTAAAAGAAAAGGGCTTTACTTATTAACTGATTTCGTGGAAGGGACGTGAATTAGAGATTCATCTAATAGATATGGAACATAGTTGGTGTAAGATCTTTTATAAGCATTCTTATCACAATAAAAGGCAAGGAAGGAACCTAAGGAACAATAAATGCTCAATGATAGTGGTGTATTAATGGAAGCAAAGGGGAATGTTCAAGCAATAAATATGATCTCATTCAACACTCTTGTATGGAGGAAAACCAACAACAATTCTAAGTTCAAATTTTCATCCATGTAAAATGTTTCGTTTGTGTATTTAATTGAGAATGAAGATTGAGACACCTTTTTTCATTTGTCTTAAGACCATTCAAATAGCCAAAAATGTTATCACTGGGATATATATCTTCAAATATGTCCATTTCACTTAGCATAGCATTATTCTCCATGTTAACCTAAAAATGTGATGTTTCTCTAAGTGATTAAAACAAAAATGAGGACTAGCTCTCATACCGGTTGAGAGTGCACTTCACATATCGAAACGGAGAATATACCAAATTAAAATTTTGTGTATATATTTTAATTTGTGCTTAGTCAAATAGCACATCCTATGGATTTATGGGACGTGATTTACCAATGATATAACTACAAGCCAAATTTTATTCTTAATTGAATATTTAAGTTATAAATAATTCGAAAAAGTAAATAACATATAACGGCGAATGTATGAGGAAAATCCCATTAACGAAAAACCACATCGGGCCAATGCAACAATCTCACTAAAACTTAATAAAGATTTACAGAGGGAATAAATGTGTTACGATCACACAACTCGCTGACTCACACTTACCCTTTTTTCACAAATTCCTAGCAAGCCAAATACCTATATAATGTTGACGAGAATCCTAACATATGTGATGCCTTAATTAACTGATAAAAAATGTTGCCTTTAAACCAACTCGAGCATTTTCTTCTTTATAGATGAGGAATTTATTGATGAACCACACTATCACAACAATCTCCAAATGAATAAAGGTATAAAGTTTAAGAAGATTAATGGTGACAATATGTTTGACGACTCACAAATTTTCTTCTTCTTCTTCTTCTTCTTCTTCTTCTTCTTCTTCTTCTTCTTCTTCTTCTTCTTCTTCTTCTTCTTCTTCTTCTTCTTCTTCTTCTTCTTTGTTATTGATCGATCAATTAAAGACTGATCAAATGCAAAAAAAGAGAAAGAAAAAGATAAACTACGATTTAAACTAACTTTTTTTCTTTAAAAGGTTTTGAGTTCTTAAAAAGGAAAAAACAAAAAACTTGACTTCTCTCTTAGATATTTTCTCTCTTAAAATATTTGAAAATTAATTAAAATAAAGAGAAACAAATTATTTCTTTTGTAGATTTTGAGAGCCATAAACAAGCTAAGACACCCACATATACCATCCTTAGGGTGTAACAGTGTAAGTTATAGAGTCCCATTAACCATCAAGGTGATTCGAGACAAAAATATCTGAAAAGATATTTGGATTTTCAAATTGTAGATCATTTTGGTCGTCACGGATACGACCAAAGTTTTTGAGGACACAAAGCATGGGCGACCCAAGGTCGTTCGTGGTGCTAGAGTTTTTCAATGATGAAAAATAAATTGGTTAAAGATCTTGAAATTTGGAGAATCTTTTTTGGACATCAAGGACAAACTCTCAAAATGTGTTTTGGAAATCGAAATAAGATAATCCCATAAGCGAGGGCGTATGAGTATACTATACTCTTACGATCTCCCCATTTTATCTATTATGTGTTAAAACACACAACACAAGATTACAAGAAAATAAAGAAATCTATCACCTATAACCAGCCCAGCCAAAGGCATATAAAAGAAGATAATAAACAAGAGAATCCGATGGAAACAAGACACGATTTAACTTTGCAAGAATAATTTGAGACATGTTTTTCTTCAGAAATTAGCAAGCTCGTCAATATATAAATATGTAAAGAAAACATTATGCTGAACGTCAGTATAATCAACAAAAGATATAGGAAATAATAGAAGGTCATATCTCTTATTCTAACTAGCATATTATTTTAAATACTCTACTCCCCCTAAATAAGGTAACTCCCCCACCCACAATTTGCTCCTTACTAAAAACTTATCCCCATTTTTTCAAGTAATACGTAAAGGAAACAATACAAGGAACCAAAATTAAAGAATAAAATGAGGTAGATAATATAAAAAGTCCATAAAAGTAAATATGAGCAAATTAGAGCGTGTCGTTGAGATATCAAGATAGATCTATTTCGCTCAACCAATCTCTAAGAAAAAATGATTTTACAAGGAGATAACCACAAGGATATGAAAATGAAGATATAAACTCCTAAACATTTTGTATGAGGATTAATATGAACATAATTTATTTTACTAATCAAAAGTGAGTTTATGAAAATGTTCATAATCAAGGAAATATTATAAAAAAGGTTGATAGCATGATGATTTTTATAAACCACTAACATTATATTATATCCCATTTGTGAAAAAAAAAAAATGAACACCATTATGAGAAAAGGCCCAAGCTCAAATTAAATAAAGATTAATGAATCTTAATATGAAAAACACAAATCTTCGATTCTTGTGAAATTTCCAACACCCTTTTGGATAATTTTCAACTACCACTTCCCCCTCGAATAAGTAATTTATTGGTTAAAAATATTAGTCTAATATCCTTGGGGTAACCCAAATTTTGGATAGATATTGATCTTTGAGACGTTTCCTCAAAACGTGTCTTCATGTGTACGGTGAAGTTCGGAAGTCGTGCACATGTTTTAGGTAGAAATCATTCATAGCCTAAACCATGATGTCATATGCGTGGGTCCAAAACCCAGTCGTGTGCATGCTTGTAGGCAACATGTATAATACACCTAAACAAATGTACAAAGCAATGCATTTTTGAAGTTTTTCACTTAATATTATCATAAAAATCATTTTTCAATGTATAATCTAAATGTGTTCGTGTGTATGTAAGCCTTAAGACAATTTAACCAAAAATTACAACAAAAGAATATAATATTCATTCTTCAGAATTGTATGTGAAAACTTTGACGTAGAGAAGTCGTGAATGATCTTAAGTTTCAATGCACATAGATTCCAATGAATGAGACTCTTTCTAGCTATCGCCTATCTATGTAATAAAGATTTTTGGACCGATTTGTGTAAGACTCAATGTTTTTTCATGGTAAGTATCCAACCAAATTATAATAACACTTATTACGATATCTATTATATCTTCAGTAAGGGCAACATCGTGCCCGTACTTATACTATTGAAGCTTTGCGTTCTATATTTATTATTCATCACTAAAGTCGATCGTTCTCTTACCTGCGGTGAGCAGTTCAATTTTTCTTGTGAAAGTGTTCTTCAAAGGCATTAATTATCCCTGAGACATGGATATGCAAGCTTCCTATAGTCACTATCAGATTAGTCTTCGCGATATCGGTAATGAGAATTGGAAGCATCACCATCATAGTGAGATCAAATAATAGATTTAACACATGGAAATAGGGATGAGATGAACCCGTTATTTTATGAATCATGGTAACTTTAATGATCTTTTAGTATGTTGGACATAATACATCACTTGGAAAATAGACATTTCTAGTGAAATTAAATTAAGTGGTGCGTTACCCCATACGGTACCAATTGAAAGTGCAAAAAACTTACAAGTGTTGGGTTGATCAACCACATAAGTAAAATCTTAACAATAAAGATATAAAAACATGTGCAATTTATCATTGGTATTGATCACTTTTTAATACTAATATATACAACTTGTAAAAACAATTCAAATATCACTCTTAAAGTTTATAGAAACAAATTAAACAATTGACAAAATATGAGTACGTTATTATAAGCCTCAAATATTCAACTCATAAATGCATCATCAATTAAAACAATATAAGATATATCTCTACAACTACATCCGCAAGTCTCAAATGAAATATTCCACTACACAGTCTCACTACAACATCAACCCAATTGATAATGTGAATATATATGCCAAATTATCCTACCAATATACAAGTCAACTAAATCCAGAATACTCAACTCACAACTGAAAATGAAAGATAGTACATCGTGTTGATGAACCTACATCAAATCTCCTGATGATGATAACTAGAATTGAGACGATGGGTAATCTTTGCTAATTGGGTAAGAATATACTCGCCTGGACAAGCCCTAGCACTTGAAAGGTTTCCATGAATATAAATATGTCAACCCAATAAGTTACCAAAGTTACACATCTCAAAATGAGTTATATATACTAGTGATAAGTCCACGGTTACATAGCCTACTAAGGTAACCAACCATATGCCACAAAAATCTCACAATCCATTTTAATTTAATCTTCCGTTTCAATAATTAATAAATATATTAATTAATTAAACTAAAATAGACACGCGTCCCTTGTACCTGACCATCTCTGGAATTTATTATACGCACACATAAAGACCGTCACACAACCAGACACCACCTTTTTTTTGTGTTTGGAACTATAAACATGAATATATCACATTATGCACAAATCAATCTCATCATACAAATGGTCACCACCAATCCCTCTTTTGGTTGGAACTATAAACATAAATAATCCAGTGATGTACAAAACAAAATACGATCACGTCGACTGAACACCGCCTTTTGATAGCTCGGGTGGGTAAAATAACATATGGCATGAAGCATAAATAAACTAATGCTCCCACAGCACACAAAAAGGAATAATTCTCTCTCTCGGCACGCACCCATAACCACATCTATTTATCCATCTCATTTAATAATTATCATTTTCATCCTCATTTATCTTGCTACTTATCATAACACTCGTATATTCCATTTACACCACCCTTCATACCATTCTTACTAGTCTCTAAATCGTTCATTGACTTATTTCATTAACTTCTAAAGGGATTCTCAATACGATCTGGGGGGTCATATCTAGTATGTGACTACTCATCAATTTCAACAGTTAATAAAAGAGATAAGTTAATTAAAGGAATCTTAAAGTCTTCACTCTCACCCGTCTCTAGACTCCGTGCATGGGACATCTCATAAATGAAATCCATGTAACAACCCTCGCTTTTGGGAGCCCATTTTATATTTATTTACTATGCTGAGTAGTTGCATATATTAGATGTTGCATGTGGGTAAGTATTAATTTGAGGAAATAAGTTAATATTTACTAATAAGTTGCATGATACCATGTGTGTAAGTAGTTGTTACCATATGGTGTTCTATTTTGTCACGAAGATTTAAAATGGCAATTTGAATTAAAATGTAACCGGAACTTGAAATGGCTTATAAAATCTCCAAATGATAATTTGGAGGGTGTAGTTAGTTCCGGGAGGTGCGAGACAGTCGAAATGTGTGCCATATTGTATTTTGAGATTTTGGGCACTTTTGACTGGTTTTGGCATATTGCGTATTAGAACTTAACTATTGCGGTATTTTTACTTAAGGGTTGGAGACTTTTAATCTTAAGCCACGTTTAGTCTTTCCCCAAGTCTTTCATTTCCTCTTATTTTCCCTAAGTGTTCTAGCCCTAGAGTTAGAGAGAGTGAGAGTGGAAGATTGGAGAAAAAGAGAGAAATCTTGAAGATTTGTGGTTTGATCTTGCTTTCTTCTTCAACCAAGCCTGATATTGAAGCCCCAAGGCAAGTTTTCTACTTGCTATTGTATGGTTTAAGATGAATAATTATTATGGGTAGATATGTATAGTTTTGATGTTGTATAATTGTGGTTTTTGGTTGGATTTATGGGTATCAACATCTTTGGTAGAGATAGATTGTTGATTGAGGTAGAAAAATGTTGTTGGGAGCATTTATGATCTTTTGGTATCATTAAATGTAGTTGGATGATTTTGGTTGGTTAATGATTTTGGGGTTTAGAAGATATTAGGAGAAGGGGTCTAGGTCTGCAATGGCCGGTCGACCGCGTATCTCAGACCGGTCGACCAGGCCTTCGGAAGAGGGCTCACTGCTTTCTTTCAAAGGCATGAGATAAGGTCGCGGTCGACCGCGGTTCTACCACAGGTCGACCGGTCCATCCGAAATGAACTTTCTGCTTTCTTTCAAAAGCTAAACTTTGAGACGCGGTCGACCGCGGTCTTGGGATCGGTCGACCGGTCCCCTGTTTTCTCAAACCATTTCCTACTTTTGTTTTTAAATCCTTTCTTTCCCCTAGGAACTTAGGACTCTTCTTGAATGAAGTAAACCTTGGCTTTTAGAGTCCTAGTTGAGTTGGTTGTCACCCTAGTGTTGAATGGATTTCACTTGGGGTTAAGTCCGGGGGAGGGATTGTCCTAGTGATGTTAAGGCATCACTTTTCTTTGTGCATCCTAATAAATATGGATGGGAATTGTAGGCCCATACTTGGAGACTTTAGGGGCTTAAATTGAGTTATATAAAACCTCATGTTTGGGAAGTGAATATGATCCCTTGGAGATTTATTAGAGGCATAACCTAGGATGAGTAATGAACTAACCTATGATAACGGTTTCAAACAAATGAAACATGTAAATGTAAATGGAAATGAAAAGTATGGTTTTTATAGTAAATGCTAATTTACTTAAACACACCTCTCTAAATGCTATCATAAGGGAAGCTCGCGCATGAGGTGATGTTCCTTGACTAGTGAATGCAGGGAGACTATATTCCTCGGCCATATGCGGGTTTATTATATGTATTTTTTCTGCGCTAGTGAAGTAATTCCGGGTGTGGTTATGACTCACTCGCAGGCATATGGCCACTTCCCGACGTGCGTTAGGTACCCAGGCTGCCTTGTTTGATGGGCCCCTGGAAGATGATAGTCATTTAGGGGTGCGCCCAGTGGGGAAACTCGGAGGGGCGGTCTTAGAATCGTTATATGCATAAGAATATAGCTTTTCTGAAACTCAAGTGGGACTTGAGGGTTGTATAATTCCACTATATGATATTATGACAATTACATTCCTGCTAAGGAATGGGAATTGAAATGAAATAAGAAGATAATGTTAGTATATTCCTATTAAGGAACTGAAACTGGATTAAAGTGGAATTTGGGGGAATAAAAGCTTTTAATTTAGTTTTAATTTAATTTTGCATAATTTCATCTTCATGCATAGTCTCTTGTAATCATGTCATCTTCACTTGTTTTCTTATGATTCATGCTTAGGTTGTTAGAGTGTTGTTTTCTATACCCATGTTTCGCTATTCATATCTAGCATGCTTTTTGTTCATCTGGGAACTATATAAACCGGGTCCTGACCCGTTCTTTTTCCTCTGTGTTGTGCTTGTTATTGTATCCGCCCAGGTGCTCCTCCGCAAGGACGCCCGTGTTGATATTCCTACTCTTTTATTTTTAAGGAGCTGTATGAAATTGCGGATATTACAGGATGTTTTGTTAGACGCCGTCATTCTTTTGATATCTAGTTATGATCGGATCTGTCACTCGGGCGAGTGGCCCAATCTTGTAATTGTATAATGAATGTAAAACATAACATATAACTGTTGTGATTACTTTTGTGTAGCTGTGAACCGACAGCATATTCGGTTCTTCTCTTTGTATATAGTGGCTTTAGTCATATGTTAATTATGTTCTTGGAATTCCACTATTGTTCTAGAATGGGTTGTCTAAATTGTTTTTCTTAATTTAACTTTTAATTACATAAATTGTTTTGGCAACCCGTTTTCTGAATTGTTGGGTGGTTTTCTCGGTTACTCTTACTATATTTGTGGTGCTGAGAATGATTTCCGTCCACGATTACCGTATATGTCGGAGTATCGGGCTGGCCACCCCTTATTTCGGAGTGCGGGTTGTCATAGATGGTATCAGAGCACTGGGTTCTAGAGTACTAGGATCTATGTGGACTTGTCACGATCTACCGTAGCGTTCTTTGATATAGAGCCTAATGATAAGACTGCTTTGCTGCTATAATTGCGATCTTCTGTGAAATAGATTTTTGTGAATTGTATTCTAACACTATTGTCCCTTCATCGCAGATGCCGCCAAAGAGAGGCCGCCCTGCGAGACGCAATAGAGTTGTAGAAGAGGATGTTGGTCCTCCACCGCCCCAAAAAATGTACAAAAGACTAAAGTACCCTTGGGCTTTCCCAAAATTACTTATCTATCCAATTGAATTATAACTTATTAAAATTATGGTTTTAACCCCAAAATTTATAATTATTAATTTAAATCCCATAAAAGTTTAACAACCTTTCAATCAAACTTTGAATCCCATTTTATTTCACATTGGCTTTAAATTCGCATTAATTGATTATAAATTAACAAATTTAAATTATTATTAATTCAAAATTCCTTTTAGTTAATTTAATATCTTCTAATTAATTAATTAATTATCTTTAAAATTACGGGGTATTACATTCTTCCCCATAACAAAAAGAATTCAGTCCTCGAAATTCAAATAAAATAACACATACCTGCCTCAGAATAACTGTGGATAATGTTCCCTCATCATATCCCAAGTGGACTCGGCCTCATTATGATAACTCCACTAAACATGAATTATAGGTATCTCCTTAGACATCAAAATGTGGACTCTATGGTCTAAAATAGGCACTGGATCCTTGTTATATGATGCATCGGACTTTAGATGAATATCCTCTAAGTATGTGTTAATAGGTAGCCTCATCCCATAAAAAATGACAAATCATGGATACATGGACACATTATGTACTCTTATTCTTACTTTGGGTAATCTTAATATGGTCCCAAATCATCTTAATCTCCTCTCTTATTTTCTAAACGTACTCGAACCCAACAAGCTACTTTTGCCCTGGTTCAACCAACATACGGGTAATCTACAGGGTTGCCAATACAATGCCTTATACGGTGCCATACCAATCGACTTCTGATGGTTGTTGTTGTAGACAAACTCCACTAAGGGAAAATGCACCTCCCAACCACCCCTGAAATCCAAAATGCTTGCTCGAAAAATATCATTTAGAATCTAGTTCACCCGCTCCATTTACCTATTTATTTGACGATGATAAGACATACTCATGTGTAACCACATCCCCATAACCTCTTGAAATATACCCCAAAACTAAGGTTCAATGGTTAGATCCCTATAAAAAATGATCTACAAAGGTATTCCATATAATCGAATAATCTCTGATATATATACAATCGTATTTACTGCTATACCGTGAAATCTGTGCAGACGTGGAAGAAATGTGAAACCTTCATCAAGCATTCCATTGTAACCCAAATGGAGTCGTAATGTATAGGCATCAATGGAAACCCTAAGATAAGTCAATTTAAATGATGTCCCATTTTCACTCGAGAATAGGTAAGGACTGAAGTGTACCCGACTGTCGCTAGTGATCTAATTTCACCATCTGACATGTGTTGCACTGGGACACAAACATAGTAATGTCTCGCTTCATACCTTCACACCAATACTGCCTCCACATATCGTGATACATCTTATCCCCACCAGTAAGTACTAAAAACTGCAATCTATAGGCCTCCTTTAGGACTGCCCTACACAATTTCTCATCTAAAGGTACCATTAACCTCCCTTTGTAACACAAATAACCATCTTAACAACCATTATAAAGAAGTACATCGATGGCCAAAAGTTCAGCAACCTTTTCCTTACATGTTATGTCATCTATCTATGCTTGGAATATCCGCATAATAATATTGGGAATCATTTTGATCATCCTTATAAAAGCATCAGCCAACTCGCCAATCACCATAACTGAACCCATATCTGTTAACTAAAAAGTATACAAACTTCCCTTTGATCATCAACTCATAGCATATGCCACCACATTAGCCTTCAGTGGGGTACCAAATTTTAAACTAGTAGTCCTTAGTGAACTCGAACCACCGCTATTGCCTCATGTTTAAGTCCTTGTGTGTGAACATATACTGAAGACTCTTTTGATCGCTAAAAATCCTGAACTTCTCACTCCATATATAGTGCCTCCAAATATGTAGTGTAAACACTACCATCGCTAACTCCAAATCGTGTGTCGAGTAATTAACCTCGTGAGGCTTCAATTGTTGAGATGCATAAGAAATCGATCAATCTTACTACATCAACACCCTACCTAGACCCTGTAGGGAAGCATAAGTGTGGACTAAATACTCTGTCCCACTCCTAGGTAGAGCTAAAATTGGAGCCAAAGTTAACTTCTCCTTGAGAGTACAGAACACCGACTGACACATTTTAGTTTATACAAACCGAATACCCTTTCGGGTCAACTCGGTCAATGAACATGTTATCTTCGAGAAACCCCAAATGAACCTCCTATAATAATCAGTCAATCCTAAAAAGATACGATAAACACGAATGGAGATTTGGTCTGCCTAAAATAAAACTGAACTCATATGATCCATATCCAGTCAAGAAGGTAGTCTTTGGCACGTCCTCCCCAAATGCCCTCAATTGATGATAGCCCAAACACAAATTAATATTTGAGAAGAAAGAATCACCCTATAACTGATCAAATAAAACATCAATCCTCGGTAAAGGGTACTTATTCTTCACCGTCACCTTGTTCAAGTCATGGTAGTAAATTCAAAATCATAGTGAACTATCCCTCTTCTTTACAAAGATAATGGATCTCCCCACGTTCATTTATAAATTTTTCTTTATATATTTTCACCCCTATGGAAAGTGTGATTCTGGTTGGGTATGTTTATAAGGATTATGTATTTTAAATGGGTGAACGAGATTTACATGTTGATTTGACACCGTTTGCTATTTGGGATTTTGATATTATATTGGGGATGGATTGGTTATCATTGTATCATGCTTCTGTTGACTATTTTCAATAGGAAGTTACATTCCATCCACTTTGTGAATCCGAGTTCTAATTTACAAGAGAAGGAATGTTGTTCCTAATTGTCTTATTTCTTAAACTAAGACCAACAAATTGTTACATAAAGGTTGTATATGGTATTTGGCCTATGTGGTTGATACTAGCCAAAAGACACTTATAATTGAAATATACCAATGGTTAGAGAATTTTTCGATGTATTTCCAAAGGAGTTTCCAGGATTTCCACCCGATATGGAAGTTGAGTTTTCCATTGAATTAGTTACAGGCACTAGTCCAAATTCCATTACTTAATACAAAATGGCACCAACATATTTAAAAGATTTGAAAGTTCAACTACAAGATCTGATAAGCAAAGATTTTCATTCGGCCTAGTGTTTCTCCATGGGAATAATGCGATTGTGTAATGATTATTGGTAATTGAGTAAGGTGACCATTAGAAACAAGTATCCACTACCACGTATTGATGATTTGTTTGATTAATTATAAGGTGCCATAATGTTTTCAAATATCAATTTCAGATCGGGTTATCACTAATTGAAAGAAATACACAATGATATTTCCAAAATAGTTTTTGAACTCAATATGGGCACTTTGAGTTTTTGTTGATTCCATTTGGATTAACTATTGCTCCAACAGTTTTTATGGATCTTATGAAATGGGTATTCCACCCTTTCAGTTATTCATTTGTGATTGTGTTCATAAATGATGTGTTGATTTACTCACTTAGTATGTAGGAGCATGAAAAGTATTTAAGACTTTTATTATAAATTTTAAGAGAGAAAAAAAATTATTTTTTATGTTAAGCAAGTGTGATTTTTGGTTAAATCAAATTGTGTTCTTAGGGCATATTATCTTAGAAGATGGAATATATGTTGATCCAAATAAAGTTGAAGCCATTATTGAAAGGAAGAGTCTTAAAAATATGTCTGAAATTAGAAGTTTTATAGGATTGGAGGGTTACTATCGTAGATTTATTGTAACAACCCGTCCTTTTGGAGACAATTAAATTCCAAAATTGAAGTATAAATTGGAATTTGGAGATTTTCTCGAAATAGTAATTTCTGGGATTTTCAAGGATTTAAGGATTGTCGATAGGTGATATATTTACTTTTGGGGTTAAGTAAATATGTCGAGGTATTTTAATTGTATGTCGCCGTTGGGTAAAGCGACAGAAGATAACATTTTAATGGAAATACCGCATCTATTTATTATGGGTTAAAATAATGATTTGCGATCAAGTACCTCGAATGGAAATTTCGACTGCTCCGTGAGTCTCGGAATGGCCGAGATAGTCGGAAAAGAGTGTCCGATTGTCGAAATTGAGTTCCGGGCACTTTAAGAGTTAAGCGGGCTCGTAAATTGAGTAAACGAGTCATTTTTGGGTTTAAGGGGTATAACCCTTTTCTCATTATATAAAGAGGGGGAGAGCGAGAAAAGAGAAAGGAAAGAAAGAAAAGAGAGAGAAGAGAGAGAGGAGGAGAGAAAAGAGGAGAAAAGGGGAGATTCCGGCTAACCTCCGCGGGATTCGGCTCGAGGTCGTCGGATTATATCAACGAGGCAAGTGTTTACTTACTTTATTTAAATTTTGCATAAATATATCATACCGTAGTTTGGTATAATCAAACCCTAAAGATTTTGGGTTGGGTTTTCGTGGATAAAACGGGTTTTCGGGAGTTAAAATGAATAAACCCCAAAAATTTCATAATTGGAGAAACTTAGAAATTAATCTAAATAAATTGGTGGTTTAGGGTTCTAGGATGTTTAGAACCCTTAATATATGTGTATTTGTAGTTGGTTGAGGTTGTAGGACGTGGGGTGAGGCGACAAAATCTTGGGAGAAGCTTTAATGGCCGAAACCGTCTCGGAGAAGACGATGAATAGTGAGACCTGCGTCTTTCCGAATCGATTTGGCCTTGATGCTAATCGATTCGGCTCCTGGTCAAAAAATAAAAATTGTATATCGTTTAGATGCGTTCGCGTGGGCGGCAACTAGGGCTGTAAACGGATATTCGAAAATCCGCATCCGTCCGATATCCGATATCCGAATCCGAATTTACGGATATTTATCCGAAAAAATGAAAACGGATACGAATATGGATACTCTGTAAAAATATCCGAGAAAACGGATACGAATATGGATAGTACTAGTATCCAACACAGATAATCCGTATCCGATGCGGAGTATCCATTTTAACGGATATCCGTTTTACCGGATATCCGTATCCGCCAAAAATATGTTTAAAATATTACTAATAATATTAGTATTGGTATTATTAATAAAATAATATTAAAAAAAAAACTTAATCGTTTATTCCCTAAACCAAAACAAACACATACACCACTCAAAATTAAAATACCCTAAAGTTATTATTTTATTGTGTATATTATAAAATGCCATGTATTTATTTATTAGGTATATTATCATAGAGTTACACTAAAGTTACAATACACCCTATCACACACAACATACACCAACTAAAGAACATTTACCCCACTCAAAAAAAAAAAAAAACTAATTTCATTTCATTTCTCTTTCGTACAAAACAAGAGAAAAGAAACCCTCATCTCACTCCACAAAAACCCTCATTTCATCACCTCCCCCTCCGCCGCATCATCCCGTCGCTACTCAATTTCTAGGTTTAGAGTTATGTTAACTGTCGTTCCATACACTTACAATTAGGTTTATAAATTCTAATCTCGTTTTTAGGCTTACGGGCCAAGCCCAAATGCCCCGAACATTCCCGTGTGGACCCAGTTATGCTTAAAAATGCCTCGAGACCCGATTACTACCCGCAGATACTCTTTTCCGACTATCTCGGCCCTTTCGGAAACAACCATGCACTCAGAATTGTCATCCGAAATACTTTATAATATTCTCTAATTTTCGACCTAAAAAATGCGACACAACAATAATCTAAATAATTAAATCTAAATTCGTCAGATTTAAATAATTCCTCCAATTAAAATAAACTCTCCAAATTATAAATTTAAAATTTTACAATTTAAATAAGTTTTATTTCTTCCAAAAATAACTAAATTCTAAGTCCTCATAATTACGGGAAGTTACATATTATATACAAAATAAAAATGTATACTTATTAAAATAAAAATATCAGTACATTTTGAAGACTAAAAGGTCCATAAGATTATCATTCTCAATAAATGTGATTAATCTAAAAGGTGCATATTTATATTTATTGTTATAAAATGCTACTGTAATTTTTTTTGATTGGCTTTAAGCTTACATGGTTGTAAAGTATGGATGACTTTAAGTCATATTATTATCATAGAATGCTACTATTATTATGGAAGCCATAATTTTGTATGTTAGGAGGTAGTAATTTTGTTATGTATTTATTTGGATTGGATTGAATTTCATGGAATTGGATATTTTAATAGTTATTTTTTGCGATCGCTAAACAATGTAAACGGATACGGATATTATCCGAATCCGAGGTATCCGAGCGGATACGGATATGGATAGTTGTTTTAACTATCCGGGCGGATACGGATACGGATATGGATAGTGCATCCAGATAGCGGATACAAATATAGAAAACATAGTATCCGATCCGTATCCGTCCGTTTACCACCCCTAGCGACAACCGCGTATTTTTCTGATTTTTTTTGGATTTACAGTGATTTTTCAAAGAAAAGCTGTCCGATATCAAAATCATTAGTTAGAACTTATTGGAGATAAATATTAGGGGTTCTCAACTGGAGTGTTAGGACCTCTAAAGAACTTGAGGAGATATGAAAACTTTGGGTTTGTAGGAATAAATCCAAGTTATGAATTAAATAGAGATCGGATTGAGTTTTGGGTATTTTGGAGATTGAATTTTTTTTGCCCAAACTGTGACCCTCGAATTGGCCGAATCGATTCGGGTCCAGGCCGAATCGATTCGCCTAAGGGGATCTGTGATTCTACAGTGGGATGAATCGATTCGGATTTAGACCGAATCGATTCGCCATTAAGGACCTGTTTGCAGAACACCTTCTGAATCTATTCGGATTGGGGGCCGAATCGATTCGCCCACCCGAATCGATTCGCAAATGGGGCGAATCGATTCGCTTTGGTCAGAATTGCTAGTTTCTTCCCTTAAGAGTATGGGGAGTTAAATTACAATTTGGGATTTTATATGGGGGATCCTAGTTATGATATCGGGACTCCTAAATAAGGGTTTTGAGGGTAAATAAACGTTTAGATGAAAGAGAATGCCTTGGATTGGTGTGGGGCATAACCCGGGGAACGGACATAGCTTAAGTTCGGGAAAGAATACTCCCTGGAATATTTCCGTGGGCATTTAGGACTATATAATTATGCGTATAGAAAGCATAGTTATATCGATTATTGTTGGGCAAATCCTATGAGGTGATTAGGATGAAATTGAGAATATAGATATATATTCAATTAGTGTAAAGTGGTATAATTGGAGTTATCCTATAAATTTGTAGAAGGGATTTAGGTATTTATTACTTATCAAAGTGAGGAAATACTTGGGTTTAGTATTATGCGTATATGAATGCATGATTATGATTCTCTGAGAGAATCTTTGGGATTATTAGTCATAGCTAGATGAGATTGGCAATTATGGCCATTTATATATTCGAGGAGGAATATATGGTATATGTATATACTATGTGATTAAAGTATATATATATGATATAAGGTAATTGATTTTGAAAATGTAAAAATGAATATTTTCAAAATGGAAAAGAAATGATTTTCATAATTAATAAATTATGGTTACAAACCTCCCTAAATCGCTATCATAAGGGAAGTTGCGTGCGTATGGTGATGCCCCCTGGCTAATGAATGCAGGGTGGATATATTCCTAGGCCATATGAGCGATTATATTTTACTGCGTTGGTTAGGAGATTCTTGGTGTGGTCTTGACTATCCCGCAGGCATATGGCTGCTTCCCGACGTTGGTAGGTTCCCAAGTTATCTTGTTTGATAGGCCCTGGAAGATGATAGCCATTTAGGGGCGCATCCAGTGGGGAAACCCGGAGGGGCGGTCTTAGATTTATTAAAGCATTTTATGATAATAAAATGGCTTTAAATACATTTCCTGGATGGAAGAAGGGAAATGGGATCATTGTTTTTGCTTCGGATACGTTTCTCGGATGGAAGAAGGGAAATGGAAGCATATGATATGATCAAAGCATTTTTGTGATAATAAAAATGGCTTTGAATACATTTCCTGGATATAAGAAGGGAAATGGGATGTTATAAAACGGAAAAGCATTTTTATGATAATAAAACTGGCTTTTAAAAAGTTATATGATGTGTTAAAGTAATTCATGATAATGAATTGGCTTTTAAATATATTTCCTGGATATAAGAAGGGAAATAGAAAGTTTTGAAATGAGTATAGAATACACCTCAGTCCGGGAGATAGATCCGGATGTGTATTATAAAGTTGTATATAAAGTAAACCTCAGTCCGGGAGATATTATCCGGATGTATATGGTAAAACGTATATAAAATGAATATGATATGTATATTAATACGTTAGTTTTGTACTACAGGCTTAACGAATCTCTACCATTAACCCTGCCAAGTAGTATTGTATCGGGGGGGTTCCTTATTTGGATTTCGCTTCGCGAGACACCCCACGCACGAACTTAGCGCAGTATTGAGAATGGAGAGAAGTTTAACGCTTAGTACTCGGGTTGTAGAGGTTTCTAGTAGAGGGGTGGATTAGATTAGTTAGGCGGGGTAGCTTAACTAGAAGGTGAAGTGCGTTAGGTGTGCACTGTTAGAAGAGAGGTGAGGGGTATCTCATGGGAGTGCGATACCAAACTTAAATATGAGATAAAACCTTTTTATAAAAATAAGGCATTTATGCACTTGTAAAATATTTTCAAACTCGGGCTCTGACCCGTTTATCTACTTTTCCTTTCTTGTTATATATATATATATATATATATATATATATGTGTGTGTGTGTGTCCAGACACAGGGACGCCTGGATGACATTTCTTTCGAGTCAGACGTTAGCTGCAGCAGCTGTGGATGCGTGCAGGTTCTCGATAGACGCTTCCATTCTTGTACTCTAGATAAGAGGTACTGTATAAATATTCGGGCCAATGGTCCAATTGTATTTATTTATTCTTTTAGAGAATCATTCGACATGGTTGTATATTTTGACTGAGTGTTCGGTTATTTTATTTCATTTCATTTTCATTTACGCATAAACTGTGTGGATGTTTTAATTATATTCGTTTAAAAAGAGTAGTTAAGTAAAAATTTGACACCGGCCTAATAGGTTATTAGTAATTAAATGGATTTTCGACAGTGATGCTAAGAATGATCCATATGAGACTCCTGTTATAATTTGATATAGGAGTGATCGCCCGGTATCTTATTTGGCGGGGTGTCACAGATGGTATCAGAGCATCAGGTTCTAGTGTCCTTAGGAATCTGTGCGGACGTACTACGCTTTCAGCGTTGCTCTCGATTTGCTATAGAGCGTCAGGATTAGGATTGTTGATTTGTCTTGTGAGATTTCGTTCTCCTGCCATGTTAGAAGATTATAGTAATCTTTTGCGCGCTCGTTTGAGAATCGTTTGTGGGGCTTGGATGGCGGCAGGAGGTGGGGTTAGTTGGAGCTATAAGGTTGAAGCTTGTAGTGGAATTACCTTCTAACGGAGAAGTTATGAGGACTAGTAAGATGATTGTAAGGAGCAGGGTAAAGTGGTTATTATGAGTTTTACCTCAATGAAGGAGGTATATTTGGCGTGGCTTGATAAAGTCGCGGTGTTTCGTTAGCCCTAGACTCGTGTGTGTAATTTGAGTTGTGGCGGTATCGATAACATTATATAATGTATGTCTATGTGTTTTCCACGATAGCGAAATTTTATTTTCCTTCATTCCCCATAAAGGCGGGTGTTGATATATTGTATATATATATATCTGGTTAGCATATAATGTTATTGGTTGTTCGGAGCGATAGTAGGCTAATGATGGCAAGACTATCGTGTCCGTAGTTCCAGGGTGGAACGGGTGGTTGTTGCGATATCTCACCTGGATACAGGTTGAGTTCTCCTTTATTATTATGGGTAGATGGAACTTCGATGAGCAGAGGTTTCATTATCGTGATGTGAGTGCGTGGCGACCTTATGAATATAATTTAAGGCTCGCAGGACTTATTTGTTGAGTTGTGAGTTTAAGCTCATTATTTATTGCGCAGAGACTGAGTGTATTGCGATGCGCTTAGTGGTGTGGCTCCTAGATAGAGTCGGGAGTTTAGACCACATTTTTGTTGAGTAAGGGAATAGGGTATCCCGGTTGCATGTTCGAAAATAACGGACCTCCAAGACCGACAAAGTTAAGTAGGAGTGTGTGGAGGGGTTCCTTGTTTGTATTTCTCTTTGCGAGACGCTCCACACATGAATCTTAATGGCATTGGGAGTGGAGAGATGTTATAGGATGCAAGGATGATGGTTTTGTGGAAAAGTCTTATAGTGTGGATGAACCACTATAGACTATGGGCCATATGATGATGGTATACTTGTGGAAATATTGTGCTATGAAAAAGCACTAAAATGGTCCTCTCACCACAAGTTGGTGGGTGAAGTAGAACTTAGAGAAATTGATGTGAGGCTTATAGTCAGGCCTTAATGAAAAGGAAATTTTTTGAGGAAATGTGATTTGGGTATGATGTACGTAGTGCTCTTACAGAGATTGGGCACTTCGATTAATTAGATTTACTTTCGTATGGGCGGAAGGATAGAATAGTAGGAATGCATTCATAGGCTAGTGAGGTAGGATTTAGGACGTCCCGCTGGTGTGCCTTAGGTCTCTATATCTCGATGACCGACAACGCAAGGGAGTAGTTTAACGGGAGGGTTCCTTGTTTGGATTTCGCTTTTGCGAGACATCCCACGCATGAAACCGAGCAAATGTCAGAAGTTGAGAGAGGCCTTGGGCACTAGGGACATATTTAGGATTATACTCGCTTCGTGTAGGTAGGGTAACGCTTAGATCGTAGTGTTATTAGGATGTAAGTTCAATAGAGTTAGTGGCGCCGAGGTTAGGAGAATTACATTTTGTGGGTTGGGAGGACCCCTGTGTGAGTATTACACCAAAGAAAGGAGACCCTCATTTAGGAAGAGTGATATGTGTCGGACGTTCGCTATGGTTGTGCAGATGTGCACAAGTTAGAAAGGTGTATGGGCACCTTGGTGAGATGGTTTTATGTACCGCCTAAAATAGGATGGGCGTAGTATAAAAAGCTGAAATTCATGCCGAGAGGCATTATAGATGATGGATACAATGTGACGTTATTAGAGTCACTTTATGATTGCGGTAGCCGCATAGTGTATGGTTGGGAACCATTAGGTTAGTATCGTTCCCCTTGAGGTATTAGGATTTGGAGTGATCCTAGTTTGGTGGTGTAGGTTGTACCTGAATTTCGAGGACGAAATTCCATTGTAAGGGGGGGAGTATGTAACAACTCGTCCTTTTGGAGACAATTAAATTCCAAAATTGAAGTATAAATTGGAATTTGGAGATTTTCTCGAAATAGTAATTTCTGGGATTTTCAAGGATTTGAGGATTGTCGATAGGTGATATATTTACTTTTGGAGTTAAGTAAATATGTCGAGGTATTTTAATTGTATGTCGCCGTTGGGTAAAGCGACATAAGATAACATTTTAATGGAAATACCGCATTTATTTATTATGGATTAAAATAGTGATTTACGATCAAGTACCTCGGATGGAAATTTCGACTGCGCCGTGAGTCTCGAAATGGCTGAGATAGTCGGAAAAGAGTGTCCGATTGTCGAAATTGAGTTCCGGGCAATTTTAAAGTTAAACGGGCTCGTAAATTGAGTAAACGAGTCATTTTTGGGTTTAAGGGGTATAACCCTTTTCTCACTATATAAAGAGGGGGAGAGCGAGAAAAGAGAAAGGAAAGAAAGAAAAGAGAGAGAAGAGAGAGAGGAGGAGAGAGAATAGGAGAAAAGGGGAGATTCCGGCCAACCTCCGCGGGATTCGGCTCGAGGTCGTCGGATTATATCCATGAGGCAAGTTTTTACTTGATTTATTTTAATTTTTCATAAATATCTCATACCATAGTTTGGTATAATCAAACCCTAAAGATTTTGGGTTGGGTTTTCGTGGATAAAACGGGTTTTCGGGAGTTAAAATGAATAAACCCCAAAAATTTCATAATTGGAGAAACTTAGAAATTAATCGAAATAAATTGGTGGTTTAGGGTTCTAGGATGTTTAGAACCCTTAATATATGTGTATTTGTAGTTGGTTGAGGTTGTAGGACGTGGGGTGAGGCGACAAAAGCTTGGGAGAAGCTTTAATGGCCGAAACCGTCTCGGAGAAGACAATGAATAGTGAGATCTGCATCTTTCCGAATCGATTCGGCCTTGACACGAATCGATTCGGCTCCTGGTCAAAACATAAAAATTATATATCTTTTCGATGCGGTTGCGTGGGCGCTGACCGGGTATTTTTCTGATTTTTTTTATTTATAGTGATTTTTCTACGAAAAGCTATCCGATATCAAAATCATTAGTTAGAACTTATTGGAGATAAATATTAGGGGTTCTCATCTGGAGTGTTAGGACCTCTAAAGAACTTGAGGAGATATGAAAACTTTGGATTTGTAGGAATAAATCCAAGTTATGAATTAAATAGAGATCGGATTGAGTTTTGGGTATTTTGGAGATTGAATTTTTTTTGCCCAAACTGTGACCCTCGAATTGGCCGAATCGATTCGCCTAAGGGGATCTGTGATTTTGCAGTGGGACGAATCGATTTGGATTTAGACCGAATTGATTCGCCATTAAGGACCTGCTTGCAGAACACCTTCCGAATCGATTCGGATTGGGGGCTGAATCGATTCGCCCACCCGAATCGATTCGTAAATGGGGCGAATCGATTCGCTTTGGTCAGAATTGCTAGTTTCTTCCCTTAAGAGTATGGGGAGTTAAATTACAATTTGGGATTTTATATGGGGGATCCTATTTATGATATCGGGACTCCTAAATAAGGGTTTTGAGGGTAAATAAACCTTTAGATGAAAGAGAATGCCTTGGATTGGTGTGGGGCATAACCCGGGGAACGGACATAGTTTAAGTTCGGGAAATAATACTCCCTGGAATATTTTTGGGGGCATTTAGGCCTATATAATTATGCGTATAGAAAGCATAGTTATATCGATTATTGTTGGGCAAATCCTATGAGGTGATTATGATGAAATTGAGAATATAGATATATATTCAATTAGTGTAAAGTGGTATAATTGGAGATATCCTATAAATTCGTAGAGGGGATTGAGGTATTTATTACTTATCAAAGTGAGGAAATACTTGGGTTTAGTATCATGCGTATATGAATGCATGATTATGATTCTCTGAGAGAATCTTTGGGATTATTGGTCATCGCTAGATGAGATTGGCAATTATGGCCATTTATATATTCGAGGAGGAATTTATGGTATATGTCTATACTATGTGATTAAAGTATATATATATGATATGAGGTAATTGATTTTGAAAATGTAAAAATGAATATTTTCAAAATGGAAAAGAAATGATTTTCATAATTAATAAATTATGGTTACACACCTCCCTAAATCGTTATCATAAGGGAAATTGCGAGCGTATGGTGATGCCCCCTGGCTAATGAATGTAGGGTGGATATAATCCTAGGCCATATGAGCGATTATATTTTACTGCACTGGTTAGGAGATTCTGGGTGTAGTCTTGAGTATCCCGCATGCATATGGCCGCTTCCCGACGTTGGTAGGTTCCCAGGTTGTCTTGTTTGATAGGCCCTGGAAGATGATATCCATTTAGGGGCGCGTCCAGTGGGGAAACCCGGAGGGGCGGTCTTAGATTTATTAAAGCATTTTATGATAATAAAATGGCTTTAAATACATTTCCTGGATGGAAGAAGGGAAATGGGATAATTATTTTGGCTTCGGATACGTTTCTCGGATGGAAGAAGGGAAATGGAAGCTTATGATATGATCAAAGCATTTTTATGATAATAAAAATGGCTTTGAATACATTTCCTGGATATAAGAAGGGAAATGGGATGTTATAAAACGGAAAAGCATTTTTATGATAATAAAACTGGCTTTTAAAAAGTTATATGATGTGTTAAAGCAATTCATGATAATGA
Organism: Sambucus nigra; assembly: GCA_949130495.1. Taxonomy (NCBI): domain Eukaryota; kingdom Viridiplantae; phylum Streptophyta; class Magnoliopsida; order Dipsacales; family Adoxaceae; genus Sambucus; species Sambucus nigra. Next base: position 9,704,217 of record OX422220.1, on the reverse strand, counting down.
ATTGGCTTTTAAATATATTTCCTGGATATAAGAAGGGAAATAGAAAGTTTTGAAATGAGTATAGAATACACCTCAGTCCAGGAGATAGATCCGGATGTGTATTATGAAGTTGTATATAAAGTAAACCTCAGTCCGGGAGATATTATCCGGATGTATATGGTAAAACGTATATAAAATGAATATGATATGTATATTAATACATTAGTTTTGTACTACAGGCTTAACGGATCTCTACCATTAACCCTGTCAAGTAGTAGTGTATCGGGGGGGGTTCCTTGTTTGGATTTCGCTTCGCGAGACATCCCACGCACGAACTTAGCGCAGTGTTGAGAATGGAGAGAAGTTTAGCTCTTAGTACTCGGGTTGTAGAGGTTTCTAGTAGAGGGGTGAATTAGATTAGTTAGGGAGGGTAGCTTAACTAGAAGGTTAAGTGCGTTAGGTGTGCACTGTTAGAAGAGAGGTGAGGGGTATCTCATGGGAGTGCGATACCAAACTTAAATATGAGATAAAACCTTTTTCTAAAAATAACGCATTTATGCACTTGCAAAATATTTTCAAACTCGGGCTCTGACCCGTTTATCTACTTTTCCTTTCTTGTTATATATATATATATATATATATATATATATATATATATATAGGTGTCCAGAAACAGGGACGCCTGGATGACATTTCTTTCGAGTCAGACGTCAGCTGCAGTAGCTGTGGATGCGTGCAGGTTCTCGATAGACGCTTCCATTCTTGTACTCTAGATAGGAGGTACTATATAAATATTCGGGCCAATGGTCCAATTGCATTTATTTATTCTTTTAGAGGATCATTCGATATGGTTGTATATTTTGACCGAGTGTTCGGTTATCTTATTTCATTTCAGTTTCATTTACGCATAAACTGTGTGGATGTTTTAATTTTATTCGTTTAAAAAGAGTAATTAAGTAAAAATTTGACATCGGCCTAATAGGTTATTAGTAATTGAATGGATTTTCGAGGGTGATGCTAAGAATGATCCATATGAGACTCCTGTTATAATTTGATATAGGAGTGATCACCCGGTATCTTATTAGGCGGGGTGTCACATTTATTAAGGATTTAGCTTTACTGTTTACAAAGTTTATTCATAAATAAGTGAAATTTATGTGGGATGAAGTGTGTGATAGGAGTTTTAAAGAATTAAAAAATCGATTAGTTTCAGCTCCTGTACTTACTATTCCTTGTGGGAATGAGACTTTTTTTTTTATCTATAAACACTTCACATTAAGGGTTAGGATGTGTTCTTATGCAGAATGGGAACGTAGTCACAAATTCTTCTAGACAATTGAATATCCATGAACGAAATTACCTTACACGTGATTTGAAGCTAACTTCCATTGTTTTTGCTTTGAAGTTGTGGCGACGTTAATTTTATGGAGAAAGTTATAAGATATTTGTGGATGATAGTTTGAAATATTTGTTTACACAAAAAGAAGTAAATTTAAGACAGAGGCATTGGATCGGGTTAATTAAAGACTATGACTCTACCATCCATCATCATCCTGGGAAGGCTGATGTAGCAGCAGACACTATGAGTAAAAAATCATTAGGGATTCTTAGTTGAATACAATATGCAAGTGTTGGTAATATTCATGACTTAACATCGATGGGGATTAAATTAATGGTACTAAAAGAGGGAGAATTATTGGCACATGTTACAATGAGACCCTTATTGGTAGATCATATTAAAAAATTATTGGTTAATGATGCATTCCTTCAGAAGAAGAAGTACGATGATCAATATGATAAAGAGAGTAACTTTGAGATTAAGAATAATGAATAATTTTTTTATAAAAATAGAATTTGTATACCAAATGATCCCATTATATGCATCCCGGAGGTACCAAAATGTTCTTCGATTTGAAAGAGTATTACTAGTGGAATAATATGAAATATCAGATTGTGGAATTTGTAGCTAAATGTTTAGTATGCTAGTAGGTGAAATAAGAACATCAAAAGCTAGTAGGATTATTGCAATCATTGCCTATTCCGGAGTGGAAGTGGGAACTTATTACAATGGATTTTGTAACAGGATTACAAAAATCACAAAAGGACATGATTCTATTTAGGTGATTGTAGACCAATTGATAAAGTCAACTCATTTTCTTCCAGTTAAGTCTACCTAGACTGTTGACAAATATATGCATATGTACGTTGATGAGATTATCCGTTTACATAGGGCACCGATGTCAATTGTATCAGATAGATATCCAACATTCACTTCTAAATTTTGGCCTCGAATATAGAATGCCATGGGCACCAGTTTGAAGTTTAGGACATCATTTCATCCACAAACTGACGGACAATCATAAAGGATATTAAAAAACATATTATGATCTTGTGCATTCAATTTATTAATGGGATCATCTTATAACAACATTTATCAGTCTAAAATCGGTATGGTTCCTTATGAAGCTGTATATGGGAAGAGATTTAAAACACCTTTAGATTGGGATGAAGTGGGTGAAAGAAATTTTTTGGGTCCTGAATTGATAGATATGAAAAATCAAAAGATAAAAATGATTTGGTAATGAATAAAAATAGCGTAAAGCAGGCATAAACATTGTGTGGATAAAAAGAAAGACCCTATTGGAATTTCAATAAGCATATTTTATATTCCTACATATTTCATTGTGGAAAGGCGTAATGAGATTTGGGAAGAAAGGGTAGCTAAGTCCAAGATACGTTGGGCCATATGAAATGTTGGAAAGAGTTGGGATCATATAATATATATTAGATTTACCTCCAAATTTATCTGATTTACACGATATGTTTCATGTATCAATGATTCGTAAGTATTTAACGGATCCATCTCATCAGTTGAAAACTCAACCCGTTGAATTGAAAGAAGAATCGTCATACAATGAGGAACCAATAAAAAAATTTTATCATAAGGAGAAAATATTAAGGAACAAACTTATTCCCTTAGTTTAAGTGTTGTGGAGGAGCCATGGAATTGAAAAATCAACTTGGGAAAATGAATAAAGCATGAGAAAACAATATTCCCATTTGTTTGGTAAGTTACATTTAAAATAAATTTTGGGGACAGAAGTTTCTAAGGAGGGAGAGTTGTGACAACACGAATATAAACATGATCACTTCTAATTGAATAATTATTTTATTATTTTTTTATAATGTTTATTTATACATTATATATTAAGTTATCATGTTTTAATCCATTTGTACTCTCAAGAATCATGAAATTTCCAATTAGTTATATATGATGAAATTTTAAAGTTCCAATAGGAATTTTCGTGCTAAATACTAGTTTTGACCTATAGGATATGAGAATTTGGTCGTGGTAAAAACTGTGTAGTTGTATATATATAATTTAGGTTTGTAACACAATAAAAAGTGTGTAAAACTGGTGTCCGGGTAAGAAATTATAGTGAATTTACGAACTGAGGGCAAAGGTGTCCATCCTTTCAAGTTGTATTTTTTCTTTTTGTACACCAAATGTTTTATGTTGATTGGATGAAGAGGGCATAAGATTTGGACGACTTATGCTCCTAAATATAACCTCCTTTTTCATCATTTTGAACCCCTATTTCAGTTTGGAGAGATTTTGGTTTGATGAGAGAGAAAGGAGAAGCGTCAGGAAGAAAGCGTGACAAGAAAAGCTAGGAAAATTCCAATAAAATTTATAAGTGTTCCTAATGTATATTTATATGTTAATATTGTTTTATTATTGAATTATGCCTATTGAAATTGTATAAATCATCAATTTCTAATTAAACTTTCATCTTCTTTTGTATATGTATGGATTCATACTTGAGGCAAGTTGTATGTGTAAGTCATATCGCTTTTTATAGAACTCCCTTGTATTCAAACTCATATATATATATATATATATATATATATATATATATATATATATATATATATATATACAATTTACGTAATTGAGCCATTCCATTTTTAGATGAAACTAGACTCATATATACAAATCATATCCATAAATTAGAATTAAACTCTCTGTAGTTAGACTTAGGTAATGTTAGTAGGTTGGTTCATAGTTGTTTGCATAATCCATTTGCATAATCCATTTGCATATAACCTAAGTTTGATGGACCGTTTGACACAGCGTATAAACTCTATAAATTATGAAACTTTAACTGAGTATTATTCAATATATTTATTGAAAACGGGTTAAAAATTATAGAAAGTTATCATTTAGAAAACTTATGAAAATTCCTGAAAGTTAACTGCACAATAGATGAGCTTATCAGACATATTTATTTTGATGTAAAGAAATGGGCATGTCTTGCTCTAGATAGCTTGGAAAATTGCACCATTACTTGTTTTGGAAAGTATATTCATATATTTTTTTTCATATTATTAATTTTGGGAACACCTGTATTTTTAAATTTATGATTCTATAATGGTTAAGAACAGAGGATAATAATTTGACGCCATACTAGATATGTCTTCAAAGAATATTCATATATCCTCCTTCCAAAGGGTATTTTAACTCCATGCTTCATGATTATATACATTGAGAAGTATAAAATTATGAATATGTAGTTTTATTCAAAAATCCTATTCAAAGTGTTTTAATGATTGAATGTTTGTAACTTAATCAACATAGTTACCATCACACTATCTTTATTCAAGTTTCATAGAATTCTACTTAAGTGGGACTGTATTGTAGTTGTATAATAATTGAATCTATATACATATAGTAATACGATACCTATGATTTGAATGAGATATTGATTTAGTTAGATTGACAGGTTTAAGATCTAATCCACCAGGTTCATCTCCAATTGAGAGACACACAAATATATAGTTGAGAACCCAAGGTGGTTGTACTCACTGGAAAGATGTATATGTATATTGTTATTTATATGATTATGACACTATGAATATGGATATGTTTCATTTTGGTTTAATGAAATGAGAGGTTACTTCCCAACCCTTAATGTGGGAGGATTGTCTATTAAAGACAAGGGGTTACTCCCCGACCAGGAATGTGGGAGAATTATCTATTACAATCAGGATTAGTGAACCATGGCTTGAAAAGTTGGGACATTATTTATGAATGGATTGGATCAGTTGATACATTAGTATACGGATGTGATTTATTGCATTTAATTTTATGCAGTATTATAGTAGTGATGCATTCATTGAGCTATTTTGCTCACGGTTCTTATGTTTATGTTTTCAAGTCTCGTGGTTTCACTGCCAAATCTAAGAGGTTGGGTTATGTTAGCAAAGAACAAATAAAAAATAATTTTTTTTAATGTAAATGATGTAACAAGGTTAACTTATCTTTCTGGAAAAGTTTGTATAAGTATAAGTATTTTAATCTTGTAAAGACGTTTTTTGTTATATGGATTTTCGTTGATGACTCTATAATTAAGACATGTGTTTATGGTTTTGTTAATTGAAATGTGCATTGACTCACTTTGACTTTCAAACTTAATTATAAGTTAGTAGATTGAGGTGTGTCACTCTACTTCTATAAATTATAAGTGAGTCTTGGCACCACCCTCCAGCATAGACATAACCACCATATATATCTTCTGACCCGGTATGGTGACAAGAATCGCTCTACCCATACACTATATGTGAGTCTCGTATACAACCAACCAATCCATACCAAAGATAACACCATAAGAGTGGGTATCTAAAATCCTCAAATAAACTGCAAAATGCAATGTACTGATGTTTATCCCAATTTCCTCTAATGTCTCTAAAATACGAGTCGACACACCCAAAGTAATACTTATCAATATACCCCGATCACACGATTTAGGCAAGAAACTACAAGTCTCCATAAAACTATATGATATGCAAGTGTGTGTGTTATCTATTTAAAAAAACTCTAGCTGGAGTTCCATAAACATTATACACATCATCCACTAGCTAGACATGCCCATATCCTTCCTATTGGGGTTGTGCAATCTGATATAATTTATTGTACTGAAGTTAAGGTTGTCGTTATGAGGATGGAGGTGCTGGAAGTGCCGTTATTGGCTATGACCTCGGTGTCGGGAGATACTAAGGGCGATACAGGTTTTGTTGCAACAATTTGTGCCTAAAACCCTGCTAACCCTATCCATAATGTTGTCCATGCTGGCCTTGGCACACCTCTACTTACCATGCATCCCCACACTCGGGAAAACTTGGGATCTATGTACCGTACCACCTCATCTAAAATAAACTTCCACAAATGGGGCTAGAGGTTACCCTACTACCTCAATTGCTACCGTTTTTGTAGCTGAACCTACATTGCTTAAGTTTTTCGTGCAACTGTTATTTGGGTCTCTGTTGTTGTGGTGTTATGGGCCTTAAATAGAAGGGAAAAGGGGATGCGAGAGCATTGTTGTTCTGTGTGTGCAAGGGAGTCATGTTGTGTCGGTCCGTGTGAGGTGTGTGTTCCCTACGGGGATACGAGAGTGTTTGTCTCTCGTTCCTCATTACCCCATGGAGTCGGGCTTGTTATGATTATTTCCCCTAAAAGTTGTTCAATACCATATCTAGTTTTTTCTGCATGCCTTTCTTTAGGTTAAGCCTAGTTCTTCGTGCGAGTGGTTGTCGGTTATTTAGAGTCGCTTGTTTATTTCATATAAAAACCCAAAAATGGGTCGATTTAGCCCTTTTAAACTAATCTTAATGCTGTTTGAGGCCTACAAATGATCCAAAGACTCTTAGTGTGGGTCATGACGAGTTGGGAAAGTATTATATACCCCACCTTTTCTTAATGCTTCCTAAAATATCTATACTTATTATCGCATGTTACATTTGTGATTACTTTTAGTTTATTTTAGAATATGCTGAGAGACCTTAATATGATAATCCCTTAAAATCTAGATATGTGCTTAGGTATAAAAATGACATTAATGAGAGGTGTTGGAACGTCACTAAACCGGTGTGGGTACACGAGAGTTCTTTTGTGCGTATATGTAATCTGGAAATGGGTGGACATTTGTTTGTATTTATGCATTAGGGGTGGGCACGGTCCGGTCCGGTCCGGGTTTTGCCTATTTTTTGGACCGGACCGAATATTCGGTCCTCAATTTTTTTGGACCGAGACCGGACCGATTAATTCGGTTAACCTACTAATTCGGTCCAGGCTTTTTTCGGTCCGGTCCGGGGTAAAATTCGGTCCTGACCCTATTTTATATATATGTACATTTTATGAATGTTTTTATCTATTTGTTTCACAAATATATATACAAAAAAATAATACTCGAAACTCCAAGTGATATTTATAAGGATTTTTTTAACCCAAATAAAAAAATGTCTATACATATATAAAATGTTCCAAATTAAATTCATAAGTTATATACATTAATTCAAAAACTATACATAAGAAACACAATAACATTATTTTTATTATATATATATGGGAATCGGTCCGGTCCGGTCCAAATCGGTCTTTTAATATAGTGGACCGCGGACCGGACCGATTTAATCGATTTTTAGTTTTTGTGAACCGATTTTTGGACCGGTTTCAAAATAGCCTTAATTTTCTGTTCGGTCCGGTTCGGTCCAATCGGTCCATTCGGGTCGGTCTTTTTTTTTATCCACCCCTAATATGCATGGGTGAGAAGTCGCAGCTTGAGATAGTTTGATATCTCGTGCGAGAGGTAAGGAAATGACAAAAAGGGGAAGATATAAAAGATAAGAGATGGAAGCATCTCTATGGGGACAACATATCAAGAGAGATATTGTCGAGGATTGTTCTTATGGGAAGGACTCGGTATTGCACCCACGTACCCATGTAGCCATGAGATCAAAGCCTGTCATTCGGTTTCTGCGGTGAGCCGAATTGAAAGGTTACAATGTGATGTGTGTGCAAGTGTGAGACTGTGGATTAAGAGGGGGAGAATTTATATGTGAGGACTCTAGTAGGGTTCAGAATGGGAGTGGATCTGAAGTCACCGACAATAATATACGTGGCTGTCAGATAATTACTAACTCGAAGGTGTTGTTAAACCTTCGTATTAGTTCGAAGTATAGAGGGTGGGATGTTTAGACATCCTCTACTATGTGCTGGTACATGGATAAATTGGAAGGGGTTGTGCTAAGAATGTCATGTTTTTGGGCCAAAAGGCTGGTTTGAACATGACATTTTAAATTTGGACAAGACCAAAATTCACTGACAGAGATCTATGTATCCCTTATCGAAATTGCTAAAATCTCGTAGGTGACGTAAGGCCTCGGACTGGTTCGAATTGGAGATAACCACTTCGTTTGAGTTTTTGGATTAAATATGGATAAATCCCAAGGATAATACGTTAAGAGACCTATTATGAGGCTTGGGCTCACGAGTGTAACTCGGTATTGTGCCTATGTACTCGGGAGTTTCCAAGATCAAAGCCAACATAGTTCCAACTAACGGGGAAAATTTATAGGTGTAGGCTATAGGATAACAAGTGTAAACTATACAATTTTATTGTGTTTATGGAGCCATGTCCTTTATATAGCATTTTTGTTATGATTTGGGGTGTATATTCGTATGTTAAAAATACATAATCAAAGATAGGTGTTTGATAAGTCTTTCAGAAAAACACAAATTTATGGGTGCCAGCGTTAAGATTGGAACATTTGCTCGAAGAAGTTGTGAAGAGTATTATGATTTTAGACTGTGGTTTTAGCAAAGTTTTGGAGTAACAGGTTTCAAGGACACTTTCTTGAGAACATTTTTGAAAAGTATGTGTTCATGTAGTACTTAGTTTTACTGACTTTGATCATCATTATTAAACATATGAATATGTTATTTAGATTAACAAACACATGTATTGGGTGAAACCCAGGCTTTATAATATAAATGTTGTAAAATGCATACTTAGTCCCGTAATGGGGGACAAACTAAGTCATTCAGATAGATATGTACATTTCTATGTCACAATATGTATTTATGATATTGACCTGAGTTATCTTTATAGTTGTACCCTTGTAGCATGAGTCGAGTTCTTCTCGAGGGTGTTTTCCCTATGAGGTGGCACCATCAGATGGAGCTTCATTAGGAAGGGCTCGTCTTCACGGGATGAACTCTACGATTTTCCTCTATTTGTTAGTGGAAGCAACTTTTTGGAAAGTAAAGACTTATCTCGAGATTTTGGACATAACATGAGGTCCTTATAAATTCGAGGGTTAAAGAAAGATAGAAAACATGTTCAATGTTGGGTTTTAGAGTACTTTTCTCAACGTGGTGGGACTTCTATTTATAGTTATCGACACAGGGACATTAAGCATGCGATTCATACACAGATCAACCATGCAGTTTATGATAAAAGACACGTGTCTCTGTGGATGGGTTACGACAGGACACGTGTATGGTAGGATCTATTTTAGAAGGACAACTGTCCTTGAAGGAATAACCATGTGATACCATAAACCTTGAGATTCATACCATCAATCGAATCATGAGGTTCATGGGATCAATCATGCAATCGAAGCCCATTAATCGTGCACTTGAAGAAGTGTATTTCGCAGTTCTGGGTGTTGTCTTGGTATTTTTTGATATTTATATTTTCACCCATTTAATTATATATATATACCTTTACATCATTGTGACCCAATAGTTAGGATATTTAAATTTCGACCCATGGGACTTTTGGGTGTTAGTGGTTAGAAAAGTGAAGTGGAGATTACTGACCGAGGTATTCATAGGGGCATTCGACTAAGATTGTGTGCGTACGAATAATCTTCATCGAAACTGGGTTGATAAGGGATTGCCCATATATTCATTATTTTGTTGGGTGTGTATGAGTATTTACAGATATTAAGGGGTGGGAGGAACTCGTGATTGCCGCATTTTTTTTATAATTTTGGGGCATCAATAGTGGGATTGTCTTGAAGGTCAAGTCTTGACGAAGATGAGTCGTGTGGTCGTTGGTCCTTTAATCATGCGGTTCCTTCCCGACATCAATCGTGAAGTTGCACCTCCAGTGGACTATGGCCTATATAAGGCATAAATTCAAAATTTTGAAGGAAATCTCTCCAAATGTTTTTAACTATGTTTTGTTTTTTTCGTCGCAAATCTTGATTTTTGTGAAACCTTAATTTTTCTCGAAGAATGGACACCGGTAGTGGTGTCAGTTTTGGTATGCCTGACACCCCACCTATCCTATTCGTAGTGGTAACCCTCCCAATGGGCTATATGAATTGATAGTTGCCTCTTGTCCATACTTCCATCAACCTTTATTATGGTTCTCCATGGCGAGGACCAAGTCATTCACACCTATCAATTCAGTTCTGCATTTGGAATAGTGGTGTCGGCTCCTTGACTTGGCTCCTTTTCGAATGATGTAAGATCTTAGATAACTGGTCCTTTTAGTGCAGTCCTTAAATATGGATTTTGTTCTTTAAAATAATAATTTTTCATGCTTAATTTTCAGCAAGTGGTGGTCGATGCCGCTAAACTTAGGGAGGTTATAACTCTCTAGTCTTTTACCCAACTATCTCTGCGTCATTTGGTTGTTAAGGTCTCCATATACTGGAACACATATTACGTGGGGCATTCGCCAGTCCTGATCAAAGTCATTGTTGGATCTTCTCATCTGACGAGTGCTTCTACGTCTGGTGTGAGGGCAAGGATGATGGGTCCGAGGACTTTGGATGGGGGCTATACGGGTGATCACACGGGGAAGAGATCTCGTGTGTGAGGGGATAGTGGGATAATATTTTTAGGTGCCTCTTGGGGAGAATTTTATGTACTCCTCTGAAAAAAGTGTGTTTATAGTTTTTGTTGGGTAGTCAGGGGTAGGCCTTGTTGCAGTATGTTGCTCTAGTAGGAACACGAGGATTATCTCATATCATCAAATTTTAATAAATAAAAGGTGTTTTTCTTATATAATGGTTTTGTTTATATGAAATAAGGTTACGAAAGCGTATTATCTTTATGTATTTATTTATTCTGCTTTTATTCATGCGTAGGCTCTTTATATTCTTTTTATGGAAAAGAATATAAGTGATGGTGGATCAACATAGTAGGTTTGGTGCTACTTAATTTACACGGTAAATAGCGTACTTTATAAATATGCATATGGCCAAAGTGAGTCTGAGATCGTTTACTTAAAATGGTGGAGAATACATATATTTATGCAAAAATAAAGGGGGATATATACACATGAAAATAAAAGTTCCCGTCGCTTTTAGACTTTTCTTTTGGAGAAGGGAAATCTTCATTTTTTGCTATCACGTAGTTGTTGTGTTGGTATCTAATAGAGGAAGAAGGCTTCCTTTCATTGCTTGTGAAATGGCGGGAGAATTTTGAAGTTGCCTCGGAGTCCGACTGTTGTACTTTAGTAAAGATAAGTCGCCATTTACAGGAAAGACCTTTTGGAGGTCATTTGCTGATAATTTTTATCCTAAGATATGAGGTGTTTTGAGGAGGACATTTTTTGGTGTTTGTTTCGAGGAAGAGGTATGAAGTGTGGTGTATTTATCGCTAGTCTTGTTCTGATATCTTATTTTAAGGCATTGACCTTTGTGTTGTTTCTTAAATAAGTATAACTCTATGGAGTTCCAAAATGTCTTAGGAACTATTTTATTACTTGACTTTTGTTGTATTTGGATCGCACCAACTCTCTAGGAGTGATGGAATAATGACCATAAATAAGGTTTTCCCGTAGGAGGTTTTTTTGGTGTTTGTTTATACTAGGCTCAAACTAATATCTCGGGTTGCCTATGTATCTCTGATTCAAAGACAACAGTGTAACTGTTTTTGAATATACGCAATAATTTTATAGAGGAAAAACAAGTCTATGTAGTTTTTCTAAATAAAAAATTAGGGGGACCCGAGGTTTTTAGTTGACTTTAAATGAGTGGTTGGTGGCTCGAGTGGGCATTTTTATGTAGGTCTAGGAATGTGTTTGGGTTCATGTGGTTTTCCCTTCCCATTATGACTGATCGTTTTCATTCTGATTAAATTTCTTTCCTTTTTTTACAAGTAGGCTTAAGGAAATAATTTCTTTTATCGGTCAAGATTGAAAGGTTGGGAAAATGTGACTTTGTCGATATCATCTAAGGTAGCTACTCCATCGGAGTTTATTTTGGTAATGAGGCAAGTTCCTCCCTAGTTGGGTGAAAATTTTCCTCCGGGAGTCCAGGCAAGCCTGAGATTTTCTTTTAGTAATAGGTCCCCTTTTAGTATATTTCACTTTTTAATCCTCTTATTAAATGCCCCAGTGATCCATTGTTGGTAGCCTTGATTGTGATAAGAGACCCTTAGTCTACTCTAATCGAGGAGGACTAGTTCATCGTAGCGGGCTTGGACCCAATTGGTCTTGGATACTTGGCTTTCGAGCATGACCTTTAATGAAGGTATCTTGAGTTATATGGGTAGGACATCCTACATGCCATAAACCTGTGCATAGGGGTGGTCCCTATTGAGTTTTTTTTATAGTGCGCTAGGCCAAGAGGGCGCATGCGACTTTATCTAATAAGTCATTGTAGGTCTCTGCCATCTTGTTAATGATGTTTTGGATGTTTTTGTTAGCAATTTCAACTACTTCGTTGGTTTGAGCTCTGTATGGGGAAGACTTATGCTGAGTGATCTCGTATTTATGTAATAGATTAAAGCCCTCTTTCTCAAAGTGAGAACTATTATCGGATACCAACTTGTGAGGTATGCCGAAACGGCATATAATGTTTCCGTATATGAACTTTGCTTATTTTGGCATTGAGAACCGAATAAGATTCGACTTTGACCCATTTGGTGAAGTATTCAATGGCGACCAAGATGAATTCATGCTAGGTGCAGGCCTTAGAAGTCACTTTACATATGATATATATCCCCCTGGGTGGAGAAGGGTCATGTTGAGATCATACAATAGAGTTCTCGGGAGGTAAATGTTGCCATGGGGCGTATAATTGACACTTATGGAACCTTCTGACATAATCCGTGCAATTCATCTGCATGGTGATCCAATAGTATGATTAGAAGAGTATTTTTCTAGAGAGGGCATGTTCGCTAATGTGTGGGTAACATTTGTCGCTATGGATTTTGTTCATTATTTCAAAGGTTTCGTCCTCTATGACGCATCTTAAGTTCACTCCATTGAACCCTCTCTTATAAATTATTCGCCACAGATGTTCAATTGGGATTCCAATCACCTTATGGAAAACCAATCAGTTAGACAAGAGTCCGATGGGCAGTGGTTCTTGTTTAACAAGTTCTATATGTCATAATACCAGATTGTGGGTCCTACTGTCATTTTCTCAATAACGTCGATCTCAAAGAAGTATGAAAGGGTGATCTAACTAGTTACATTGAAGGCGGTCTTTATAGTTCCCTCTAGCATATTTATCATTAAGGATAGGGTGGCCAGGACATCTGCGAAATTATTTATAGTCCCGGGAAAAAGTCAAACTCGAGAAGTTCAAATAGTTAAGCCACCTCTTCTAGGTAGTCATGGTACGGTTGTATCTTATCATTTATGTAGTTCAATTTGCCAAATATATTACTGATGACTAGGGTTAAGCCTCTGTAAGTTTTAGTTCAGTGATTCTCATTTCTAATGCAATCTCAAGATCCGTAATGCAAGGCTCAAACTCGACCATGTTTTCGATGCACTCGTAGGTGAGTTTAATAGTTGTATGGAGTCGGCATGAATTGGGAGATATCAGGAGCGTTTCATCACCAAAATCCCTTTTATCGGTGACCCCATTAAATTAGAGTTCCCATATTTCTCTGTCGTCTAAGGCAAAAAGGTCCTCACCCGGGAATTCTACCTTATTTTCATCTTCCTTATTCGATAAGGGTTGTCCTGCGAGAAGGTCATAAATGGCTTATACTTTGGTAGACTTCTGCATGATGTACATGATTTTGAATTTGGATAACATTAGTAGCCATTTTTCCATCCATCTTGAGAAAGAGGGTTTCTGGAATAGGTATTTCAAGGGGGCTATTATGGAGACGAGTAGTATGCTGAAGAACATTTTGTAATGGAGGAGTTTACAGGTGATCCATACCATAGATACTTAATCCTTATCTAAGAAGGTGTATTTTATCTCATAGGATACTAAGTAGGATACTAAATTCTTGCTAACATAGTATATAGTTCATTCCTTTTGGGAACTTTTTACGTATTTGACCAATATGGCTTCAATAACCACGTCGGTTATGGTCATGTAGAGTATCAAAGGTTGTCTTGGTTTAGGAAGTACCAATACTGGTGGGTGAGTGCAGTGGCAGAGGGAGCATAGGATTGGGGGGGTGCATGTGCATCCTCCAAGATTTAAAAAAAATAAGTATATTTCCGTTTGAAATAGTTCCCCTGTGAATGGGCAGATTTATGAAGGAAGGTAGTGCCGTGAATGAGTATATTTAGTTCTTTTAAGAGTCCCACATCGGTTCTAGTTTAGGAGGTCATGAGTATTTCACCTTATAAATAGTCTTTCTATACCTTTGAAAAAATTAGTTAGGCAGCTCTAAAAGGCTAATCCATTTTAAGTTTAAATTTTTGGCTAGACATGATTAATTTGGTAAAAAACATTGACTAGATATAAAATGATGCTAAGCCCATTTTTTATTAATAAATTATGTTAATTTTTTATTTTAAAATTTTTGTACTTGCCTAAAATATCAATTTTACCCATGAGCTGCAGGGTTCAGTTTTGGTTTAGGTGAAAGTGTACCGACTGGTAAAATTTCTAGTTTTGGTTTATGATATAGAAATAATTACTGACCAAATCGGTCAATAACCACCCCTAGTTCATTGTTTCAATTTTTTTAATAGAAACTTCTTTATAAACATACCTAGCTTTGAATTACTCCACACTAATTGATAAAAATGGAACTCACAACTTTTTTATACACTTCATTGTCTTTTTTTAACATTTAATTTTTTAAAACTTAATTTTTTCCCGATTTCCTAATAATATTTTTTCCTAATTTCTTAAAAAAAATTAGGGGCTACCTCCCCCGAACCCGCGTAAATTTTTTTATGGTGCTCCACCTGTTGGAAATTCATGGCTCCGCCACTGGGTGAGTGAGGTACTTTTGGATATTTTTTAATGCCTTTTGGCATTCAAAGTTCCACTATTTGGGTGAATCTTTTTTTATAAGTTGGAAGAAGGGTTCACATATAGTTGTAAGCTAGTTGAATCGATTTATGAATTAGATTTGACCTAAGAACCCTTTGACTCCTTTCTCCATTTTTATGGGTGACATTTCTCATATGCCCTTGACAAGGTCTGACTCGATTCTGTCTTTTCTTATAATAAATCTGAGGATTATCCCCTTGGTAAACTCAAAGACACATTTATGAGGATTTAGCCTTATTTTGAAGAGACGTAGTATTTGAAGTGTCGGAATGTGTCCCTCTCGATCCTTGGATTTGATGATCATATTGTTTACATAGACTTTCACTTCCTTGTGTATGAGGACATTAAGGATGGTTATCACTGCTTTTTGGTATGTCGCTCTGGCATTTTTGAGACCGAAGGACGTAACCTTATAAAATTTTGTTCCCTATGGAGTGATGAATCCCATTTTTTCCTAGTGATCGAGATGCATTTTTATTTGGTTATATCCAGAGAAATCGTCCATATATGGTTTGAGCGCGTTACTAGTTGTGTTGTCCACTAACAAGTCGAAATGTGGTAGAGTAAAATAATCTGTAGGACATGCTTGATTGAGATCGCTATACTTTATGCACATTCGAACCTTTCCATTGGTTTTATGTACGGACACGATTTTGACCAGCTATGTCGGGTATTCCACCACTCAGATGAATCTGACGATGAGTTATTTCTCCACTCCTTCCTTAACCCTCAAGGACTATTCGAGTATCATCTTACGAAGCCTCTGTTTGATAATCTTAGCATCAGGTAGAGTCATCATTATGTGCATGATGATGGTTGGGTCAATTCTAGGCATGTCGTATAAGGCTAATAAAACACATCAATTAAATTGGTGAGGAGGTCGGTGAACTATTTTTGTTTGTATTCACTAAGGGAGGACCCTATTTGTAGTTGTTTAGGTTTTGAGGAGTACCTAATGTAAGGACAAATACTGAATAGAGTAAATTTGTATGTTTTGGCTTATTCCGTGTTTGGACAAAATAGTTTAAGTCATAGGCCAGGACTTGAGTTTGTTGGTCTTTGAAGCCTATGTCGTGTTTATATGAAGACGTAGCGACCAAGCTTCAAAGATTTCATGATCGTGTCGTATTACGTGCCAGTTTCCATGCTCATGCTCATGCTCTAAGGATTTCTCAGGTATGGATGCATATTTATTTTAAGACTTGGAGATTTTATATATGGGTGTTAGATTTTTATAAAATTGTTTTAAAAATGATTTTATCCTGTTTAAATTATTTTCAGGAGAAAATTAGTTTTTTCCTGTGGTCATTAAAACGACGTTGGTATGTCGTTCAAATGAAATACCCTATCTCGTTAGAATAATGTTCCAACAAACTTCGAAAGTGTATGCAATTTTTTGATAATTTTGAGATTTTCCAAATTTCTTTTCATCCTTATCTCGATTTTGAAAAGCCTCCTATAAATACGAGTGCGGAACAACATTTTTATTTAATCTTTTTCATGCTTTTTAAGTTCCAAAACTCTTCTAAAAGCACTCCATTTTTACCCAAAACCCTAGTTTTCACCCAACTAGTTTAATATCCAAGTTTCATCTTTATATGCTTTGAGATATTGTTTGTGGGTACCATAACTTATTTCTCTCATCCTACCGATAAAGAAAAGTTTCGTTGGGTGGATTATGTGCTTGATCTATTTACACATGGTGGACTCCGTATTATATGATGGTTGTTGATCCTGGATAGGTGGATATCAAGGCATTTGTGGACTCACGCATAGTGGAACTACGTAGGTGGACTCTTACGTGTCCTGTGGAGGAGCAGTTGAAAGATTGAAAATGCGTCGAGGCTTTCGAGGACGTTGAGTCGTTGTGTAAGTCTTTTGTCAGTTTTGTGTAATTCCATATCATAGTAAATTGCATTGGTTGGTCATCCAAGGTTTTTCCCATTTTGGTTTTCCTTGTACATCGGGCATTGTGGTTTTATTTACTTATTTTATCCTGCACTCACTTAGATGTATGTTTTAGGTTAAGATAAAATTTGATAAATCGTTTAACACACCAATCGGATTAAAATTTGTGTTTAGTAATTTATTTAATTTGAAAAAAATATAAATTTGGTTTGTGTGTTTTGACCATCCTACTTATACTATCCCTTTTCAAATTGGTATTAGGGTGGCTGTTTATAAGTTGTTTAGGCATGAATCTGGGAAGTTTTTTTATGGATGGTCATTCATTCTCTAGGCCACTGATGTTTGATGGGTCTAATTACGAATACTGGAAAATGAGTATGAAATAAACACTTAAGGAGATAGATGAGCGGCTATGGTAAGTGGTTATTAGAGTTTGAACCCAACCCACTACTTTAAGAGGTGAAGTTTGTGTACCTAAACCCATTAAACCGCGGAGTGGGGATGAACATAGGTTAGTAAACTATAATTCACGAGGTTTAAATGCTATATTTTGTTACGTCACACCTGAGGAGTTCTATTGTATTATGACATGTGAAATGTCAAAAGAGGCTTGGGACATACTCTAACTCATCCTAGTGTTGTTAAGTCCTCCAAACTCCATAACCTCACTACTCAGTTCAAAACCATTAAGATGGAGGAGAGAGAAACCTTTGATGAGTTTTATGTTATATTGTTTGACATTGTGAACTCATCGTTTAACTTAGGTGAGAGAATACCCGAAAACTGTGTAGTTAAGAAAATCTTAAGGTTATTTCCTAAAAGATTCTATTCAAAAGTGACTGTTTTGAATTCCTTGGGTACTTTAGACTCTACGAAATTCTTAGAGATTGTGGGTGATCTTCAAACCTCTGAGCTTGATATGTTTTCCTTTAAAAAGTCAAAAAAAGATAAAGGCGTTGCTTTGAAATCCCCGTAGGAGGAAACACGAGTCTCGAATGATGAGTTTGATATCGATTCTGAAGATATGAGCATGTTTGCAAAGAAGCTTAGAAAATTCTCAAGTTTGAAAAAAAAATTAAAAGATGTAAAGATGTTAAAGAAAAATAATTTCAGCAAGGATGAATAATTCCCTCAAAATTGTAATAATAATTTTAAGAGGGATAAGTCGAATAGATGTTTTGAGTGTGAGGGTTATGGAGATATGGTAACTGAGTGTCCCACTAAGCTAAGGAAGGAAGGGATGAAATTGTTTACATACAATTCCACCCTTAGTGATAGTGAGCTGGAAGAGGATCCCGATTCCAACATTGAGCATAATTACACTGTGTTCATGGCTAGTTATTCAAGCCTTGATGAAAAGTCTTTCAATGAAGATATTTCTGCACATGACACTTTTGAGGCCATTTTGGTTGTTTCCCAAGTGAATGGTTGTGAGGAAGAAGAAGAAGATGAGGAGGAGAGTGAACTTCAAGTTTCCTTTTAAGATTTTTATAGGGAAAAAATTAAGTTAAAAAGGGAAACTTGAAGTTAGAAGGTAATTTCAAATAACTTTCCATAGGGAATTATGAGAGTAAATTGATTGATGATTTTAGGGCACGTGTGGAAACTCTTTGAGAGAAGTTAGAGTATATGAGGGAGAGAGATATCACCTTCGCGATTTTATGAAGATTTTGAAGAAAGACTCCCTTGAGTTTGAAGAGTCTAATTGTTTACTTGAGTATAAGATATTGGAGGTAGAGGATAGATTGAAAGGCCCGAGTCATGTCAATTTGATTTGTAATCTAGGTAGGAAAAGATGGATAAAATTTTAAGCACCGTTCGAATCAAAGATGAAACATGTGGGATTGGATTCGATGATTCAAATTATTTCTCTATTAAAACCAAGACCATTATTTTGAGAGAGTCAACTATTGCTAGGGACATTATAAAAGGTCAATCCTTAGGTAACCCTCCTCATTGTGCCTACATAGGTGCATATCACGATAGGAAATGTCACCTTACGCATTTTTGTTTCAATCTTATAAAAGGTCCTAAGAAGTCTAAGTCTAGTGTCACCAAGGTTCACCGAACCCAAGAGAGTCGCGTTACATCTTCTTGGGTTAGGATATTCGATTTGGAGGCATTAAATGTTAAACTTGTTGATTCTTGCATGCCATCACATGATTCATCACATGATATATCTTATGAGTGGTTTCTTGCATGTTTTCATACACTAGCTTTTGTGCTTCATTTTATATGTTTCTGCTAGTTGTGTGATGCTTGAGTCTTTTATATTTTGATTTTGCTTTTATTGGGTCTTATTGAGAAAAATACAACAAGATTTTGTTTGTCTTTTGAGTTTGTTTTTCACTTAGTGTCATAAAACGTTTAAAAACTCAAAAATATTTTTGGTTTATGTGTATTTTGGTTTTACATGCTTTCTCTGGCATATCGATGTGTTTGAATACACTTCGTTCCATTTTCCATGTGGCTAGGACATTTGATTATAATTTTCAATGCTTAAATTGTTCTTAATCATGCTTTCATGGATTAGTTAGACTTTGACTTGCTTAATGGATTAATTTTGTATATGCCTCTTCACACACATGCACAAGATCTTTTGGATTTTAATTTCACATGTTATATTTGAGCTAAGTGAGATGCTCTCCCATCAATCTAATTATCTTTATATCTTTTGACTATGGGAGAATTGTGCATGTAAGAACAATTGCCCATGAGTTGGATTTTTATTAAAAATATGAGTGTGCACGACAAAGGGCTATAAAGGAATAAATCTTCCTTGCGTGAAAGGCCACCATTGATAAGAGCCTAAAAAATTAAGAGGCAAAAGAAAAGAGTAAATTTCCAAGGCCATGTTTTCAAAATTGATCATCAAAATTGGTATTTCAAAATATTTGAGTTAGAAAAATGATATATGTTTAGTGTTTAACGGTGTTAAAGTTGAAGATTAATGGGTTTGCACAATGAATCATTGTTATGGTTAAAATGTCACGACGCTGTTGATTTGTAGAATCATAAATATCTACACACATCTGCCAACTTCCATCCTTCTTGGGATAAAGAAGTTTGAGAATGTCATAAGGTGACATGCTCGCACTAATAAGCCCCCCCCCCCCCCCCAGTTACACAACTTAGACACCTGTTGTCGTAATTCCTCATGCTTGGTCGCAGACATGATAGTGAAGGAGATTAGGGATGGATGCTCCCGACACAAAATTGGTCGCATATTGAATGTATCGGAGGGGTGGAAGCTCGTTTAGAGGGTGCAAGGCACAAGGGTTTAGGAGGTCCATAATCTCTGAGGGAACATTGAACTCCGACGTTATAATGGAAATAATAAAGGGTGTAGAACCTACCGGTGTCGGAAGTCTCAATGGTCAAATCCTCATGGGATATGATAAGTGCTGAGGGTGGAGGGGCGAAGCTCACTCGTCAGGAGCAGCTGGAATTACTGGCCTCCTGACATGTGTAGGTATAGGATTTGGCACATGAATACTTCCATGGACACCCGAGGAGTAAATGGCACACTCACATATCCCTAACAGTGCACATGACTTTATTGATGTGCATGCCGACATAAAAAGAAACTCGACACTGTTAGCTTGAGGACATAACTCTGTTGCTACTAAGCCATCCGATACGACATGTTTTAAAAATGGGTTCTATGGGGATGAATAACTTATTTACCATATCTTGAGTGACAAGGTTGTCGTCGACTCCCCCGTCAATGATGAGGGTGTATTAACGACACTTAGAGGTGCGCCAAATGAAGAAAATACTGGTTCACAGGCACAAGGAATCATCCGTCGGGCCGGTGGTGCTGAGAAGGGAGTGGGGCATCACGTGAATACGTGTGTTGTTTGATAGTGGGAAGATTTCAGGAACTTCCACAGTAGTGGATAAATGTCACACGCTTTGCTTAGCGGTGACAAAATGTGTCACGCTAATGCCAAATGGATCGAGCCTCTAGAAGAGGTACATATGGAAGGATCGGGATAATACCCAATGGGGGGAAATCAACACAAAGAGGGGAGGGAAAAATAGGGTTTCAGTGAGATAAGGGATTTTGGGCAAGTTTAGGGGTATGTTTGTAAATTTTTACAATGACAATAAAGCTCACTACACCAAAATGGTCAAATTGTCACCTTTCAGCCGGCCACCCTTGTCAAGGTCATTGACCGTGACCAAAAACACGCGTTTTATGTCATGGTCATTGACCTTGACACGACCGTGACAATTCTTTAAATACTTGTCACGGTTAATGACCTTGACACGACCATGACAATGTTTGCAGCAAAAACCCTTTCCCCCTTCTTTTCTCCCTTCCGCCGTTCCCTCCCTCTCTCTCTCTCTCGACGCTGATCTCTCTCTCTCTCTCTCTACTTTCAGGTCGATTTTCTCTCTCTCTCTCTCTCTCTCTCTCTCTCTCTCTCTCTCTCTCTCTCTCTCTTCCATTTATATATATGTTTGTGTGTATATATATGTGTGTATGTGTGTATATATATGTGTGTATGTGTGTATATATATGTAAATTAGAAAAGAAAATTATACTTGCAATGTGGTATTAATGATGTGAAGTTTGTGTGTGATAGTGCAAAAAGAATTGATATGTTTTCACAAATGATGTGAAGTTTGTGTGTTACAAGATTATCTAGAAAGGAACGAGTTAGAGGTTTTACCTAAGTTATGTCTTACAAGATTGGGACACATCAACTATAGATATTTGAAGCCATTGACTTATGTCTTACAAGATTGAAGCCATTGATATATATAGTGCAAAAATTGAAGCCATTGATATATATAGTGCAAAAATTGATATATATATATAGTGCAAAAATTGATATATATAGGGCAAAAATTGCAATGTGGTATTTGAAGCCATTGATATATATCGTGCAAAAATTGAAGCCATTGACTTATGTCTTACAAGATTGGGACACATCAACTATAGATATTTGGATAGATTATCTAGAAAGGAACGAGTTAGAGGTTTTACCTAAGTTAGGAAAACCAGATACCAAGTTTTGTGGAATATGTTAAAAAGGAAAAAAATGAAAAGTCCCCACAAGAAACTAAATAAGATAAATTCTTCTAAGACTTTAGAGTTAGTACATATTGATCTTAAGGGTCCCTATAAACTAAGAGTTTAAGAGGCAAGTGATATTGTTTTGTGATTGTGGATGATTTCTTTAGGTTCACTTTTCTTGGAATTTTGAGGGAGAAGAATGACTCCTATGGTGTGATTGTTTAAATATGAAAGGAAATCCAAAATAAACAATCGCTCCCAAAAATATTGGATAACAATTTATTTTCATTCAAAATAAATAATTGATAATAGTTGGATAATAATTGGATAATAATTGATATTTTCATTCAAAATAAATATTTCATTCAAAAATGTTGCCAATTGGATAATTTTTTAACAGAATTTGATAATATTATATAAAGTTTAGTAAATTCACAAAATGTTGCCAATTGTATGTTTTTAGGAATATCATTAGTTACTTTCGTGCCCAACTATGTAGAATCCATACACATGCATGTTGTTAGAAAATCTTAAATTTAATTCTCACTTTAATTTGTAGAATCTCTGTACTTGGTCGGATTTATCCCTTTATGATATGATGGGGGTGGGGTGGGGTGGTGGGGGTGGGGTGTGTGTGTGTGTGCGTGGCGGGGGGAGGGGGAGGGGGAGGGGGAGGGGGTGGGGTATGTGTATACGTGTGTGTATGGTGGTGTGTGGTGGGGGAGGGGGGTAGTGGGGGTGGGGTGTGGTGGGGGGAGGGGGTGGGGGTGGAATTTTCTAACTAAAAATATGATAATATTTTGTTATAATTTGTTAAAACTATGTAAACCTTAGTATGAATGCAAGGTTAGTGATAGTATTGGTGGGGTGTGTGTGTTGGTGCGTAGGTGTGTGCGTGTGTGCGTGGCGGGGGAAGGGGGCAAGGGGTGTGGTGGGGGTGGGGGTGGGGTGTGGGGGGTGTGGAGGGGCAATTTTAACAATTGTATATCTTTAATTAAGAAATTGTATAGCTTTAATTGTAATTTTAATTGTATAGTTTTAGATGAAAGTAAATTAATAATTAGTGCCAATTTCATATGAAAGTAGGATTATCCCTCATTGTAAATTAGTAAATTAATAATTCTATACTTTAATTGTTAGTTTAATTGATGAAATGTTGGGTTGGTTAGTTTTAAAAGTGGCATGACGTGTGCGTGTGTGTGGTGGGGGTGGGGTAGGGGTGTGTGTATGTGCACTATTAACATTTTTTTTATCTATACTAATAACATTTTTTTACAGCAAAAATGTCTCCTTCAGATATTAAGGTGAAGATGATGATGCTGTTTATGATGATGTCGTCTGGGCTCGGTGGTAGCGGAGGCGACGAGGGCTCCTCCGCCCCTAGGCTCCCCAAATATGGAAAATTTGGGATTACCGTCGAGAACAAGTCGGAGCTATTAGCGAGATCCCTCGAGCTGCTAAAGACGGTCATCGGCCCGGGGTTTATGAGTTGGAAGGAGGTGCCATATGAGCTCAAGTTAGCTGTTTGGGCGGCACTACATGTAATATATTTATATTTATATTTATATTTCAATTTCAATTTCAATTTCAATTTCAATTTCAATTTCAATTTCAATTTCAATTTCAATTTCAATTTCAATTTCAATTTCAATTTCAATTTCAATTTCAATTTCAATTTCAATTTCAATTTCAATTTCATATTTATATTTATATTTATATTTATATTTATATTTATTCGGAACTAACATTATATTTGTTGGACATGAACAATTCAACTTGGATCCAAAGCTACGTGATTCCGTCTTGGAGCAGTTGAGGGAGCAACACAAGACGTGGAAGAAAAATATGCGGACACGGTACTTTGGAAAAACACGAGAGTCCATTATACAATGGCGCTGATCCGTCCCGCCCAAGGAGCCGATCTCATTGGCACAATGATAAAAGTTCATTGACAATGAGATCGAGGATCGACAATTGGCATCTCGCCAATCGGGGAGGGAAAATCGGGCAAAAAAGACGGACGTGCACTACTCCGGCCGGACCTCTTACACCGAGGTGGAGCATAGGATGCAGGTAAGATTTAATTTATCTATAACTACAAAAATATATTATTCTTCATTATTTTACTTTGCGGGGCCGATACTAATTTTACTTTACTTTATTTTATTTCAGGGGGTAGGGAGTGGGCCAGGGGGTAAGCCACATAGGCTCGATACTTATGTGGCTCTTCAGATGAAGAAGGGGAAGGATAAGGAGGTGTCCCCGAGCGTCGCGACCACGATTGTAAGTAATCCGACAGTTTAATTTTTGTTAATTACGTTATAATTTTTTAGTTTACTTATTTTACTAATCATGTGCTTTTTGTCGTTTCAGGCAAAGCTTAAGGAAGTGCATGAGTTGCAGTCTGATGCCGACAAGGCATCTTTGTCCACAGACGCACTCAACCAAGTGCTTGGCTCTGATCGCAAGGGGAGGACAAGGGGAGTGAGCTCGCGGGTGGCCAAATCTAGGATCATCGGATTGGAGATGAGCGACACCGGGTTGGCTCGAACGGTGGATTCACACGACGCGAAGCTGTCCCGTTTGGAGGCGACGGTCCAAGATATGTACGCATTCATAAAGCGTACGTTGGGCGGAGACCGTAGAGGGAAAGGGAAAGGGAAGGAGAAGGCGGTGGAGGAGGAGGTGCGGGAGGACGAGGCGCATGATGACGAGGATGTGGACCTCACTGCTTCATCACCGACACGTTAGTACTTCGATGATCCACTTGCCTATTTGGCGCCCTTCAACAGACCATTGTCGACACTTGGTTGGCCGAGCGTGTTCATATTGGACGTATTTGATGGCCAGCGGATAGGGCGGGGGTTGAGGGACCCGAATATCATCGAGGGTGGAATAGTCCATGGACGTGTGCTTCAAGAGATGGAGTCCAGGGTGCTCGTCACGCATGTCATACCCGGGAAGGAGAACTCCCTATTGTGGTTGCGCGAACAATGCGGCACGACGTATATTAGTGGGTGCGTCAATTCGTATGTCGTGTGGCCTACTCACCTCCTCAGTTTTACCCAAGACATGTAGTAACATTATTTTTAAGTTTGTCCATTTTAATTATATTTGGATTATATCGTCATGTATATTATTTCTATTTTGAATATTTGGATTATATCGTCATGAATATATATTTGCATTATCTTTAGTTTGTTTGGATATATGATGTTTGGAACAGGTACGACGTTACTATAACAGGTACAAATATACTGCTGGGCAGTGGCAGTGGCCATACTGGCCAGCAGATTTTTTTTAAATTCTGCCCAGAATTGTCACGGTCATTGACCGTGACAATTTTTTTAAAAGGTTCACGGCTTTGTCACGGTTTATAACCGTGACAAACGTTTCACGGTCATTGACCGCGACACGACCGTGACAAAAAAAGTTGTCTCGCCTCGAAATGTCACGGTCATTGACCTTGACAAGGGTGATTTGTCAGGGTCAATGACCTTGACAATAGTGCAGATTTGGTGTAGTGGCTAGTGTAATTTCTAGAACAAAGGGTGGGGGCATTTTTGGGAAAAAATGACTTTCATTTTACCCTTATGGATAACTTTAGCTAGAGTTAAGTGTGGATGATAAAAGGAGGATTATGTTCATCCATATGAGGCTGCTAGAGCATAAGGAGGGGCAGACTAGTCAACGGTAGGCGGTCGGAGTTGTCCGAATTTGATTGGAATCCTATTAGAAGTCATTAGAATGTCTCAACGGAGATCATCGGGAGGTTAAAACACTCGAATTATAGTCCAACATTTGGGTTCTTATCATAAAAGGGTGGGGTTTGGTCCGGGAAAGTGTGGTGTAAGGCAACATCAAATTTGACCGGAATCTGGTCTTCTGGTGGTTGGTCTTAATAAGATTTAGGTTTTTCGGTGTTGTCAAGACTATGTCTTGGTTTTTCGGTGTTTAAAAGACTCGTTAGTCAGCTAGGGTTGAGGAGATTCTTGGGCAATAGGTTTCCACCATAAGATCTAACTAAACCTAACACGTTGGTCAAATAGGTGGTATTAAGCCAAATCTGGTGGGGCAACTCTTGTGAACTGCTGGCATGGATGGAATCTACATCAACGGTGGTTCGTGTCCCATTCTGGTGGCATCAATCTGAATCCCAATTATCTACATCAATACTTGTAACCCAAGATCAAACGAAGCTATGATACCAATTTGATGTGTAGTGGGAGATGAAACAATTAGTTATTAACTACACAACAATAACAACAACATAATGTTTAGAGCCCAATGGCCTAAGAAATATCACTAATCAACTATCAAATATCGTAGTGAGTCCAAATGAGGGGTTTAAGACCCTATTTAAAGGAAAATGATATCTTTTTAGTCAAGTTAACTCTAAATGAGTAAAAGACAAAAAAGAACAAAATAACTAAATAACAAAAATAATCCCTAAGTATGATGCTCCTGCATCATCGGGTAATTAATTTATTGTGTTAGTTTTTGGGATTAGTAGGGAGAACTCTGAGTTAGTTATTGCATTGCTAAATGGTTTTATTAAAGATTGATTAAGCCTGTTGATTGCTACGCTTTGGTGTTTGATGACGAAACATATCTCAACTTATTGTCTATTTAAAATACTCAATGCTATTTTTTTTCCTTTGTTTTAAAATTTTAATTTTTCATTTATTTACTATAGTTTGGTTGACTATTGGTCCACTTTTATGCAATTTTTGCCATAATCATTAATAAATCTTTATTTTTTATTAATAAAAAGTGTTGGTTAAGTTTTGTTGAACTCACATTGTAATACTAGTTCATCATTGTTTCATAAATTAATAAATAAATAACGACTAGGTTTCCTAGTTAAGGAATATGGAACTAGAAGAATTAAAGGACTAGTAAACCGTCATCACTGAAATCCCAGTCAAATGTGCAACTAGTTTACACCCTATACGTGATCAGGTGATGCACACCTTGTCCATCCAACCTTTGTACATATTTACTATTATCAATAAAAGTTTTTGTTGCTAAATAAAAAAAATATTTGCCTTAGGAAGTTAATGGTTTCAAAATATGTCAGCAATTTTTTTTAAAAGAAACAAAATTTTATTGATAAAAAAAAGATACATAAAGAGAGAAGTTGCCCCATACATGTCCTTTTTTCCCACTAGGGTTGTCAATTGGGGCGGGCAAGCCCGAAGCCCACCCGTTCAGCCCAATTAATATGGCTTGATCTGTAAATGCGCTCAAGTCAAACTTTCAAGCCCAAATTATATTCGGGTTGAGCTTGAGCCACATGTGGGAAAACCCAAATTGAGCTCGAACCCGAATAAGAATATTAATAGATGAATATATATGTATATATGCATTATTGCATATTATATACATTTTAACTTGATAAAAAGAGGTTATTAGCAATTTATAAAAATCTGTTTAGCTTTTAAACCAAACAGTTATATTAAAGTACATGCTAATATAGTGTAATATTCTTTTTAAACTTTTTAAAATAACTTTATATTAATTATTGTAATGACACCATTATAGTGCGCGTATTGAGTTTGAGAATAATAAATAAATCATCATTGTGAGTTCAAGTTGTTAAATACTCATTTCATCTCGATTTGCTTTTTGAACAAATATGTAAATTTTTTATTTTATAAGATGCATATTGTAAATCTTTCATGGGGCAACAAAATAAAAAAATATCATCCGGGTAGGCCCGTAGCCCGCTATCAAGTGCGAGCCGAGTTTGAGCCTAGGTCCTCCCAACCCTAAGCCCGAAATCTCCAAATCCCAAAATAATTATGAGTCGAACTTGAGCATAGCCAAGCCCGACCCACCCAACCCGATTGACAACCCTACTTCCCACTTGTATTGTCGTAGTATTTTCTTTGATTTTTCTGTTATGATCTTATGACATAAATAACACAATGTTGATTCATATGAATATTGTTTATTATTTTACAAATGAAATTTATGTGTGAGACCAAAATGTATTTTAACCATAAAGGATTTTGTATGACGATAACTCAATTAATATATGATTAAAATTCATGATGATGCTAAGATTTAGCACCACCGGATAAGTGATAGTGAGCTCAAACAGCAGTAACCATGGAAGCCATAGAGATGTATAAGTGTATAAGTATGTAGAAGGGGATGAGTATAAAAAGAAATAAGACAATGGTGTATAGTGGTTCAGCCCAATTGGCCTACATCCACTGTGAGTGTGTGATCCACTAAGTATGGGCACTAATGGCCTTGGATATAATGCACATAAGCTCACTCTCTCTCTCTACTGTGTGTACAAGCAGAGTTTTAGCTAGGGTTACAGTAAATTGATCGATCCCCCCCCTGTAGGGTTGTAGGTGACAAGTATATATAGGTCTTGGGGGGTGTAGTGTACCCCCCAAGTATGCATGGTGCATGTGAATGGTGATCTAGCCAATCCCCTGTTGACACCTGTAGATGCCAAATGATGACATAATATTCCTTCACGTGAGGGTGTGATTTTGTTATAACGGTCTCCCATGTGCCATGTGAGCCTCACGCGCACTGTTCCACGCGTCTCCCAAACCACGCGCTGCGATGATGTCACCCTCGGCCTATGAGCCAATGCCGAGGGCAAAGTTCCTTCCGGTAGTGAGTCTGGCCTAATTTAGGCCTCGTACTGTCGTACCCTCGGAGGGTCGTCCGGAGCCTGATGAAGGGTCGGCCCCTCGGAGGGTCGTCCGGAGCCTGATGAAGGGTCGGCCCCCTGAGGGGTCGTCTGGAACATGATGAAGGGTCGGCCCCTTGAGGGGTCTCCCGATTGGAGGGTATATCTGGGCATATCAATCACCCCCAGCCCTTAGCCATAGGTGCTGTTGAGATGGATGAGGGATAGTGTTGTAATTGAGATGTGTGTATGATCAGTTAGGTGAGTGACACCTGGGCAGGTACTCATTGTTGTTCCAGTTTCTAAGGCATGGCGGCTTCATACTTTGCCTGGGGCTTTGTGCCCTAATGATGCCTTGGTTAATGGGCCCATTCATTACTAAGGTATTTAAGAGATTTTTGAACTCTCTCTCTCTTCTTCTTCTTCTTCTTCTTCGCGCCCAAGCTCTCTCTCTAGCCTTTCACCAGCCTTCATTGCCATTTCTGCAGTCTTCGATCCTTCAAGCTTAGCAACTTTGGCAGTTCTTGCTCTCTCTTTATCAGGTAATCCCTTTGCCCCAGCGCTCTCTTTTATCTTCATTTCTGTTTGCTTTTTAGGCTCGTAGGGCTGCATTTTCCTTGGGTTGTCTCATAACTTTTTCCGGTGTCTTCTTCGGCAACTGGTTCTTGAGTGTTCTTGATCAAAACCCTTGAATTCCTTTGTTTCAATCCAAAAGTCCAATCTGGTCAACTGCCAACTTGTTTGTAGCTAAGTTTAGTTAAATTCTCTAAGTGTAGGGTCCTCCCTTTAATGCTTAGGAGGCTTTATAGTTTAGCATCTGAATTCCCATCCTTGAGAGAGAAGCTCTTTGCAGAGATCAGACGAATAGAGGAAGATGAAGAGAGGAGACGAGGGGCCGACCCTAACTAGGTACGACCCATATTTCCCATTCCTCTGGCCACAATAAAACCATTTGAACCGTTTGAGTCTTGTGGGTCGTCCTCTCGTCTAGCCGAGAGTCATTCAAGTGAGATGGACGAGAGAGCATCCTCGCCAACTGGCGCTGGACCTTCCGGTAGGAGAGAGACATCTGACCTAAGACCAGGCCGAGAGGCCGAGGGTATGGTCCCCTCCGAGGCTGTCCCTGTGACAACCCTATCTCCACATGCCTTCCAGATGGCCTTTCCCCACGGTCCTCTGGAAGATGACGAGGCCGAGGGAGAGGGGACTGAGGATGAGGGCGATGATACAGATGACCAGGTTGATACCTCTCATGCCTCGTCCTATATCTCCTCCGTTAGGGACCGCGATCTCTTGTTGTGGAGACATGCCTATGGAGTGCCCCCCAATATAACTATGAGGGTTCCCTCTGAGTCTGAGAGGGTCTTCGAGGGTGAAGAGGGAGAGGTTGCAGTATATGAACAAATGTTCAAGGTTGGTGTCAGATTCCCTCTGCATCCTGCCATCGTAGATATCCTGTCGGCCCTTGGTGTTGCCCCCTCTCAGCTTCCTCCCAACTCTTGGAGGATGATCCTGGGCTACATCTCCCTGTGGAAGAATGCTTTCACTGATGAGCCCTCGACTGACGTATTCTTGGCCTGCTACAATATCACCTCCTCGTCCAAACAGCCTGGGTACTATCATCTAGGGGCGAGGAGGTTTGAGAAAAAACTTCTCCACATGGCACAAACCTCCAACCACGATTGGAAGAAGAGATTCTTTTTTATCTCTGGGGAGTGGGAGTTCACCGCCGAGGCTCAACTTGTAGCCGATGGTCCGAGGGTCCCCAGAAGATGGTCTAACCCTTCAATAAAGGCCAGGTTAGACCCCGGACTTAGTCTGGAGGAGAAGGACATCGTTGAGTATCTGAGGGGACGAGGGAGAGGTGGTGAGCTTGCAAAATTTGAAGATTTGATGACCCCCCGATTCCTCAAAGAAGCTGGTCTGAGGGTCGGCCTCTGACAGAACTATGTGAGTTATACTGAACGTTTTCTATTCTTTACTTATTTTTGAAGTGTTTCCTCTTTATCTCTGCATTTTTCTAACGTGTCGTCCTCTTTTCAGGTCGTCCTGCAGGTATATCAGACTATCTTTGGGAAATGACTGCTCCCAGCTTACTATCCGGCTTGGCTAAGAAGAAGGGTAAGGAGCCTCAGCAGGCTCCGAGGAAGACGAAGGTCACTGGGCCGATGGTTGTTGAGCCGACCTCCGATAGCCACAAAAGAAAGGCGCCTGAGGCTCCTGTTGACCCTCGACCGGATTCTCGGACGAGGGCCAGGGTCGAAGCATCTGAAGGGACTACTTCTTCATCCAGCATGGGGGCCTTCTGGTCCCAGAACCTGGCACATCTCAGGGCCGAGCCCTCATCACTGATCACAAACTTGAGGGAAGCCAAGGCTTCAATGTTTTCTGCTCCCTCGGCTGCTGACTACGACTTCTTGTCAAAGATGCCTCCAGCCAAAGTGTATAACTATGGTCTGTACGCCCTTGCACAGGTATTGGTCTTGACCCACTTCTTTAATTTCATTCTTTCAATAACTGTTTCCTCGGCCTCTTGACATCTGTTTATTCTTATTGTGCAGTCTGTATGCGCCTTTACCTCGGCAACAAAATGGATGGCTGAAAATCAGGAAAAATTCTATGACACCGAGAGGGCCATCCAGTATGAGGCCGACCTGCAGGCTGACTTAGATACTGCAAAGGCTGAGTTAGAGAGTGCCAGAACTGAGCATGCACGAATTATGGATGAGCTAACGAGGCAGCATGATGAGGATCTGAAGGCTAGAGACTTGCTTTTGAAGGAGAAGGATGAAGCCATGACCCATCGGGAGGCCCAGTTTAAGATTGAGCTGTCTGAGGCTGTGAAAAAAGCCGAGGCCGACGCTGTTGAAGCCTATAAACTCTCAGATGAGTTCCAAGGTTTCGGCCTTGAGTACTTGGAGAGAGGGATAAGGACGGCCTGTCGGTGGGTCGTCCTCAAGTTCGGCGATGTCGTCTCTTCGGTCCTCCCGTCCCTTGAAGCAGTCCAACTGGACGACCCTCTGATCGCCGAGGCTCTGACCCAGGTGGAATCACAACACGCAGAAGGCACAGGCACGTCTGAGGCTCAGCCTGTCATAGTCACAGAGGAAACCTCTCTTATAGATGTTGAGGCCCTGCCCTCTGATGCTGTTCCATAGGGTGGCTGTCTGTAGCCCATACCCTCTCGATGTAATCAATATTTTTGCACTCTATTTGTAGAACACTTGATATTTCATTAATACTATCGTCTCCTTTACTGTCTTCCTTATTTGCCTTTTGTATGGTTTGCTTTGTCTTTGTTAATGCCACTAACCTCTCCCTCGTCTTTCTTGAGGGTGAACGAGGGGTCATCCCCTGCGTTGGCCCTCATTACAGCCGAGGAGTCAAATTACCAAACTAATGGTTTTAATAAAGTTTTCCCTCGTCTTTCTTGAGGACAGTGGTGGGGTCATCCCCTCCACTGGCCCTCATTATAGCCAAGGGATCAAATTACCAAACTAATGGTTTTTAATAAAGTTTTCCCTCGTCTTTCTTGAGGACAGTGGTGGGGTCGTCCCCTCCACTGACCCTCATTATAGCCGAGGGTTCAACTTACCAAATTAATGGTTTTAATGTTTTCCCTCGTCTTTCTTGAGGACAGTGGTGGGGTCATCTCCTCCACTGGCCCTCATTATAGCCGAGGGATCAAATTACCAAACTAATGGTTATTAATAAAGTTTTCCCTTGTCTTTCTTGAGGACAGTGGTGGGGTCGTCCCCTCCACTGACCCTCATTATAGCCGAGGGTTCAACTTACCAAATTAATGGATTTAATGTTTTCCCTTGTCTTTCTTGAGGACAGTGGTGGGGTCGTCCCCTCCACTGACCCTCATTATAGCCGAGGGTTCAAATTACCAAACTAATGGTTTTTAATAAAGTTTTCCCTCGTCTTTCTTGAGGACAGTGGTGGGGTCGTCCCCTCCACTGGCCCTCATTATAGCCGAGGGATCAAATTACCAAACTAATGGTTTTTAATAAAGTTTTCCCTCGTCTTTCTTGAGGACAGTGGTGGGGTCGTCCCCTCCACTGACCCTCATTATAGTCGAGGGTTCAACTTACCAAATTAATGGTTTTAATGTTTTCCCTCGTCTTTCTTGAGGACAGTGGTGGGGTCGTCCCCTCCACTGGCCCTCATTATAGCCGAGGGATCAAATTACCAAACTAATGGTTTTTAACAAAATTTTCCCTCGTCTTTCTTGAGGACAGTGGTGGGGTCGTCCCCTCCAATGACCCTCATTATAGCCGAGGGTGGTTCTCTGTAGATGTTTCCATGCGTACCAGAACTGATAACCACAGGATGAGGGGAAACACTGATATTTCTCATTAATTTTCCAAGTGTTCTGTTGGAGCAACTCTTATTACAATTATGGTCTATCAAGACCTTACAACACTACTGATAGTATTTCTTCAAATGATCTGCATTCCAGGGGTTGGAAAAAGGTTCCCCTTCTAGGTTTTCTAGTTTATAGGTCCCAGGGACGACTTCATCGATGACCCTATATGGGCCATGCCAATTAGGATGAAGCTTGTTGGGCTTTTGCCACATCTTCTTGAGGACCAAGTCCCCCACTACGATAGACCTCTGTTTCACCCTCTGATTGTAAAACCTTGCGGTCCTCTGCTGGTAGGAAGCCTGCCTTATCTCAGCGTCCTCCCTCCTTTCCTCAATCAGGTCTAAGTCGAGTCTCCTCTCTTCCGCATTTTTCTGGGGGTCATACATTTGGACTCTATGCGTAGGAAACTCAATCTCGATGGGGATGACGGCTTCTGAGCCATAAGCTAGCATGAATGGGGTCTCTCCTGTAGAGGTCCTCACTGTCGTCCTATATGCCCACAACACGGCATATAACTCCTCGACCCATCTTCCTTTTTCCTCCTCAAGCCTCTTCTTGATTCCATCTAGGATTGTCCTATTCGTAATTTCTGTTTTCCCATTGGCCTGAGGTCGGCCTGGGGTGGAGAAAAATTGTTTGATACTCACCCTTTCACAGTACTTCTATAGAGAGGTATTCTTGAACTGAGTCCCATTATCCGAGATGAGGGTGTTGGGGAGACCATATCTGCATATAATATTTTTCCAGATGAACTGGAAGGTCTTCTGCTCTGTGATCGTCACCATCGGCTCCGCTTCCACCCATTTTGAAAAATAGTCAATGGCTACGATGAGGAACCGATAGTTATTGATGGCCCTAGGCAAGGGTCCTACTAGGTCAATTCCCCACACTGCAAATGGCCATGGGGATGTAATGGAAGTAAGAGGCTGATGGGGTTGGTGAGGGATGGTGGCAAACCTTTGACATTTGTCACATTTTTTTACATATGCCGCTGCGTCTTTCCCCAAGGTCGGCCACCAGTACCCCTGGGTGATCACCCTCTTCGCTAAGGATCTGCCCCCGATGTGGCTTGAGCACGATCCTTCGTGCATATCTTGCAAAATGGAAGGGACTTCTGAGGGATGCACACACCTAAGTAAGGGGAGCAAAAACCCCTTTTTGTACAAGGTGTCTCCGATGACAGTGAATTTTGCAGCCCTGTACCTCAGCTTATTCTTTTCTTGCCTTGCTTCTGGCATCTCACCCTCTTTAATGTATCTGATCAGAGGGTCCATCCATGAAGCTTCTTGAGAAACATTTAGGCAATTGCTAAGTGTTCCCTCGGCGTCTTCAATAGTTGGCTGAAGCAAAATTTCTACTGGGACCGTCCTCCTGATGTCTGTCCTAGTTGCCGAGGCCAACCTCGCAAGGGCATTAGCACGGCCATTGTCGAGCCTAGGTATCCTTTTTAATTTCACTTCTCTGAAGACTTTTAGTAATGACCTCACTTTCTCAAGGTACCTAGCCATCCTCTCGTCCTTAGCCTCGTAGGCTCCTAGTATCTGATTCACTACTAGCCTTGAATCACTATGGACCAAAATCTGGCCTACACTAAGAGACTTAGCCAAGGAGAGGCCTGCTACCAAGGCCTCATATTCAGCCTCGTTGTTGGAGGCTTTGAAGTTGAACCTCAGGGCGTATTCAACGTCTGTGCCATCGGGTGCTGATAGTATCAGTCCAGCTCCACTTCCGTTGTCACAGGAGGACCCGTCAACGAAGAGGCTCCACAGAGTCTTTCCCTCTAAAAAATTTCCCTCAGAGAGGGATCCCTGTCTAAAGATGTATCTTCCCTCTTCGTTTTTAGTCGCTTTCCTTCTAGCGGTGCTTGTCTCAGCCCTATCTGCGGGTGTGTCGGTTGGCCTGTCTTGTTGTGTATCTGTCTTCCCGAGGGTCTCACCCTCGGCTTCATCACCTTCCCAAGTAAACTCAGCCACGAAATCCGCCAGCGCTTGCCCCTTAATGGCCGTCATAGGATGATACACTATGTCAAACTCCCCCAGCTCTATAGCCTAGGCCATTAGCCTGCCTGATTTTTCTGGCTTGTGTAGGACCTGCCTAAGAGGAGAGTCGGTGAGGATGCCCATTGTATGGGACTGGAAGTACGACTTCATCTTCCTTGAGTCATGAATCAAGGCGTAGGCTAACTTCTCCATCCTCGGGTATCTTTGCTCTGCCCCCTGAAGTGCCTTGCTGTTAAAATACACATGCTTCTATATCCCGTCTTTGTCTCTTACAATGGCTGCACTGATGGCCGACTCTGAGACGGCGAGGTACACATAAAGTCGTTCACCCTGCACGGGTCGTGACAGCAGCAAGGGAGACCCTAAGTATGACTTTAGGTCCCTGAAAGCCTCATCACATTCTTCACTCCATTCGAAGGCCTTCCTAAGGATCTTAGAGAATGGCAAACACTTGTCTGTGGCCCTAGACACGAACCTGTTCAAGGCAGCAACTCTCCATATGAGTCTCTGAACGTCTTTAATGGACTTGGGGGTCTTCATTTCAACAAGGCCCTTTATCTTTTCAGGATTGGCCTCGATGCCTCTTTGGTTGACAATGAACCCCAAGAACTTCCCTGCTCCGTCCCCGAAGACACACTTGGCCGGGTTAAGCTTCATCTTGTATTTGTCCATCGTATTAAATGTCCTCTCCAGGTCTGCCACATGATCCTCTGCCTTCAAACTCTTAGTCAGCATGTCATCTACATAGACCTCCATAGACTTCCCAATTTGGTCTTCGAACATTTTATTTACCAGGCGTTGGTACGTTGCCCCCGCATTTTTTAGGCCAAAGGGCATGACCCTGTAACAGTATGTCCTCTTGTCAGTGATGAAGGCTGTCCTCTCCGAGTCCTCAGGTTTCATGAAGATCTGGTTATACCCTGAATAGGCATCCATGAAGCTCATGAGCTCATGGCCTGCGGTAGCGTCTACCATCTGGTCAATGCGGGGGAGAGGGAAGCTGTCTTTGGGACAGTGCTTGTTGAGGTCTGTGAAGTCCACACACATTCTCCACTTCCCGTTGGCCTTTGGGACAATGACTGCATTGGACAGCCATTCAGGGTAGATGACCTCTCTGATAAGTTCAGCGTCTTCTAATTTTTTGACCTCGTCCCTGATGACCTCATACTTTTCTCTAGAGTAAATTCTCCTCTTCTGCTTTACCGACTTCACTCCCTCTACCATATTGAGCTTGTGGCACATGATTTCAGGGTCAATCCCCCGCATATCTACATGACTCCATGCGAAGATGCTTAGTCTTCTCCTCAACAGTTTAATGAGGTCTTCCTTGATGTTGGGCTTCAGAGACTTGCCGACTTGGACGGTTTTTTCTGGGTCATCCTCATCGAGGATGATGGATTCTACCTCTTCCGCGGCCTCTCCTTTATTTAGCTTTGTCTCATCCCTGGGGTCTAGGGTATCAATATTGTAAGTGGTCGTAGCCCTCTTGTGTGCCTCACTTTCTTCAGCGGAGTTGTAGTAACATTCTCGCGCTGTCGTCTGGTCTCCCTGAACTTCCCCCACCCTATAAGGGATAGGAAATTTGATCATCTGATGGACCGTAGACGACACAGCTTCAAACCCCTTGAGGTCCACACGCCCCAGTATAATGTTGTAGGCCGAAAACACATGCTCATCCATCACAAAGAAACTGACCTTCTTGGTGATCCATCTCGGCCATTCGTCCCCCATCCTGACATCAGCCTCATACACTCCAAGGGGATGAACCTTTTCCCCACTGAACCCAATAAATGGATGATGGTACGGGACAAGTCTAGCACGACTGAGACCTAAGGCTTTGAAGCACGGCCAAAACATCACGTCTGCAGATGAGCCCCCATCTACTAGGATCCTCGGCACCTCACACCCATGCACCCTGGTAGTGATGACGAGAGGGTCATCATGTGGGGCTAAGAGGCCTTTGAAGTCCATTCTTGAAAATCCCACTACCAGAGTGTCCATATCAACCTTCTTCCTCTTTTCTGACTTGACCTCCAGAGAGGTCGAGTGTACCGTCTTCGTTATTTCCTTGGCCTCAGCCACATGAGCCTTCCTATCGGTGACCTCAAACCCTCCTCCTGCTAGACCCCGGAGATCATTCCCACACCGAGCGAGATCATATTAAGCCTCTTGACAGGGCCGTGGTCATCTCTCGGCGGAAGGTCAGGGTCGTCCTCATCATCAGAAGGGTCGTCCCCTCTTTTTTGAGGACCTTCTCTACATGCATCGCCTCGCTTCTTTCTGTGGTCGTCCCCTCGGCCCCTCTTGAAGGCACCTTTGTCGACGTACTTTCTGAGCTTCCCTTCTTTCAGCATCTTCTCAATCTCATCTTTCAGAGCAAAGCATTTGTCTGTTACGTGGCTGTGGTCTTGGTGAAATTCACACCACAGGTTCTTATTCCTCTTGCTGGGGGGGCTGCCCTCAGCTTCTCAGGCCACTTCAGGGACCGGTCACTCTTTATCTCATTGAGAATCTGTTCACAGCTGACCGTTAGAGGGGTGTAACCAGCGAACTTGTCATCCGTAGACCTCTTCTTCCCCTCTTTGTTCTTCTTAGGGTATCTACCCCCACTAGCACCTCCTTTTTCGTCTTCATATTTTGCGGCCATCGCCTCTTCGGCGTTCATCACCTTCCCTACTGTCGACAACAATTCAGCCATTGTCCTCGGAGGGTCTTCAGCAAGCTTCCATAACAGTTTCCCCTTTTGGAGTCCTCTAATCAGGGCTATCATAGCTATGCTCTCCTCATAGTCTTCCACCTCCAGCTTCTCTTTATTGAATCTGGCTATGTAGTTCCTCAGACTCTCATTCTTCCCCTGCTTAACATAGAGCAAGTGGGTGGTCTTCTTCTGTGGCCTCACCCCAAAGCAAAAGTTGTGGATGAACAGGTCTGCCAGCTGCTTAAAGTTTTCAATGGAATTTTTTGGAAGAGACGTGTACCAGACATGTGCAGCCCCTGTCAGGGTACCAGAAAAGGCACAACACCTCATCTTATCTGAGATAGAGTACATGTCTGCTACTGATTGATACATCTCGACATGGTGGACAGGGTTGGTGCTCCCGTCGTATCTTGGGGTGACCTTAGGTGGCTTGAACCTTGATGGCGTAGGGAAGTTGACTATCTTTGCCACAAAGGGTGAGCCTATAGTGTATACCTTCTGAAGAGGGTCCCGGCTCTTCAGTATATCACCAATCTTATCCTTCAGTCACTGGATTGAGTCATTCCAGGGCCTCACAGGGTTGGATTGGCCGATGTTATCCCCTGCCGCCTCTTTAAGGTGGACGGAGGGTTCTGCTGCAGTAGGCCTGTGTCGGCTGTTTATTTCCCTTTGGTCATCATCCCATCATTGGGGTCGGCCATCTGCTGCCTCCCTCCTGGACCTCGCAGCACTTATTGACCTGGACAATTTTTCCCGCAGGTCATTTACTGAGCCTAGCCTCTCAAAGCCTGACCCTCTGCTCAAGCGATCAAAAGCAGAGCCTCTCGGGCGATTATCAGGATTTGGTCTCCCGCACTTTCCTCTACTATCCTGGAGAGGTCGTACAGTATTGTTGGAGACTTCATACGGTTCCCAGCATTCTATTGGGGCCTCCTCTCCCTCCAGATCGTCATACCTGTCCTCAGGGCAAGGGTTTCCTTGCCTCCCCAGGCGTAGACGCCGAGGGTCAGCAACATCCCTACGCCGCTGAGGGGGTGGCAGGTCTTTGCGCGGTGCCTGGGGTGGTCCCCTGGCCTCATGCTGTCCTGAAGCTGTTGTCGGAGTAATCATCTCAGGTGAAACCCCTGGTGGTCTTAGTATGTTCTGGCTTAGAGCTGTGAACTGCTCCTGCATCATCCGCTGGCTTGCTGCCAGAGACTTTAGGGCTGCCGCCACATCAGCCATCTCAGACTGAGGTGGCGGCTGACTGGAACTGGGTCTTCCCCCATCATCTGGCGGGGGAAGTGGTGGTGGTGGCATTTCAGGTGCCATGTGTTTGAGCTATGAAAAGCTGAACTGAAGAAAAGACTGGTGAGCTTAAGAACCTTAGTGGGTCTCTTTCAATGGTGAAACACCTCCTCTCAGGGGGAGTGCTGGCTCACCACCAGAGTGCCCAGTGAGGTCAAGCTGTACAAAGGAAGAGATGTCTTATCGTTCCCACAGACGGCGCCAAACTGATGATGCTAAGATTTAGCACCACCGGATAAGTGATAGTGAGCTCAAACAGCAGTAACCATGGCAGCCATAGAGATGTATAAGTATATAAGTATGTAGAAGGGGATGAGCATAAGAGGAAATAAGACAATGGTGTATAGTGGTTCAGCCAAATTGGCCTACATCCACTGTGAGTGTGTGATCCACTAAGTATGGGCACTAATGGCCTTGGATACAATGCACATAAGCTCACTCTCTCTCTCTACTGTGTGTACAAGCAGAGTTTTATCTAGGGTTACAGTAAATTGATCGATCCCCCCCTGTAGGGTTGTAGGTGACAAGTATATATAGGTCTTGGGGGGTGTAGTGTACCCCCTAAGTATGCATGGTGCATGTGAATGGTGATCTAGCCAATCCCTTGTTGACACCTGTAGATGCCAAATGATGACATAATATTCCCTCACGCGAGGGTGTGATTTTGTTATAACGGTCTCCCATGTGCCATGTGATCCTCACACGCACTGTTCCACACGTCTCCCAAACCACGCGCTGCGATGATGTCACCCTCGGCCTATGAGCCGAGGCCGAGGGCAAAGTTCCTTCCGGTAGTGAGTCTGGCCTAATTTAGTCCTCGTACTGTCGTACCCTCGGAGGGTCGTCCGGAGCCTGATGAAGGGTCGGCCCCTCGGAGGGTCGCCCGGAGCCTGATGAAGGGTCGGCCCCTCGGAGGGTCGTCCGGAGCCTGATGAAGGGTCGGCCCCCTGAGGGGTCGTCTGGAACATGATGAAGGGTCGGCCCCTTGAGGGGTCTCCCGGTTGGAGGGTATATCTGGGTATATCACTTCACTATCTTCTCTCTAATGTACTTGACATAAAAATAAGCACTCAATACATTATGAGATATGTTACCATGGGCACATCATCCGGGCAAACCTTGGTACCAATGCCTAATAAACTCAATTAATATCTATATAAATAAAAGATCAACATTAACCTATCGCAACCATACACATAAATAATATCATATCATAAGCATCAGAGAGAAGTTCAACATCCAACTATAAAAGTTCAAAGCTCAACCATTCAAAACATCAACCAAGACAAACAAGCATGATCCATCACATACCACAACATATGATGATCCAATTCATGAAAGCATCACATCTCAAGCCTTTTAATGATGATTCAAACATCTAAAGAAATGCTCAGAAGCCCATACAACTTTTACTTTATTTTGTTGTACTTTAGGAACCATTGTACAAAAGTAAAGTAACATCTTTTAGTTGTGTCTAAGCTCATTCCCACTCACCTTAACCTACCCTAAACCTTCCCTAAACCTCCCCTAATCCCTTAACCCCAAATAAATCTTCTTCTGGACAAGCAAGAAGGTTTCAGTATGCTCAAACTAAAAGATGAGACAACTAAAGGTCCTAACTTTCACTTTAAGGCATCTCATCTTTACTTTAAGGTTTCTCACCCTTTCAAAGGCCAACCAAAGAGGTTTTAGTCGACTGAATCTTACATTGAGTCGACTCAAATTGAATTAAAACCTTGGTAACTTCTTCCAAACTTTCTACCCCTTATCCTATGAGTTCCTACACATTTACTAACTATTATACCCACATTTTTGATGATCGAACCAACCTCCTAACACTATAGATAAGTGCCTCCCATTGCCATTTTAAATCACCCAAGCTACAAACCAAAGCTTGAGTCATCCTCTCTCTTAAACCCCTTTACATCTATGTGATATTCAACCTCAAATCTCCATTATAGCCAAAGTTCCCTTGAAGTAATGCTTCAAACCTTAAACCTATTCATCCAAACCAAATAATTTCCAAGAATCAAAACCCATTATATCAATGTTCCAAACAAAACCCCATGAGTTCCAGACTAAGCCCATTTCATCGAAGTTACTCACCCAAAAAACCATTTGAACCATGTTCTTGATAATCCTAGAAATGATGCATTTCTAGTGAGAGAAAGTTCCACCAAACTTACAAGATTTATTTTAATCAACAAACCTATGTGAACCAAATTCCCATGATCCAAACTTTCCATAGCCAAGTTCCATATCCTAAACCACTTGTGATTCAAAGTGATTTAAACACAAAATCACTCTTGAACCAAGATACCCATTTGTGCATAAAGATTAAAATACAAATCTCCTAGCATAAATATCCATACCCCAAAACCCACATGTTTTTTTAAAATGATTCAAACCCCAAATCATTCTTGAACGAAGATATCCAAACAACCATACGTGCTTGGAGTTTAAAACCTAAATCTCCTCAGACATACACCATAACCCATATACATATTTGAGCAAACCACATGGGATTATGTGTTTGTTTACTTTTTTAGAAAGAGAAAGTAAACCCACTGTAACATTCTTTTACTAAAGAACTTTCTTTACGTTTTGGTTACGAATCTTATACTATTGATTACAGTTGAACTTTATTATATCTTCACGTTCGATAGTTTTGTTGTTACAGGTAGTCGAGGCATTTAAAGTCCTCAGGATATTGTGTGGGTACCGCTTGGGCAAGTACGAGGGTATCTTCTTGTTAGTTGCTGTGTTGCAAGGTGGATTTCCTTGTGAGGTAATCGAATATAGTGAAGTTATCGAGTACCATCTCGAGCATGGATGTAAGCAGGGTTGATCCACATTAAAACCTCAGTTTGCAAAGTTCCTTTAAACCCTCTCACATTCCTTAATGTATTTACATTAATGCTTTACTTTAAATGCTTAATGCTTATATCTTGAATGTGAGTGTGAATGGATGAAAGACAATAAATAACCAAGTCATTTTATCAAGAAACAAGAAATGATTTTTACTAAGTTGCAATGTGTATAAAAATGACTTTGAAAAATAAGAAAGAAATGTTAATCCACAAAAAAGTCGATAAACTGCCATTATCCCATTTCACCCCCTCTTAGAATAATTTACGGACCAACAATATGTTTTTTCTGTAAGAAACACACGAGTATTTGTTCATTTCCTAGGTAAAGAAAAAGTTCAAGGCAAGCCAGACCGATTTGAGGAGTTAACATGTGTATCGTTACCTTATTTAAGGGTTAACTCTTTTGAACCTCCTTGTTAAATCAGTACGACTATACCAAGTACTTTTTGCCTTCGGTTTATCCCCTTTCAATTGATTTGTGACTCTTGTATAAATTATGATTACTTCCTAAGCCATTAAAAATATATGATTTTTCTGCTTTTATTTGTTAGGACTTCTTGAAGCCTGTATAAACGTAATGCAAAAATCATAATTTATACTTATGTACTTTATTCATGGACCTCAGAGTTTATCGAGAATGTAAAACCATTTTATGTGCATTCTCATTAAGGAGAATTGGTGTGCCCTAGGTTCACACACATGATCCTAGAAGCATCCTTGACTTAAACCGAATTATTAAGAGTTAAATTATTCCCTTTCTTCAATTGTGTTCCTGAACTGTGAAGTTTGGTAGGTTAAAATATGATTAAATGTCCCTAAGAGTGGAGAGAATATCTTCACCTATTTGATGGTCTCAACAGTGTAGTGAGAGGATTTATAGATGAAAAATAATACTATACTAAGATATTAAAATGATCGTGATTTGATTAACCAAAGAAGATTAATTTTGACAATACAATCTCGCTCATGGTTAATTTACAATTCTTCAAAATGAAGTGCTAGGAATATATGTATTTCTCTTTTGTAAGTTTTAAGAATATATATGAAAACGCTTGGGAATGGTTTGAAGAACATTCTTAAAGAATGTGTTTTTTAAAGGACAATTGGAAGGAAATGAAGAAAATTATAGGAAAGAGAAAATTAATATAGATACCAAAAAACTGCAATGCATAGCAGGCTAGCCACTATTAATATGCTGATGCTGATTACTATATAAGATTGGTTATTTGATAGTTGTTGCTACTCGATATGTGTAGTCAGCTGCTCAATGGTTGGGTACCGGTGGGACTATTGATAGTTCTCCCAAAGTTGCTAAAGTGTTTTCCTGTCCCCTTTTTTCGAAATATTTAAAAAAATCATTTATGATAAAAATTATGATTTATAACAAAATTATGTAAGAAACGTTCTTATCAGTAAAATAATTATCTAATTCTTTGTTGAAGAATGTGTGAGGTCCTTGAAGATGTGGTCACTTTTAAATGTGTTGGTTTCCTTTGGAACATAACTTTTTATGAATATTTCTTTTGTAACATAATTGTGGTGTTCTATTATTAGGCCAAATAAGGATTGCATATTCTAATATGGTTGACAGGGTTTTTTTCATTTCCCTTGGTAATTTGTTTCTCAGGACCTCCCATCTTTTTCTTGCTATATTTAATTGACGTGGGATCTGGTTAATATTCGATTTTTGAGGAAGATTTGGGTAAACAATTCTTTTCCTATGACTTTGTTTCCATGTCTTTTATTGTCCTCCATTGACCACATTGCTTCAAGTGCCTCTCTTACTTCAGTACACACATATGTAGGTGTGTGGAGAATATTTTGTTTAGGAAAAGTTTAAGTGATTGTGATGTAGACACAACGGAATTAACACTCACACACAAAGACATAACCAAAGACATCTCCATTAATTATATTCTCATTAATAATATTCGAATAAAAAGTGATTACAATGGTTGGCCAAAGGCCTTATTTAAAGCAAACCTACGACGTCAGAAGCAAGTCTCCTAACGAAACAAGGAAATAACTAATAAAACGAAATCCAGATAATTAAGGTAACTAGTAACCTAGTAAATATTTAAATAATAATAAGGATAATATTTAATATTTATCTACTAATATCCATAATAATATTATTAAAACTAATATAAAATAAATAATTAAATATAATATATATATCTACTAATATCCATAATAATATTATTAAAACTAATATAA
Source organism: Sambucus nigra (assembly GCA_949130495.1). NCBI lineage: Eukaryota > Viridiplantae > Streptophyta > Magnoliopsida > Dipsacales > Adoxaceae > Sambucus > Sambucus nigra. The sequence goes on along the minus strand of OX422220.1, from coordinate 9,660,148 downwards.
AATAAATAATTAAATATAATATATTTCCTCAGTGCACGTCATTCACGTTGGTTTGAAAACCTCGACCGAGCGTTGTAGGGTTGAATTGGAATAAGTATCTTGAAATTTCCCCTTGCTTCAATTTGTGGCCAAAATAATTTTTGCCCAAATGTTGGGCGCCCAAAATTAAATTGGCAAACAATCGAAGTTCTGGAAGGCACCCATTACTTTCTGCCACAATAAAATCCATTCCTTGCAATGGGTCAACGCCCATACGCTCATCCTAAAAAGCCACTCCAAATGGTTCAGAAAATTTTGGGGTAATAATACTCTGGTTCTTAGAATTGTGGGCCAAATATGTTTTAAACTCTTTAAGCCTACACGGATGGTTTGCCCCATCACCGTATTCAAACATATCTGCCCTACCCTCCATCTCAGTCATGAACTTTATCAATGCCTCCCGTCGCTAGTGTCAGTGTCGACTGGGCTCACACCTCTTCCCACGACGTCACCCCTGCTCTCTCCTCTTCGCACTAAAAATGTTTGATTTTCCTCCGCTACAACGTTTGGTCTGACAACTGTTTTCAAAATTACATGATTAGAATACATTGTTTAACACAAGAATGGTTTTAACTTTCGATTTCTAGTAGTTGGACATTTGAGTTTATTATACCTTCAATGCATTTAGGCCTTGTTTGATACGCCGTATAAAGGGTCCGAATAGAATAGGATAAGAGTCCGGTTGGATAGGATAAGGATGGACCGTATAAGACGTATTCCAATACTGCGTTTGGAACACTTCCGAATAAAAAGACGGGATGTGATATAATAATACAATCCTGTGTTTGAAATTAGGGCTGACAGCTTTTGACACGGTAACCCGTTTATGGTAATAACCCGAACATGACACGATTAGCTTGTATATATTTAAGAGTACCCAAAACTTATACTCAAATAAAATTTGACGCGACCCGAAAATGACACGACTAACCCGAATTGCCACCCCTATTTGAAATGCTCCGGATAGGATTAATTTGTCTGCAGTTTTCCAAGAATACCCTTATTTTGTATTTAATATTTTAAAAAATACAAAAATATACTGTTATCACTTATTTTAACTCAATAACATATTGTTTAGTACCTCCATAATGAAGCAAACTAAAATTGAAAATTGAAAAATCAATATAGCAACCTGACATCATTACAAGGTCATCAATACCAGCATATAGTCATCCAAATTGGTCTTAAAGTCGAAATAATAAATTATTAAAATTAATCCATCGAAAACATAGGTCTGCAAATCAAAGCGTTAATAATTTAAATTTCTAAAAACCCTCCTCAAGTAGTTGGGCAACAAACTCCATACGGTCTTATTAACTTCTGGGACGTTCACACGAATAACTGTTCCATCTAGTGCACCTAAGCACCCCTAAACAAATAAAATTATTAAAATCAGTATCCATTAAAATTTAATATTGTAGCTTAAGTATGGTCGTATTGAATAATATATATGTACCTTAAACCATTTCCACCTTTCTTCAGTACAATCTTCTGGTACTGGTTCAGGTGCTCTAAGTAATAGGCCTTGTACTCGCAACACCGAATTTAAGACTTCATTGAAATACTTACTAACTGTCTCTCCCGACCTTCGATATTGAAATTTTATCACACGATTCTTCGTGTGATGGGCAAGTATATTTAGGAACATGGCCACCTTTTCTTCTATTATGAAATTTTCAGTTTCTTTCAATTGGCCAGCCGTACGAAGAAGTTCACATAAAATAGCAAAAGCTCGCCTATCCATTCTAAGTTGATCTATACATGCCACATCACTCTCACGCACTGTGACACCCCGACTAATTAAATACCGGGTAGCTACTCATTTATTAAATTAATTCAAAATGCCAAGTTAGTTCAGTTAGTAGCATCACCATCGAAAACATTTAATGATTACTAACCACCTAGTATTTAAAAAGTAAGTTGTCAAATTTTAAATTAAATCTGATTAACATGCAATAAAAGAATTATGGAAGGGTAACATAACCATTCACCATAAAGAAGCAATAGAATAACCAACAATTAATAAGTCTGGAGGAAATACTCCTCACAACAATCCCACAACTGAAATAATAAAACAAGTCTGAATTCTAAATTAATTACAAACCAAAGTCTGAATAACTGAAATCTAAAAAAGTCTCTAATAGAAATGGGCGACATGCCCTACAAATGATGAAACTGAATATGGAGTCAAGACTAGAAAATGAGGCGTCTAATATCAAGGCCCCGTAACTTCCACAACAGCTACAGCTCGTCACCTGAATAAAATTCCTATGCATGGTGTCCTTGTGGCTGGGCACCTAAAAAGGTTTTTACAAAAAGTAGTTTTGAAAGAAAACGGGTCAGAGCCCGAAAGTGGAGAGTATTTTAAAAACAGCAAGTGCTTTAATAACATTAAAACAATGAATGCAAAATACATGTTAGTGTTATGTCTACTATTTATAAATAACAATTGTACAGAATTATGAACAATTAATATAATGACAGAATTGAAACAGAATTATAGAAATGAAATACTTACTAGAATTTGCAGAAATAATATTAGAATAGAAGAAATAATCCGAGCCCTGTTTAGAACAGTGTCCTTAAGACAAATTTATTCCCTCCACAAAGTGCCAAAGGTAATGAATAATTGTCTCCCAAGATAGAACGGATTTACAAATTAATCAAGTAGCACAACAATGATTAATTTCTTCGAACACAATTCTGTGTTTATACTCAACCAGACCAAAGAGATGATATGCAGCAATAGAAAAAGTATTTATTTTTCTGGAAAAAGTGGCAGCATAAATTCGGAATTATGGGAGGGCAAATTTTCAGTAATCAATTATGTAGGGGGAATGTTTAATTTATAGCTTTTGTGTTGACTGTTGGAACAGTCAACCGAAATTAACTGTCAAAAACAGTTAATCACTTAAACGAAATTAACTGTTGACTGTTGGCAATAACTGCCAACAGTTTATTAATTAATTAATTAATTTCGTAATTAATTAATAATTAAAGCCCAAAAAGTTAAATAAATTCGGCCAAAAAATGTAGGAGATTTTTATAAGCCCAAGCCCAAGCCCGAGCCCGAGCCCGAGCCGGACGGACGGACGGACGCGCGCGCGCGTGTGGACTTTTGACAGAAAGTCAACCCGTGCATAGCTTAGGTCATCTCCCCTTCAAAGAGTTGGGATACCCCCAAGGCATCCAAGCCTTAGTCCATACTTGGGGTGTTATTAACTCATCAAAATTCCACTACTCTTCCAATGTGGGACAAGAGTTAAAACACACCCAATTCATTAACTTTCATTGCTTTGTGAGTCACTTTGGGGACATAATTATCATTCATAACTTATTGAAATTGGACATATGAATATACTACGTTAATCTCCTTGCGGAGGTGAACGCGTTCGTATATGGTCCCACAATTTCCATAGTGTGGGTCCCACCTAAATTTGAGCTCAAAGTTGCTCAAAAATCTGTCCAGATTGACAGCTTTATAATACCCATTTAAGTCCAATTTTCCAACAATCCCCCACATGAATGATATATCGCTATAAATAAAACAAAACAGATGCTGATGCAGATGCAGACACAAGTTGAGTAAAACTGAAGATTTATTGCATCGGGAGAAGTAGCCTAGTGGCCTTGAACTTTCCTTAGTGATATACTATCGGATTTACTTGGTTAATCAGTAGACTTCACGTCCTTGAACCGTCAACCATTTTTATAAACCTAGACAACAGTATTCACACAACAATTCTTCAACACAGTTGGTTCTCACGTTTGTGTTCATTTTGGCCGTGAACACCACTTGGTTACGCAAGTATTTTAGAGAATATGCCTTTCATTATTCTCATAGAAGTGGCCCCCTTCTTACTTACATAGGTGACTTCCATAAAGAGTATTCTGCAATACCCCACTTAGACGTACTAAGATATAGATGTCATTAAAAGCATAAATTTTCCTAATTTCGCGGCAGATATGCACTGTCTCATCTTTGGAATGGATAGGATGATATATCCTCCAGTGCTTACTGAATACAACGTAGTTCGGTTTTCCCATTGAACCTAGATCTTGGGATCTCCAGTCAGCTAGGTTGGGTTGCCACTATATTGATTCTTATTTATTTATAGGCTTTAGACCCATTCCTCTCGATGATCTTTCAACTTGCTCTCGGTTTAAACCTTTCGTTAGTGGATCCGATATATTATCTTTTGACTTTACATAGTCAATTGAGATAATTCCGTTTGAGAGAAGTTGTCTAACGGTATTGTGTCTACGACGAATATGTCGTGACTTTCCGTTATACATGTGATTTTATGCCCTTCCAATCGCTGATTGGCTATCACAATGTATACATATTGCGGGCACATGTTTAGACCAATTTGGAACATCCTCTAAGAAATTTCGAAGCCATTCGGCTTCTTCTCCAGCTTTGTCTAGTGCAATGAATTCAGATTCCATTGTCGATCTAGCAATGCACGTTTGTTTTGAGGATTTCCAAGATACAACTGCACCTCCGAGGGTAAACACATACCCACTCATAGACTTAGAGTTTTTTGTATCAGATATCCAATTTGCATCGCAATGTCCTTCAAGAACAGCTGGATATTTTGAGTAATGCAATCCATAGTTTTGAGTATATTTTAAATAACCCAAAACTCTCAATATTGCTTTCCAGTGATCTCTTCCTGGATTACTCGTAAATCGACTTAGCTTACTTATTGAGTATGCTATGTCCGGTCGCGTACAGTTCATGATATACATTAAACTGCCGATAATACGAGAATATTCTAGTTGAGATATGCTTTCACCATTATTTCTTGCTAGATGTAAATTTACATCTACAGGTGTCTTGGTAGGACTAATATCATACTTCTTGAATTTTTCAAGTACTTTCTTAATGTAATGAGATTGAGATAATATGAGTCCATCCGATGTTCTAGAAATTTTAATTCCTAATATAACATCGGCGATTCCCAAATCTTTCATGTCAAATCTACTACTCAACATTTGTTTTGTAGTTTTGATAATTTCCAAGTTACTACCCATGATAAGCATATCATCAACATAGAGGCATACAATGACATATCCATTATGAATGTATTTAAAGTAAACACATTTATCGCATTTATTAATTTTGAAACCATTTGATAACATTGCATTATCAAATTTTTCATGCCATTGCTTAGGTGCTTATTTTAATACATATAGTGATTTAACAAGTTTACATACTTTTCCTTCTTGTTCGGGAGCTTTGAACCCTTCAAGTTGCTCCATATAAATTTCCTCGTCTAGTTCACCGTTTAAGAATGCAGTTTTTACATCCATTTGATGTATTTCAAGTCCATTAATAGCAGCTATTGCTATTAACATCCGAATGGACGTTATTCTTGTTACCGATGAATATGTGTCGAAGTAATCCAACCCTTCCTTTTGCCTATAGCCTTTAGCTACAAGTCTAGCTTTATATTTATCAATTGATCCATCGGCCTTCAATTTCTTTTTGAAGATCCATTTATAACCTAACGGTTTTGAACCTGGTGGAAGATCCACTAGTTCCCATGTATGATTTTGTAATATGGATTCAATTTCACTATTAATTGCTTCTTTCCAATTGGAAGCCTCGGGTAAGGATATAGCTTCTTTATACGATTGAGGTTCATTTTCTAACAAATATGTTAGAAAATCTGGACCGAAAGAAGTCGAGGTTTTTGCTCTTTTACTACGTCTTGGTTCATCCTTTATTGATTCAATAGGTTGATGAGTACTACTTGTAGTAGCTTGATTTGTCCTTTTAGAAGGACCAGATTCTCGGGTCATGTTATACGGAAATTCATTTTCAAAAAATGAAGCATCCCTCGATTCAATAACTGTATTTACATGAATGTCCGAAATCTCAGATTTACAAACTAGAAATCGATATGCACTGCTATTAGTAGCATAACCGATGAATACACAATCCACGGTTTTTGGCCCTATTCTTACCTTTTTAGGTTTAGGAACCATCACTTTAGCTAAGCACCCCCACACTCATAAATATTTATAGGAAGGTCTTCGACCTTTCCATAATTCATAAGGTGTCTTGTGAGTCTTTTTGTGAGGTACTTTATTGAGAATGTAATTAGCAGAAAGTAAGGCTCCCCCCCACAAATTTTGTGGATCTCCTGAACTTAATAACATTGAGTTCATCATTTCTTTCAAAGTACGGTTTTTGCGTTCAGCAACACCATTCGATTGAGGAGAATAAGGAGCGGTTGTTTGATGAATAATCCCATTTTCAGAACAAAATTCCTCAAATGGATATTCATATTCACCTCCTCTATCACTCCTAATAGCCTTTATTGTTTTGCTTAATTGATTCTCAACTTCATTCTTATATTGTTTAAATACATTAATAGCCTCATCTTTACTATGTAACAAATATACATAGCAATATTTTGTGCAATCATCAATAAAAGTAATAAAATACTTTTTCCCACCTCTAGTTTGAACAAATTTCAAATCACAAATATCGGTGTGAATTAAATCTAAAGGTTCAGTTTTCCTTTCAATAGAATGGAAAGGTAATCTAGCTAATTTAGATTCCACACAAATATCACATTTATGATTTTTATCAATATTAAATTTTGGCAAAAATTCCAAGTTAATTAATCTACGCAATGTATCAAAATTAACATGTCCCAATCTAGCATGCCAAATATTAGATGACTCAATCAAGTAAGAAGAACTAGCAATTTCATTCATTGAAACAGATGTTTAGGGGTTACAGTAAGAACATTCAGTTTAAAGAGCCCCTCATTTAGGTAGCCCTTTCCTACATACATGTCATTTTTAGACAACACAAAGCGATCAGACACAAACACAAGCTTGAAACCATTTTTAGTAAGGAGAGATCCAGAAATCAGATTCTTTCGGATATTAGGCACGTGAAGAACATTGTTGAGAGTAAGTTCCTTTCCAGAAGTCATTTTCAAAGCAATCTTTCCTTGTCCCACCACCTTAGAAGTGGAAGAATTTCCCATAAAAAGGTTCTCCTCATTTTCCAAAGGCTTATAGGTGGAGAACATCCATTTGTTTGCACAAATGTGTCGTGTGGCTCCAGTGTCCACCCACCATTCCTTGGTATTTCCAACCAAGTTACATTCAGAGACAACGGCAGAAAGATTCATATCCGCCAAATCATTGGTGATATTCTCACCCTCAGTCACATTTGCTTGAGAGTTATTTTTATTTTTCTTCTTAGGCTTACGACACTCACTTGAGTGGTGTCCCGGTTTACCACAATTGTAGCATTTGCCTTTGAACTTTTTCTTGTTATGTTTGGAAGTGCCTTCCCCATCATACTTTCGTTTGTTCTTATTAGGACCTTCAACGACATGGACCTTTGTTTCCATCGGATTCTTCCCACTTTTCTTTTGAGACTCACGGTTGTCTTCTTCGATTCTTAGCCGGACCACCAACTCCTCCACATTCATCTCCTTACGCTTGTGCTTGAGATAGTTTTTGAACAAAGTCCAAGAAGGTGGCAACTTTTCAACAATTGCAGCAACTTGGAAAGTTTCATTAATTGACATTCCTTCAGCATGAATGTCGTGGAGGATCACTTGAAATTCTTGCACTTGCGAGATCACAGATTTAGAATCAACCATTTTGAAGTCCAGAAAACGCCCAACGATAAATTTCTTCATCCTAGCATCTTCAGTTTTATACTTCTTTTCCAAAGAATTCCATAATTCCTTGGAAGTTTTGATAGTGCAATAGACATGGTACAAAGTCTTGTCCAAGTAGGCCAAAATATAATTTCGGCATAAGTAGTCCGAGTGCTTCCAAGCATCGACAGCAGCAACCTTTTCAGCGTCATCTCCCTCTTGAATAGAGGGGCAATCTTCATATACAAACCTGCCCAGTTGGCAGGTAGTGAGATAGAAGTACATTTGTCCTTGCCAACGTTTGAAGTCAGCCCCAATGAACTTTTTCGGTTTCTCCCCGTGTGGCATAGATACGGGTGCAGTCATATTTGTGTTGGTGACAATCAGTTTCGTCGGAGTAGTGTTCGTACTTTGTGATTCCATTTCTGTTACAAAAACAGAATTTTTATCAATGATAAAATTCATATATAATGAATTAATCAAAACAGAATACAAAATTCTGTGCACCAATTTCCTCCAAATATAATTCACAATAAATGAATTCCAAAAGAATTCAAATAATAATTCAGAATTAAAGTATAATATAAAACAGAATTCCGTACAAAACAGAATTAAATTTTTAAAATCTGTGTCACACTAATTTTTAATAATAAAAAGAATTCCGTACAAAACAGAATTATAATTTAACAAGAGTACACAAATAAAATTTTATTTTCTAAAACAGAATATAAAAACAGTATAGAAATTAATTTCTATATCAAAACTGTTTTACTAATTTCTACAATAAAGCAGTAAATTAATTCATTTTATTCTGTCAAAACCAAGAAATAAATTTCTGTAATAAAAAAAATTTTGTACACTAAAAAACAGTAGAACTTAATAAATTTGTCTTAAGATTGTTATGTCTACTATTTATAAATAACAATTGTACAGAATTATGAACAATTAATATAATGACAGAATTGAAACAGAATTATAGAAATGAAATACTTACTAGAATTTGCAGAAATAATATTAGAATAGAAGAAATAATCCGAGCCCTGTTTAGAACAGTGTCCTTAAGACAAATTTATTCCCTCCACAAAGTGCCAAAGGTAATGATAATTGTCTCCCAAGATAGAACGGATTTAAAAATTAATCAAGTAGCACAACAATGATTAATTTCTTCGAACACAATTCTGTGTTTATACTCAACCAGACCAAAGAGATGATATGCAGCAATAGAAAAAGGATTTATTTTTCTGGAAAAAGTGGCAGCATAAATTCAGAATTATGGGAGGGCAAATTTTCAGTAGTCAATTCTGTAGGAGGAATGTTTAATTTATAGCTTTTGTGTTGACTGTTGGAATAGTCAACCGAAATTAACTGTCAAAAACAGTTAATCAGTTAAACGAAATTAACTGTTGACTGTTGGCAATAACTGACCAGAAAGTTAAATAAATTCGGCCCAAAAATGTAGGAGATTTTTATAAGCTCGAGCCCGAGCCGGCCGGCCGGACGGACGCGCGCGCGCGCGTGTGGACTTTTGACCGAAAGTCAACCCGTGCATAGCTTAGGTCATCTCCCCTTCAAAGAGTTGGGATACCCCCAAGGCATCCAAGCCTTAGTCCATACTTGGGGTGTTATTAACTCATCAAAATTCCACTACTCTTCCAATGTGGGACAAGAGTTAAAACACACCCAATTCATTAACTTTCATTGCTTTGTGAGTCACTTTGGGGACATAATTATCATTCATAACTTATTGAAATTGGACATATGAATATACTACGTTAATCTCCTTGCGGAGGTGAACGCGTTCGTATATGGTCCCACAATTTCCGTAGTGTGGGTCCCACCTAAACTTGAGGTCAAAGTTGCTCAAAAATCTGTCCAGATTGACAGCTTTATAATACCCATTTAAGTCCAATTTTCCAACAATTAGGACGTGCTCTCACATGAAATACTCACCTCTCGACTAATTGTGCACTCCTAACGTACCGTACCCATTCAAGTGATTCTCATATCTAATTAAACCGACATAAGTTCTAACCTTCCTACTCAATTCACACTATGAATTCCCAATTTTATCACTTAAATAGATAGCTTTACTTAAACTCGGATTCTCAATTATTAGCATTACCATTTACTGGAGGTTATCCCCTTATTATCTTTATCAAGACGTTATTACGATCATACTTGCAATTAAATATAACAATTCCTTTTCATTTAACCGTATATTATTCACATCATAAATATACAATATAAGCACCCCGAGGCTAAGCTGCGGTGCACACATACTCTGCTATCCATCCCGGTACATCACGTACATAAGGATTACAAATTCCGAATCTCTCAGGAATTGTTAGAATAAGCACAACACACGAAAATGGAGGCGAACATAATTCAACATGTGCATGGGTCACGTACATACCTACGCTCCATAGTCAGCTGACTTATTAACTCACAAATAAGTCATTCTAGCATTATGTTCTCTAGGCACCAATCTAAATCCGGGCACACAAGGATTAGATGGCCCTAAGCGAACGTAAACCTCCCGTGATAGCAAGTATGGTAGGTATGTCATACACATAAAGTCATATACATATACTAAGCATGCACACATCTTAGTACTCATCGTATTTTATTAGTGGTATACTTCTCATTCTTATACCAATACACGCGTCCCCGGTTTATATATACACATTATCCATTATCCTCACGTCGTAATTAGTTATTCGCGTCCTAACCCACAATTACCATTTGGTTCAAATCATTCTTCTATATTTTACTCCCCAATATATCCTGAATATCCCAACTATCTCAATTAGTCATCAAGGTAATGTTATCTCTGCAATTAAACAAGGCTACGGGACACTAGAAATCAAACCAGGCCAAAAAGGCCAATCTGTCAACTCGTTAGAAGTCTCGTTCGAACGAGGTCGTTCGAACGAGAGTTCGTTCGAACGAAGTGGGCATCTAATGAGATCTCGTTCGAACGAAAGGCATTGAACGAACATCCCACTCGTTAGAAGTCAAACTGTTAACTCGTTAAAAGCTCGTTCGAACGAGCTCGTTCGAACGACCTGGGCAGGCCTTCTAACGAGGTGACGGTTTCGAGCCCAGAAATTTCCTATTACGTTTTTCCCAATTTTCTTCACCTCTAATCTCATCTAAACGTCATTCCAACAGTAGTTTAAGGTTTCTAATCATTCTTAAACATACTTAGGTCGTATATTAACATATATATGGGATCAAATCATCCTAAACCACATCTAATCATCAAATCTCCTCAATTTTTCCCAAACCTTATGAATATGAACCCTAGAAATTTAAAGTCTTCAATTTCCATAAATAAATCCGTTTTTGTAACATAAAAAAGTAGTAATTCTTTTAGTTCAATCATTCAATAACAATTCTACATGCAAACCTGTATCAAAATCTGAATTTATAACTCCAAATTACATGGGTTTTTTACAAGTCTCCCAATACAATGCAATTATATCAATTTCTAAGCATGGAAGAAGCATTCGCTTGAAATTAACGTAATTAAACCACTTGCCTTGGATTATTCTCTGAATTTGGTGTAGAATGATGAATGTTGCACTCTCTCTTTTCTCCCAAGTTTGAAGGTTGAAGATGGAGGTTGTGTTTTCTCTTTGGAAACTCTCTCTAACTTCCTCCTCTAACTCCCGTTGTCCTCTAATCACTTAAGTGCTGGTAATGGGTTAGTGGGTAATTAAATATCCTAATATTTAACTCCCAAAATTCGTTGGTTAATTATCCTAAAATTTCAAAATTACCAAAATACCCTTTTAAGTTGCCGGTATGGCCCAAAAATGCCCCGGGACCCAAACTAAACCCCCGGCTAGTGTTTTCTGACTATTTCGACCCTTCCGGACACGTTGGCGCACTCAAAATAACCATACTGTTGATAAAACTAAAATTCACTTTTTAATTAACATAATTACTTTCCCGACGCGACTGTCACGCGTGTCCCAACAAAATTTCCCAAATTGCCGTATTTCTATCTCACGACAAATTCAATATTTTCAATATTCATATATTGTCATATATACACATTATAATCAAATACCAACTCACATCTCGTTAGTATTTATCCGGATTAATTCTCAATTAATTCACATTTAATTTAATTAATCCCATAAATAAATATCGATAAAAATGCGGGGTATTAGATACTTCCCCCCTAATAAGAGAATTTCGTCCCGAAATTCGGAACGAAAAAGTACCTGGTAAAAATAACTCTGGATAACGTTCGCGCATCTCATCCTCGCGCTCCCATGTGGACTCCTCGACATTATGATGTCGCCACTGAACACGCACTAACGGAACTATCTTTGACCGCAGTTTCCGCTCACTTCGGTCCAAAATAGCAATCGGCCCCTCGTCATAGGAGCTATCGGGCTGGAGATCGATGTCCTCCAAAGCAATGTGAGAATGAGCCAAATCATCTCTAAGATATTTCCTTAGAGAGGAAATATGAAACACATCATGAATCCTGTGCAAATGCTCCGGTAACCCAAGTCTATACGCAACAGACCCAATCCGCTCGATGATAGGAAATGGTCCCACATATCTCGGTGCCAACTTCCCCTTCTTCCCAAATCGCATAATCCCCTTCATAGGAGATACTCTGAGTAAAACCTGGTCCCCCACTTGGAACTCCCTGAAGAACCTCTTCGCATCAGCATAGCTCTTCTGCTGATCTTGAGGTACCCAAATGCGACTCCGTATCAATTCTATCCTCGCCGAAGTATCCTGAATTACTTATGGCCCAAGTAGTTTGTTGTCCCCCACCTCTAAGCAACATGCTGGGGAACGACAAGGTCTACCGTACAACGCCTCAAATGGAGCCATGCCAATAGTGAACTGGTAGGAGTTGTTGTAAGCAAACTCCACCAGTGGAAGATACTACTCCCATCCACCCCCGAAATCAATGATGCACATACGCAACATGTCCTCCAACATCTGATTTGTACGCTCGGTTTGCCCATCGGTCTGCGGATGATAAGCCGTACTCAACCACAATTCCGTGCCCATGGCCTCCTGAAAACTCTCCCAAAACTGTGAAACAAATATCTTGTCTCTGTCAGACACGATATTTAGGGGCACACCGTGAAGTCTCACTATTTCTGCAATAAAGAGATGGGCGTACTGTCCCGTAGTGTAGTCGGTCCTTACGGGTAGAAAATGAGCGACTTTGGTCAACCTGTCCACAATTACCCAAATGGAGTCGTGACCCCTCTGTGACGTAGGCAGCCCCGTGATAATGTCCATGGAGATGCTCTCCCACATCCACATCGGGACCTCTAATGGCTATAGAAGTCCTGCCGGTCTCTGATGGTCCACTTTTACCAGCTGACAAGTGGCGCATTTAGAAACAAACACGACAATATCTCTCTTCATCCCGATCCACCAATACTGACGTCTCATATCTTGGTACATTTTGTCCCCACCGGGATGTACCGCGAACCGTGAGCCGTGCGACTCTGCCATCACCTCGTGTCGCAATTCCTCCCCTTTCGAAACTACCAGTTTTCCATTGAAGCGTAATCCCCCGTCTGAACTAACGGTATAGAACTCGGCTCCCTCTGCTAGTAATCGAACTATCTGCTCCTGACAGAACGAGTCATCTGCTTGTGCCTTTACCACTCTCATGACAATCTGCTGTGTAACAGTCATCATCGACATGAATGATCGGGCCACTGCATCCTGGTGTCCCAACTCCTTCCACTTTGCCTTCCACACCCCTGCCACTTCATCTACTGGCCTACGACTCAACGCGTCTGCTACCACGTTAACCTTCCCCGGGTGATATTGGATATCAAACTGATAGTCCTTCACAAATTCAAGCCACCTCCGTTGCCGCATATTCAACTCCTTCTGCGTGAATAGGTACTGTAGTGACTTGTGGTCCGTGAACAATCGAAACTTCTCCCCCAAAAGGTAATGTCTCCAAATCCGAAGGGCAAATACCACTGCCGCTAACTCCAAGTCATGGGTGGGGTAATTCTTCTCGTGAGGCTTAAGCTTACGGGAAGCATAAGCTATGGCCTGACTCTCCTGCTGTAATACACCTCCAAGTCCTTATAAGGATGCATCGGTGTAAACTAGATACTCAACTCCCGGTCTCGGCAATGCTAACACAAGTGCTGAGGTCAACTTGTCCTTCAACTCATCGAATGCCAACTGACAGGCATCACTCCAAATGAACGACACACCTTTACGAGTCAGATGTGTCAAAGGACCCGCTATCTTTGAGAAACCCCGAATAAACCTCCTGTAGTATCCTGCTAAGCCCAAGAAACTACGGATCTCAGTCGGTTTCGTGGGCTGTCCCCACTCCCTCACCGCGGATACCTTTCCCGGATCAACAGATATCCCCCGATCGGAAATAATATGCCCCAAAAACTGAACCTCCTTCAGCCAAAACCTGCACTTCTCATACTTTGCATACAACTCGTTCTGACGTAGCGTCTATAAAACCTGCCTCAAATGCTCGGCGTGCTCCTCCTCTGTCTGGGAGTAAACCAGAATGTCATCAATGAAGACAATGACGAACTGATCTAGGAACTCTCTGAACACCCTATTCATCAAGTCCATAAACACGACTGGAGCATTGGTCAAACCAAAAGGCATAACCTGAAACTCGTAGGAACCATATCTCGTTAAGAAAGAAGTCTTCGAGACGTCCTCTTCCCTGATACGCAACTGATGGTATCCTGATCGCAAATCAATCTTTGAGAAGAAAGAAGCTCCTCTCAGCTGGTCGAATAAGTAATCGATTCGGGGTAATGGATACTTATTCCGTATCGTGACCTTATTCAACTCCCGATAATCCACACACAACCTCAACGATCCATCCCTCTTCTTAACGAACAACACAGGGGCACCCCACGACGAAGTACTCCTCCGAATAAACCCCTGACCCAACAACTGCTCAATCTGATCCCGTAATTCTCTCATCTCAGCTGGAGCCATACGGTAAGGTGCGCGGGCAATATGCCGAGTGCCCGGCGTTAAATCAATCACAAAATCTATCTCCCTACTTGGAGGTAGTCCAGGTATATCCTGAAATACATCAGTAAACTCTCGAACAATCGGAATCGAATCAAGTGGTATCACCACTTCCTTAGAGGTCTCCTCCTCTATATAGTACAAGTGAGTGGACGATCCTCCCTCAGGACGAGGCATCGCCACTAAAAACATCTCCTGCCCGGGAATGACAAAGATAATACTCCTACTAAAACAGTCAATCATGGCTCGGTACGCAACTAGCCAATCCATACCAATAATGGCATCATACTCGGTCATCTCTAACACTAACATATCAACGGGTAAAGTAAACCTCCCGATCTCTATACCCACACCTCTACACATAAGCGAAATTATGGAACCCCTACTCAACGGTGAGTCTACACAAGTAGCGGTGCTCTCTGCGGTGTCTATTAACCCAATGGTGCATGCAAATCTCATAGCAATAAAATAGTGTGTAGCCCCCGTGTCAAATAAAATGCGCCCCATAGTCCCCTGAATAGAGAACATACCCTCAATGGCCGGTGGATTCTGTGGGGCTGCGACCTGCTGGAGCTGATACACTCTCCCATACTGAAGCTGTCCCTGCTGAACTGGGACTACTGGAATGGGTGGTAATGCTGCCATCTGTGGTGCTGGGAGGGCGGCGGGAAATATAGGCCTCTGTGGCTCGTGTCGAGCACCCTACTGCTGCTGCTGTGGGGCCTTGCCCTAATCAGGACACTCCTGACGTTTGTGGCCAATCTTACCACAAATGAAACACTTCCCCTGGAAGTTTCCCCCTCGCTGTCCCTGCTGACCACGGCCCTGGTGACTGTTACCATTTCTGCCCTGGCCTTGCTGGCCCTGGTGAAACTGCTGCTGTTGACCATTTTGACCTTGCTGGCCCTGATGGCCGTTCGGACCCTGTTGGCCCTGCCTAAAACCTCCCTGTCCGTGCCTGAAACCCCCTGATCGGAATCTCTTAGAATCCCCCTGCTAGGAACCCTGATCACCCTGCCTATACTGACCCTGAGCTGATTGTGCCCCGCTGGTACCATTTCCCCCGTCCTGCCCTGATGTCTGGAGTCTCCTGATCGCTTTCCCTCTGTCAAGTGAAAGCGGTGGTCCTGGTAATGGAGCAGTGCAGTGTTAACCACGTCAGAATAAGTGGCCAACAAGAGGTTCCCCAATAAATGCTGACGGATCCTCCAAGTCAATCCATCTGTAAACTTCTGAATCTTCTTCTCTTCTGTCGGTATCTCATCTGGGACAATATTCAGCAAATTTTTGAATTCGGCCTCATACTCGGCCACAGTCTTACCCTCCTGTCTAAGGTTCATCAACTTCCTCCTCATTTTCGTATGAACAACTGACGAAAAATATTTGCGGTCAAACCGCACCCAGAACTCCTGTATCGTGAGAGTATCTCTCACCTCTGCGGTGGTAATAGACTCCCACCACTGCAATGCAGATCCCACTAGCTTGAAAGTAGCTAGTATCTGCCTCTGAACATCGGTGCACTCATACATCCTCAAGTGCCTCTGAATATCTTTCCTCCACTGACTAGATACCACAACATCGGAGCTACCTGCGAACTCCGGAGGGTGTCCTTTCTGAAAAGCATCTCGAACACGTTCCCAAGCAGACGGGAATGCATGTGCCTGAACTGGCATGGCTACTGGCGCCTCGGGTGGTGCCTGCTGTACAACGACGAGAGAGGCATTTACCGCTTGGTCTACAACGGCTGCAACCTCAGCGGCATTCATGGTGCCCTGTACTGGTGATGGCTGTGGCTCGGGCTGTGCATCCCTAGGAACCCGTGGTGCATGTCGTGGAGGCATCTGAAATAAGAGTAAAGTTTATAAGTTCGCAGTTATAAACTTAAAATAGCTGAAGAGCGAAGCATACATAAAGGAATACAACAGTCCTAAAATATAGGGCTCTACATCAAAGAAAGCTCAGCGGAAACATAATATGCCGTACAGATCCTAAAGGACACTAGAACCTGATGCTCTGATACCACCTGTGACACCCCGACTAATTAAATATCGGGTAGCTACTCCTTTATTAAATTAATTCAAAATGCCAAGTTAGTTCAGTTAATAGCATCACTGTCGAAAACATTTAATGATTACTAACCACCTAGTATTTAAAAAGTAAGTTGTCAAATTTTAAATTAAATCTGATTAACATGCAATAAAAGAATTATGGAAGGGTAACATAACTGTTGATACCAAAATTAATATGCTGATATGGACGATTAAAACGAAGACACGTGTCAATCTACGTGGCACAATAGCAACGAGGAAGTTCATTTCCTCGACCAACTCATATTCTCTCCGAGCAACGAGGATACACCGAGAAGCTTTAGCACTCTGAGGTACTCCAGCGCTCCGAGGAACTCCTAAGCAACGAGCAACTAAGGCGGTCCGAGCTGCATCTCGGCTGAAGCATTAATTGCCAGATAATCAACAGTTTCAACTATTCATTGAATGTGTATCATCTTGACACACACGCTACATTAAATGTATTACCCTTTCATATGTATATCATTTAATGTATCGACCCTTTCATGAACAGCCTAAGGGCTATAAATACCTTGTATCACCCTCATTCAAGGGGACGGGAATTTCTTGAGAGAACTTGTACTTGAGAATTCCCAAACACTTAGCAATAACATAACAGTGGACGTAGGCCATTCATATAAGGCTGAACCACTTTAAAAATCTTTGTCTCAGACGAATAAAACGAAGACACGTGTCAATCTACGTGGCACAATAGCAACGAGGAAGTTCATTTCCTCGACCAACTCATATTCTCTCCGAGCAACGAGGATACACCGAGAAACTTTAGCACTCTGAGGTACTCCAGCGCTCCGAGGAACTCCTAAGCAACGAGCAACTAAGGCGGTCCGAGCTGCATCTCGGCTGAAGCATTAATTGCCAGATAATCAACAGTTTCAACTATTCATTGAATGTGTATCATCTTGACACACACGCTACATTAAATGTATTACCCTTTCATATGTATATCATTTAATGTATCGACCCTTTCATGAACAGCCTAAGGGCTATAAATACCTTGTATCACCCTCATTCAAGGGGACGGGAATTTCTTGAGAGAACTTGTACTTGAGAATTCCCAAACAATCAGCAATAACATAATAGTGGACGTAGGCCATTCATATAAGGCTGAACCACTTTAAAAATCTTTGTCTCAGACGAATAAAACGAAGACACGTGTCAATCTACGTGGCACAATAGCAACGAGGAAGTTCATTTCCTCGACCAACTCATATTCTCTCCGAGCAACGAGGATACACCGAGAAACTTTAGCACTCTGAGGTACTCCAGCGCTCCGAGGAACTCCTAAGCAACGAGCAACTAAGGCGGTCCGAGCTGCATCTCGACTGAAGCATTAATTGCCAGATAATCAACAGTTTCAACTATTCATTGAATGTGTATCATCTTGACACACACGCTACATTAAATGTATTACCCTTTCATATGTATATCATTTTCAAGGGGACGGGAATTTCTTGAGAGAACTTGTACTTGAGAATTCCCAAACACTCAGCAATAACATAACAGTGGACGTAGGCCATTCATATAAGGCTGAACCACTTTAAAAATCTTTGTCTCATTTTATTTATCTGTGATTGATTAATTAGAGTGATCTAATTTTTTACATCAACAGATTGGCGCCGTCTGTGGGAAACGACTGTCATTATCGTTTTTCACCAAAAATCATTCAACATCAATGACGGATAATCCAGAATCTAGCAATCGAAACGCTGGAAATACTGGAAATCCCCAGAATCCCTCTGCACCTCCAGATCTAGCCGGGATTATGACGAATTTGGCTCAAGGACAAACCGCCATGCAAGAAACAATGAGGCAACTCATACAAACCCTTCATGGTGGCTCACCGACACATTCAGGACAGCAAAGTGGTCAGAGACAAACTTATCTACTTTCTTCACGATCCAGGCGTACTGAATCGCGTCGTAATGAAGAATCTGGCGATTTCTCTTATCAACCTGGGCGAACTTCGTCAATAAGGGCTACAGATACTAATCAACATATCACCCTCTCTCCAGAAAGACCCAGTGCTTTAGAAAGACTGAGTAGGGTGTCTCCTTTCAGTCGACTAGGCCCGAGGAGGAATAGGAGTCCACCTAGGACCATGTCGAGGAGTTTTCGACAACCATCAGATCTCAGAAAAGGATCAGCACAATCACGACCGGCTGCTCGTCAAGATAAATCTCAAGAAGCTACCTCCGAACGATCAATTGCTCGAACCAATAGGTCCGAGGAAGGAAATGAAGCGTGGAAAGGATCTCTACAACAGTTGGAGGATAAATTGGGAGAAATGGCTAAAGCAAAGAACCCCCTACAACGAACTTTTATTCGAGGAACACCTTTTGTACAGGCCATTGTGAATTTTCCTACCCCATCAAAGTTTAAAGCACCTGTGGTGACCCCTAAATATGATGGAAAGACAGATCCTGTTCTTCACATAGAGCAATATCAAGCTGCTGCCGACATCTATGTCGTCCCCGATGAGATGAGATGCAGAGCTTTCTCAGGAACCCTTACTGGAGCTGCCCAGATATGGTACAACAATCTTCCTAGGGGTAAGATTTCAACTTTCTTTCAATTGGCCGAGTTGTTTATTGGTAATTTCTATTTTGGAGCAAAGCCAGTAAAACGAGTAGCACACTTGTTAAGTGTTAGACAAAAATCTGGTGAGAGTACTAGAGATTATATAACTCGTTTCAATGACGAGAAGCTGGAGGTCATAGATTACGAAGAGAAGACATCAATCACCGCTTTGATGAGTGGGTTGTTGCCAAATAAGTTATATTATACTTTGGCGAAAGATCCACCTAAAACTATGTCAGAACTGATGGCAAAAGCGGCCAAAATCATGAATGCCGAGGAAGCTATGGCTGCAAAGAAGAATATAGATAAAGACACCAAGGTGGACGTCGACAAGCCCAAGAATAAAGAGCATAAGGGCAATGGCGGTGATAAACGCTCCAGAAATAATAAATCATCATGGGAAGTCTTGGAGAAATATGACAATTATACTCCTCTGAAAATGGGTATTAATCATGTCTTGGAAGAAATCAAGAACAACGAGGAGGTAAGATGGCCAAAGAAACTGAAGTCAGATCCTGATTCGAGGAGTAGAGATAAGTACTGCAAGTTTCATAAAGATCATGGTCACATGACCAAAAATTGCATAGCTCTTCAGAACGAGATTGAAACACTCATCCGAAGAGGAAAGCTAGCAAAATATGTTGATCGGGGAGGCGAAAAAAGAAATAATGATCGAACTAGAGAGAGGTCTAGGTCTCCTCGTCGTGCAGAGGAGAAAAAGAAGAGGGACCATGAAGATGATCCAGATGACGACCCCGATCTTCCAAAGAAGCCAAGGTAACCATAACGAGAGGTATTTTCCATACGTTTTGGATCATTTGATTGTAATGTTATTACATGAGGAGATGCAGGAGGAGGAGACCTTACTGCAGAAAGAAAGGCTTACCTCGGAGAGGCTCAAGCTTGCTCGTACATTCAGCGAATAAACTTAGCCGATGACGATCGTTCGAGGAAGGTAAACAAAGAGAAGCTGGTCATCGGTTTCTCAAAAAATGACCTAGCAGGTGTCCTTTACCCTCACGACGACCCTTTGGTGATCAAGCTGAGAATGAAAGAAGTAGTGATTTCAAGGGTGCTGGTAGACAATGGCAGTTCGGCAGACATCATGTACTATTCATGCTTTGCAAGCTTGAATTTGAAATTATCTCAATTGGAACCTTATCACAGACCCCTTCTGGGTTTTGCTGGCGAGAAAGTTTTCCACTTGGGACGATCAAGTTGGATATATTCATTGGAACTTGGCCTGCTTGTCGAACAGAAAGAATACGCTTCTTTGTGATGGATAAGAATGTGTAGTCAGCCTACAACATCATCATGGGAAGAGTTGGTCTGAAGAAATTCGAAGCAGTTCCATCTACAGTGCATCAATGCTTAAAATTCCCAACAAACTTTGGAGTAGGAGTTGTGAAGGGTGATAAAAAAGTAGCTCGGGAATGCTATTATTCATCTGCCGAGCAAGAGGAGCTTGAGGAATCAAGGAAAAGGACTACTACCTACCAGGTGGAAAAAGATACAGAGATTGAAACTCTCGATCCCAGAGATGAATCCCAACTTGTGAAAGGACAGGTGGTGGAATCTACAGAAAATGTTATTCTGGACGACGAACATCCTGAACGAGTAACCCAGGTAGGCTCATCGTTGGATGCTTCGATAAAACAGGAATTGATAACTTTCTTGAGAAATAGGAAGAAAACTTTCGCATGGAGTCATGAGGACATGCCTGGAATAGATCCAAACTTCTTATGTCACGAGCTCAATGTGAATAAGGAGATCAAGCCTGTAAAGCAGAGAAGAAGGGTATTCAGCCCCGAGAAGAATCAAGCCATTCAAGAGGAGGTCGACAAGCTCCAGAAGGCTCAATTCATTGAAGATGTGAAATACCCGGACTGGTTGGCGAATGTGGTGATGGTAAAGAAGAAAAACAACAAATGGAGAATATGTGTTGATTTCACTGATCTCAACAAGGCCTGCCCAAAGGACCACTTTCCATTACCCAGAATTGATCAGTTAGTGGATGCTACATCTGGGCACGAGCTGCTCAGCTTCATGGATGCTTATTCAGGCTACAACCAGATCAAGATGAAACCTGAAGACAGGGAGAGTACTTCTTTTATTACCCCTAGGGGTACTTATTGTTATAATGTTATGCCTTTTGGTTTAAAAAATGCAGGAGCGACATACCAGCGGCTGATGAACAAGGTTTTTTCCGAGCAAATCAGTTGCAATATGGAAGTCTATGTCGATGATATGCTGACAAAAAGCAAGAAAGCTGCTGATCATCTAGTTAATTTAAGTCAGACTTTTGATCAACTGGATAAATATCAGATGAAGCTCAACCCAACGAAGTGCACATTTGGAGTACGAGAAGGAATGTTCCTTGGGTACATCGTCAACTAAAGAGGCATTGAGGCAAATCCAGAAAAGATCAAAGCTCTTTTAGGGTTACGATCACCAACGACGAAGAAAGAGGTGCAAAGTCTTATAGGACGAGTTGCAGCGCTCAACATATTTGTATCTCGAGCAACAGATAGATGCTTACCATTCTTCAAAACACTTAGAAAAACTTTCGAGTGGAATGATGAATGTGAAAAAGCCTTTCAAGACTTGAAGAAATATCTGGGAACACCTCCGTTGTTGTCAAGACCAATAACGGGAGAAAAGTTGTATTTATACCTAGCAGTATCAGAGCATGCAGTCAGCTCGGCATTGATCAGATTGGAAAATGGAGTCCAGAAGCCAATTTATTACACAATTAAGGCTTTCCGAGGTGCAGAGATCAGGTACCCAAGGTTAGAAAAATTGGCATTGGCATTAATTGAAGCAAGTAGAAGAATGAAGCCATATTTCCAGGCCCATACCATCATCGTGTATACCGACATGCCATTAAGACAAGCCCTTCATAAACCAGAAAAGTCAGGGAGACTTATGTACTGGGCAGTAGAGCTCGGTGAATATGATATTGTGTATGAACCCAGGTCATCATTGAAAGGGCAAGCTGTAGCAGATTTTATAGCAGAGTTTACATATCCTGATACCCCCGAGGAACAAAAGTTACTCGCAGACCAACCTGTGGATGTTACAGGATCAACAGACATAAGTCCAGACCAACTCCGGTTGGTAAAAGGGCTTGTGGATGTGGAAAGATCATCAAATTCAAACCCAGACCAACTCCGGTTGGTAAAAGGGCGAGAAAAGATGGTCGACGAGGAGCGAAAAATACCAGGGGAGGATGAAAGAGAACAACAGATATTTCACCGAGGAACTCTATTGGATAAGAAATTTGAAGACGAGTTACCTACATGGAGATTGTATGTAGACGGATCATCTTGCACAGCGGGTTGTGGAGCAGGGATTGTTTTGAAAACCCCAGACGAGATTGATATAGAATATGCCTTACGATTTCAATTCAAAACCTCCAATAATGAGGCTAAGTATGAGGCCATGATAGCAGGTCTTAATCTAGCAAAGATCATGGAAGCACAACAAGTGATGGTCTTCAGTGATTCTCAATTAATTGTGAATCAGATGATGGGAACATATGCAGTTAAAGGGGAATTAATGGCCAAGTATCATGCAAAGATGATGGGGTTGCTAGCAGAATTTGACGCCATTCAGTTGATCAGAATACCCAGAATCGAGAATGCACAAGCAGACGCACTGGCCCGACTAGCATCAGCTACTCGTACCGAGCTGCGAAGAACGATACCAATTGAAGTACTGGAAAGTCGGAGCATAGACGAAGACCTGACAACGAATGTTATTACCCTTGATCTAGGACCATCTTGGATGGATCCTATCAGGGCATATATTGAAGAAGGAGAATTACCAGAGGATAAGCTCGCGGCAAAGAAATTGAAGTTTAAAGCTGCCCGGTATGTATTAACTAATGGTGTTTTGTACCGACGAGGAATTATGGTAGGTTTGCAGAGATGTGTACATCCCTCCGAGGTGAAAGAATTGATTGAAGAGATCCATGAAGAGTCATGTGGAGCTCATGTAGCAGGTCGAACTCTTTTACAAAGGGTGATGACACAGGGATATTTCTGGCCGATAATGAGGGCTGATTGTATAGCCTACGCGATGAAATGTGATAAGTGCCAACGTTTTTCCTCCATCCGACGAACTCCACAAGCATTGTTGACACCCATAACTTCCCCTTGGCCATTCGCCATGTGGGGAATTGATTTGGTGGGACCACTGCCGACCACCCGAGGAAGATTCAAGTACCTCGTCGTCGCAGTAGACTATTTTACTAAGTGGGTAGAAGCTGAACCCCTTATCGACATGACGTACGAGAAGGTATACCAATTTGTCTGGAAGAATATCATCTGTCGATATGGTCTCCCTCACGCCTTCATCACAGACCATGGAACACAATTCGACAACGAAGAGTTTGCTGCCTATTGTCAACAATCAAACATCCTGAAGACTCATTCAGCACCAGGTCATCCTCAAAGCAATGGGCAGACTGAGGTGACAAACAGAACGCTACTAAATGGCTTGAAGAAGAGGCTAAGTGAGGCTAAAGCCAATTGGATTAATGAGCTACATTCAGTATTGTGGGCTTACCGAACAACTCCCCGAGCAGCAACTGGAGAATCACCATATATGCTAGCATTTGGAAGTGAGGCTGTAATACTTGTCGAGTTGGGTCTACTAACACACAGAGTGTTAAATTTCAATTCCCCAATCAGTGACTTGATGAGAAGACTGGATTTGGATATGCTCGAGGAGGTTAGAGAAGAGGCAGCCATTAGGAATGCTGCTTATCAACAACGCACACCTCTGTTCTACAACAAAAGAGTGAAGAAATGCGACTTAAAAGAAGGGGATTATGTGCTAAATAAGGTAATTCAGAAACACAATAAACTTGAAGCCAACTGGCATGGACCTTACCAAGTTACAGAAGTTGTTCGACCAGGAACTTACCGAATAACAACTCTAGAAGGAGAGGAATTCAAGAATGCTTGGAATGCTGAACACCTTCGCAAGTATTATCAGTGATGTAAAATGTAAAGCAATTCCTTCATTATGAATAAAATGATGATGTTTCACCATCTCCTTCCTTTTATTACAAGTTTTTTGGGAATACTAGTGTGATACACTACCACTACACCAGATAGTTCTCGCGTGATCAACTTCGGTTGGTAAAATAACGAGAACAAATTATACTCCTTTGGTTAGGAGGCGTGCACTTGCGTGATCAACTTCGGTTGGTAAAATAGCTTGTGGACAAGATAGTTCGAAAGAACCCGATAGTTCTCGCGTGATCAACTTCGGTTGGTAAAATAACGAGAACAAATTATACTCCTTTGGTTAGGAGGCGTGCACTTGCGTGATCAACTTCGGTTGGTAAAATAGCTTGTGGACAAGATAGTTCGAAAGAACCCGATAGTTCTCGCGTGATCAACTTCGGTTGGTAAAATAACGAGAACAAATTATACTCCTTTGGTTAGGAGGCGTGCACTTATGTGATCAACTTTGGTTGGTAAAATAGCTTGTGGACAAGATAGTTCGAAAGAACCCGATAGTTCTCGCGTGATCAACTTCGGTTGGTAAAATAACGAGAACAAATTATACTCCTTTGGTTAGGAGGCGTGCACTTGCGTGATCAACTTCGGTTGGTAAAATAGCTTGTGGACAAGATAGTTCGAAAGAACCCGATAGTTCTCGCGTAATCAACTTCGATTGGTAAAATAACGAGAACAAATTATACTCCTTTGGTTAGGAGGCGTGCACTTGCGTGATCAACTTTGGTTGGTAAAATAGCTTGTGGACAAGATAGTTCGAAAGAACCAGATAGTTCAGACCCACGACCAACTTTGGATGGTAAAAGGGCGAGAACAACATTATTAAAAATACCAATTTTGGCTAGTTAAGAAACAAAACATTCCAAATTGAACCAATTATAGTTGGTCGGTGATCAAAACCCACCAACTGTAGTTGGTCGACGAGGATAAATTATCGACCTTGGTTGGTCGGACAAGATTTTATGAAAATATTTCAAATTGAATTAAGCATGGCTGGTCGGGGATCAAAACCCATCAACTATAGTTGGTCGACAAACACTATTTAACAACCTTAGTTGGTTGGAAGCATTTTTATACTCATTACTTTATTATTAAGTGATCGAGCAACATTACTAATACTTGTAACTGTTTAATTACTAAGTTGGTTGATGAACATCACAAAATTGTTATCTTTTTAACAGATACATATGCACGAATATAAAGTGTTTAAACGCAACAGAATAGCAACACATGTTTACAAACAGAAAATGAAAATCTTTCATTAAAAATCACAATAGATTACAAATTACATGTATATATGCTAACCATTACATTAAAAAGCCTATTCTATTGGTCTTTTTCCTTTGGCTTTTGAAACAGGCTCTTCACCAGCAGGAGGATCCTCTAGGAAAAGAGGAGAATTAATAAAATTAACATCTCTGAGCATTCTGACATTCATCACAGAAGGTGTATCCAGGAGATGCTCAGGACGAGATAATTCAGCCTGAGAATGAAGACTATAATCACCGAGATACTTCGAAATTAAACTCCGAGGAATGGAACGAGCAGGGATCCACTCCATGTCCAATTTGAAAGGTGGCACAGGCAAGTCTAATAACCCTGGAGCATGATAATCCCACAAAAAATGCCCTTGCTCCAATTTTACTACACCCAGGGCGTTCAACCACCCCTGCTTATAACCTTCATTATTGGCATGTTCAATACGAGCATCTAAATGAACAAGAGCTTCATTATATCCTGCCATCCAAAATTCTCTGGGCTGTTTATGGAATTGGAAGGTTAATCTATCCAATTGTTCATGAAGATTCTTGGCAAAAAGATCCTTGGTATGTAAAGCAGACTTAGTTGCAGAAAGTTGATCTTCCAGAGATAGGTTTTTCTGGGATATTTCAGCCAGAGCACGATCTTTTACATTCAATTGGAATGCTTGAGTCTCCAAGGTAGATTGAGTGCGAGCCTCTTCAACATTATGGATGAAAACTCTTGATCGACTCCGAGCAGGGAGAGAACTTGGCTCCTCGATAACGTGCTGAACAGCTCTTCCTCGCCCCCGAGACCCTCTTCCTCGTCCCCGAGCAGTAATAGGGATACCAGACCTTCTCAGAGTATCCAATTCTTGCCTTAACTTGGCATTTTCAACCTCCAAGAACGAGAACTCTTCATCGTTGACTGGTACCAAGGCGGTAGAGGATGAAGCTGCAGATTCGTATTGAGCCAGCTTCTTCTGCAGATTGTTGTTTTCCTGTTCCAGCATCTCAGCGATCTGTCTGCAGGCCTCAACTTCACCTTTTAGGGTTCTTTCCCTAACATCATACCCAACAATAATCTTTTTATGACCTGTCTCCGAGGAAAGCTGCTGATACCTATTTTCATATTCTTTGTGCAACAAAGCACTTGACTCATTGTGTTGACTCTGAAGGTCTTTTAAGGAACAATGAAGCTCCTCAATCAAGTCATAGTAGTCCACGTTGTTAGCCACAGCTCGATCAAGTAAATCCTTTAAGTACCGATAAGCCTCAACTGCTTGCTCTGAGGCATCATGGCCAAGGATGTCGGCAATCTCTGAAACACTCAGATTTGTATGACCAGCTCTATAGTATTCTTGGCATTCTTGCATCAGCTTTGTATCGTGTGCAGATATCAGATCCATTCTAGCCACAAACTAATAATGAAGAGAAGGCAAAAGTTAATAAATAAAAACAGATAGAGCATCAACAATGACGAGGAGTAAAAAGAGGTGATTTTATTACATCATCAATCAAATTACATCACTTGGGATACAGAAGTACAAGTAAGAAGAAAAACAGAAAGATAGTACCGA
This sequence comes from Sambucus nigra, assembly GCA_949130495.1. Classification (NCBI taxonomy): domain Eukaryota; kingdom Viridiplantae; phylum Streptophyta; class Magnoliopsida; order Dipsacales; family Adoxaceae; genus Sambucus; species Sambucus nigra. The sequence continues at coordinate 9,632,937 of OX422220.1, read as the reverse complement.
ACAACTTCACACCTTTTCCTTGTCTCCCAAGACTTTCTCAGGAGGCTGGGACGAGGAGCTTGGTTGCTCGGTGGGAACATTGATCTGATTGGTTGAAGCTGGGACTTGTTCTGGAGGAGTAGGTAATGAAGAAATCTCCTCGGTGGTTGTCTGGTTGGGTGGTGGAATAAGGACGTGATCACCCACTGTCATTGAAGATTCTTCAGATGCAGCTTCGTCTGAAGACTCATCTTCAATAACTGGACGAGGACCAGGGAGATGTTGTTAAAACAGATCGGAGTCCTCGCTCACCTTCAACTCCTGTAGTGCTGCAACCCAACCATCATGAAAATATTTCAAACTTCCATATTTCACCTGGGTCGTCATAGCTGCCACTCCCCTGTCCCATCCTTTGTCCCAACCAGTTTTAAAGGATTTCTTAACAGCCGTTCTTCTCTTCATCTTCTCCGAGGATAGCTTCTCGGATAGAAGGTCCTCGGAGGCTTTCAGTTTGGCCTCCAATTCTTCCTTCTGACGATTGGCCTCGCGCAGAAGTGTCAACTCTTCTTCAGCTGACTTTAGTTTATTCTCCAGCTCCCCAAAACCCGAAAGTTTCTCGGCATAGTTTTTATTATCTCTTTCCAAGTCCTTCACCCTACTACTCAGTTGTATTTTCTCTGCATCAGATACAGTCATTTTCTTCTCCCATTCAATTTTATCTTCGTCATACTTCTGACGAGATTCGCTCACAGACTTAATAGCTTTCTCCAGTGCTCCTTCCACGGTGGACGAGGAGCAAGAAGCTTTGATCGCTTCATCCTTTTTAAGGATTAAATTGAAACAGCTCGTCAACTGCAATCAGAAGAAGAAAATGAAGTCAGAAACAAATATGAGAAACAGCGAAGGAAAATATAAAAAGCTCGGAGTAGAGATACTTACTGAAGCCAAATGACGAGCAACCAAAGAAGTAACCACATCCCGAGGAAGGTCTTCTTCAGTACCCTGCACCTCGGGGATGGGTGAAATTTTTTCCAAACTCATCGTAGAGCTCGGAGGAACAATGACTGGAACACCATCTCCACCAGCTCCAGAAATATTGACCGAGGAAGATTTCCTCAATCTCCTCGGTGCCTTTTCAGCAACCTCAACCAAAGAGGAACTTTTGGTTGGTGAGATAGTGATTACCTCAATAGGTGCATCCTTCTGCACAAGAGCCACTAAGGGCTTCTCGGCAACCTTCTGAACAGCAACAGAAGGAGCATCATCCATTTTCTTTGTCCCCTTTGGGACAGTAACCTTGGTTCTTTTCCCATCACCAGCAGAGGAACTCTCCTCGAACAAAGTGGGAACTCTTCTCTTGCCCATTTTCTGGCTCAAAGGAATATGAGATTCTGGATCAGAGTCTTCAGGAATTTGCACTGGATCACTGGAGCTGACCACAGGGCGAGCAGTAAAAGATGACGTATAACTCCTATATTGCAACAAGTATGAGGCAGACCTGATATGCTCGTCTGTAACCTTCTGATGAAAGCTCCAGATATGTTTCAATTGCCTTATATTAACTTCTGATTCTTTAGGAGTTTTTCTCTTGTTGTTAACTGCAAACAAAAACCATTTGAAAATGTCAATCATGCATTTATTCAAACATGATGAAGTCACAATTTCAAGAATAAAATAAGATGAAAATAACCTATCCCATTGCCATATGGGGGACATTTGGGATCTTCGTACACTCTGTCTCCGACTAGAGGAGCATGTTGCCAATTTTTGAAAACTAACCCATGTTCAAAATAATCCCTATTGGCATCAGGGAGGTTAACTACAAGAGCCCTATTTAAAAACCTAGTTTTTAAATAATAAACGTTGTCTAAAACTGCCCATCTATAGCAATACATAATCTCAGGAATTCCTATGCGAGTTCCATGAGTTTGATTTAATTTATGCACCCCATTAACTATTCTCCATGTATTGGGGGCTACTTTTGCAGGAACAACATCGAAATGTTGGCAGAATTCTAAGCATAAAGAGTTGGGTGGAAAAGAAAATCCACACTCAGCAATAAAGAGGCTGGGGAACCAATGTCCCTCAGCCAAACGAAAATAATCAAAGGGCTCAGGAAGATTCTCTAGAGTAACCCAAGATGGAATGGAATAATCAGAACGGAATTTTTCAATAGATTCAATAGCATAAACCATGGTGAATAAAAGAAGAAGGAAGAAGATCTTACAGGAAGAAAGGAGATCTGTTGACAACGAACGAAAACAGGGATGAACGCACGAGAGAAAGAAAGACTATGGAGAATTCGAAAGTAAGAAAATTGGAAAAGGTAGAAGACGGTATGATCGCTTGAGAAGTTTAAATACTATGCCTTGGGAAATGGCGAAACAAATGATTACAAAAAGAAACTATCGAACTACCGGCGGCTAAAAGGACAAAAAGGGCACGAAGACCGAAGCGCCTATAAAAATGCAAAATGGCGGATTTTGCAAATTTGGAAGGAAATTCAAATATGAAGAAAAGGCTCCTAAAACCCAGGAAAGTCATTTAATATCGCTGCATACCGAGAAAGAATGTTCCATACTCCTCAAAGTTCGAAATATGAAACATTGGGGGCTTCTGTTGATACCAAAATTAATATGCTGATATGGACGAATAAAATGAAGACACGTGTCAATCTACGTGGCACAATAGCAACGAGGAAGTTCATTTCCTCGACCAACTCATATTCTCTCCGAGCAACGAGGATACACCGAGAAGCTTTAGCACTCTGAGGTACTCCAGCGCTCCGAGGAACTCCTAAGCAACGAGCAACTAAGGCGGTCCGAGCTGCATCTCGGCTGAAGCATTAATTGCCAGATAATCAACAGTTTCAACTATTCATTGAATGTGTATCATCTTGACACACACGCTACATAAAATGTATTACCCTTTCATATGTATATCATTTAATGTATCGACCCTTTCATGAACAACCTAAGGGCTATAAATACCTTGTATCACCCTCATTCAAGGGGACGGGAATTTCTTGAGAGAACTTGTACTTGAGAATTCCCAAACACTCAGCAATAACATAACAGTGGACGTAGGCCATTCATATAAGGCTGAACCACTTTAAAAATCTTTGTCTCATTTTATTTATCTGTGATTGATTAATTAGAGTGATCTAATTTTTTACATCAACAATAACCATTCACCTTAAAGAAGCAATAGAATAACCAACAATTAATAAGTCTGGAGGAAATACTCCTCACAACAATCCCACAACTGAAATAATAAAACAAGTCTGAATTAATTACAAACCAAAGTCTGAATAACTAAAATATAAAAAAGTCTCTAATAGAAATACAAATGATGAAACTGAATATGGAGTCAAGACTAGAAAATGAGGCGTCTAATATCAAGGCCCTGTAACTTCCACAACAGCTACAGCTCGTCACCTGAATAAAATTCCTATGCATGGTGTCCTTGTGGCTGGGCACCTAAAAAGGTTTTTACAAAAAGTAGATTTGAAAGTAAACGGGTCAGAGCCCGAAAGTGGAGAGTATTTTAAAAACAGCAAGTGCTTTAATAACATTAAAACAATGAATGCAAAATACATGTTAGGACGTGCTCTCACATGAAATACTCACCTCTCGACTAATTGTGCACTCCTAACGTACCGTACCCATTCAAGTGATTCTCATATCTAACTAAACCGACATAAGTTCTAACCTTCCTACTCAATTCACACTATGAATTCCCAATTTTATCACTTAAATAGATAGCTTTACTTAAACTCGGATTCTCAATTATTAGCATTACCATTTACTGGAGGTTATCCCCTTATTATCTTTATCAAGACGTTATTACGATCATACTCGCAATTAAATATAACAATTCCTTTTCATTTAACCGTATATTATTCACATCATAAATATACAATATAAGCACCCCGAGGCTAAGCTGCGGTGCACACATACTCTGCTATCCATCCCGGTACATCACGTACATAAGGATTACAAATTCTGAATCTCTCAGGAATTGTTAAAATAAGCACAACACACGAAAATGGAGGCGAACATAATTCAACATATCCATGGGTCACGTACATACCTACGCTCCATAGTCAGCTGACTTATTAACTCACAAATAAGTCATTCTAGCCTTATGTTCTCTAGTCACCAATCTAAATCCGGGCACACAAGGATTAGATGGCCCTAAGCGAACGTAAACCTCCCGTGATAGCAAGTATGGTAGGTATGTCATACACATAAAGTCATATACATATACTAAGCATGCACACATCTTAGTACTCATCGTATTTTATTAGTGGTATACTTCTCATTCTTATACCAATACACGTGTCCCCGGTTTATATATACACATTATCCATTATCATCACGTGGTAATTAATTATTCGCGTCCTAACCCACAATTACCATTTGGTTCAAATCATTCTTCTATATTTTACTCCCCAATATATCCCGAATATCCCAACTATCTCAATTAGTCATCAAGGTAATGTTATCTTTGCAATTAAACAAGGCTACGGGACACAAGAAATCAAACCAGGCCAAAAAGGCCAATCTGTCAACTCATTAGAAGTCTCGTTCGAACGAGGTCGTTCGAACGAGAGGTCGTTCGAACGAGAGTTCGTTCGAACGAAGTGGGCATCTAACGAGATCTCGTTCGAACGAAAGGCATCGAACGAACATCCCACTTGTTAGATGTCAAACTGTCAACTCGTTAGAAGCTCTTTCGAACGAGCTCGCTCGAACGACCTGGGCAGGCCTTCTAACGAGGTGACAATTTCGAGCCCAGAAATTTCCTATTACGTTTTCCCAATTTTCTTCACCTCTAATCTCATCTAAACGTCATTCCAATAGTAGTTTAAGGTTTCTAATCATTCTTAAACATACTTAGGTCGTATATTAACATATATATGGTATCAAATCATCCTAAACCACATCTAATCATCAAATCTCCTCAATTTTTCCCAAACCTTATGAACATGAACCCTAGAAATTTAAAGTCTTCAATTTCCATAAATAAATCCGTTTTTGTAACATAAAAAGTAGTAATTCTTTTAGTTCAATCACTCAATAACAATTCTACATGCAAACCTATATCAAAATCTGAATTTATAACTCCAAATTACATGGGTTTTTTACAAGTCTCCCAATACAATGCAATTATATCAATTTCTAAGCATAGAAGAAGCATTCGCTTGAAATTAACGTAATTAAACCACTTGCCTTGGATTATTTTCTGAATTTGGTGTAGAATGATGAAGGTTGCACTCTCTCTTTTCTCCCAAGTTTGAAGGTTGAAGATGGAGGTTGTGTTTTCTCTTTGGAAACTCTCTCTAACTTCCTCCTCTAACTCCCGTTGTCCTCTAATCACTTAAGTGCTGGTAATGGGTTAGTGGGTAATTAAATATCCTAATATTTAACTCCCAAAATTCGTTGGTTAATTATCCTAAAATTTCAAAATTACCAAAATACCCTTTTAAGTTGCCGGTATGGCCCAAAAATGCCCCGGGACCCAAACTAAACCCCCGGCTAGTGTTTTCTGACTATTTCGACCCTTCCGGACACGTTGGGGCACTCAAAATAACCATACGGTTGATAAAACTAAAATTCACTTTTTAATTAACATAATTACTTTCCCGACGCGACTGTCATGCGTGTCCCAACAAAATTTCCCAAATTGCCGTATTTCTATCTCACGACAAATTCAATATTTTCAATATTCATATATTGTCATATATACACATTATAATCAAATACCAACTCACATCTCGTTAGTATTTAACCGGATTAATTCTCAATTAATTCACATTTAATTTAATTAATCCCATAAATAAATATCGATAAAAATGCGGGGGCGGTTCATATGCTCTACTCGTGTCTCATACCTAACAAATGTTCTGCTCTTAACATATATTTTTGGTAGTTCCTATTTGCACTACCATACATAATCATAAAAAACATATACCCCACAATAAACAAATTGACCAACTCTTGGAACATCATATATGCGATGACCTCATCTTCGCTAATTTCCATATCTAACAATTTTCAAAAAATTGTATGAGCACCATTTTAATTACAACAAGTATATCATATATTAAGCATAAGCATTGAACACTTCAATAGCATATAAAAAATTACAATATGGGTAAAATTAATACTAACTACTTTTTTTGGGAGGGGTTTGGGGAAAGGTCCATTCTAACTCAAAGTTGTATAAAAATATGAAACTCCACATAATTTTAAAAAAAATATTTTTTTAAAATTATTATTATTTTTAACTATTTTTTAACTGTTTTTTTCTTTTTTTTAAGGTGTTTTTTTTAACACTCCACACACACACACACACACACACACACACATATATATATATATATATATATATATATGCAAGCAGGTATATATATATATGTATATACACAGCAGGTATATATATATGTATATGCAAACAGGTATATATATATATATGTATACTTGCATATATATATATACCTGCGATATACCTGCTGTGTATATATTATATATATACCTGCATATAACAGGTATATGCAAACATGTATATATATGTATACTTTCATATATATACTTGCATATATATATATATATATATATATATGTATATATATATATATAGACAACAACAGGTATATATACAAAATATATATACAACAGTATATACACGTACCTGACACAGCAACAGGTATATACAAAATATATATACAATAGTATACACGTACCTGACACATCAACGGGTATATATACAACATTATATACACGTAGAATGTTAAATGGTAGAATGTTAGAACCTGGTTAATCAAACAGGTGATGAAGGAAATCGGTGATGAAGGAGTCTCCTGTTATATTTATAAAGTTGAGAAACATCAGTAGGTAGGTATACATGATGAGGGTTAAGAATCCAAATTGTTTTGGACTCTCTAACTTAATAAGGGCACTTTAGTAACTTTATTTACATGCTTGACATCGAATAATTTTATACCACCTTAAAGGTGGTTTTTTTTTATCCCATTCCTTATGGGATAAGGAGCTCACTTAGGATAACTTATTCCATCTCATATCCTATTCCAAAGTATACCAAACATTGGATAGGATATTTTAATTCAATACGACCCTCTTATACGGCGCATCAAACGAGGCCTTATTGTAGATATAAATGATATTGATTTGACTGGAAATCTGCTTTCAAAATGGAAACTATGTTTCTTTGAAGCCATTAAATAAGTAGTAGTTTTATACCATCTAAGATGCTTTATTTGTGTGCTATATTCGTGGTTAAAATTCAACTATTCTTTTTTTTTAATTTGAGTTGCGTTTGTTTTTTTGTCTGAATGAAGTCTGATGTCTGAATGAATCTGAAGTCTGAATCTGAAAAAATTATTTGTTTGCCGTCTGAATGAAACTTCTGTATACTGTTGTTTGCATATTTATGTCTGAAAACTGAATAAAGATTAATTTGACCATTTTATCCTTATACCATTTTTTTATTTTTTAATTTATAAAAAGTTGCTTTTAAGAAAGGAAAAAACTATTTTCTTGAAAAAAAAAAGATTTCAACAATTTTTAACTATTTTAAAAAATTGGTTAACAGTTTTTGTCAATTTTTATTTTTAGGAAAGGGTATATTTTTTTTTATTGATGTAATATAATTTTTTCAAAATATAATATAATTTTTTTTAGGAAAGGGTAGCTGAGCATATATCAATATATCTCATATCTTGGCTTATGTCATAGAGTCTTCATTCACTGAGATGAAAATAAAATACACGACTCCATTCATATCTTGGCTTTTTAGTTCATAGAAGTCTTATGACATATGTAACATGTGCACTACTATTTGACATATGGTGACATATGTCGACTCATTTCCTCTAATAAATAAAGGATGCCACTTCCTTTCTCTTATAAAAGTTACATCTTTCTGTGACTTTCTCTTCATTCATTGTTTACACAGCAGGTATTTTAAGAGTAGAAGAAAGCGTTTAGAAAAAAGGAAAAAGAAATAATAAGGGTATTATTGGAAACATATTTCAGTTCAGATATTAGTTTTCAGATTCAGACGCTTCAGAACATCCGAATCAATAAGAGGGCAATGTTACCATTGCTATCTGAAACTCCCCCAAAACAAACATATTTTTGTTGCGCTCTGAAATCTGAATGGCTTAAATTTTGACTTCAGAGGTGCAAACAAATGGACCCTTGAATTGATCGTCACATTATCTTCAATATTGCACTTTTTACTCATCACACCATATATGATCTATTTTGTTTTGGAACCGATACGTATCTTCCTAGACGACATTTACTCCTGAAAAGTTTAGAAATTGCATAGCAAACTATGAATACTTGCTACAACTGCCAATTTGTACTTCATTTACCAGAATTAACACCAATGTGTGTGTGTGCGCGCACGCGCTAATGGTGTATATATTTTTAAGGTAGCCTATTATTTCCATGTCCTGGTTGAATCGTACAATTATTTAAAGCCTTGGTTGGGCTTTTTCACTTGAGATATTTAATTATTATGAAGTCCCAACGTTTGTTAACCTAAACATATTCTGCATAAAGATATTATTTGTCAATTATGTGCAACTTCATTGTGAAAGATTCGATATACAAACGACATCATCAATCAAAATTTGAGAACATTTCCCCTTGCTTAGCTACGTATAAGTTGTAGAAAAAGGATGGTGTGTTAGTGGAGGAGGAAGCAAACATAGTTAGGGATGTTTTAAACTTCTTTGTAGAATTATTTAATGGGTAACCAAGTGGTGAGATAGGGGGGTATCGAATGGATCCCAATTAGCCACGAATGGGCTGATTGGTCAGAGAGAAGATTTGAGGAAGAAATATTTCATGTGCTCCATGGTAGTGTTGTGAAAAATCACATGCCTATATGGGTTCACTGGCATTCTTTGGAGAATGCTAAAAATTTGTGACAGTAAAATCATGGATTTGTTTTAGGAATTCTTTGATAATGAGATGGTGAGTGCATGTCTAAATGAACCATACTCGTGCTTGGTACCAAAGAAAATCCACTATTTGAGAATAAAAGACTTTAGGCCAATTATACTAATAACTTGAATATACAAATTCTTAGCTAAAATTCTATTAGTTAGATTGAGGGTGGTTATGGGATGTAACATCAAGAATCCAAGGGGTATTTAGAGAACTACACATTTTAGATTTGGTCTACGGGAAATGATGTGGTAGAAGAATATTGAACCAAGAAGAAATAGGGAGTGGTCCTCATGATAGACTTTAAGAAGGTGTTTGACCATCTGGATTTGTATTTCATACATTTTGTCCTTCAAAGGATTCTCCTGAAAAATGGAGGAAATGGATTAGGGGAAGCTTGGTCTCAACTAATTTTTCAGTCTATTAAGGGTAGGCCGATGGTAAATTTTTTGGATACTAGAGGGATTAGGCAAGGGGTCCTCTATCTCAATTGTTGTTTACTTTATTGATGGATGTTCTTAGTAAAATGGTCAATAGGGCTTTCTAGTACATGAGTGTTTGATGGGTTTAAAATGGTGGTGTGTGTGTGTGTGTGGGGGGGGGGGGGGGGGGGGGGGGAGATTATAAAGATCTGACATGTACAATTTGCTAAAGTTAACATTTTCTTTATATAGGAAAAAGATATAAATTTAGAGAACTTAATAACTATAATGAAGCGTTTTGACAAAGCATTCAGATTAAAATTAAATTTTGTTAATTTTTTTGGTTAGGATTAATGTGGATGATTCTAGGGTAGAGGAAAATGCTATGGTTGGGGTATGAAGTGGATAATTGGCCTTTCAATATTTGGTGTCCTCCTTAGGGCAAACCCATCATAGTAGATGGTGGAGAAAGAGTTTTTAAGGGGGTAGATTGACTATTATTAGAGTGGTCTTGAGTAGTTTGCCAATCTATTTCCCATCCATTTTTAAGATACCTAAAAAATTGACAAATACCATTGAGAAAAGGACTAGGATTTTTTTTCCCGGGTTGGGCTTGAAGAAGACAAAAAGAAAGCGAGTCATTTAATCAATTGGGATTGGGAGTGACACAAAATAGAAAATTTGGGCGGTTTGGGGATAGGAACTTAATGATTAAAAAATATTGCTTTAATGGGGAGATGGGCGGAAATTTCCTTTAGAGAAACTCCTTTTGGTGTATATGAACATTTTTCGGCCCTTCAAATTTTTGCCATCATCTCATTCACTTCCGGGTTGAATTTTTTTGTAAATGACCTCCTTATTATGTAAATCATATATACCGAATTTAGTTAAATTTTTTTTTACTATTTAAAAAAATGGATATGTTCATAGGTATGTTAAGTGAGGTATGTTGGAAAACTTGACTATATATATATATATATATATATAGAGAGAGAGAGAGAGAGACTCTCATACATACCTCAGTTTGAGGTCCGTTGGCACGTACCAATTTTGGTAAAATAGTAAAAAAAATATTTTTGAGTTTGGATTTTTTTTTATAGTTTTTGGTAAAATAGTAAAAAAAAACATTTCAGTAGGACCATAAAAAAAATCAGCTCAAAATGAATTCTTTTACTATTTTAAAAAAATCGGTAAAACTTTATCAGTTTTTAACACCTTAAAAACAACTTAAAACTGAAAAAATTTGATCGATTTTTTTAAATTTTATAAAAATTCATTTTGAGGTGATTTTTGTATGGTCCTACTGAAATGTTTAAAAATCATAAAAAAAAATCAGCCGAAAAATATTTTTTTTACTATTTTAAAAAAATCCGATTTTTTTAAAATAGTAAAAAACATATTTTTGAGTTGAGTTTTTTTGTATGGTATTTAAACAATTCAAGGGACCCATATAACACAAATCAGATCAAAATAACGTTCTTTGCTATTTGAAAAAAATCGGTCAAACATTCAAAGCTTTTAAAGCACTTTAAAAGCCGTGAAAGTTTGACTGATTTTTTTAATATAGCAAAAAAAGTTATTTTGAGCTGATTTTTTTATATGGGTCCCTTGAAATGTTTCAATACCACATAAAAAATTCAACTCAACTTTTTTTAATATTTTAGAAAAATAGGTTTGCGTCAATAAGTATGTATACTTGGTATGTATGAAAGTCTCTCTCTCTCTGTATATATATTCACGTTTCCTCGTGTCCTAGTTCTTTAGAAAATGTCATGTCAGCGTGTCGAGTTGTTTGTTCGTGCTTCTTAGATTGCCGAGAAGCTTGCAGTATTAAAATGGTAATTGAAGGGAACATGTTACAAACTCATAAAAAAACATAATTGAAGGCATATCATAGTAAGGAAATCAAAACTGCATGAATGTATAAGAGTTTCCCACTAAAAAATAAAATAAAATTACTTGACAAACAATTAAAATATTTAGCTAGAAATCTAAGACCGTGATTGACACGCTAATTAGACCATAAACCGCAAAACCAAACTCCTAGTTATATATAATCGTTACTTAATTGCTACAAGACATTCCATAATGGAGATTTGACTAGATAAACGCAAAATAATGAGATAATAAATAAAAGATGCTTTTCTCACTAACTTGATATCCATGCAAATAAGGCACAAGTCCCCTACAAAACACACTCACAATTTGTAATGCAAAATATTTTAAAAAAATAATTCTAAAAATATGGAGAGTTTTAATTATATTAAAATATAGCATAGTCTAAATTATAGTTAAAAAACTTGTCTGCAAAGGTATCGATGTATACAATATGAAAATAACAAATTATTCACTTTGTTTAAAATAATATTAATTATTTGTTTGAGGTTTCACAATTTTCTTCCTTGCTCAATAGTATGGAGGGTGAGACTTTCTCCATAAGTGACAAGTGTTAGTGAGTGGATGCTGAGTGGGGAGAGATTCTTTGTTAAATACTATTTTAATTTCATTCTAAATTTAGAACTTATGTCCCATTTGCACTATCTAAGTTTATTTGGGCAGTCTATATGCCCTCGAAAGTTTTAAGTTTTTTTCCTTGACATGTGGCACATGGCAAGGTTAATTGTTGTGACATTTTACTATTGTGCCGGCCTAATTGGCATCTCTCTATAAATTGGTGTTGTTCTACGACTGACTTCGATGAAGATTAGGACCACATGTTACTTGATTGCAAGATGGCTTCGCAAATCAGAGTAAAGTTTTGGATGAATTTGGCATTAAGGGCAGGGTCAAGCAAACCATTGGGCAGCTTAGACAACTACCATTGTGCCCCCTATTAATTGGAAGGGCCCCAATTTCCATAAAGGGTGATATGTATATTTATACACATAGGGGCGGCGAATTGTGTTTTTTGTCGTATTATAACCAAACACAACATGACACGACACGACGCGATATGATGTTTTTTTTACATGACACGAACAAGACCTATTTAAAACACAACACATACGATTAACATGAATTGTAATTTCCACACCTAATTATACACAACAATACATAAGTTTTATACAATCACGGTATGAAATGAGTGCGTGTCAAAAGTACCAACTCAAACACGACATGAACATGATTTGTCAATTTTATGTCATATTGTTTTGTGTCGTGTTATAGTGACATTTCTTCTTACGTCTGATTTAATCTTTGCTAGATTTCTTAAAACATTTTTTATGGTGCACATACATAGTAACAATTAGTTTCTCTTTATTGAGACGTTTAAGTTTCATTAAAATATGTTCAAAATGACTATATGATATTATTCTTTAATATCTTGTTTTAATTTATTTGTGTTTAAGTTCAAAAGTTATGTTAATAAATGTAATACCCCGTGTTTTTCAGAATAAATTACTGGGACGGAATTTAATTAAATAAATTTGATAAATCAGTGGGATTTAAATTAAATTGGTAAATTTTAAATTGATAATAAATGTTTATTCATGATTATATAATTATTAGACTCAATTGGGCACGATGGGTTCACTCGTGAAAAAAAATTAGAATGGTAATTCACTTATGGTTATGTGTTGATTAAACATAATAAAAATGGACATGTTGAATAAAAATAGTTCAAGCACGTTTCAGGAGGTTTTGTGAACTCGTTTAGGTATTTTAGACCTTTAAAAATTATCCCGGGTTATAGGTATATAAGTTGGGAGGTTATCAAGCTATTTTGGTTATGGGTTCGAGCATTTTGGGGGTTCAATCAAATATCATTACACCAATCTATTCAGGTAAGATTTATTTTGCTTAATTTAAATGTCCAAATTATTTCTTAATTCATTGTAGTCTTTCACCCATGTAGATTGTGGATTGTGTAGGGGCTTGGGTGATATAAAGATATAATTAAATCACATAATTATAGAGGACTTAAATATATAAATAAGATAGTTGAATCTAGAAATTAGGATGGGAATTAACAGTGATTTGAATGATAAGAACTCATGCCTTAGAACCCTTTATTGAATTGGAATGATTTTTCATATGTAGAGGACTAATGTTCATGCTGAAATCTAGAAATTTTGATGATTACAACTCTTGTATATGGTTAGATTTTTTGGGATTGAGAAGTGAAAAAGAAGTTGATTTCGGTAGATATGTTAATTGGTTTAAATTCTTGGATTTTAAGAATGTTCTTGGCCTTAATTTATGTTAAAATTTATTCGAAGATGAAGAACTAAGTCATGGGGAACTGTTTTGATGTTAATACAAATGTACAAACCATTAGAATTAAGTTTAGGATTGATACTGGGATTCCTGTATTGAGAAAATCGAAACAAATCTGGGTTGCTACCCAGGTCCGAACCGGTTCGGCTACCAGGAGCAAACTGATTCAGCCGGGCGAACCGGTTTGGCCCCTAGTCACGAACTGGTTCAGCCCCTGGGGTAGGATGAGGTAGGACTAGGGTTTGATCTGGGGTATTTTTAGGATTCCATACGAGTTAATGGGACGGTGTTTGAATGAACAGTTATTTTATTAAAAATGGAATTATGGTACTGTTAGAAAATAGTAACCTGTTCTTTAACTAGGTGGTTAATTAGTAAATTGGGAATTGGTTAATAGGCAACTAAATGGGTATCTCATGGATTATTAATAGGAGATTAAATGGAACATCTAGGAGCGCGATTGTGGAATTAACTACTTAAGTATAATGTGGGATAAAAATAGGATTTCGTCACTATTTTATGTGTGAAAAAAATTGACAACTTAACTAGATGGTTAAATCTAAAAGTAAGAATATTAATTGGAAATTATTGTATTCCTTGGGGGGTAATTATTGAGTTAATTACCTATGCATATTGGGTGATATATATATGCATTTATTTATTAGTGTGGATATACCTGTGTTCGTGGATGACCTATCGATTGGGGTTGCATACGTCTTGGGACAGTATCACACGTCGCCATAGGTGGGCTAGGCACTGTGTAGGTCATTATTTAGGGTTCTAAATATCAACACCACTTACGAGGAGGTGGGTGTTGATGCTGGGAGCCATTCTCACCGTCGATGGTACGAACCGGGCAATGGTGTACTGCGTAGGGACCACCCCAGTAGTATGTGTTTTGTGGTGTCCATTGGGATCGGGGACTCCTCTGGACTTTTCGATAGAGCGCGAACGTGACACTAATGGTAAATGTCTTTATGTGTCGTATATATATATATATAAGAACTTATATATAATCATATAAAATGAATTAAATCAATTCTTAGTCTAACGATGTAGACAATAAATTACATACCCAATACTACGTAGTATGCATAATTGATGTTTATGTTACTTGTGTGGGTAGTATGATCGGGGTACTTTGGGAAGTGGTAAAATAAATGTAGATGATTACATTTCAGTACGTTAGCTATGCTAGATGCATCTTATATTAAATTGGCATAATGATCATCTATTATCTTAGGACTTGCATGGTTATACGTGTAGTATTGCATTTAGATGAGGGGTGAGATACTTAATGTGTGTGAGTTTTGATGGGGGACATCTACTTTGAATTAACTGTTCTTTTGCACTTTAAATTTAGTTTGTTAGTTCTTGCAAGTCTAGGGTGCTGACCCAAATTATAAAATATTTTTCCTCCTAGGTTTATGTAGACAGGGACATTAGAATTGATAAGAGATAAGACTTGCGATCATATTTGCACAACACCTACTTCCGTTCATTTGATTCTAGCATAGGTCGCTACTTCATTTTAGTCTTTTATTTTGGATATTGTATGGGCATAAGCCAAGAGTTTATTTTTATGCAGTCAGTTGGTACAATCATTTTTGTATTGGGAATTTATTTTATTTGGATAATGATATGGAACTTATTATTTCTTGGTTATTAATTTAAATCAATTTTATTATGCTTGCAGTTTCAAATAAAAAGTTTTATTATGGTTTGATGCTAAGAATGATATAGATTGTATAACAAGCCCCATCCTTGGCGTATCGCGTCTGGCCAACCTTTACGTGAGAAATTGGGGGTTATTACAGTTGGTATCAAAGCACCCAAGTTCGAGTGTCCTTCCCGTTATAGGATTTTGTAATACGGTGTCACGATAACGTGTATGGCGATATCGTTCGCTATAATTTGAGAATTTGTAAGACTTCGAGAGTATTTGAATGTAGAAAAGCATGAGAATAAGGACCGTTGTGAGTTAGTGGTCATGCATGGAACGAGTGATTGGATAAGGGTGTTCACCATAGTTGTGAAAATTATTGTGGGGAATTATCTTGTTTAAATTTTGCATCTTAAAGACACTTGGGGGCACAAGTTAATGAATGCCTTTCATGTCGAGTCCATTTTTGGCGATATTAAGGGATTTTAGATATTGAGGAGCTTATTGGAGTTTTAGGTTTTACTTATGGTAATATTTGTTGTGATAGAAATTTATCCCAGTAGATAGACCTTATGAAATTTCGTGCACGTAAGAGAGAGGGCAATGGATTGCTGTGTTTTAGAAAAATATAAGGTGTTTTGGTAAACATTTAAGTGGGAATTAATTTTAATTACAGGTGTGGCCATCCTGATCTCGCGCGTCCCTCCTCTCTCCTTTTCTCCTAAAAGGGTTGGGGAAAGAAGGGGGAAGAAAGGTCTCGCACCCTCTCTGACTTAGGAACGCTTTGACCGTCGTCGGTGTAGGGTAAATGTAAAGAGATGGAGTCTGCAGCCTATTTTACACAAAATAGGCTAAAGAACATGTTGTCGCCTGGAGAGAGCCGCATCAAAGACAAACTGATGCTGACGAAACCAATAGTTCGAAGGGTTCGGGGGCTAAGTTACGGAATGGGAAGGTGTTAGGCACCCATCCCGCCCTTTCGGTCTCTCATGGGCTTGGGTTATAGTTTTCCTTTATTTCTCCGTCAAGTGTGTGTACATGTATATATAATGAATATCGAAATCACCCAGTCATACCATATAAGAGATAGAGTGAGGTCATCCATAGGAATGTTCCCAAAATATTCTATAGAAAATACGATTTATGCGTTTATCGTGATATTGATCGTTATGATGAAACGATAATATATGTGGGATACAACGCATCTAAGGATCACAAACATAATATGTATAAGTATATAATAGATTCAAAAATGGAGAATTTGAGAAAAAAGGAAGTTTCAAAAATTGGACTCGAGTCTCGGATTTTAATTTGAAACGCCTACATAGCCTATAAATACATCAAAGTCCACATAGTTTGCATGTAACATAGGGGCGGGTTTTATCCCATAGATTCGAATGGGATTTTATTATATGTGTGTCTGTAGAAAATGGGTTTTATTTTTGAAAAGTGTGATGGACAATCCCGTTCGGAATTTATGGGAGTAATCCTCTTTTTTTTTTTTTTTTTTTTTTATAGAAAATAAAGTATGTGCAATATACTAATAAAAATGTAAGATGTTAATGTGTATGAACTAAAGTAAGAACTAAATTATGAATCTAATGTATTTAATGCAAAAACAAGAAATTTAAAGAGAGAGGGAAGGATTTAGACCTTCTTTGAAGCTTGATCTTTGATCTTGGTTGAACTCCCGTGAATGTGAGATGAAGGTTGCATGAGAGAATGAGATTTTTCCAAAATGGGTATGACAAGGATGGGAATGTAAGCTTGAATGGAATTTCACATGAAGAAACTTCACTGATTTCGAGAGAATGTTACTGAGATCACTGATGCTGATGGATCTAAGGTTTGATTTGGGAGTGAGGTCATGCCCTCTATTTATAGGTTAAGGGGGTACCGATTGGCATAGCCCTAGTCCTACCAATCGACAAGTAACCCTATGCACACTGCCGATAGGCAAGGAAATGGACCTGTCAATAGGCAGTCTCATGAAAAATAGTTATAGAACATAATCTGTTGATTCGAATTATGCACGGGGAATACCGTTAGAAAGTTAATTCAAATACCTTCAAGAGTCCTTTGGATCGCTCTCGGGGTCTGGGAGTTGACTTTGGGTCAAATGTGGGTTGGAAGCACACGTCGGTCCTTTGGACGGGAGATCGTCTGACGAAAACAGATTGTTTGTCCGAACAGTAAGTTAGAATCACGCACGGGGTGGACCATTGGAAAGGTTAGGTGATGTTCTTCAACATTCCAAAGAGCTTTGCTCAGTTCCAAAAGTTGACCTTGGTCAAACGGGGCCCGGGGCTCGAAAGCGCCCGGTAACCTCTCGGAGTAAAATGGGTCATTTATCAGTACCGTAAGTTAGAATTATTCATGGGGCAGACCATTGGGAAGGTTGTTTAGTGAACTCTAGAGATTCATTCATTCTCGATCGAGCTGAAGAGTTGACCTTGGTCAAATGGAGCCCGAGAGAGTTCGGTGGACTCTAGATTAATTTTTAGGGGAAAACGAATCGTTCGTCCGAACGGTTATGTCGTTTCACGCACGAGGTGGACCGTTGGAAAAGGGGTTTGAGTTCCCTTCAAAGATCTTTCACTCTAACGATGAAGATGATCGGGGTGGCCTCTAGATTGATTTTCGGTGGTAAAATGGTCCTTTCGTTCGAATCATTATGCCGATTCGTGCATAAAGTGAGCCGTTGGAAAGGGGATTTAGAGTCATTAGAAGATTCATTGAGTTTTTGCTCTGATGATAAAGTTAACCTGAGTTAAACGGGGCCAGAGGGTGCCCGATGGCCTCTAGATCAATACTCAGAGTATGATCTAGGATTTGTAGTGAAATGGGGGAGGTGTTAGGGACCTAAGGAGAGACTTAGGGGGTCCTAGAATATTGTGTCTATAGATCCCCTTGATGGGTGATCTTAGAACAAGCTAAAGTCATCGAATAGAAACCACATGATGTATTGAAAAGAGGTCGATTCTGGGGATCTAAGGGATGAGGATAACAGATTCAGAGGGTTGAGGTCAATTCTGAGGACCTAAGGAAGTGCTAGGGATGGCCAATTTTTTGGGCCGAGGTCAATTCTGAGGACCTAGGGTAAGGAACGACCAATTCTGAAGGTTGAGGTCAATTCTGAGGACCTAAAGTAGAGAGCGACCAATTCCGCGGGCCGATATCAACTTTGAGAACCTAAAGTAGAGAACGACCAATTTTGAGGGCCAAAGCCAATTCTGTGGGCTTAAGTGGAGATGACCAATTCTGAGGGTCGAAGCCAATTCTTAGGGCTTAAGTAGGGACGACCAATTTTGAGGGTCGAAGCCAATTCTGCGGATCAAAGCTAATTCTACGGGCTTAAGTATGGTTGACCAATTTTGAGGGTCAAAGCCAATTCTGGGGGCGTAAGTAGGGATGACCAATTCTTCAGGTCTAAGCCAATTCTACAGGCTTAAGTAGAGATGACCAATTCTACGGGTCAAAGCCAATTCTACGAGCTTAAGTAGAGATGAACAATTTTGAGGGTCGAAGCCAATTCTGCGAGCTTAAGATAGAGGTGACCAATTTTATGGGTCAAAGCCAATTCTGCAGGCTTAAGTAGAGATGACCAATTATGAGGGTCAAAGTCAATTCTGAGAGCTTAAGTATGGATGACCAATTCTGCGGGTCAAAGCCAATTCTGAGTGCTTAAGTTGGGATGACGAATTCTGAGGATCGAAGACAATTTTGAGGGCTTAAGTAGGGATGACGAATTCTGAGGGTCGAAGCAATTATGAGGGCTTAAGTAGTGATGGCCAATTCTGCAGGTCAAAGTCAATTTTGCGGGCTTAAGATGGGATGAGCAATTCTGAGTGTCGAAGCCAATTCTAAGGGCTTAAGTAGGGATGATCAATTTTGAGGGTCGAAGCCAATTCTAAGGGCTTAAGTAAGGATGACCAATTCTGAAGGTCGAAGCCAATTCTATGGGCTTAAGTAGGGAAAGACATATTTATGTGGGTTATCCCAAGAGTTTTCCCAAGAGTTTTCCTTTGGTATCACCGAAGACATATTTATATGGGTTAAGTCACATCTGATATCACCGTAGTCGCTCGAAGAACTTTCGGAGAGCGGGAACATGACCTTCCTTAGTCTTATACATGATAATCATATTATCCACGTAGACCTTGACTTTTTCGTGTATTAAATCATGTAAGATGGTTGTGGCAACCCTTTGGTAGGTAGCCCCTGCATTTTTTTAAACCAATTGGCATAACGGTGTAGCAAAAGGTTCCCCAAGGGGTGATGAATGCAGTTTTCTCTTGATGATCCGGGTGCATCTTGATATAATTATATTCGGAAAACCCATCAACAAATGACTTAAGAGCATAATTGGCTATATTGTCCATAATCATATCGATATTGGGTAGGGAGAAATCACCTTTCGAAGAGGCCTTATTCAAGTCTCGATAGTCGATACACATATAAACTTTCCCTCCTAATTTTGGCACATGTATGATATTGGCTAGTCATGTAGGGTATTCGATCATATGAATGAAATCCACGTTTAGCTGTTTGACCACTTCTTCCTTAACCTTGCGAGACCAGTCGGTACGGAGCTTTCACATATTCTGTTTGATCGGTTTGGCATCCTGGGAAAGTTGGAATCTTGTGCTGAGCTATCTCAGGATCAATGACGGGCATATGATCGTAGGACCATGCGAAGACATCCATAAATTCCTTTAGTAATCCTTCGAGTTGCACGCACTCAAGCTCATCAAGGGTATCCCCTATCATCATCTCGTGTAGTTGGCTACTAAAACCGAGATTAATAACAACAGTTTCATCTTCATTAACTTAAACGCGATTATGTTGTTTGTTATTAACCTTATTAAGATCAGTTAAGAATTATTCATTTGTACAATCATCATCATCAAGAGTTTGAGAATCAAGACAATTAATGTAAGGCACAACTAGATACTCAAAATCTTCGTTTATTTCATTGTTAGGAAAAACTGCATTGAGAACCTTATCAAAAGATTTCATTATAATATGGAGGAACAACAAAAGAAGAGGAAATTGGATCAACATCTGGGTTGGGTTATATTTCAGCAGGTGGAACGGGTGCAGCATGCCAGTTGAGGAGAGGTGTATCAGTAGTTTTAATCAGGATGAATGGATCCGATGATGTAGCGCTTAAGTGGATCATGCAGAGTGTCAGCCTAGTGTTTGCAAGTTGAATGAATCCTCGCAGTCACTTCCCTAGGAATCTCCAGTATTAGTTTTGGTCTCTTTAATAAGTGGTTATACATGATGTTAGGAATTTCGGCCCATGAGTAGCTATCTTGGAAAACAATCTCCATTCTTGGTTTCATCTTCTTGTCTATATGATTATATCACGATTCTAAAAAGCCACAAAAGGGGAAATCTTCACCCTCTCTGATGAATCTTTCGTTCAAGGAATCTCTTGAGATAGTCTTGGTGCTTTCTAGCCTTCTCTTTAGTCGAGGTTGGCGGATCATTTTAAGTTTCTCTATTGATGGTTGATAGCCCAACCCACAAGGAGGAAAAGGCTTCTTCAATACAATGGGTTCAAGTATTGCCAGCAGTCATCGTCCCAGCCCTAGTCCAGGCATAAAGTGCATGTTTTTGAATATATGGATCACATTGTCGTTACCATGAGGATTATACTTCGGAGAAACCCTATCTTTGAAATCGTCCTCTATTAGGAGTAGAAGTGGTTCAACTCGGAAGCCTGACAGGAGTATATCATCTACCCCATGCTATATCTCAAGTACTGGATTAATGGTGCTTACATTCTCTTCATTGTCATTATCGCCCAGGATGGTGATGACCAACCCATTGGAAAATAACTTCAGTTTTTGATGAAGGGAAAAATGCACACCCTTGATACTATAGAGCCATAGTCGTCCAAGCAACAGATTCAGTTTGGATGTCGATGACTTGAAATTCAATAATGAGATTTATAGGGGTCGACCCTTATTATGAGATTTATGGATCCCATCACTCCTCAATGAGTATTATCATAAGCGCGCACCACGACAGACGTTGGAGCAAGGTCTCTCACTTTTAGTCCTAAATAATTGAGGGTCATCAACGGAGAAAAATTAAGAGCTGATCCATTATCGATAAGAGAGAGTGGGATGGTCTTCCCCATGAATTAGTTAGAGATATTAAAAGCATAGTTTTGGTTTGGTCAAATCTTAGGGATTTCTTCTTCGAAGAAGGAGATAATTCTAGTAGAGGTTAGAGATTCGATCAGATTCACTGCATTTTCTTGCATAGTAAAAGGAGGTACTATGAACCCGATGAGTAGTTTGATTAAGGCCTTCCAGTGTAGCTGGGAAGACATAAAGGGACCCTACAAGGTGATGTTAACTTGGGCCTTCTTCAACTGATCGGGGATCTTAAACTCCTCGAGGGTCATTTTCGACATAGGAAGATTCTTAACATTTTTTCCTTTGTCTATCATTGATGGTTGTGGGTTTGGAACTTGGTAATGGCTTCTTGATCTGTTCATATGGTTCACAGAAGAGGGGAAAAATAGAAGCCCCATCTCCTCATCGATCTCGAGTTGTTCAACTACTTTGTTGATTTCTCATAGAATCTCCTCATACGATATCATTCCACATATGCTGACTATCAAAATAGTCTTTTTTGGGGATTGTTATTTATCTGAATCATCGAATCCCTCCCCCCACCCGGTGGCAACGACATCATCTTTCCATGAAAAATCAATACATTCCACAACCTCGATGGCCTCTTCATATAAATCCTCCCATTCAACGGGGAGATGCATAGGTGAAGGGACCAAGCGCCCTTGTAGTTTTAAAGCATCAAGTAGCTCGGATATGCTGCAAATTTCATCAGTCTATCGCAATAAGTTCGCTATGAGTTGGATAACATCATCTAAATTGACTTCATCGGTAGGTACCACCCAATTATCTAACTCTCGATCCCACTTTCGAGCTTCCAAGAACAGTTTACTGAATCTCTGGTAGTCAATGGTCATTTTGGAGGGAAATTTCAGCCCAAACTCTAGGAGTTGGTTCAACACTGCTTGATAATTCCATGTCCTTACCTCGAGAGTGGGTACGAAGAGCGATGCATGCCCTTGTAAGGAGTGACAGAGTCTGCTCAGCTAAACTGGTAGGGTGTAGGAGAAAATAGAGGCAAGTATGGAGAGGTTTAAGAGAGTATATGGGTATGACGAGTGATTTGCTAGGTATGATCTGGGTAGATGGATCAAATTCTGGGTCTTCTTTTAGGAAGATGGCATTTGTATGATTTGGGAGTGGATTATAGGTAGTGTTTAGTTTAGGATTGGTTAGTGGTGCGATAACACTCCAGTTAATCAGACCTTGAATCATATTTCAAAGGTGGAAACTTTGATCGGTGGTATGGTCAGCAGTTTAGTGAAAGTCATAACGGGCATCTGGTTTGAAATTTTTGGGAAGTGGGTTTGATAATGGACGAGGGTCTAATGGCTTAATAAGATTTCGACTTAAAAGGGCTTGGTAAACTTTAGAGAGGGGAGCGTGAATCTCGGTGTATTCTTTATTAACTGAATTAGGGTGAATTTCTAGTGCCTATGAAGTGGAAGGCTGAGAGATGTTGTTGATGGTTGAAATTGCGATACTGGTAGGCTTTTTATATTTTTTGGGAGTGAACTGTCCAGATTCTTTTGTCGGTTCAACCTCTTTCTTGGCAAGACTTTCTTCGATCTCTACTCCTACTTCTTGGAGAGCTAAAAAATGAGGGTAGTACTGTCCTCCCATCATTGCTCAGACATGGGGTAAGAAATTCTTCTTTATAATGCTGATTTATTCCTCTTCGGAAGGCCGATTAGTCATGGTGGTTGCTTTCTTTCTCCACCTTTCTATGAAGTTACTGACTTATTCCCCAGGGTTCTATTTGAGTAATTCTAAATCATGACGTGTGACTTCCAATTCTTCGTTATACTTGTACCGTGACATGAATTCGTGAGCAACATCCTCCTAACTGCGGATCCTGGGTTCTTTAAGAGATAAGAACCAGCGAAAAGAGCTGTCCTTCAAAGTTTGTTGAAACATTTGGTCCATTATTTCTTCGGAGGACCCTAGGAGAGTCATGGGTCGATGGTAACTGTGGACACGAAATTAAGGGTCCACTGCCCATCAACGTCTCATTGTTGGGCATCTTAAACTTTTTCGAAAGTCTTACTTTAGGATAAGGAGACATATGGGTATAGTATACGTAGTTTCCCAAGATTGTAACTTGGTCAAATTTCTTGGTCAACATCTTGAGGCTTCCTTGACCCTTTTCAATTCTTCCTCCTTCGAATCAACAGTTACGAGTAAGTTAGCCCCCAACTGGGCAAGATTCGATATAGGGAGTTTGGCTGGAGGTGGCCTATTAGCAGGAGGAGCACCTGGAGCGTGATGATATTCCTTGAGGACCCATATAGGCTCGGGTGCGGGCAAACCATTGCGCGAGGGAAGAGGATCTCGGGCTCTTTGGGAATAGGGATCTGATTTCGTTGAATATCATGAACCTCAGTTTGAAAGTTGTCAATCTTGGCAGTGAGTTGGGCTAGGGCCGTCATCAAATCCAGTTGCACATTCGGTCCTTAATCTGTGTTCTCCATGGAAAGCGAATGAAGATGAATTCCAGACTCGAAAGTATTGAGGGACCTGACGGAGCCTCAGGGCAGTTCGACAGAAGACCTAAGCCAATAGGGAGCCAAGCCAAGTGTATGCGATCGACCTCTGAAGGAGAACATTTTATTTTTGAAAAAGAGAGGGGGGAAAAGTGTTATTTTTGAAAAATGAAGGAAAATGATTTTGACATGTTTGGAAAGATGAGGACAAAATGTTTTTGTAAAAAGGAGGGAAAATATTTTGGTACAAGGAAGGAAAAATGTTTTTGGTATTTATGATTAAAGAGAGAAAATTATTTTTTTGACACCTTTGGTAAAGAAAGAATAAAAATGAGAGATGGGTCTCAACATGATTATTATATTCTCACTTGTATTAGGTTTACCTAAATGAAAGAAAAAATTTCGAACGGGACCCGAGCCTGGGAAAATTGGGTCCCGTTTTGAAAAATTACACAAAAATTTGGGAGGCATATCGACCCATCATTTCAGCAGACTTTCGGGTAAAAATCTGCAAACTAAGTATGAGTAGCCGAGGTTTGATGCCTATATAAGTATTGAGGGACCTGACGACGCCTCAGGGCAGTTCGACAGAAGACCTAAGCCAATAGGGAGCCAAGTCAAGTGTATGCGATCGACCTGTGAAGGAGAACATTTTATTTTTGAAAAAGAGAGGGAGGAAAAGTGTTATTTTTGAAAAATGAAGGAAAATGATTTTGACATTTTTGGAAAGATGAGGACAAAATGTTTTTGTAAAAAGGAGGGAAAATATTTTGGTACAAGGAAGGAAAAATGTTTTTGGTATTTATGATTAAAGAGAGAAAATTATTTTTTTGACACCTTTGGTAAAGAAAGAATAAAAATGAGAGATGGGTCTCAACATGATTATTATATTCTCACTTGTATTAGGTTTACCTAAATGAAAGAAAAAATTTCGAACGGGACCCGAGCCTGGGAAAATTGGGTCCCGTTTTGAAAAATTACACAAAAATTTGGGAGGCATACCGACCCATCATTTCAGCTGACTTTCGGGTAAAAATCTGCAAACTAAGTATGAGTAGCCTAGGTTTGATGCCTTTATGAGGGTATGCAATTGTTGGGTTAATTGGAAGGGTTCCTCCCTTTGGAATGACTTCCACGATATACGTCTTGCTTTTGAGGGGAATCGGTATGTGTGGACAAGACTTTGATATGCCTAAGTGTACGTAAATTGCCTCACTATATACCTCATGGGGACAGTACGTGTGAGAGAGAATTCGATATACTCGATGTACATGAACGAGTTACCTGCGATATACCTCCCATTATGACTTTGGTCAAGCAGTACGATGCAGGGGGAACCGTTCGATATACGTCGAAGGTACTTAGCCAATGGAAAATGAGTGTCATATTGCTTAGGCTAACTGTGACCTGCCGGACCATCGCCCATCATGAAGTGACCCCCTAGTTACGGGATACAATTTAGTCAATAACCATGCTGTCTGGTGATGTAGTGTGCAAAATGCATGATTCTTGATTTGTATATTAAGGAGAGAGTATCTTTATTTGGCATGATGAGCATTATACTAAGCAAGGGAGAATGTTAAAGTATAAAAAGTAAATCTAACACAGAGCATGAAGATTATACTAAACATGGATATGTGAGAGTGAGTGATGTGTGACTATATAGAAGTGAGTGTGTGGTAGTGAACCTAAGCATGGATCAACTACAAGTGGTGTGTGACAAGTGTGAGTGAGCATGGATATATCATAGTGTGATAAGTGGAGGTGTATGTTAGTGACACCTAAGCATGGATATTCTAAGTAGTGTGTGCAACATGTGGATATAAGTGATCCTATGTGTACGTAGTGTGAAGTGTACACGGAGAATTTCTACAAGTGTGTGAGTGAGTAGTGATATAAATAGGAAGTATATATGTACAAGAAAAATAGAGGAGAAAAAAGGAACATACAGATAGGTGCATACACACACAAGAAAAATAAAACACCCATGCAAACAGAGTCTAGCCCTCTTATGAAAAAATTCCCCAGTGGAGTCGCCACTGTGTCCATCCCGATCTCGCGCGTCCCCCCTCTCTCCTTTTCTCCTAAAAGAGGTGGGGAAATAAGGGGGAAGAAAGGTCTCGCACCCTCTCTGACTTAGGAATGCTTCGATCGTCGTCGGTGTGGGGTAAATGTAAAGAGATGGAGTTGCCAACCTATTTTGCACAAAACAGGCAAAAGAACATGTTGACGCCTCGAGAGAGCGGCATCAAAGACAAACTGATGCTTACGAAACCAATAGTTCGAAGTAGGGGTGTGCAAAAAAACCGATTTAACCGAAAATCGAACCGAACCGGCCCGAACCGAACCGAAACCGGCGGTTTTTTTTAGCCCGGTTCGGTTTGCGGTTTAAGGATTTAAAAAACCGACAATATCGGTTCGGTTGTCGGTTTAGACAAAGAAAAAACCGATTCGAACCGAACCGAACCGACATCAATATTATATATTAAAAAAACCTTAAATATCTTTTATTTTTATATCCAACCACCATTAACCAACCTCCAAAACCGACCAAAACCGAAAATCGACCTACAAAAAACCGACCAAAACTGAAAATCGGTTAAAACCGAACCGAAACCGATGTGAACCGAAACCGGCGGTTTTTTTCATCGTCGGTTCGGTTTCGGTCTGATTTTTTCCAAAACCGAACCGATCGGTTCGGTCTGAATTGCGGTCCAAAACCGAACCGAACCGAACCGACCCGTGCACACCCCTAGTTCGAAGGGTTCGAGGGCTAAGTTAAGTAATGGGAAGGTGTTAGGCACTCATCCCGCCCTTTCGATATCTCATGGGCTTGTGTTATTATTTTTCTTTATTTCTCCGTGAAGTGTGTGTGCGTGTATATATAATGGAGATTGGAATCATCTAGATCATACCATATAAGAGACAGAGTGTGGTTATCCATACGAATGTTCCAAAAATATTCTATAGAAAATACAATTTATGTGTTTATCGTGAGATTGGTCATTATGATGAAACGATAATATGTGTGGGAGACAACACGTCTAAGGATCATAAACATAATATGTATAAGGATATAATAAATGTAAAAATGGGGAATTTGTGAAAATTGGAAGTTTGGGAAATTGGAAAATTGGAAAATTAGACTCGAGTCTCGGGTTTTAATCCGAAACGCCTACGTATCCTATAAAGGCATCAAAGTCCACGTAGTTCGCATGTAACATAGGGGTGGGGTTTATCCCATAGATCCGAACGGGATTTTATTATATGTGTGTGTGTGTGTAGAAAATGGGTTTTAGGTTTTAAAAAGTTTAATAGACAATCCCATTCGAAATTTATGGGCCTAACCCTCTTTTTGTTTGTTTTGATTTTTTTTATAGAAAATAAAGTATGTGCAATATACTAATAAAAATGTAAGATTTTAATGTGTATGAACTAAAGTAAGAACTAGATTATGAATCTAATGTATTTAATGCAAAAATAAGAAATTTAAAAAGAGAGGGAAGGATTTGGACCTTCTTTGAAGCTTGATCTTTGATCTTGGATGAACTCCCTTGAATATGAGATGTAGGTTGGATGAGAGAGAATGAGATTTTTCCAAATTGGGTATGAAAAATGTAAATCCCCGGATTCTGATTTTCTCAATTAAAATCAAAGTTATAATATAGTCATTTCCTTTTTATGTAAATCGATGCGGAAGCGTAAAAAGGTGATGGTTCAACTTTAAAGCAACAAATTTTAATTTCTTGAAACAGATTAAAATTACACCAAGTAAAGTAAAATTAATCAATTAATATATTCACTTAAACCAATTAATTAATCCAAGTCCTAGAATTTGCCTAAGTCATATTTATCAATATTAGCAAATTAGGCGAAACCAAATTTTAGCAAATGACTTGAATTAAATAAACTTTACCCAATATTTAATTTATCACCAAATTAAATGAGTGTGATGATTTAAACCAAATTTTATCTTGAATTATACTAAACATGCGTTCTACGTTATTTTGCAAGATAAAATAAATCAATCACACTACGCCGCGATGTACGAGGAAAAACCCAAGATAGGAAACAACCTCGGACGACCCTAGCCACAAATCCACTAGATACGGAATTACAAGTACAAGACAAAAGACTTAAAACGCACGAATCGATCCCTCTCAAGCCTCGACGCTTCTTCTTGTAGACACCTCTTCCTAGCGGATAACCTTGGAATACCACCGCGGTCTCGGAATCCACCGATGGGACTTTATATGGTCACCGTCACCCGAACATGGAGCCTTTCTCCAAGCGGGTAAAACAACATTAAAAACACTTCTTCTTTCTTTGTGGGAGGTAGAAGCAAAACCCGAAACTTCTCTTCAATTCAGTGTAGAGAAAACCGGTGCCAAACTCCAAGCAATTGATATGTATATAAGAACTTGGAATAAACTCATTTGGGGGTAAACACTAGAGTGATGGAAATTTTTCTCTAAAAATCTCACTCAAAACATGATCTTTTTCCCTCTTTGAATTTTCTCTCAAAACACTCTCTAGGAGTTAGAAGGTTGTGAAAAAGATAGATTATCAAAAGTGATTCCCGCACATAATAAAGTCTGAAAAAGTTGGTTAAAAACCAAGTGGGGAAGTGGGTGCAAAACTGCAAAAAAAAAACTGCCAAAACTGTTCCCGCCTGGCATCTCGTTCGAACGACTTTTCGTTCGAACGAAATCTCGTTCGAACGAGATTTCTAACTACGCTCCAGTATGGACTCGTTAGAAACTCGTTGGATATCTCGTTCGAACAGAATGTTCGTTCGAACGACATATCGAATGACATGTCAGTGGCCTAATATGGGAACTCGTTGGCAGGTTCGTTCGAACGACATTTTCGTTGTAACGACAATCTCGTTCGAACGACTCTATCGAACGAAAAACCAGAAAGTTATAAAATTCGATTTTAGCCCAGAAAACTTTATAAACTTATTTTAAAATTTTATTTAATTCTTTCTGAAAATTAAAACACTGTTTTTTACAAAACCTAACACCCAATAAACTTTGTTCCAAGCTCCTATATATATAATATTGCATTCATACCTTGGGAGCATGGAACTATGGTTGATGACGTAGAAATGAGGCACGCAAACCGGCACATTTGATGAAGCTTTATACTCTTTGCCGCTACGTCTTCAACAAACACTTCATAGGCTTGAGAGTATTGCAATTACATACTATCCTATGAATAAATGTTTTGTCCGGAATTGAGCCAAAACTATATATGGACTCAATTGGAAATTTGTGTCCTTACAAATCTCCCCCTTTGGCTATTTTGGGACAAAAATCAAACAAAAATCCTAAAGGGCCGTCAATCTCTACTAGACTCAAAACATAACCCACCCAAACTTGACTCAACCCAAGGATCAAACGCTTTGCCGTTTAAACAATGCCTCTTTAGAAGAAATCCTGCACACTTAAGCAAACTCATCAAATGCATAGGGAACATCAAAGTATTAAATGCAATTAATTAATTACTCCCCCTAAATTAATTCTTCCCCTTTAACAAACACATGACCTACTTAGAAAGACGTGTCCCCCTAAGATAAATCTCCCCCAAACTAAGATACGATAATAATAGGATTAGATACCATTTCTCCCCCTATCATTTTCTCCCCCTTTTTGTTCAGGAATAGGCAAAGGATAAAGAACTAATAAACATGTTGAAGCTTAAAGTGTTAAGACATTAAAGCATATGGGCAATAAAAGCAAGGCAAAGACAAACAAATATCATATATATATATATATATATATATATATATATATATATATATATATATATACCAATAAGTACTTGCATATATATATAGATATAAACACACACGACACAAAATACAATAAGTTTGCACACTCGTATGGCAAAAATGTGTCATATGGAAACGGAAGTGTTGGGGTGTGAACTAGAAACAATTAAATTTAGACCCAAACACTTAATAAACATTCAAGGAGTTCTCATTTGATTGAAAACTTTATCACATTTAAATATAACCTCATGTGACAATATGAAGATTGAACTTAATGAACAAACATACACAATGCATACAAGCCTAGCATGATGATGATTCTACAAACCAAATAGAGTCATGACATTAAAGACAACTAGGATAAACGGACATTGTGCAAACCGTTGATATACCATCCAATTCTCCCTCAATAAGCATATATATTCTTTTGCTTTTGAATGAATATATCAAACAAACATACGCCTTGGCAATTGTTTTCTTTTTAATGCCAAATATTCTGTTTTTAGGCCTTTGGATCACGTATTTCTTTTAGATCCAATAAACGGTGGCTTACTATCGCAAAGGATTTAATTCATCCTTTCGGAGCCCTTCCCCGTGCACATTTTATTTATCATGTTTTCATTTTCACACAAATCTCACATGCAACGGATTTTGACATGCACTAGTCCTCCTAGGTCATAGATATGTAGATGACTAGATTGGTAGGAGAACACATCAAAAAGCTCAAATATAACATGTGACATTAAGATTTCAAAAGAGCTCGTGCATGTGTGAAAAGAGGCATATAAAAATAGAATCCATTTAAACAATACAAAATCCAACTACTCCATATAAAACATGGTAAATAATATTTTAAGGATTGAAAATCTAAACCAAAAGTTCTAGCCACGTGGGAGCGTAAAAGATGGGATTCAAACACAAATATATGCCACATAAAGTGTGTCAAACAAAAATACCCACACAAAAAAAATCTTTTTGAGTTTTTGACATTTTTAACCAAAAATAAATATTTACTCAAAAGGACAAACAAAAATCATTTGTATTTTTCATTAAGCTTAAATGAAATAAATAAAACACAAATGATAAACAAAAATCTTTTTATATTTTTCAATAAATTCAAACACAAAATATAATACAAAAAGATAAACAAGTCATAAATTCTAGCATGTGATAAACATGGAGCATAGACTAGAACATGATTAAAACAAGCATACATTTAGCATGTGAATATAGCATGAAGTACAAACGCTAAAGTATGCAAACACTAACACATTCATCCTTTAGATTTAGCAAGGGAGGAAGCATGTGAAAGTAAATGAGAATCAAAAACCCTATTTTGCAAGGCAACCAAGTCGGATTTCCTAACCCAAATTAATGAAGAATGACTATCTTGGGGTGTTAGAACGTTAACTAACGTGGTTACTTTACTATGGGATTTTCTAGGAATTCGTTTAAGATCAAAACAAAATTTCCTAAGATGACCTTTTCGACCACAATATGTACAAGCAAAAACATGTCAAAAAGATTTACCTAAGGAGTGATCTTTAAATGCATTCCTAGTAGATTCTCCTAAAACATTGGTCTTGGCTTTATGATTAGATTCATTACAAGTATTGAAGCCTAAACCACAAGTGTCATTTTTAATTTGGACCGTTCCTAACATTTTATCTAGTTTTTCCGAACGACACTCCAAATCAAATTTCACATTACTAAAATCTTTTAATTTATTTTCCAATTCTAAAATGTTGGATTCTAGTAAAACATTTCGCTCTTCAAAAGCAAGAAGCTCCTTTTTCAAGGATTCCATTAAACCCCTAAGGCTATCTCTCTCGCATTCTAGATATTCAAGCTTCTCGTGAAGAGTCCGCTCACGTGTCCTAAGGTCTTCTATTAAAGTATTTTCATCAAAGACCTTGACACTCTCTTTTAAACTAGCTTCTAACTTCAAATTAGCTCTTTTCAATTTAATAGATTCTTTATAAAGTTCTTGAAAAGTATTTTGAAGTTCACTCACATTAACCTCTTCTTCATTTTCACTCTCTCTTTCTTCTCCACTCTCACTATCATAAAAAACAAGAGAATCATAAAATATGACCTTGGAAGTGTCATGTGTTAAAGTTTCATCAATCGATGAGTTCTCACTATCACTCACATGACTAGCCATAAAAGCCACAAAATTTTTCTTAGTGGGGGAATCGGGTCCCTCTTCTTTATCACTATCACTAAGGGTCGCATTATATGAAATGGGTCGTTTACCCTCTTTCCTTAGTTTAGTGGGGCACTCATAAGCCCTATGGCCATAACCTTCACAACCAAAACACTTATTAGACTCGTCCCTATCTAAATGTTCATTACTAGGTTTAGGGATATTTTCGGCTTTAGGAATCTTCTTCGCTTTAGACATCTTCTCGTTCTTGTCATGCTTAGAAGATTCAAATTTCTTAAAATCATTTTTAAATTTATCTTTGTTAATTTTAAGAAATTTTCTAAATTTGCGAGCAAATAAAGTCATGTCTTCCGAGTCACTATCACTATCGCTCTCTACTACTTGTTTGACCTCTTTTCGGGCTTTTAAATCAACGCCCTTTTCGATTTTCCTTTCAGTTTTAGAGGGAAACATATCTAGTTCATAGGTTTGTAAATCACCTACAAGCTCTTCTAATTTCGTAGAGGCTAAAGTGGGTAAAGAATTTAAAACGGTCACCTTTGGAATAAATCTATCGGGTAGGGACCTTAAAATTTTCTTTACAACACGGTCGTTAGGTATTTTCTCTCCCAAGTTAAAAGATGAATTAACAATATCAGAAAGTCTAGCATAAAATTCATCAAACGTTTCTTTTTCATTCATTTTGATAGTTTCAAATTGAGTGGTGAGGTTTTGGATTTTTGAAGCTTTAACGACACTAGTTCCTTCATGAGTTAATTGTAAAATATCCCAAGCTTCTTTAGCGGTTTCACACGTCATAATACGTCGGAATTCATCCGGTGTGACAACGCTAAACAAGGCATTTAAACCACGGGAATTGAAATTAGCAAGTTTAAACTCATTTTCAGTCCATCTATCGGCGGGTTTGATAACACGTTCATTTTCAACTAAATAAGTTGGTGGGGACCACTCGTTAACAACAGACATCCAAACTCTTTCGTCGATATATTTTAGTGCCGATTTCATTCGCGCTTTCCAATACACGTAGTTTGAACCATCAAAAATAGGAAATTTTGAAAATGGGGAAAATTCCATTTTAGCCAAAAATTTAAAGGATCTTAATGAAAAAATTTATCGTTTTTGGCTCTGATACCAATTTGTAAATCCCCGGATTCTGATTTTCTCAATTAAAATCAAAGTTATAATATAGTCATTTCTTTTTTATGTAAATCGATGTGGAAGCGTAAAAAGGTGATGGTTCAACTTTAAAGCAACAAATTTTAATTTCTTGAAACAGATTAAAATTACACCAAGTGAAGTAAAATTAATCAATTAATATATTCACTTAAACCAATTAATTAATCCAAGTCCTAGAATTTGCCTAAGTCATATTTATCAATATTAGCAAATTAGGCGAAACCAAATTTTAGCAAATGACTTGAATTAAATAAACTTTACCCAATATTTAATTTAGCACCAAATTAAATGAGTGTGATGATTTAAACCAAATTTTATCTTGAATTATACTAAACATGCGTTCTACGTTATTTTGCAAGATAAAATAAATCAATCACACTACGCCGCGATGTACGAGGAAAAACCCAAGACGGGAAATAACCTCGGACGGCCCTAGGCACAAATCCACTAGATACGGAATTACAAGTACAAGACAAAAGACTTACAATGCACGACTCGATCCCTCTCAAGCCTCGATCCCTCTCAAGCCTCGACGCTTCTTCTTGTAGACACCTCTTCCTAGCGGATAACCTTGGAATACCACCGCGGTCTCGGAATCCACCGATGGGACTTTATATGGTCACCGTCACCCGAACATGGAGCCTTTCTCCAAGCGGGTAAAACAACATTAAAAACACTTCTTCTTTCTTTGTGGGAGGTAGAAGCAAAACTCGAAACTTCTCTTCAATTCGGTGTAGAGAAAATCGGTGCCAAACTCCAAGCAATTGATATGTATATAAGAACTTGGAATAAACTCATTTGGGTGTAAACACTAGAGTGATGGAAATTTTTCTCTAAAAATCTCACTCAAAACATGATCTTTTTCCCTCTTTGAATTTTCTCTCAAAACACTCTCTAGGAGTTAGAAGGTTGTGAAAAAGATAGATTATCAAAAGTGATTCCCGCACATAATAAAGTCTGAAAAAGTTGGTTAAAAACCAAGTGGGGAAGTGGGTGCAAAACTGCAAAAAAAAAACTGTCAAAACTGTTCCCGCCTGGCATCTCGTTCGAACGACTTTTCGTTCGAACGAAATCTCGTTCGAATGAGATTTCTAACGACGCTCCAGTATGGACTCGTTAGAAACTCGTTGGATATCTCGTTCGAACAGAATGTTCATTCGAACGACATATCGAACGACATGTCAGTGGCCTAATATGGGAACTCGTTGGCAGGTTCGTTCGAACGACAATCTCGTTCGAACGACTCTATCGCACGAAAAACCAAAAAGTTGTAAAATTCGATTTTAGCCCAGAAAACTTTATAAACTTATTTTAAAATTTTATTTAATTCTTTCTGAAAATTAAAACACAATTTTTTACAAAACCTAACACCCAATAAACTTTGTTCCAAGATCCTATATATATATAATATTGCATTCATACTTTGGGTGCATGGAACTATGGTTGATGACGTAGAAACGAGGCACGCAAACCGGCACATTTGATGAAGCTTTATACTCTTTGCCGCTACGTCTTCAACAAACACTTCATAGGCTTGAGAGTATTGCAATTACATACTATCCTATGAATAAATGTTTTTGTCCGGAATTGAGCCAAAACTATATATGGACTCAATTGGAAATTTGTGTCCTTACAAAAAAGATGGGAATGTAAGCTTGAATGGAATTTCACATGATGAAACTTCAATAATTTTGAGAGAATCTTGCTGAGATCACTAATGTTGATGAATCTGCGGTGTGCTTTGGGTGTGAAGTCATGCCCTCTATTTATAGGGTAAGGGGGTGCCGATTGGCATAGCCCTAGCCCTGCCAATCAGCAAGTAATCCTTGGCACACTATCGATAAGTAGGGAAATGGACCCGTCCATAGGCAGTCTCGTGCAGATTTTCCTGGAAAATAGTCATAGAACGTAATCCGTTGATCCTAATCGCGCACGAGGCATACCATTAGAAATGTAATTCAGAGACCTTTAAGAGTCCTTGGTACCGCTCCCGGGTCCTGGAGTTGACTTTGGGTCAAATGTGGCTCGAAAGTGCACGTCGGTCCTTTGAACTGGATATCGTTGGACAAAAACGGATCGTTCGTCCAAACTGTAAGTCAGAATTGTGAACGGGGTAGACTGTTGGAATGGTTAGGTGATGTAATTTGACATTCCAAAGATTTTAGATCGGTTTAAAATGTAGACCTTGGTGAACCGGGGCCCGAAAGCACCCGGTGACCTCTCGGAGTAAAACGGGTCGTTCGTCCGTATCGTAAGTCAGAATCATGCACGGGGTGAATCGTTGGAAAGGGTATTCAGTTCCCTTCATAGATTCATACTGTCTCGATCAAGTTGAAGAGTTGACCTTGGTCAAACGGAGCCCGAGAGCACTCGGTGGCCTCTGGATCAATTTATAGGGGAAAATGGATCGTTTGTTCGAACGATTATGCCGTTTTACGTATGGGGTGGACCATTGGAAAGGGGTTTTAGTTCCCTTCGAAGACTTAAAGACTTTCGCTCTACCGATGAAGTTGATTAGGGTCTAGATCCATTTTCGATGGTAAAATGGTAAGTTTGTCTAAACCGTTGTACCGATTCGCACACGAGGCAGACCGTTGGAATGGGGATTTTGAGCCCTTCGAAGATTATAGCTTTTTCTCTGACGATAAAGTTGACTGGAGTCAAATGGGTCCCGAGAGCTCCCGATGGCCTCTAGATCAGTACTTGGAGTATGATCTAGGATTTGTAGTGAAATGGGGAGGTTATAGGGACCTAAGGAGAGACTTAGGGGGTCTTAGAATGTGGGTTCTACTATAGGGATTAAATTTGTATTTCTCTCAAATTTGAGAAATGTTTATTGATATGGTGAAACTGTTTGTGATCGGGGTGATGATAAAATGAAAGTGTTTGGACTTAGTTGTAGGTCCATCATGTATCCGCAAAATAGGGATTTGAGGCTAGTTAGGTAATTTATAATACACTTGAGTGAGTGGAAATTGGAAAGTAGAGCATTGATTTTTTGGGTGGTTCGAGTTGAGAGGACCCAATTAGATATGTATATGAGGATGGAGTTACACGTGCATTATAGCCATGTATTTTGCTAGTATTAGTTATAAACAAGATTTCGAAACAAGTGAGTTCCAAGAAACTCAAAGAAAGAGTATGTTTTGGCTAAGGATTGTAAATGTGAATGTAGGATTAAGAGTACCCCTATTAGATACAATTAGGGGAAAACGAAAGATGATGTTACGAAATAGCGAGTTGAGCCGAGAGAGAGGACTCCAAAGCTAAATTGTGATTTCGATGTTATGACATTCGATGTGTGGCAACATGTTTAACAGTTGCCCGAATATGGATTCTGGGTATGTTAGAGTAGAACCAATGATGGTTCGATTGAGCTTGTATAGATTTTATATAGTGAACATTTTTACGGGTATTAGGGTTAGATGCGGGTTTCATATGAATAGGGAAGTAGCTCCTGGTTGAGAGTGGGTGCGATGATGATGATTTTAGGTTGGCTATTGACGTAGTTCTTGAGGTATATATATAATGAAGTATAATGTTCATAATATCTATGCATTGTATGGTGATGTATCTTGTTTGGGCTAGATGGTTTTGCTGAGATTTGTCTCTTTATAGGTGGATTGAATGTTGATGCAACCACGTGGATTATAGGTTAGTGTTCACTAGGATTTAGTGTTTGTGGTGAGATACCTCATTACATATAGACGTGGTTATGCGATTTATCATGTACGGGTAGATTATGTGTATTTTATGCATTAGATATTGGATAGTGGTGGGCATGTGGGCATCCCCTAAGTTGTTAATACTTATTTATATGTTGGGAGAGGGCCTAATGGTTTATGGGTTCCATAAACGCCGTATGTGTTCTAGTAGTTATTCTTGGGCAATTGCGATGCCATACTGTGGATTTTCATAGTGAATGTGATGATAAAATTGATTTTTGGCTTACGACATGAGTTTGTCTATTAGAGGTATTTTTGAGTTCGAAGTATTGATATGGGCTAGATGCTAATGATGGTATACTTCAGGGATAAATAAATGTGATAATTATCCGGTGATGAATTTATATATGTAGTTAAGGGTATGAAAAATGAAAAGCATTTGTATTGTATAAGTATTTAGTTACTTTGGGAACTTTAAGACTAATGATAGTCTCAATTATATGAAGATGTGTACGGTCACAAATAATGTTACAATAATGATGATGTCATTTGATAATAGGCAGTAGTTGACTTTATTAGAATGAGTAGGCCTGTGGAGCCTTAAAAATGATTAAGAACCCTTCTAGACTTAAGTCCTGGACCGACAGATCTCAATAACCGACCAAGATATGTAGTAGTGTATCGACAGGGTTCCTTATTTGGATTTCACTTGCGAGACAACCCACACACGAAATTAGCAAATGTCAGGAGGTGAGAGATGTTGGATTATAGGATATTTTATTACTGTTCTTGGGGTTATCGAATTGATAAAGTTATCGAAATTTAATCTATCCCTTAGAAGGGATGAACTTTTTGTTGAGATTTGGCACAAGTTGGAATTTATGTGAGTAGCGTAAAAATATTTTTTTTCCTTTTCTTTAAGTCTTGGACCGACGGATCTCAATAACTGACTAAGCCATATAGTAGTGTATCGGGAGGGTTAGTTATTTGGATTTCTCTTGCGAGACATCCCACGCACGAAATTGGCGAATGTCGGGAGCTGAGAGAAGTTGGATTCCAGGATATTTACTTTTTAAATTTCACATATGTGGAGGTATACTTTTCTTTTTAGATATACATGGTGTGTACGATTCAGGCCGGATGTATAGATGCCATCCATATTTGATGTTTATGCATGTGTGTGCTTGTAATATGTGATAGATGGGAATTCCAATGATTATATGATTGACGTAGATGAGCTTTTTTCTTTTATCTCATGGGATATGAGTATGAACTACTTGAGTATAAAACTTAAGAAAATTGTGCGGATTAAAATATGATATTACACTTCACTGAATTTCGAGGACAGAATTCTGTTGTTTTTTTTGGGGGGGGGGGGGGGGGAGAATGTAATACCCTATGCTTTCAGAATAAATTATTGGGACATAATTTAATTAAATAAATTTGAGAATAAAATAAATCGATGAGATTTAAATTAAATTGGTAATATTTAAATTGAGAATAAATGTTTATTCAAGATTACATAATTATTTGACTCAATTGGGCATGATGGGTTCACTCGTGAAAAAAATTGAATGGTAATTCACTTATGGTTATGTGTTGATTAAACATAATAAAAATGGACATGTTGAATAAAAATAATTCAGGCACATTTCGGGAGGTTTTGTGAACTCAATTAGGTGTTTAAGACCTTTAAAAATGGTCCCGGGGAATAGGTATATAAGTTGAGAGGTTATTGGACAATTTCGATTATAGGTTCGTGTCTATTTGGGGGTCCAGAAATGTGACTTTAAATCCAACTTCGGAATTGGATTAGTATAAGTCAAGTCAGGAGATTAAGAAACCCCCACACTAAACCTAAACCTAAACCTAAACCTAAACCTAAACCTAAACCTAGCAGTCAGAACATACCAAAGGCTAAAGGAGAGAGATGACTAAAGATCCAAGTGGAAGAAATCAAGGAGAAGGCAAGGGGATTCGATCAAAGATCATTATACCAATCTATTTATGTAAGAATTTTCTTGCTTAATTTAAATGTCCAAATTATTTCTTAATTAATTGTAGTCTTTCTCCCATGTAGATTCTGGATTGTGTAGGTGCTTGGGTGATACAAAGATATGATTAAATCACATAATTATAGAGGACTCAAATATGAAAATAGGATAGTTGAATCCAGAAATTAGGATGAGAATTAACAGTGATTTGAATGATAAGAACTCATACCTTAGAACCCTTGATTTAATTGGAATGATTGATTATATGTAGAGGACTAACATTCATGTTGAAATCTGGAAATTTTGATGATTATAACTCTGGTATATGGTTAGCTTTTATGGGATTGAGAAGTGAAAAAGAAGTTGATTTCGGTAGATATGTTAATTGGTTTAAATTCTGTAAGGACATATTTTCATAGGTCCGTTATCAATTTAATTATGTCATATACCGCTACACCGTCGAAGAGCATTCAAGAGACATCTACATCAAAGACGGATCCAAATTACTCAAGTTCTTCATCATTCAAGACTCCCCGAAGTGTACTTTGGTAAGGTTATGTTTTTAATACCATAACTTTTCACTTAGAGCTTGTGGGATATTTTTACAAAATATTTTCTAAGTGTTGGAGCGGACTTTTTCGTCAAAATTTGAGAATGAGTATTTTTTCTAAGTGTTGAAGCGGACATTAAAATAATAATTTTTTCGCAACAGTCGTTCGAGCGACATAGCATGTTGTTCGCGCGAGATAGCATGTCGCGCTATCTCGTTTGAACAATAGTTGTCCGTCATTCGAGCGACATCCTGATCTCGTTCGAAGGAGCTCTGTTTTCGAGGCGACACGATTTTTTATAAAGTTTCATTCTCTGGTTCCGTTTTGTTTAAGAAGTCACAGTGTTTTGACGAACAAAAAAACTGCGAAAGCAGAATTCTTTTAGGCTTTTTCTTTTAGGGTTTAATCCCTTTTTGGTTTTTCAATTCACAAAACTCCTATATGCTTTAGTGAATTGATTTGGTTTTCAAGAACACTTTGCCTTTGTTCATCTTTCGTGGAGTGCGTCTCTACACCATATGGCTGCGTGTTATTGAGGATCTTGCTGCGTGAAGATTCTTTGCGGAAGATTGGACTGCGAGTCCTTGGAGGGTGCTGCATGAATTCTCTTGCTGAGTTCAAGACTGCGTGTCTTTGTGGGTTG
The DNA here is from genome assembly GCA_949130495.1 of Sambucus nigra. Classification (NCBI taxonomy): domain Eukaryota; kingdom Viridiplantae; phylum Streptophyta; class Magnoliopsida; order Dipsacales; family Adoxaceae; genus Sambucus; species Sambucus nigra. Next base: position 9,593,067 of record OX422220.1, on the reverse strand, counting down.
GATGCGTGTTGATCCATTGCAGATTTCTCTATGTAATTGTAAGTTGAGATTTATGAGTTCATAGTGAAATAATGGTTTTACCCAAAAGGGGTTTTTTCCTGAAATCTGTGTCTCAGCATAGTTATTGTGTCACATGCTTTATATTTATTTATGGATTGACACACGCACTTTATATGCTTGTTTTGGGGCTGAATTAAATAAGGTTCGATTGGAAACTTGCGAATTAATTTGAAATCGGTATCACATGCTTCTCAAATTCTTGGATTTTAAGAATGTTCTTGGCCTTAATTTATGTAAAAATTTATTCTAAGATGAAGAACTAAGTCATGGGGAACTGTTTTGATGTTAATACAAACGTACAAACCATTAGAATTAAGTTTGGGATTGATATTGGGATTCCTGTATTGAGAAAATCGAAACAAATCTGGGTTGCTACCCAGGTTCGAACCGGTTCGGCTACCAGGAGCAAACCGATTCAACCGGGTGAACTGGTTTGGCCCCCAGCCACGAACTGGTTCAGCCCTTGGGGTAGGATGAGGTGGGACTTGGGTTTGATCCGGGGTATTTTTAGGATTCCATACGAGTTAGTGGGACGGTGTTTGGATGTACGATTATTTGATTAAAAATGGAATTATGGTGCTGTTAGAAAATAGTAACCTGTTCTTTAACTAGGTGGTTAATTAGTAAATTGGGAATTGGTTAATAGGCGACTAAATGGGTATCTCGGGGATTATTAATAGGAGATTAAATGGAGCATCTAGGAGGGCGATTGTGGAATTAACTACTTAAGTATAGTGTGGGATAAAAATAGGATTTCTTCACTATTTTATGTGTGAAAAAATTGACAACTTAACTAGATGGTTAAATCTAAAAGTAAGAATATTAATTGAAAATTGTTGTATTCATTGGGGGTAATTATAGAGTTAATTACCTATGCATATTGGGTGATATAGATATGTATTTATTTATTAGTGTGGATATACCTGTGTTCGTGGATGACCTATCGGTTGGGGTTGTGTATGTCTCGTGACCGTAGCACACGTCGCCATAGGTGGGCTAGGCATTGTGTAGATCATTATTTAGGGTTCTACATAGCAGCGCCACTTACGAGGATGTGGGTGTTGATGCTGGGAGCCATTCTCACCGTCGGTGGTATGAATCGGGTAATGGGATTTTGAGAATGTTCTTAACCTTAATTTATTTAAAAAATTATTATAAGATAAATAACTAAGTCATGGGATTCTCAATAGGGGAATCCTAATATCAATACCAAACTTAATTTTTATATGTGGGAAAAAATGACAACTTAACTAGATAGTTAAATCTAAAGGTTAGAATATTAATTGGAAATTATGGTATTCCTTAGGGGATAATTATAGAGTTAATTACCTATGCATATTGTGTGGTATAGATATTTATTCATTTATTTATGTGGATATACCTGGGTTCATGGACGGCCAATCAGTTGGGGTTGCGTACATCTCGGGACCATAGCACACGTTCGCACCGGTGGGCTAGGCGTTGTATAGGTTGTTATTTAGGATTCTACGTAGCACCGCCACTTACGAGCAGGTGGGTGTTCATGTTGGGAACCATTTTCACCATCGGGGGTATGGACTGTATAATGGCGTACTGCGTAGGGACCACCCCACTTGTATGTGTTTTGTGATGTCCATTGGGATGAGGGACTCCTCTGGACTTTCTGATAGAGCCAGAACGTGACACTGAAGGTAGATGACTTTCTGTGTTGTATATATATAAGGACATATGTATAATCATATAAATTGAATAAGATTAACTCTTAGTCTAATGATGTTGACAATAAATTATAGACCCAATACTATATAGTATGCATAATAAATGTTTATGTAACTTGTGTGGGTAGTCTGACCGAGGTACTTTGGGAAGTGGTAAAATGAATGTAGATGATTACATTTTAGTATGGTAGCTATGCTAGATGAATCTTATATTAAATTCGAACAATGATTAGATATTATCTTGGGACTTGGATGGTTATACGTATAGTATTGTATTTAAATGAGGGGTGAGATACTTAACATATGTGAGTGCCGATGAGGAATATCTACTTTAAATTGACTGCACTTTTTCACTTTAAATTCAGTAAGTTAATTCTTCCAGCTCTAGGGCGCTGATCCAAATTATAAAATATTTCCCCCTGGTTTATATAGACAGGGACAATAGGACTGACAAGAGATCAGACTTGCGGTCATATTTGCACAATGCCTAGATCCGTTCATTTGATTCTAGCATAGGTTGCTACTTCATTTCAGTCTTTCATTTTGGATATTATATGGGCATAAGCCCGGAGTTTATTTTTATGCAGTCAGTTGGGATTGTCGTATTTTCATTGGGAATTTATTGTATTTGGATAATGATGTGGAACTTATTATTTCTTGGTTTTTAATTTAAATCAGTTTTATTATGCACGTGGTTTTAAATACAAAGGTTTTATTATGGTTTAATGCTGAGAATGATATAGATTGTATAGCAAGCCCCATCTTCGACGTATCACATTTGGCTAACCTTCACGTGAGAAAATGGGTGTTTTTACAATAAAGTTTGATTGTGAATATAAAACATTAATTAATATTTTTGCATATTGAAAAGACAAGAAAATAAAATTTTATTTAAAATTTAAAGATTTATGTGAAAATTAAATTTAAAATTGAAAGATCCCATTAAATTTTTTACATAGGCTCCCATTTGTCTTGTGTCCTCCCTAATTAAGGGAGTGCTATGTTGGTATGCACAAGACATGCTCCTCATTGAGTTTGTGTTTCATGAGATAAGAAAAGAAGAAGACATATTTGGGGAGCGTAGTTATGGCTTATTTTTGGTTGATCTAGAAGGAAAGAAACACCAAACTATTTGAAGGAAGGAAGATTGAGAAATATAGTGTTTGGGAGAAAGATCAGGTTCTTAGAAAACTTCATGAAATTTCTTGTACTAAGATTTGGGCAAATTCCTTTTTCACTTACGTTATTGATATTGAATGAATGAATACATATCCATATAAACCTTATCTTTTTCTTTTTATTATCGATATTTTTAAAGGTTGTTGAATCGAAATTGAAATATGTTCCTCTAATTATAATTTTATGTTGATAATTAACTGTTATCAACATAAATAATGGTTATGATTAATGAAAATGCAAGGATTAACCGTCTATGAAATCATCAATAGTTGTGGATGATTGATGGCATGGACTAAGTATAGACCTGATAGTCGGCATTATAGGAAAAATTTAAATAAGCAAACACCCATTTGGAAACTGAGGGGAGAAATATTTCCTTGCAATTCATTATGGAATATATCCAATCATCACCCCAAAGTGACTCCTTTGCATCATTTTTTATTTGAACTTATGGATTACCTTACACCTTTTGGAGTACAATTGTTCTCTTGGATGGTGGCTCATGAGAATGTGAACACTCCTAATTTTACCTAGAGAAGAAAACCCAATTAGTTAGTATAATCTAATTGGTGTGTACCATAATTCAACTAAGGATTTGGATTCTTTGCTTCAACATTGCAACATTTTTTCTTTTATTTGGAGGAAAGTTATGGGAGGATTAGTATCGTTGGAGGGCTCCCTAGGCGTGTACAAGATTTGTTTATCATAGAAATAGTGTTTCATTGTGAGAAGGAAGGATGACACATCCTTGGAGATATATAGGGATGGCTTAAACTTGGCTGATTTGGAATGAAAGAAACATAAGATTTTTTAGGACAAAACGATTGAAAAGGAGATCTTTTGTGGGAAATAATTAAATTTTCATCATCTTCGTGGGCTTTCTTGGCTCTAACCATTGAGGGATAATGTCCTTATCCTGGAATGACCACATATTGAATTTGGATTAAATTACACTAGTAGCCCTTGAACTTTGACCAGTGTAACATTTTGGCCCTTGAACTTATATTTGTAACATTTAAGCCCCTAAAAGTTATTATGTTTGCATTACTGGCCCTTCTGCCTTGTTTTCTTTTATATCTAATTGATTAGTCAACGTGAGTACTATATCAAAGCATAAATGTCATTAATTACCCCCATACTCAAACCTTATGCCCCAAATAATTCCAAATCATACCCAATAGAATAATTAAATAATGAATATATCATGTTATTAATTTATAAATAATGGGTTTGGGTATGGTTTGGAGTTATTATGGGTATGGTGTTTGGTATTTTTATCGATGAATTCCATTAGATTTAATGAAAAAGTTGCTGGAAAGGTCACTAGTGCGAACTTAACATTGTCTTTCTTATCACACATTCTCTACTCTTATGTGCCTCTTTCCTCTTTCCCTATGGTAAAGTGTATTTGGAAATAAAAAATTCCCCTTAAAATTAAGACCTTTAAATGGTTCGTGATTTTAAATAGGCTTAATACCAATGACATGTTACAGGTTCGAACCCCAAATAGAACCGTTGAATAAAAAATTCCCCTTAAAATTAAGACCTTTAAATGGTTCGTGATTTTAAATAGGCTTAATACCAATGACATGTTACAGGTTCAAAGACCCACTCTCATTTATTTCTACATTGTACTGAGGCGTGGCAGCTTTGGTCGCTCCTATTTGGGGTGCTGAGGTAGATTGGGTTTATGCTTATTCAGTAGAGGATTTTTTTATTCAACGGTTCTATGGTTTTGGTAGGCAGAGGAACAGGAGGATCTTTTGTTGTTATGGTATGTTTGTAATTTCATGGGTTATTTGGACAGAGGAATGGCCGAATTTTCCAACACCAGTCTTTATTGATCCAGCTCATTTGAGATATAGTGGTTTTCCTTGAAGGACTCCACTTTTGGGGAATTTAGAGGCTTCCCTCTCCGAAACATGCCACACGATTTGAGGGCTGCTTTGTGTTGAATTTTAATTTTTGGTGATTCTTGTTTAATGTAACTTGGTTCTTGAGGACATCTTGTCCGTACCCATTAGCTCTTCGTGCTTCGTATAATATTTTCTTCTATAAATATGTTATAAAAATGTTTGAGGGCCAAAATGTAACACTACCCAAAGTTCAGGGGCAATCGGTGTAATTTACTCTTGAATCTGTGTTGTTTTTTGTTGATGCCCCAAATTGAGGATATATGTAGTCATGTTTTTTGGTGCTCTAGTATCTATGTAGTAGAATCTATAAGTAGGGTCCATCCTTTGTTGTTTGGATGTGTTGCATTAGTTTTAGACAATGTTTAGAAAGCCACTAGGTGGGAGGCAAGAGGTGGCCTAGTGCCTAGGAGGCCCAAGCGGGACTTATTTTTGTTACCTTTTCCCAATAAATAGAGAAAAGTGGTTGGCAATGTACAAATAAATCACATATAAGTTGTATCTAGTTTGCTAATTTTAAGTTATAACTTGATAAACCTCATATATACATATTAAATAAATAACCACCTTTATAATAAATCAGTATGTTCGCAATATACTAGTATGAATATATAAATATATATATGCAATATATATATATATATATATAGAGAGAGAGAGAGAGAGAGATGTACACACACAGAGTAGGTCTAGACAATAATCGGGACGACTTAACCCCTATTTTTGTCTAGTCTGATTTTAAAAAGGCCTAGGCACTAATCGCGTGCGCACCGGGGGGGGGGGGGGGGGGGGGGCTTTTAGAACAATGGTTTTAGAGTCCATGTTTTTTGTTTATTATGGTCAGATTCAGTTTTTGTTGGGCAATTCTTTGTATTCTAAGGTCCACTAATGCTTATTATTCTCTAAGTTATTATTGATTTTTTTTTTTTGTTTATGATAAACGAAGAACAACATATAAATATTTACAAGTCAGTCTGCAATTTAACCAGAAGAATGAAAAAATAGAGGAATTGTTGTGTTCTGGTACCACATAACCACATATTAAGTACGTTTGAGGATTTGGCAAAATGACATAGTAAAGGAAAGGTGCTGGTATTTATGTTTATCTCCACCTTGAACTCTACTACTTGTCTACCCATTCAAAGCCTGCAAGAGGTCTTTTCCTTCATTCCATGAATTTCCATATAAAATTAGGGATAAAGATATATCCTTTATGGTTGCTATTAAATCTAATACCCCGTGTTTTCGGAATAAATATTATGACGGAATTAATTTAATAATTTTGGATTAAACTTGGGAATAAATTAAATCGGAGGGATTTTAATTTACTTGAGTAAAATTTAAATTGAGAAACAATACTTATTATTGATTTTATAATTATTGGACTTAATCGGACATGATAGGTTCACTCACATAAAATAAATCATATAGTAATTAATTTATGGTTACACGTCGTCTAAACATAATAAAAATGTCTATGTTGAATAAAAATAATCGGGACGCATTATGGGAGGTTTTATGAGCTCGTTTAGGTGTTTTAAACCATTAGAAATAGTTTCGGGGTATATGTATATAAGTTGGGAGGTTGTTTGACGATTTGGATTATGAGCTTGGGGGTCCAAATATGGGACTTTATGCCCAACTCGGGAATTGAGTTTAAAATATATAAATTAGGAGATTAAGGAAACTCCCCATCATTAACCAAAAACCCTAGTAGACACATATGGAAGAGAGAATAGGAAAAGGGCTACGGATAGGGAGAAATCAAGAAAGAAGGCTAAAGAACTCACAAAGAAAATCAGGCAAGAATTTTCTTGCTAACTTTAGTTATCCAAACTATTTCTTAATTCATTGTGTTTTATCTTCCATGTAGAATTCTAGATTTGTAGGATTTGTGGTAATTAAACAATGAATTGAATCTTGTTTATAAATGTTTGGAATCTAAAGTAAGGTAGAAAAATCTAGAAATTAGGATGGGTATAAATTGTGGGTTGTATGTTGGGAAAATTCACAATTTAGGACCCTTTGGGAATTTATATGATTATTCACCTTTAGAGAACTATTGGGTGTGTTAAGGATATAAATTTCGGGTGATAATTACCCTTTCATGTTGTAGAGGTTAAATAACTTATGGATAAAAATCTAAAAATACACGAGCATTCGTTATGACTTCAATTCTATCTTTTGGGACTTGAACTTGACATTAAATCATGTAATAAATTATCTTAAGAGGGTAAATAAGTTCATAGGAACCCGGATTGAGAACTATTTTAACGATGGAGCCTTTGGAATTCGGTTTGGGTGGAACAATAGGATTCCCGAACTTTAAAAAAATCTGGGCAGAAGGGGATGTTCACCCATGGTTCGAACCGGTTTGGCTTTGCCGTTGGGTCCGGAGGATTTTTAGAAGTTCATACGATTTAGTGGCCGTGTTTGGACAACCGTAGAATTTATATGGAAATGTGGTGATGTGAATAAAGGGAGCAAATTAAATTAACTTGATGGATGATAATGGTTCTGTTTAATTAATGGTCATTTAATAAATTAAATGTGGATCAATTATTAAATTAGGATTGTGACGGGAATCCGTACGGGTTACCTAGAGGGTAATTTGTGGGGTAATTACTGAAAGAAATTAACTATATTGTTTAAAGTATCATTTGAAAGAAGGGGGCTTAAATAATTAACTAGATGGTTTATTTTATGTTATAAAGAAAAGGAAGTTAATAATTTATGTGATGGTTAATTATTAACTACGGATAATTACGGGAACTCTTACGGGGCGGATAGGGGGTAATTATAGAGTAATTACCTGTAATACCCCGTATTTCTGAATATTCCAAATAATTCTATTTAATTAGATTGGAGAATTAAATGAATATTCTAAATAATTCTATTTAATTAGATTGGAGAATTAAATGAGAAAATTACAGCTTAATTTAAATTACGCAAGAGTAGTAATTTAAAGAGTTTTATTTAAATTGTAATTATGAAATATTAATCGAGAGATAGATACCGGTTTATATTGCCTCATTTTATTTACTTAGTGCGAGTGGTAAATAGTCACTTAACGCGAGTAGATCGTGTTGGGGTGAGAACGAGTAATTTTTTTTAAGTGACTCAAATGATAATTTAGAGGTCACCGATGAGTCCGGAAGGGTCAAATTAGTCAAAATAGTATACCCGGGGGTACTAGTTGAGTCCCGGGGTAATTTTGGACTAAACCGAGACCGTTCGGGGGCGTTTTGGTATTTTAACATAAGAGGGTATGGAGACCTACGAAATTGAGAGTTTTATATCAGCCGTATGATAGAGGAATTAGGGTTAGAACACCCATGACAACACCAATACCATTAGAGAGAAGAGAGGCACAACTTTCTAAGGCAAAAGGAAGAATTGGGAAGGATTCAAAGGGATTTTTACCATCAACTTGTTGGGGAAGAAGGATTGAAGGATGAAGATCATCAATCATTAACAACAACCACGAAATCAGACCCTACTGATCATAAGGCAAGTTGTTTATTGCAAAAATTATAAAGTTATAATACCCATGTGTAGGGTTTTTGAATAGTGTTGTTTAAATCATTATTTTGATTGGAGAAAGATGATATTTATACATGTTGGGATAGGAATCGCATGTAGAATGATTTACCTTATTTAGAGGTTTAAGATTCAGATTAGACTTGATGATTTTTTCAGATTAAAATCTGGATTTTGAATGATAATATGGGAAGAACACCATAACTAGGGTTTCAAGAAATTCTGGATTTTAATTCATTATTTCTTTAAAGTAATTAGAGTTTTGATGTATTTGATACGTTAGAAACTGTCCTAGTATATGTGGAAATATGTTAGGATCATTGGGTCAAAGTTTGGTGGACTATAATGGAGTTTGAAGGTTTGTTAATGGAGGAAAAATCTTAACGAAGAAGACAACTGCGTCTGTCCCTGTTCGATCGATCGATCGATCGAACCCAACCGTCGATCGATCGACGCAAGCTGTTTCCCAAAAATTTTGTGTTTAATTCTTCGTTGAGTTCGGGAATGATTGAGTATTCTAGGATTTACATTATACTTATATGGGAGTGAGAATAAGACCAGTAGGTATATTGTTGAGGTCCGATAAGGCCATTGGGTGTGGGGCTTGGATTACGGACCGAGGAGAATAATCCAATTTAGTAGAGTATCGGGGATTTCGGAAATTGAGTTACGGGGTGAAGTAAATTCAATTTAAGTAATAGACCAGTAGGGTAAGAAATAACTACTGAAATTATATGGAAGGGGTAACTAGGACCCTTAGAGTTGTGTGAATACTCAAATAAATACGATTAATGAGATAAATCGTAAAGCGAATAATGTACGATAGATATATGAGATTAAAATATTACGTACGTATATGATTAATAGGTCGGGCGTGTACCTACTGAATTATGTGATCTTTTAGGTAGAGAGATTATACCTAAATTAATTATGTTAGGGTCAATGAGACATTCCGAACTAACATAAAGTTATTATATGTTTGGGGTCGATGAGAAATGCCGAACCAAACTTTGAACTGGTGTCGCGATGAGAGAGTCCCGAACCAGAATATGTGTATATATATATTTTTAAAAATAGTTGGGGTCGATGGATAATTCCGAACCAACTCTCACTTGGGGTCGATGAATCATTCCGAACCAAGAGATCTTTATTTGTGTATATAAATAATTGGGGTCGATATATCATTCCGAACCAATTCTTACTTGGGGTGGATGAATCATTCCGAACCAAGAGTCCTTTACGTGTATAAAAAGGGCAAAATAGCAATGAATGATATTTAGTATATATTGTGTGTGAAATATATATACTTGATGATATCCTACTTCCGTGTGTTAGTAGATTGATACATATTATGTATGTAAAGATACATACTGAATTGGTAAGTTAAGTAGTGAAACTTAATTACGAAATGCACCTTTAGATAGAGAAAATCTATTTAGTAATTCAAGTAGTGAAACTTAATTACATAAGTGGGAAGTCAACAATTGTGAGAATTGTAGTAATTTTAGTAGTGAAACTAAATGGGAAGTCTTGAAAAATAACATAGATGAAATGTTACTTGAGAATTAATTAACATACGCGAGATGTTAGTGAAACGGTTGTACTGTATGGGCGGTACTGGAACTTGGGTACAGATAAGTTCAATTGACTACTTTGGTTTTAGTTAGCTTGGGAGGTATGGCTAAATAAACTAAGTGTAGAACGTTAGGTGTGCACAAAAGATGAGGGGTGAGTAACTCAAGAGAGTGTACGAGAACCTAACATGTGTAATCAATAACCGCATTTTATATTGTGATAAACGCTTGCTAAATATTTTCCAAATGTTTTGAGTACTAACTCTTGCTATAAAATATTTTCAAAACCTTTTAGGTGTCCATCCACAGGGATGCCATGTATGATGATTCCATTCTAGAGACTCGGAGCTGTAGCACAGTGGATGCTTACAGGATTTTGACTAGACGATATCTCTCATTCAGATCTAGTACAGGATCTCACACTCTTCTATGCATGGACTTGTGGTCCGGTATTAGTCTCAGATGTTAGTTTCAGACTAGTGGTTATTCTATTGTTGTTTGGGATTTTTAGCCGATGATTTATTCGGTAATACTTTTGTTTTGTTGTACTTTTACTTTGTTGTTTAAATTATAGTACATGATTGTTTGTACTTTGTTCCACATGGGTGATTTATCTGTTTTAAGAAAGATAAAATTTGGCACCGGTCTAATGTTACTTAGGGGATTAGTAATTAAAAAGTTTTCAAGAGTGATGCTAAGAATGAACCATTTGAGAAACCTGTTTTAATTTAATAAAGGCCTGATCACTCGATGTTTAATTAGGCGGGGTGTCACATTACCCTTACATATGGTAACATGTATTTATGTTTTGTGTGGACATATCTATGTTCAATGATTGTCCTATCGATTGGGGTTGCGTTCATTCGGGACTAGAGTATTCATCGACACAGGTGGGCTTGGCATCGTTTAGGTCATTATTATTGGTACGGTATACTAGCGCCACTTACGAGAGGTAGGTGTAGATGCGAGGATCCTTTGTCACCATTGGGTATGGGTCGTGAACTGGTGTACTGCGTAGGTACCGCCGCACTTGTATGTGTATTGTGATGTCCGTTGTGGATAGGATATTCCTCCAAACTTACTGATAGAGCAAGAACGAGACGCTAATGGTAGATGCCTTAGTGTCGTATATATATAAGGACATATATATAAATTAATGGAAATGAATAAGATAAATTCCTGGTCTAATGATGTAGACTATAAAACACACACTCAATACTATGTAGTATGCATGATAAATTGTTATGTCACTTTATGGGTAGTGATTGGGGTACTTTGGGTAGTAGTAATTGGAAATTCAAATGATTCTATTTCAGTTCGTTAATTATGCTAGATGCAACCTTATTATTACGTTGGTATAATTATACGCTATCTACTTTTGAACTTGGGTGGTTGTACGTTTAGCATTGCTCTTAAATGAACGCTGAGATTTTTAATGTATGTGAGTGACGATGGGAGATGTTCACTTTGAATTAACTTTACTTTTGCACAATAAGTTTAGTAAGTTAATTCTTGAAACTCTAGGGTGCTAACCCAAATTATTAAATGTCCCTCCCCCTCAGGTTCATAAAGACAGTGACGACAGGACTGAGATGAGATCAAGCTTGTGGTCATATTTACACAACGACTGCTCCCGTTCATTTGATTCTAGCATAGGTTGCCATTTCCATTTCAGCAAGCTTATTATTTTCGGATTATTGTATGGGCATAAGCCCGAGTTTATTATTCAACCGTTTGGGACATTTTTTATTGTTATTGGATTTTATGACTAGTTGAGTGCTGAATTTTATTTATTATTAGTTACTATTTAAATGGTGTTATGTGTATGTCAATTTTTAAAAGAAAGAAATATAAATGTTTTATTGTGGTTTGATGTTCAGAATTATGTAGATTGATAGACAAGCCCCATCTTCAGTGTACTGTATCTGGCCAACCTTTAAGTGAGAAAATGGGGGTTGTTACATTTAATTATTTATATTTGGTACAGAAACCACATGTTAAAATGCATAAGATGAAAATCTGATGGAGTTGTTATTGATTGGCATGCTTTATCTTGTCTTGTAGTTAGAAATAATTTTTTGAACTTTGTTGTGTGTTATGAGAATATTCAGATACATGCTTTAATAAACCCTTTTCTTTGTTACAGTAAATGACTTGAGTGGGATTTTTTTCTTCTCTGAGAAATTGTATATATCGTGAACATTGATCGAATTGCTCATTTTTTATCCAAAAGAAAAAAGGAGTAACTAGTTTTTCTTGTTTGGATATTCCTTTCATTGTAGGATTTTGGAACCATCTGTAAAGAGTTACCAACTCTAATGGCTCTCAATCTATCCAATAATTTAATGTCACATGATTTAATTAGAATACCCCAACTAAATAAAATTCACATTTTAGTTTTAAACAGTACTAGCTTAAATTGGACGTAGGTGAGCCATCATATTATTTTCTTTTCTTACGTACTATAGTTTAGTTAATTCTCATATTGAGCACTGTCTATTTAATCTGACTAGTTGAAATACTTAAAACTTCAATTCTAGTCATTGAAGAACTAAATTTGATTGGGAATAATTTAAGCGACATAACAGTTTGTAATTTCCCATTCGGTGATTATTTACTGATTAGTTTTTTTGCTAGACAGGGCTAATGTGGCATGTGGTTCCACCCTCTAAGAAGATTTTTATTTATATACATCTCGTATTTATAAAAGAATTAAATAGGAAACGAATTAAAAGATAAATCCTAATAACTATCGAAATAATATCTAAACACACAATTATATAATTAACCTATCAACCCTCAATAATTCATCAACTTCAATAATAACAATAAGGGAGATTTTGGTTTTGACCCCATTAATTCTTTAATATTATCTTTGGTCCCCAACGTATGCATTTCTTGGGGTTTGGGCCCCAAAATGACTTTTAGCAACATAAAAAGTGTGAGTTTTAGAAGTCTCATTTTGGGGGCCAAACCCCACGAAATAAAAAACTTTGGCGACCACAGTCAATATCAAATCATTAATGGGGGCTAAACACCAAATCACCCTAATAATAATCTGAGTACAGGAGGGGGCCTTAAGGCGTTATTTATAGGAAACCTACGACTTGTTGACCAAGTATCCTAATCTAATAAGGAAAGAAATCATAAATTAAAATAGGAAACTAATTAAAAGATAAATCATAATAAGTATCTAAACTAATAATAAGATAATATCAAAATATATCAGCCATATCTGTAAGAATATTAATATATTTAAAATATCCAGACACGTTATTTTTCCTCTCTCATCTTTTTTATTTTATTTTTATTTATATTTTGTTCTTCCTCCTGTCTGATGGAATTACTTTATAACTTATTAGATGTCATCTGACTTGGGATCTTTATAACTTATTACTTTATAACTTTATAACTTATTACTTTATAACTTTACTTTATTCCTTATGTCTGATGGAATTACTTTATAAATTTATAAATTATTCGATGTCATCTAAAGGAATTACTTTATAACTTTTTATTTAGCAGATATGTACGCCTCGTAATGTCAAAGTTGAATGACATTCTAGAAGAAGCCAAGTGGCTTCACCCCAGGTAAATTTCTGTACATTTTCCTATTCTACTTGTTCAATTCCCTAGCCAAGTTTGTTGAATGTTATTTTCTAACAGGGGTGTAGTTATGATATTTAGTATTTAACTACACTATAGTTTGAACTTTGGTAGAGCCAACTTGCATTGCAACTTGTGATGTGGATTATCAAGATTGAATCGACAGATATGAAAATATTTTAGTTATATGTTGTTTCGTTATCTTGTGATGTAGGTGGCAATTAGATGTGGAACCAACCATGATTTTATTTAATTTTTCTTAATAATAATAATACTAATAATAATTAATATTTAGTTGCCTTATTTAGCTAGATAAGGGTTGGTATGCCAATTCCTTGACTTTAGGAATTTAGTAGCCATCTAAATAGTTTACTAGTTTATTGGGAGTCTTGTTCCCCCAACCTAGTTTAGGCCAATAAATAAGAGCCTAGGGATTTCCCGTTAACCAATAAATTAATATAATTTTAGCTTTGTGCAATTTATCATATTCTCTCTTATTGCTAGCGCGGTTGTGTGTGGTGGTTCACTTGCATTACATCATCTTGTTTATCCAAAATTTTAACATGTATAAAATATTAATGGGTTTATCTATTATACATATAGGGGTATATTAGCAACATGAAAATCAGTGCAGAAAAGGTTTTGAAATTATTAAAAATCTGTAATCTTTGATAGAACTTCATATACATTGTGTGACTCATTGAACAGTGGAGCTTAACATCTTGGGTTCAATTTTCTCCATGTATATTTGTCCTCCCATTTAGTTGGTATGTTTTTAGTCTTTTCTCTATATTTTTTGTCTTTCTCACGCATGAGGGAGGGTGTTAGGATTAGAGAGATCTTGATATATATTGTAGGGTCCATTGTCTAACAAATTATGCTTCTAGAGTAGTTATGTGCTTAACGATGATGATGAATGATTTCGTACTCTCTATACTTCTCGTTCACTAGTGCTCAACTTTTGTAAAAGGAAATCATCTCACCTGTCCCAAATTGTAAGCTTAGTTCTTTCATTTTAGTTTCGACACTTGTTTTGACGTACTTCCCTCTGAATATGGCCTTGAATCGAAGTGTAGGTTTTCTTAGCTTAAAGAATTTCTTGGAATTGAGAACGAAAGGGCCATCAAATGGAGTAGTAGGGCCTCAAAAAATTGGCTCCAGTACTTATTTGTATGAATCTAAAATTTTAAAATAAGCTTTTTCAGAGACTAATAATATCAATCTTACTCTAGTTCACACATTCTCTATGTAGCTATCACTTTGAAGTGTGTTGGGGAGTCATTTGGTGAAAAGCCCCTGTTGACAGAGAAATTTCCAGCAACTACTAGGGTGATATTACTTGTTATTATCATTAAGCATTTTTCTTTCTAGGTATATATATATATATATATATATATATATATATATATATATTATGTATCTCTATGTGTGTATTTATCTTTCACTTGATTTAGGTTGGCAAGCTAAAGAGTCTATGGGAAGGCTTTTTCAAATTAAAGCATATTAAGTCGATATTTTTTTCTTTAAGAAGAGGTTTGCGTTTAGATCTTTAAATTACTTATGGTTTCACATCTTGAATTGGCCACTATTGATGATCATAAATTAACCTAATGTTATGCTGACAAAGGATTATGACATTAGATAGTGTTACGTTGAGTGGTTGTTTGTAATACCCCGTATTTTTGGCTATATTTATTTTTGGGATTAATTAATTAGATGCGTATTAATTGAAAATTAATCCGGGTTATAAAAACTAATGAGATGCGAGTTGGTATTTGATTATGTGCATATATGATTATATATGAATTTGGAATTATGAAATTTGTCGTGAGATTTATATACGGCAATTTGGAAATTTTATTGAGACGCGTGGGACCGCCGCGTCACGGTGAAATATTTTGATTATAAATAGTGAATTTAAAATCTATAATCCGTATGGTCGTTTTGAGTGCGCCAACGCGTCCGGAAGGGTCGAGATAGTCAGAAAACACTAGCCGGGGATATAGTTTGGGTCCCGGGGTATTTTTAGGCCATACCGGCAACTTAAAGGGTATTTTGGTAATTTTACATTTTGAGGAATTAAAAGTGACGAAAATTGGTTAATTAAATCTGATGTGGATTTGACCCACTAAGCCCATAACCAACCCATATTAACCTAGAAGGCTACGTAGGTTATCATTTAGGTTTTCTAAGTTCCCCAAATCAAACCCTAGCCACCTTAAGCCACCATTGGAGAAGGAGCTTGGAGAGAGGAAATTCTGCAGAAAAAGTTCATCAAACCTACACCAAAATCAGAAATCAAACCAAGGCAAGTGATTTAAATTACATTCCTTAAGCAGTGAATGCTTCTTCCATGTTAGAAACTTTGGTAATCAACCTTATATAAGAGTTAAAAGGAAAACCCATGAAATTGGAAGTTATTATTTAATTTTGGATAGGTTTGCATGTAGAAACATTGTTTGAAGATTGAATTCAGAAATTTTATATCTATGTGATGTATAAACGGATTAAAATCTGGGAAATTATGATGAGAAGAATCTAGGGTTTATGTTCTTGAAGAAAATTAGGAAATAATGTAGAAATTTGTGATTTATTGATGTTTAGAAGGTATTAAACCCTTAAAAGATGTTAGCATATCTCCTTAGTATGTTTGAGGATGGTTAGAGAACTTAATACATTGTTGGAACGAATTTTAGAAGAGATTTGAGGAGTAAAAATGGATAAAAACGAATTGGGGAAAAATCTGGGCCGAAACTGGTCAGTCGTTAGAAGCAACCCCCAGGTCGTTCGAACGAGCTCGTTCGAACGAGCTTCTAACGAGTTGACCAGTCTCTTCTAACGAGGGGTAGCTTCGTTCGATATCTCGTTCGAACGAGATATCGTTAGAAGGTACAGTTCGTTCGAACGAACTGGAATCTCGTTCGAACAGTCTCGTTCGAACGAGACTTCTAACGAGGTGACAGTTTGGTCCTTTTTGGACTGTTTTGATTTTTGGAGTCCCGTAAACTTGTTCGAGGTTATAGATAGCTTTCCGATGATGATGTATTGTTAGAATTGGGACTTTTGGGTATTTATGAGAAGGAAATTATATACGAGAGTTATATTAAATGGACGGTTTGGGTTGAGACGTGAGTGTCTACTACGACGTGAGAATTAATTATGGCGCGTATGATTATAAACCGTAATAGTATAAATTGTGATAATTATAAGTTAGTACGAGAATGCAATATGTACTACGATTAAATTACGGGATTTACTAAGATGTGTGTTTACTTAGTATTGGTATATGAATTATGTGTATGACATACCTACCATACTTGCTATCACGGGAGGTTTGCGTTCGCTTAGGGCCCTCTAATCCTTGTGTTGCCCGGATTTAGACTGATTACCTTGATGAACATAGGTCATAGAAAGACTTATTGGGATATTAATAAGTCCGCTGACCATGGGAGCGTAGGTATGTGCGTGACCCATGTGATGGTGACTGTGTTCGCCTCCATTATTTGTGATGTTGTTATCTGTGAACTATTCCTGAGAGATTCGGAATATGTAATCCCTATGTACGTGATGTACCGGGATGGATAACAGAGTATGTGTGCACCACAGCCTAGTTCGCGGGGTGCTTGTATTGTATATGTATGATGTGAATAATATACACTTAATTAATGGAAACCTTCATGTTAATGTTGTGAATATAATTACGGTATTGTTTCGAGTTATATAACAAGTTAGCTAAAAATGGTATATATTGCATATTGAGCATCTGAGTTTACGTTAAACCCCTACTTAATTTACGAGCGTTATAATGTTTATAGAACCGAGTAAAATGGTAGGACCTATGATAGTCTAGCTAGAGATGATGTCACTTAGCTAGTAGTTTGTGTCATTGTAGATGGGTACTTACGTTAGGAGTGCACAGTTAGACGAGAGGTGAGAATATCATGTGAGTGTACGTCCTAACATGTACTTTGCATTTAAGGTTTTAAATGTTTTTAAAGCACTTGCAGGTTTTTAAATATAACTCCACATTCGGGCTCTGACCCGTTTGCTTTTCAAATCTATTTTTCTTTGTAAAACCATTTTAGGTGCCCAGCCACAAGGACACCATGCATAGGATACTCATTCAGGTGACGAGCTGTAGCTGTTTGTGGAAGCTACAGGGATTTGCTTGTAGACGCTTCTATCTTTTGGATTCCAGAGTCACTATCTATCAGTTGTAGGGCATGTTGCCCGTTTCTATTAGAGGCATCTTTTACATTTCAGTTTTCAGACTTTGATTTGTATTGTTTTAGTATTCGGTTATTTATTTCAGTTATGGGATTGTAGTGAGGAGTTTTCCTCCAGACTTTATTTACACTATGTGATGATTATTCGTTTTACTTCAGTATGGTGAATGGTGTTATTTATTTCTTCATTACACTTGTTGCATGTTAATCAGACTTAAATTAAAATTTGGCAACTTACTTTTTAAATACTAGGTGGTTAGTAATCTTTAAAATGTTTTCGACAGTGATGCTATTAACTGAGCCAACTTGGCTTTTTGAATTAATGTAATAAAGGAGTAGCTACCCGGTATTTAATTAGTCGGGGTGCCACATTGTTCTAATATGTTTATAATCTGCTTCGAACTGTTAAATGTATTGTTCGATTATTTCCATGGTTTTAACTTGATTGCTGGCTCTGAAATATGTGTTAACCATAACATTTAAAGGGGAGGCGGGAGCATTACAATCCATTTGGTTTAGGATGATTATTTTTACATCCAGTTTTCCCAAATTAAAAAATATTTAACTTAAGGTGTGTTTGATTGCAAAGTTAGAAAATAAGCGGAAAACAAGTCATTTTAAATGAGAAATTGTAAAAAGAAAGGAAAAAAGGATGAACAACTTGTGATATATTCCTTTTTTTTCAAATTCTCCGTGGAATCTAAGTTTTTGGGGTGTGGGAATTGGTTTCTATGAAAAAAATCTCACAAATCCACTCATCTCTTTTTCCTCTTTTTTCCAACCTTTCTTAATATTGAAATCATTTTTCAACTCTACATCAAACACACCCTTAAATAAGAAATATTTCATCCCAGACCAATAGGGTACTTAAATGTAGTTTTACAGAGTGTTATGTCGATTATTTAGAATTGATTTTTTTTTAACTTGAAGACAACTACGTGATTGAGTAGAACCCTGTGCTTAAATCTCATAAAACACAACGAAAGATGCATAGGAAACACACACACACACACACACACACACACACAGATATATATATATATATATATATATATATATATATATATATAACAAGTTTTAGTTTATTGAACCATTTATTCCCCCCACCCCCTTTCCCTTTCACACTTTTTTCTACACTTTCCAATTTTTAAGATTCAAAAATACATTAAATAAAGATTATATTTTATGGTACTAAGATTCACTGCACTGATATATAAGTTTTATTTTTATTTTATAGGGTTTGCCATTACCTACATTATTTGATGACGATATGACATCCTTGATTGATGCTCGAGTTGGCAATGAATCAGCCATTCTACTGGATGAAGAGAATTGATGTAAACCCATAACTTCTGATGTATTGCTTTTGCAATTCTAAATAATTCTAAGTACTCTGGCTTAAGAAATTTGCAAATTCCTTGTCTTTGTATTTTTATTTTTTCTATATTTAGGATATGTAGAAGTTTTACTATAGTTCAATGCTATAAATTTCCAGTCAAACATCGAAATAATTAGTGTTCTTTGAAAATTGTTGGGATTACAGAACATCTTCCTTCGACAGATGCCAATTTTTGATATTATTGCTTGTTTTTTTCCATTCCTGTAATTCAACAAAGAAAATTGTAGCCCTTGCATTCTTGGGGAAACTCAAATCAGGTCATAATCTTCTGCAAAATTTTCATGTGGTCAAGATATAGCTAATCTCTTAAATCAATTTGTTTTGATTGCATTTTTTGTCGTTATTGTGGGATGATATTACTTTTTTAATTTTATGGAATTATCTTCCACGATGAGTTTTAAAACTAATTTTTGAGTATTGATGAACTTTTCATTACAAATACACTATCTTCTTGTTCACAAAATACTTTTAAAACATAATCTCCGATAGAGAGAGACATTTTTAGGTCGTCTCAAATTAGTAGTTGACAAGTGTAGTATAATTCACACTAATCTAGGACTTTTCTTGAGTGGGCTTACCTTAGAAATGAGACTCTCCAAACCTCACAATCATAACTTGTTTCTTACCTCGAGCGTGGGATCCATAAAACCATCACACTAGTCGAATCCTTTGAATTTAAATTTGTTGACCTCCTTTGAAAACATGAGTTGTATTTAAATCATCTTTCAATATTATTTATATTTTTTGCCTCTTTTTCTCTTCAAAATCAAACCTAATACCCAAATAATCTTAAATTTTGTAATTGACACATTAAAAGTTGTGTGAAAAAGACTATGCAAAAATGTGTAAAATGTGAAAAAATGACACATCACCACGATCAGTTTGGGTTGAAGACTACATTTTAGGCATCAAACTGTTTAAATTGTTAACTCAATAGTTGGAATTTAAAGACAAGTAAATTGGATTCTGTACATTTTGTCGAAAGCTTCTCGTTACCAGCGGATCAAGGAGGCCCTTACTAGAGAATGGAGAAGAACAAGAAAGAACCGCAAGCAGTGACTCATAGACAATTATTCTTGCATTGTTCGATGGTTGACGGTTATGGTCTATCACTTTTGGAGTGCTTCAGGACTACTGGATGTCTCTCTTCCATCGAGAACTAATTTGTGGTAAATTTTTATGGTTTTAGAAGACAACAAGATGGCTATATTCTTTGGGTATCATAGTTTTTTTTGCGATATCTCGGGTTATTTGTACGAGGTGGAACACGTGTATCTTTCAGGGAAAATCTTTGCTAGCTTGCTTACTTTGGGAAAAAGTGGTGTACTTAGCATCTCTTTGGGCTTTATCCATGGGGATTTTAGGGGATTTAAGTTTCAGGACTACAGCGTGATTGGAGAGCTACTCTACATTAATAATTTATTTACATTATTTTTAATTTATAGCGTAGGACATCTTGCCTCTTAGCCCGCAGTTTTTTTTATAATTGATTTTCATGTGTCAAGTTGACACATTCTTTTCAGTTGGGTCATCTCGTGGTGTATTTATTGCCCTCCACAATGTTTGTATTGGGATCTATAATTATTAATACCTTTTATTTTTGTATATGTTGTAAAATTTATAGCTATGTAGATTTCTCTCACTATAAACAATTGTTATAATATTATGTATTTAAATAAATTAGGTTACGGTTAATCAGTCAAAAGCTTATGCTGTAAGCTAATAATTTTTTGTTTCGGATTCTCTTTAAAGGTGAATGTAAAGAATATTAGGAAGAAAAAAATATAAATGAAGAAATGTCAGCTTCGGAAAATGTTGAACATTTTTCATCCTTTTGATCATGTGGCATATAGGTATGTCCCAACCCCCTTGATTGCGATGTGTTCATGTATATATAGAGGCAGACTCTTGTGCACACTAAGTTTGCACATATGCTGGCGCACACCAATTTTTTTAAAATCTTTAAAAAAATATTTTTAAATTTATTTTTTTATATGCCATTTTAACATTTCAGTGGACCCATATAAAAAAAACTAGCTCAAAAAAACTTTTTTTACTATTTTTAAAAAATCGGTCAAACTTTTGCAGCTTTTAAAGTGCTTAAAAACATCGATAGTTTGACCCATTTTTTAAAAATAGCAAAAAAAGTTATTTTGAGCTGATTTTTTTTATATGAGTCCCTTGAAATGTTTAAATATCACGCAAAAAAAATCAGCTCAATTGTTTTTTACTATTTTAAAAAAATGATGTGCAAACTTAGTGTGCACAGGAACCTGTCTGTGTATATATATATATATATATGGGGGTGTTTATGCAGATACATGTATGGATTCCATTGACCTGTTTTACATCATTTTCTTTCTATGTATTTATTTGAGGTTTTAAAAGAGTTCCATTGTGCATGGGATGACCATTGATTAACAATCTTGACAATCTTCAATCCTTATACGCATTGTTATCGCAATAATACTAAATCCACATGTAATGGATGCTAAGTAGCCGTAACGGACTATTACGTTGGTTGAACAACTTTTTTGTAGCCATAATGTTTGTGACACCATAAGATTGTATAAGATTATTCGTAGTCTTGATTTCTGCACAATTTTTCATTTCAAGCTTTCAGGAGCTCTGGAACTCAGGTTCCCCATTTTACATACCTTTCTATACCAAATATACAAGATATGTTATCCGATCTTGAATAAACTCTTAAAGAGGACTTTGGCCACTGTGTCTTCCACATCTTTGGTGTTTTAAACAGTGTCAAATGCTAACATGTAATTTGAGGTTCAATCAGGTATGGTTTGATTGTTAAAGGATTGATTCGCTTCCCAATCCTCTGATCTTCCAATTTTTTTATTTAAATTAACATTGAACTATTTTCTATTATAATTTTGAAAATTATGTTCAATATATTGCATTTACAGTTATTCGAATAGTGAACTGTGAAAATCAGTTAGTTTTTTTCCCATGTCTATAGCTCAGAAAACAAGATTTATCAATCATATTAAAATCATGTTTATGGTAGAAAAACTTACTAAAGTATTCCAAAAGACGACTTTCCTTCTATAATTTTGTGTAGTTAGGAGCCTAAATCAATGTTACCTAGAACGTAAATCGCATTTTTATGTGGAATAGGGAACGAGAATGTGGAATAAGGAGCGAGAATGTGGAATACGCTATACACTCTAAAATGTGGTACGGTGGGGGTAGCCATATTTAGATAAAGGTGTTCAAATGAGTTAAGCTACATTAGAAAACCAAAGTGATTAAAAAGTTAATATAATTAACATTGTATAATGTGCAAGCCATTGACTTTTATATATTTGAATTATTCATGTAAACACGTCAAGTAAGCATATTCTAAGATATGTTTTTATATGTTGCATTTTGCATAAGAAATTAGAAATATATATCAGGTGGCTAATTTTTGTGTATTGGAACGAAAGTGTACCATAATTCGGAATGTGTGCACCAGTACATATATGGCTTGGGCATGCACATTTTCTGGGCAACTATTGTCCAAAAGAGAAAAAATTATGGCACCTATGACTTTTATGTCTGCATCATAGTCGTTGTAACTCATCCCTTGATCTTCCATGTAGGTTATCTACTTATCTCCATCAGTTCGTTGGATGTCATTAACACACACACACACACACACACGCGCGCACACACACACACAAACACATTTTCCTTCCCCCATTTAGCCAAATTTTGTTGAGTATTTAATTCAAAGATAGTGTTTTTTGCTAGAAATCAAACATCTCTATAGATTTCATGCCCTCTTGATTTGTGAGTAATATAATAATACCTCTTTATGTCTCTATCTCTATCTCTGTCTCTCTCTCTCTCTGTCTCTCTCTCTCTCTCTCTCTCACACACACACACACATGCACGCATACACATGTACAAAAAATAGGCACATTCTTACTATTGTCTTAACATAATATTTCCATATTATTTATGAATAACCTTATATTTAAAGCATTTTCTCTTCAATGCCTCATAAGATGCCACATTGGATTTTTATATATAATAAAACCACTCATCTGTAAAGATTATCTTGACAAACGACCAGTTATTATCCTGTATCACAGAGGTGGAAAGTGGTTGCATATAGGATTTCAGGTAATCCCTGTAAAAGTCATTGTTTGTTACAAAAGCTCTATCCCTCCTTTCTATGTGCTCATACTATCAATGCAGGAGTTTATCAACGATTTAGCTACACGTTCCAAGTAATTGATCATATAAGCTTTGTAAAGGTGTGCACCACTTGCCTTTCTTAAGTTATATTAGTCCGTTTATTCTAATTGTCTTTTCCCCAACGACTGAGCTTAAATGGCTATAGTATAGCAATTATTTTGATAGGAATCTAGAGAATTATATTGAATTATGCAATATGATCCGCATACTTGGTATAGTTGGGGTTCAAGTGCAATTTGTTCTCAAACTATGTTGCAATTGGTCATACTCAAGACTTTGACCTTCAATTTGGTTATTATTCATGAACGACCTTCCACTTATTGTACTCCCCCAAAAAATTTCCTTTCATATAAAATATCTTGTTTATAGTTATAGACATAAGAAGTAAAATAAGAACTACTTCAGGAGGTTGAGGTTTATTTGAATTGTTTGATAAAAATAATCATTGTCACATTCTCCCTTCTCAAATATCAAATTAAGCTTCTGTATCTGCCAAAACAACTCATCTTGAATAAAGAAAATAATAAACTTGAAATATAAATGACCCATAAAATAAAGCTCACATATTGAGACATGCATATCGAGACATGCATACCAGTCAAGTAAATATCTTGTTTGATCCACAATAGAAGGTGCAAATCTTTTGATCAAAATCTCAAAACATTTCATACATATAGCAGTATATATAATTTTTGTATTTGTATTGAATATCATACCCATCGAGTTGACTTGGATATGAAACATGAATTTTCTTGACAACTCATACATCTTACGGAACAATGTCATCTTCTCCTGGAAAGTATGTATATGGATTTAACCTTCTAGCCATGAGCCTTCCAGTAATACGCCACCCAAGAAAATAGTACTGAATAATATTTTGAATATTCTATTCGGAGAAATGATTGGATAAATAATTGGAATTGTATATAAAATGATGTGTTGCACGATGTAAACAAAAATAATTTTCTACGTTTCACGGCACGCATGGGTGAACATTTGAGTTCAAATGGTTCTAATTAGCATATTAGTGAGGGGTGAAGCAAATTAATCTAGGAACGGACGATCAATGGATGAAAATAAATATAGTGGATAAATATTGCTGGTATGCGACACGAAAAATGGAACGTTGCGTGATTTTCGTAGAGGCCCTCGAATGTGATGAAAATAATTTGACCAATTATTTGGACTCCTACTACACCAAAATTTCATGCTTTTCCAATTCGTCGATCGACAAGATTTTCCATTTGGGCATGAATCGATCGATCCATCGATCCATCGATCAAAGGAGATACTCGACAATCTGTATAAAGTGAGGAACATGTTTTCCATTTGGTTTATTTTCCTCAAGCCTTGTGTTGCCCCACTCACTTCTTCAAACATTAGTGTGATGTTTTCTTGGCCATTTATGTAAAGGGGGAGGGAATTACTTTAACCTTGGGTAAGTGTAGGGTAAATGAAATTATAAGAGAGAGATGAGGGGGTCATAGCCTTTCCATCAAAATTCTCTTATTTCTCTCACTCAATTGATCACCTAAAATTTGTAAAGAGTCAGCCCAAACCTATATCCACCCTTTACACCACCATAAATCACCTTGAAAACACCATTTCTAGGCCTAAAACCACCTTATTTCACCATATTAGACACTAAGAAAATTTAAAGGGTTGTAGAAGATGATGTTCATAGAGATTGGTGGAGGTTTCTAGAGTATTATTGGAGCTCAAATATGGATTTCATGAAGAAGAAGAAGGAGAGTTTGGTTGGAGCTTTCATGGAGGGATTTTCTTATAACCCCTTGAGGCCACCTCTGGAGGTGGGGGTTGCTCCTACTACACCAACATTTCAACCACCAATTTGGGGTCTTAGAGGTGGGAAAATCTTACCATATTAGAGGTTTCAAGTTTGTTGAAAGTTCAGAATGTTTATTTAAATTTATTAGGCTTAATATATATAAGATATATGTTATTTTGTGACCATGGGTTAATTAGTTTCATTATCATGATTTTGAATGAAAATAGGTTTCAAAAAGATGGTTTAAAATGGGTTTTGAAAATGATGAAATTTCAAAATATATATCTTGAATATTTTACAAAATAAAATGTGTTGGAGTGATGTTTTAAAGGTAAATAATGTGATTTTATGTAAAGCAAATGTATTAGGCTTGTTTAAGCTATTTTATGAAAATAAAGTATGATTTTCTATAGGAATCATGAAGACAAATTAAAAGGATGAACTCTCACTTTAAATGTATATTTTAAAGGTGTGTAAGCTCATAATAGAAAGTAGTATGGGTTAATGGGTAAATAAGCGAAATTATAAAGTGTTTACATGAAGTTGTGACTTAGATATAAATAATAAAAATAAGGAAGGCTAGATATGTAGATAACGGCTAAATGGGTATTTTTTGAAGTATATATGCTCATGTAAAAAGTAAATGGCTTCATTTTGCAAATATGTAAAAAAAGGTGTTTTTTTTAACATAATGTTTGGGTATAAAAGTTAATAGGGAGAATCAACTAGTGGTAATGAGCAAATAATGTTAAAATGGGTGTAATGAGGAAAATGATAGTAAAAGTATGAAAACATGTGTAAATATGTGAAAAGTGTGGTTTTACATAAAGTTGCAATGTAAAAGTTAATAATGAAAGTTAAGGGGTTCAAACGTGCAAATTAGGGCAATATCATTGTTAAGATGCAAATTCTCATAATTAAAGTGTGTATTTCAAATGTGTGAAAATTAGGACTTTAATGTGTAAAAAGATGTTATTTTATATATTAGAGGTGTTAAAATGATAAGTGTGAAAGTGGGGTAAATTATAAAACTGAACAAGTGTTGAAAATTGACTAGAAGTGTTTTAAATGACAAGTTGGAAACTTAATAACAATTCTTGGGGATAAACACTTGTTGAAGGACCAAAATGCAAGTTTCGATAAATGAATTATAAAATGGTAATTTACTTAAAGTGGAACATTTTTATGGAATAAAAATGTTGATAAAGGTTGTTACACTAGTGTGAGTAAAAAGACATAAGTCCTAAGATGTAAATGATTTTGGCGTAAAATCAATGTTGTGTGTGATAAAAAGGACTAAAAAGGAGTGAAATGATTTTCCAAGTGTATAATGCAAAAACGGACGGTTAAGTCCGAGTTTTTGGCTTTATCCCGTAAAAGCGGATAAGTTTGAATTAATGTGAGCATTGGTATAATGTTAACACAGATTAAAAAGATAAAAGACTACTCAGATGATGCCGAAGATAATTAAGAAGGGCGTGACGTCCCTAGTGGTGAAAGGCCCCAAACCCACTGCGCAGTTTTGAATATGGTGACTCGAGTCTGACGGTGTAGAGCCCGTGAAGTCCAGGGATATTGGAGGATTCTGAGGAAAAAATAATTATAATAAATGGGTTATAAGATGGAAATAAACTAATTTTTAAGAAAGATAAATGTTCCATTTTGTGTATAATATGGGCAAGTAAATTGAATAATTATTAATATCCACAAGGTAGTTAAGATGATTAATTGGGTAAATAATCAACCTAATGAGGTTTAAACCCATGATAACACAAGTGCGTGTATTGTATAAGACTTTCAACAAAAATGAATATTTTATAACATAGTGTGTGTGTGTTGAAAGAAGAGTTTAAGCAATGATTAAGTAACCCTGGTGTGAGTTAATAAACTTTGAGTAATAAACATTTTGAAAGTAATGAGAGGTTTTTTCAACAATTGTAAATTGTTTAATAGTGCGAGTTAATGGGAAAAACATGCCAGTTTTAAGTATGAAGATACAAAATGACTATTTTGTAAAGACAAGGAGAATAAACGGTATCAAATAACATTTTTGGAATAAAAATGGTTTAATACATTGGGACATGTATTTTTCAAAAGTATATATGTAGATATATACGCATTTTCACATACATGTAGTTGTAGCATGTGAGTATCCTTTCTGCCATTTGTTTCTATATTGTATATTTGTATTTTTCCCATTGAACATTCTGCTCGCTCCCTTCTCTTTGTTACGACAGGTCGTATGATGTTCCATATTTTGAGAGCATTATACAAGTATTTACTTGATTTACGTTAGCAACTCTATTTACTTGACCTTGGGGGCTCTTTCCTTGGGTCCCACACGTAGTTTGATATAAATTGGAATTGCATTCTAAGTAAATGTAACGTTAATTAATGATAAAATTGGATTAACATCAATATTTAGGTTGTTTCATTGCACTTTATAGTTAATGTGCGAGCCGGATCAGGTTGATCCTTGAATAACCCTTAAATTCGAGTCGGGTCATTACAATTTGGTATCAGATCTTGAGGTTTAAGATTCTTTTCAGGTGTGACATGGTGAGGTCGGTAGTGGATCTTTCGATGCCGGTGTTGGTTTTAGGCCAGTCACGCTGAATTAGTAACGGTTTCAGTTCGTATCCTTAACAATGAAGTCAAGGTTATTAGCATAACGTGTAACTCGTTAAGAGATAGTAACAGTCAAGTTAATGGCCATTCATAATCGGAGAAGTTTATGATATAGATGTGTTAGTAGATTACGGGTGTCAGTATAGTGCAATAGTGGTGACACCGTAGTTCCTCGTATGAGATATATTACGTATCAACGTTGATGATAAAAGAAGTTAATGCAACAAATAGTGTTTGTTAGATTGTTTAAGTTCATCTTTGGATATTAGGTGACTTGAGTGGTAACCATAAGTCTTGGGAACTTATTAGGTCCCTTAGTTGAGTACTTGGGTTACTGTATCTTGATTATTATGTAGGTTTAGATGATCCTTATGACTCGAGGTAACCTAGGAATGAACCTAGATGATCCTTGTGACAAAGTGTTATAAATAATGGTGTTAATTTATAGTTTGCAGATAATGATTTGGTATTGAGAAATAGGATCCCTTGTGGTATTCGTGGTGTGGGCCTGGGTGTTTATAGGTAATACTCGACATCTCGTATCCTACCAAAAGTCTATAGTTGTACTTGTAGATTAGACAGTGGTATGATGTTTACATAGTAAGACAATTTAGTTGTTGTGGTTGAACACTCATTGAGGATTAGATGATGTGTTTGTAATACCCCGTATTTTCGAAAACTTAAATAATTACGTGATTTATTATTATTGTGGGATTAATTAAATTAAAACGTGAGAATTAATTATTAATCCAGATTAAATTTGAATATTTACTAGCATGACGAGAAGTTAGTAATTATTAATATTACTGTGAGAATAAGTAATATGGAATGACGATTTTTATATAATTTGTCGTGATAGAGAAATACGACAGTTTAATATATTAAGTCGGGGACACGCGTGTGAGTCGTGTCGGGACTAATTAAGTGGAATAAAAAGGTAAATTTATTTTAAGTAACTCGTATGATCAATTTGAGTGCGCCGTTGAGTCCAGAGGGGCCGAGATAGTTGAAAAACTCTACTCGGGTATTTTATTTGGACTTCGGGACATTTTTATGCCAAGCCGGCACCCGGTAGGGGTAGTTTTGTAATTTGAATTTTTGGAGGAATTAAATGGACGAAAATTAGAGATACATTATATCAGCTAATTGGGGACAATTAGGGTTAGGTTAAACCAAAATCAAGAGAGAGACACAGTGGGTGAGGGACAGCAATTTCCAAAGGAGGAGAAGCTGTTTTCATCACCTTGCACAACCACCACCACCATCGTGTAGATCGAAATACGAGGAACGCATCCATACCAGCAACACCAATGGATCAGACCTTCGAAATCGAGGCAAGTGTTTATTGCTTGCTTTCTTCAGCGATAATTATGTTCATGTTAGTCTAGGTTAATAAACCTTTGTTATGAAAGTTAATTTGGGTGAAATTGGAGAACTATATCATAAATTAGGGCTGATTTGATAAGGATTTGAATACCATATGTAGATAGGATGATGCCTACGAAATTTGGATGATATTCATGAACAAATCTGAGTTTAATTTAGAGGTTATGCATATTAATTTAAGAACTAGGGTTCTTGACAATAAAATTGGGGATTTTGGATTATATGGATGATTGGTGATGATTTAATGATTCTAGGTTGTTAGAATTCATTTACAAATGTTAGGATTCGATTTGGGAATAATTGATTGGAGTTTGGGATGATATTTTAGAAGTTTTAGGGTTGAAAAATGGTGAAAAACGAAGTTGTCTAAGGTTGAAGACGAAACAACCCAGGTCGCGTGAAGTCGCACGAAGTCGTTTGCGCGAGATAGGGATGTCGCGCGTAGTCGTTTGAGCGACATGTTAAAGTTGTTCGAGCGAGATCCCTTCTGTTTCGAGCGAGATTGCTAATTTTAGGGAGTTTCCTATTTTGCCCCTATGTTGGTAAATGGTTAATTTGAGTGAGGAAAACTAGTGTTCGATGAACCCAAAATAGTGCATAATTATTGGTAGTTATTTAGGGGTAATGATTTCAAATATTAGGGACGGTGAGATTACCTTAGAGATTACGAGAGAGAGATAATCGTAATTGTAAATGAGTCGAGAGTATTGAGTGATAAATACTAACGATATTAGTCCTGAAGAAATAGAACTTATAAGAATAAAAATTAGTGGTTAATTGTGGGACTGATTGTGATTTTGTATTAAGGATTTTCGGGTGACATATTATCCTTAGCAATATATTACTAGAGAGGGAATATCGTAACTTAAAATACATTGATAATATTTAGTGATAAAAATACTACGTATGGAAAATAACACTTGGTTGTGTATACTGTTTGATTGGATGGGTTGTGTGAATACCTATCACTTGGTTGTGTATACTGTTTGATTGGATGGGTTGTGTGAAAATAACACTTGGTTGTGTATACTGTTCCCCTCCATTATGTGTGTTTTGTATATATGGTTCGTGGGAGACTTCCGAACCGATAGTCCTTATTTGAGTATGAGAGGTACCGGGACATGATAGCAGAGTATGCAATGCACGACAGGTATAGCCTTGGGGTACTGTGTTAGTATATATATATATATATATATATACTTATGTTATACTTACAATGTGATATTTGTAGGCTATTAAGATTGGGTTAATGCATATATATAATAGGGAAAGATATATATATGTATATTTTTGGTATATCTAAAATGAGAAAATATCAGATAATTAAGATAGTGAAATCTTCAGTAATGTAAATAGTGAATACTTGACTTTAGTGTGATAACACTTGTTTAAAATGATAAATGTTGAGATCTAAAATCTTAATAATACTATGAGGGGTAGTTAGATGGATAAGCCTTTCACCTAGTTAGAAGTGTGTCAGATGGCTAGGTAGGATTAGATGTACGTTAGGCGTGCACACTAGTCGAGAGGTGAGAATCTCATGTGAGAGTTCGAACTAACATGCATATAATACTTGCTTTAATGCAGTTTTAAATACTAGCTAAAACAAATA
This sequence comes from Sambucus nigra, assembly GCA_949130495.1. NCBI lineage: Eukaryota > Viridiplantae > Streptophyta > Magnoliopsida > Dipsacales > Adoxaceae > Sambucus > Sambucus nigra. The sequence continues at coordinate 9,562,255 of OX422220.1, read as the reverse complement.
TTTTTACACATCCAGCTCTGACCCGTTTCTTGCATCTCTTCACTCTCTTACTATATATATGTATTATATCAGGAGATCATCCGCATGGTCACCGGTTCAAGATACTTGGATGGTTTGCTGAGCTACAGCTGCTGTGGAAGTTGTGAGTTATTTGATATTAGACGCTTCTCTCATTTCATTCAGTTCCTAGTTCAGATATCTCAGTTAGGGCATGTGTCGTCCATTCTCATTAGCGGAGTTATTCTCAGTTTCCCTTGTAGTTCTTCTCAGTTGGTTTGAGTAGTTATTATGGTTTGGTTTGTAACTGTGAACTGGAAGGTTTTATCTAGTCTTATCTATTCAGTATTTGATTCGGTCAGTATGTAATTCTTGTGTATGGTTTATATTTACATGTTCAGAATGTATTAAATTAATTGGTTTAAAGTTGAATTGGAAAATGTTTTGACACTAGCTTAATTAAATGTTAGGTAATTAATTGGATTTAAGTTTTCGACAGTGATGCTAAGAATGAACCAACCGAACATTCTGTTATAAATTTTATAAAGGACTGATCACCCGATATTTAATTGGGCGGGGTGTCACAGTGTTCTAGTGAATTTGACTTCGGGTTAGTGTTTGGATAGGCATACGAATTCGCATTAATTACTCGTTGGAGATCAAATACTAATGTTAACTAGTGATGTGTTAATTTAGTTGATAAGCATTTCGTAGTGGTAAATTTAAGGTTATGTATCATAGATAGCGGCGTGATTTATGATTCCTCGATAATAGACTCCTTGGTGATAGGTGTGATGCTCGTGAAATAAGTCGTGGGCTATTTCCCTAGTATGTAATATTAGGAATATAATACGATGTTAGTATTATTGGTATTGGAGATTACCATCTTGGGAAATTATATGTTTATGATTATAGCTGATTGTTATGATGGGCACTTTGGTTGGCTCGATCGAAGTTCCTTTCTAAGTCATTGTGGATGATAGGATTTTATCATGTGGGGACGACTCTTGCACTTCGTCGTGTATGCTGTTTTAGAGAAATGACTGAGTTTGATGTCGTTGTCCATAAAGCCTTGGAAAATGGTTGTGTTTAGGTTTGTCTACATGAAGATAGATCATTAATGATTGTTGTACAAATAAGTCATATTGACTTGTGGCAATTCCTTGGAGTTAGAGCCATGATTTGTAAGCCCGTGTCTTGATATGACTTTTAAGGGTAGTGTCATAAATAAGTTGATAAGTACTAGGTTATGCACTTGGGAGAACTTAGAGTACCTTGATGTTGCATCGATGTTTAAGGAATAACACTTGGAATGGAGTATTAGGCTTGATCACATCATCTGCATATGCTACCTGTAAGATTGGAAGTGTCCACGTCGAGCGACATTATAATTATGATATTTTAGATTACACAGGACGTCGCTAAGGTTGTAGAAGTGGTTTGTGAATTAAGTGTTCGAAACTGTATAAGTGTTGTGTTTCACTAGATGGGGGTGATCTCGGGAATTGAAGTCATACATCGCGTATCAAAATTATGGAAACCTAAGTACAATGGATCAATTATCCATGCCAAGCGATGAGAGGAGTAATCTTGTGAGAATTTAGCACAGTTCGTACTTATAAAAAGGTAGGATAAATAGCATTGGTCCTAAGGAGGTAAGCCTCGCATTTCAGTTTCCCAAGAGTATTGGTTCATACTTCGTTATTTGATAAGGATGGAAAAATTTGCGATTAGAAATCATGGGGTTAGCCAGTGTACATTGTGGGTTCATCTTTCGTGTGATACGGTTCTTTGCCTAAATTCAATTATTTTATTTTGGCTTGGTAGTCGCTTGATTCATTGCAATTCCTTGTGTCTTCTTTGATCTCGATAATGGGAAGTTTTTGTTCAATTGTGATTCGGGTGTAGTGCTGCATTAGCTCAATAGTGGTGTGGGTAAGGCTGTTCGTGGCTGATACAATCACGAAAAACAAGTGTGCTCTTAATTGAAAGCACCCTTATTTTTCACTAACTTGTGTGTGCGCGTGGTCTTGCAATTTGTTGCATGTAGTTTGCATGTGTTATTTGGTTGCCTTAGGTTAACCGTACTATTAGTTAACCGGTAGAACTAGTTATAGCTTGGTATATCTAGTCACGATTTGGTCATAGGTTCAATGTTATGACTCGAGGATACAGTGGGAATCAAAATTTGATGAAACATTAAGAGAGGATGTTGCACCCCATCATGGGTTATGCGGATTAAGGATGATGCCACTCGTATATATTTTGGGTTATGATACCTAGGATGATCCTAGGTTAGTGTGAGGAACTCGTAGGAGGTTACGATCTATTAGGCCAATATGATAAAGTGACTGTCTCATGATTGACAATGTGAATGACTAGTGATGTTAAGTATGTATCAGCCTAGGCTAGGCGTGATTTAGATTTTGAGGAACACAAGTTTGTGAATCCTAACGTAGGATTGATTCGTGATAATGAGTTCATTAATGATGGCATGATGATTGGTGAATATCGACTGTTTTGAGAAATTATTTTGATGCATGAGTTATGCATGCTTCGGGAATGGTAATAAGACCTTAAAGTCCGACATGATTGGGTTAATTTGATGGTAAGTGATGAGAATAAAATATTTAGGTTTAAATTGTAATGTTGAGAATACCTAGTATTGGATGTGGTTTGTTAGATAACCAAATTCTAAGATTGGTGAATTAACAATTTCGAGGAGGAAATTTCCTAAGGAGGGAAGAATGTAATACCCCAACCAAGAAAATAGGTATTGAATAATACTTTGTATATTCCATTAGGAGAAATGATTGGAGACATAATTGCATAAGTGTTTGAGTTGGAATTAGAATTGTACATAAAATGACGCATTGTGCGGTGTAAATAAAAAGAAATTTCTACGTTGCATGGCCCACATGGGTGAACATTTGAGTTCAAATGGTTCTAATTAGCATATTGGTGAAGGACAATTCAAATTAATTGAGGAACATATGAACAACAGATGAAAATAAATGTAATGGATAAATATTGTCGATATGCGACACAAATGGTGGAACATTGCACGATTTTCATAGAGGTCATCGAACGTGATAAAAATAATTTGAACAATTATTTGGGGTCCTAAAAATATGTAAAAAAATATCGTGGGGACAAAACAAGAGAAAATAAATATTTTTGGAATTCATCGATCGATCGAACAGATTTTCCCTTTGGGAATAGATCGATCGATAAATTTTAATCGATCGATCGATTGATCGAAGATGATACTCAACAATCTATCTAAAATGAGGAACATATTTTCCATTTGGTTTATTTTTCTCGAGACTTGTGTTATCCCACTCCCTTCTTCAGACATTATTGTGATGTTTTCTAAGCGATTTGTGTCAACGGGGGAAGGGGGAATTAATTTAACCTTGGGTAATTATAGGGTAAATAGAATTACAAGGGAGAGAGTCTGCCATAGCATTTCCATCAGAATTATCCATTTCTCTCACTCAATTGATCTCCAAATTTGTTTACAGTCATTCCAAACCCTTAGCCACCCTTTACACCATCATAAACCACCTTGAAAACATCATTTCTAGGCCTAAAATCACCTTATTTCACCATGTTAGACCGTAGGAAAAATTATTGGGTTGTATAAGGTGATGTTCTTAGAGATTGGTGGAGGTTTGTAGAGTATTATTGGAGCTTAAAGATTGATTTCATCAAGAAGAAGGAGAGCTTGGTTGGAGTTTTCATGGAGGGATTTTCTTGTAACCCCTTGAGGCCACCTTTAGAGGTGGGGGTTGTTCCTACTACACCAACATTTCAACCACCAATTTAAGGTCTTAGAAGTAGGAAAATCTTACCTTCTTAGAGGTTTAAAGTTTGATGAAAGTTCAGCAAGTTTATTTACATATATTAGACTTAATATATATAAGATATATGTTATTTTGTGACCATGGGTTAATTAGTTTCATTCTCATGATTTTGTACGAAAATAGGTTTCAAAAAGATCATTTAAAATGGGTTTTGAAAATGATACAATTTCATAATATATGTCTCGAACATTTTATGAAATAAAATGTGTTGGAATGATGTTTTAAAGGTAAATAATGTGATTTTATGTAAAGGAATGTATTAGGCTTGTTTAAGCTATTTAATGAAAATAAAGTATGATTTTCTATAGGAATCATGAAGACAAATTAAAAGGATGAACTCTCACTTTAAATGGGTATTTTAAAGATGTCTAAACTCATAATAGAAAGTAGTATGGGTTAATGTGTAAATAAGCAAAATTATAAAGTGTTTACATGAAGTTGTGACTTAAATGTAAATACTGAAAATAAGGAAGGCTAGATGTGTAGATAATGCCTTAATGGGTATTTTTCAAGTATATAAGACTCATGTAGAAAGTAAATGGGTTCATTGCGCAAATATGTAAAAAAAGGTTTTTTTTTACAAAACGTTGGGGTATAAAAATAAATAGTGAGAATCAACTAGTCCTACTTTGTAAATAATGTTAAAATGCGTGTAATGAGGTAAATGATAGTAAAAGTTTGAAAGCATGTGTAAATATGTGAAAAGTAATGTTTTACATGAAGTTACGATGTAAAAGTTAATAATGAAAGTAAAGGGGTTCAAACGTGAAAATAACGGTAAGATCAGTGTTAAGATGCAAATTCTCATAATTAAAGTGTGTATTTCAAATGTGTGAAAAATGGGACTTCAATGTGTAAAAAGATGTTATTTTATATATTAAAGGTGCTAGAATGATAAGCGTGAAGGTGGGGTAAATTGTGAAATTAAACAAGTGTTAAAAATTGACTAAAAGTTTTTTAAATGACAAGTTAGAAACTTAATAACCATTCTTTGGGAGAAACACTTGTTGAAGGACCAAAATGCAAGTTTCGGTAAATAAAGGGTAAAATGGTAATTTGCTTAAAGTGGAACATTTTTATGGAATAAAAATGTTGATAATTTTTTTTACACTAGTGTGAGTGAAAAAGACATAAGTCCTAAGACGTAAATGATTTTGGCATAAAATCAACGTTGTGTGTGATAAAAATGACTAAAAAGGAATGAAATGATTTTCCAAGTGTATAATGGAAAAACGGACGGTTAAGTCCGAGATTTTGTCTTCGGCCCATAAAAGAGGATAAATGTGAATTAATGTGAGCATTGGTATAATGTTAAAACACATTGAAAATATAAAAGAATACTCAAATGATGTCGAAGATAATTAAGAAGGGCGCGACGTCCCTAGTGGTGAAAGACCCCAAGCCCACTGCGCAGTTTAGCATATGGCGACTGGAGTTCGACGGTGTAGATCCCATGAAGTCTAGGGATATTGGAGGATTTCGAGGAAAAGATAATGATAATAAATGGGCTATAATATGGAAATAACCTAACTTTTAAGAAAGATAAATGTTCCGTTTTGTGTATAATATGGGCAAGTAAATTGAATAATGATTAACGTCCATATGGCAATGAAGATGATTAAATGGGTAAATAATCAACCTAATGAGGTTTAAACCCATGACAACACAAGTGCATGTATTGTATAAGACTTTCAACAAAATTGAGTATTTGGTAACAAAGTGTGCGAGTGTTGAAAGAAGATTTTAAGGAATGATTAAACAACCCCGGTGTGAGTTAATAAATGTTATTAAAGTAATGAAAGGTTTTCCCAACAATTGTAAATTGTTGCTAGTTTTAAGTATGAAGATACAAAATGACAATTTTTTAAAGACAAGGAGAATAAATGGTATCAAATAACATTTTTGGAATAAAAACGGTTTAATACATTGGGACATGTATTTTTCGAAAGTATATATGTAGATATATACTTATTTTCACATGCATGCAGTTGAACTTGTGAGTATCCTTTTTGTCGTTCATTTTTATATTGTATATTTATATAGTTCCCAATGAGCATTCTGCTAACTCCCTTCTCTTTATTACGACAGGTCGTATGCGGTTAGGTATTTTGAGAGCATTATACAGGTAAGTATTTATTTGCTTTACGTTAGAAACTCTATTTACTTGGCCATGGGGGAAACTTCCCTTGGGTCCTGCACATAGTGTGATATAAATTGGAATTGCATGCTAAGCAGTTGTAGCATTAATTAATGATAAAATTGGATTAGCAACAGTATTTAGGTTTTTGCATTACACTCTACACTTAACGTGCGAGCCGGATCGGGTTAATCCTTAAATAACCCTTAAATATGGGTCGGGGCGTTACACTTCCTTTTATTTTATTTTATTTTATTTTATTTTGGAATATAGCATATTAGGGAGGTGTCGAGAGGACAAGAGTCCCAACTATGTTGTCACTCTTAAGCCAATGGAGGCTACCCAAACCTGAATTTTATTAATAAATAAAATTAAGAATACAATGAAGCGATTATAGAAGAACCCAAAGAATAGTAAAATTCCTAACTAAATCTATAATTGGGCAACCCTAAAACAAAGAATTTATTCCTATGGCTTTGGGACTTGGGTTCCTGTAGAGATGGAAAATATAAAACAAAGAAAAGAACAGAGATAATTTTTTTTCTTCTTTCTTTGCCAACGTAGAAAGGGTTTATTGGGTAGACTAAAGACACACCTACGGATTTTTGTTAGAGAATAAGGAATATGGTGACAACAGTTCCCTGTAATTTTTTTTGTCTTGCTCCATGTACTGTCTTAGACATCGAAAGCAATCCTCAAGCAATAACAGGGGGATGCTACACATCAAGTTCATAATCCTAATAAGCAATTTAAAAATCATAAAAATATAAACTCAATGGATTCATTCTAAAAAAAACTTTACACTTAAAGTTCAAATCGACAACCAAAACAAACCAATGCTACTAATAAAAGTTCATTTCAATTCAGGAACAACTATTAAAAAAATTCTGACTAACCACAAAGTAAACAAAAGTTCCCTAACTTTTTTATGTCAATTAGACTCCAATAAACAACAAATCCAGTGGTCAATAATTCAAGGGTTTAATTTGTGAATTGAGTAAAGGCAGGACTTTAGGAGGTGTTTAGGCTGGATAGGGTTTAAAATCGTTTGTTTTTTTCTATATTTGAAACAAAGTTAGACATCATTATTCGAACCCTCTCTTCGACAACCCATCTATCATATCCTTACTTCCTCTCTATGACACCCTTGTTATCGTTCTCTTAGGACACTAAATGAATCGTTGACGTCACTGAAATATAATTAAATGATTGTGATAATAATTTAAATATAGTCAGATTAAATAAGATAAATGAATTAAACAAAAATCATTTTTTTAGTATAAAACAAACAAATAAAACCTTGTTGAGTTGTGTTTATGACGTCATACCTGTGGGTTGTGGCATAAAGTCACTCAATAAAAAACAAAGCCTTTCGTTGTTGAGTAATTCTGTAAAATCAAATAAACAAATTTGAGGTATGGGATAGACCGACAAAGAGAAAATGAGATTTAACCAAGGAATCTATTCAAAGGTGGATTAACAATTTTTTATGGAAGCAATTATAATCCACTTTTGAGGTTAATATTTAATCATTTTGATTCAATTCGAGCGAGTATCCATTATGGTGGTTGAATTGAATTTTTGAATCCAGGGGCACTGTAAAATGTTTGGTCATTGAGTATCTCAGAGTCACATCTATGGTGTATACTGAAGCTAACATTAGAGTCAGACATACATTTAATTAAATTGCAAGTGAATCATGATTCCCTTCGATGCTCGATTCGATTGAGATGAGCATTTGAAGTTCTACCCACATTCCAACTCTATGGGGATGAAATTGGAGTCACATCAACGAATTGAATCATGTCATATGATGCTTATAGCACCTTGTATTATTCTGACAACTTGAACATATTGTTAAGGGAAAATTTTAAAAAAATCTCTGAATTGTGCAGTTTTTGCAAGATCCCCTAAACTACTTTTAAGGGAAAAGATCCTCTTGAACTATGCATTACATTGCCTAAATCCCCTTTTATGGATTTTTAGTGATTTTTTAAGTGACATAGGGGGGTTGGAATATAATGAATAGTTCAGGGGGATTTCTTGCCAAAACTGCGTAGTTTAGTGATTTTTTTACACGCTTCATCCAATTTCTAATTATCTATAAGGGACTTTTCTCTCGTGACCTTACTCATAGATACAGGGTTGCCTGTCGAATGTACTAATTTTATTTAACACCCTTGTTTGACTCTTGTTTTGTCAATTTATAAGCATATAGTGAAACAACTTATGTTCCTTTATTGTTTTGAATCAATATAATTTCAATTATACAAAAACAATCACTTCTAAATTGTACATTCTTTGAACAAGTTAAAGTACTCACACTTTGTCAATCAAGAAATAATGATAGACTAGACGGTAATCAAAAAGTCATAATAATTCCCTTTCAATTTGAATTCTTCCTTTGCGGTTTCTTTAAATTACTACTTTAACTTGCACAATAGACAATTACCAACACCTCACTCTTTCCCTCTCTTTCATATTTTAACTTTTTGATGTTATAATGTCTTAATTTTTAATTTATCTTGTAAAAGCATAAGAAAATTCCCAAGAAAAAGAATATAGATCATATGGTTCAATTATGATGGAGAGATTAAAGGGGCTGAAGAAGGGTGAATTGATCACGTGTTTCAAGTATGTTCTTATACCTTTTATGTGACAACATATGGATGGTCAATTAATATTGTTTCAAGACAAACATGGTACCTATTAGGAGGTTTTATTAACACCTCAATAGGTTTAGGAGGTGTGGTCAACTCCTCACTATAATTAGCAGTAATTTGAGGAGTTTATGTAAGTTCGGGAGGGATACTTATGGACTTTATTCGTACAACATGATGTAAACCATGATTGATGATATAAATAGAAGATAGTGGTGTTAGATTCTCTAACATGCATTATTTATAGAGTTCCATATTCTCTTATATTGGTATCATTTTCCCATCTTCCTCCAATCTCTAGTTTACACATCTATATGTAACACCCCTTATTTTTTAGCATTTTAAATTAGACGCGTGCACGTAATTTAATTAAATTGAGAAATAAAGTAAATTAAATAAATATTAATTAGCCAATAAAATAATTAATATAATGTCAAATTATATTTACTTGTGTGATAATTAAATGAAAATATGTTATTTAAATTATGTCGTAAGTGAGTAAAATCGACGGGTTTAACGACATCTCATTCGGGATGCGCGCATAGGATCGTGTTGGGAATGAGATGGAAAATTAATGTTAGATAACTCAGATTGTGAATTCGAGTGCGCCGATGATCCGAAATGGGTCAAGATAGTCAGGAATAGGTACTCGGGGTTGTAATTGGGTATCGGGGGCTTTTTAGGGTAAATGAGACCTTTAAAGGGTATTCAGGTCATTTTACACATTGGGCCAAACTTAATTTTGGGATTAATGATGTTTAGGGTTATATTTATGGAAGGTGTATGGAGTGGGAACAAATTCCACCATACAAGAAACCTAGGCTTTAAGAGAGGATATAAAAAGAAGGAAAAATCTAAAAAAAGTTAAGAGAAATGATTCGGGAGGGGAATCAAATCATTCCGGGCATAAGACCATTACGTAAAGAGGAACTCAATGGGAAGAATTCAGAATATCATCAATTATAAGGCAAGTTTTTATCTTGCTATAATTACTTTTGCGATTTCAATCGTTCATGTATAAATTTGGTGTAGAAACACCCAAATTTTTGAGTGGGATTAACGAGATTTCTATAAATGAATTGACCGAAAAAGGGGACTCGATTATGAACACATGTTGACTCTGATGTGATTGAAAGTATAAAGATGATATCGGAATCATAAAGATGAAATCTTGGATGATCAAACCAATAATTAATGATATTTGGAATTAGGGTGAAACTATGTTTAATTCTTGATGAAAGATTGATAATCCTAACGATTTAAATGTTTTGAGTTGATTTGTGAATGGAAATGTGTGTTATTACTTTTTGGATTGATGTAGAACTCATGTTTAGGGTTTGGTTGAATTTGGGGACTCATATGGTTGAGGGGAAGGTGATGAATCCCGTCAAAATTAGGTGTGTTGCCCAGATGAACCAAACTGGTTCGCTGGGGGGAGTAAATTGGTTCGCCCACCGAATCGGTTCGGCCAGCCAGGCAAATTGGTTCAGTCAGCTTGGTTGCCTCCCCTTTTTTGTGTAGTTTTTCTTGGACCATTGAGGGTTTGTCTCGGTTTACGATGTCTAATAGGGGTGATAACTTATGGGAATACACAATTGAAGATATAAAAGCACCTTTGGTTAGACGGGGATTAAATTCGAGTAAGAGATTTTGGGTGTATTAGGGTGAATAACACTTGGGTATTGATTATTGAAATCGGGTTGGGATTTTGGCAAGAGTTAGGCTACAGGCTTGAGTAGAATAGCATGGTGGCCAAAAAGATGATATAAAAACATTTATATAAGTAAGTGAATACTTGATAAATCGCGAGTCAGGATAGACTCAGGATTTGTGGGCTAATGCAGCGAGGGATGTACGCATGATTATCCGGCTATATATATATATATATATATGAGAGCGGATCTCATGAGGACCTCTGTTTGCATACCGCTGGCGCGGACCAATTTTGATAAAATAGTAAAAACAATATTTTTGAGCTAATTTTTTTTATATAGTTTTTAAACATTTCAGTAGGGCCATATAAAAAAAATCAGCTCAAAATGAATTTTTTTACTATTTTAAAAAAATCGGTCAAACTTTGTCAATTTTTATCCGCTTTAAAATAACTTAAAAATTGACAAAGTTTGACCGATTTTTTTAAAATAGCAAAAAAATTCATTTTCAGTTGATTATTTTTTTATGGTCCTATTGAAATGTTTAAAAATCATAAAAAAAAATCAGTCCAAAAATATTTTTTTTACTATTTTTAAAAAATGGTCCTCATTCAGGGTCCTCAAACTGGGTCCTCACTTGATCCTTTCCCTATATATATATATATATATATATATATATATATATATATATATATATATATATATATATATATATATATATGTGTGTGTGTGTGTGTGTGTGTGTGTGTGTGTGTGTGTGTGTGTGTGAGAGAGAGAGAGAGAGAGAGAGAGAGAGAGAGAGAGAGAGAGATTGATATACGTGAACATACCTACTCTAGGGACGCTATCGTTGGAGGTTATCCGTAGTGGGTTGTCCACCCTGGCATGACCAACATGTGTTAGGTCATTTCCCCAGGTCATAACTCTGTTGCATGACCACTGTATGTGAGTTTAGAGTCCAGTGTGGTAATGTGGTATGGTTATGACCCATGAATGTATGTCTATGGCAACCTCCAGTTATGTGCTTATGATTTGGGATCGGTGGTGAGATTCCAACCCGGTGGCTCAGGAGTGTTATGTGACATACATCTCGGGATACTATGTATATACATATAAAAGGGTGTTATATGTATATGTATGACAAAATTTATGTGTGAATGTTGAAATTATAACTAGTGTACAATTATGTTAATTTTTAAATGATAAGATTATAAATACGAATGATAATGTTATATCTTATGTGATAGCTAAGTAAGAACAAACAAAGTCTAATATGTGCAACATGGTTGAGCTAGAGGTTTAGTGTATGGGCTACATTAAGTGACTTGACTAGTTAGGCGGGGTATCATAACTAGGAAATTGAAATACATTCGTTAGGTGCGCACTATAGATGAGGGGAAAGGATAATCTCATGCGAATGTGACACCAGATGAACATGAATAATTTTGTTGCATATTCATTATTTCATTTTAAATACTTGCAAATATTTTTAAAAATGGTTTTGGGCTCTCACTCATATTAAAAATCCTTTTTCATAACCTTTTAGATGTTTAGCTATAGGGACACCAGTCTTAGCTATCCTTCCAGTCAGACGATGATGCAGCAGCAGTGGATGCCTGCAGGGTTCAACTAGATACTTTTATCCTTGCTATCTTGATAGGATGTTATTTCAGTTTCTTTTACTTTTGGCATATCGCCCATTATTGGAGAACTTCTCTTTTTTGCTTTAATATTTTATTTCCTTTTCAATTGGATGATTGTATTTGGAATTATCGGGAGTTATTCGGTAATTTTATTTATTTCACGTCATCAATATTCATTTTATTCTTGTGGTAAATGTTTATTTGAATGTTGGTATGGTTATTTAAATGAATGAATGTTTTAATAAGGCAAATTAATAAGTTTTTATAATTCCACAACAGGCTTAATTGGTTATTAGTAAAAAAATTGGTTTTCGACAGTGATGTTAAGAATGAAGTAGACTGAGATGCCTGTGTTATTTTAGTAGAGGATTTGTCACCCATTATTAGAATAGGCAGGGTGTCACAGATTGTCTCAGAGCATCAGGTTCTGGTGTCATTAGGATCTATGTGACTTATTAGATTTCCAACGTAGTGTCCTTTGATAGAGCCCTATGATTAGGACCATTGCATTCATATTTATGCATTTACGTTCTTCTACTACTGTGATACATTTTACTTACTGATTCGATTTGGTTTCAGATGACAAACATGAGAGGACGACCCGCTAGGGCCGCCAGGAGGGCCACTGGATGAGAGTCTCAATCGGAGCCATGGATAGCTCAAGGGACGGTGATAGCTGCCGAGGTTACCACTATAGTTTCATAAGCGGTTAGTGCCAAAATGACTACCATGGCACAGTAGTTCCCTTGGACCCAACCATAGCAGCCGGTGGCACCAGTCTTCCAGGCCCACCTAGCACCGTTAGTGTGGGAGAGAGATAGACTGGCCTTCCAAAAAGGCCATCTGCCAGAGTTTCGGGGCAATGTAGATGTTGTTGCTGCCAGTCAGTGGAAGAAGGATATACATCACCATCTCTGTATTGTTGAGTGTAGCGACACTAAAAAAAATATTTCGGCAATTTTTTAAGCTTGTAGGATAAGCAGTACACTAGTGAGAGTCAGTCACAACATCTGAGGAGAGGGATACCATAACTATCAGAGAGTTTTGTTTGCGGTTCGACCACAAATTCTTTCCATTCTCTATTCAGACAAAGATGCAGAGGAAGTTTCTAGACTTATCATAGGAAGGACGGACATTGGTAAATTATGAGGATGAATTCACGCATTTGATGAACTTTGTGCCTGACATGGTGAATATAGATGAGAAAAAGATGTTGAAGTTCACTGATGTACTCACCTGGAGGATTTGACAACACTTATTGGGTAATCCGGCATTGAAGACTTATACTGATGTCATCAATGTCGCACTTCTTTACTGCCAGGGTCACCATTTCCATCTGAAGGGAGCCAAGAGAGTTGGAGAGTCTTGCTAGCATGGCAAGACTAGAGGTAATAGTGCTAGTGGGGCACCGCAACAGCAGCCGAGCAGACACCATGAGCCGGATACCCAGCAGGGGGATCAATCTAAGAGATTCATATGAGGGGAGTTCTGACCAGGTGATGGGTTATTTTGACAGATCCATTAAGGCTAGCAACAACGTACTCCTCAATGCCAGTAGGGCCAAAGGAATAATGGTGGTAGCCATCAGGGTCGAGGCCACCAGGGCAAGAGACCAAGACAACCCCGACATGGCCAGCAGGGCCAGAGGTAGGGGATTTCATGGGCATATGTTTTTTTTGTGGGGATCAGGTCCACATGTGGTGAGCTTATCCGCAGAGGGCCAGAGGACAGCAGCAAGGTGTCCGGTAGGCACCACGGGCACCATTATTACCTGTAGCACCACCAGCTCCAACGACCCCACCTCAGAAGGGACAGTTACTATATGGACGTGTCTATAACGTCCAGAATACTATAATTCCATAGGCTCCGCCAAGTATTTACGGTACGTTTCCTATCCATGAGCATATGGGTCAAGTTTTATTTGACACGGGGCGTCACACTCATTAGAGGCAACCAATAATATTATTATGTGTGTGGATTTTCCGTTAGGTAGTGGGGCCCTTATCCATTCTATTTCTAGAGGGGTGGGTATAGATATATGGAGATTATGCTTAACCACTGATTTACTCGTGTTGGACATGATTGGGTATGATGTCATTCTTGGCATGGACTGGTTGGCAGGATATTGAGAGATGGTGGATTGTTTTGGTAGGACCACTATGTTCGCCATTCCAAGGCAGGAGATGTTTTTGGTGGCGATGCCTTTTCTCGAGGGAGGGTCGAGCACGCATCTTTATTATATTGAGGAGGAGTCCTCATAGGGATTTATTATCTCATTAGACTCGATCCCAGCGGTGAGAACTTTTCAGATGTTTTCCAGGAGATATAGGGGTTATATTCGAGTCGAGAGATTGAGTTTGTTATTGATTTAGCATCGGGGACTAGGCCGATAGCACGCGTGCCTTATCACATGGCCCTAGTGGAGATGCAAGAGTTTAGGTATCAGATTCAATATCTCTTGAGGTGGGGGTTTATTCTCCGGAGTACATAGACGTGGGGTGCTACCGTATTGTTTATAAAGAAGAAGTATGGGTTACTCAGACTATGCATTGATTACAAAGAGTTGAACAAGGTCACAATCTGGAAAAAATACATGTTGACTTATATCGATGACATGTTTGACCAATTAAAAGGATCAACTTAATTCTTGTAGATAAAATTTAGATTTGGGTACCATAAGCTACGCATCAGAGAGATGGATGTCCCTAAGACCGCATTCGTGATGTGTTGTGGTTCGTGTGAGTTCAAGGTTATGCCATTTGGGCTAAGCAACACACCAGTTGTATTCATGGACCTTATGAACAGGGTATTCAGAGATTTCTTATACTTGGTAATTATTATTTTCATGGACGACATTTTGTTATATTCTTGAATAGAGGGCGAGCACGCATAACACTTGCGTATGGTTCTCCAGACTTTACGAGACCATCAGTCGTATGCCAACTTCAAGAAATTTGGGTTCTCGTTACAAAGGTACAGTTTTTGGATCACATTATGTCAGACATAGGCATTTCAGTGGACCCGAGTAAGGTAGCAGCGGTGAGGGAGTGGGGTCAGTCCATGACACCAACGAAAATTCTTAGCTTTTGGGGATTGGCGGGTTACTATCATCTATTTATTAAGGGCATTGACGAATCTGACTCACAAAGGGGTTCCATTTATGTGGGATGACCATTATGAG
Source organism: Sambucus nigra (assembly GCA_949130495.1). Lineage (NCBI taxonomy): Eukaryota > Viridiplantae > Streptophyta > Magnoliopsida > Dipsacales > Adoxaceae > Sambucus > Sambucus nigra. The sequence goes on along the minus strand of OX422220.1, from coordinate 9,547,119 downwards.
TTCGCATTTAATGAGTTAAAGGACAAATTGACGTCAACACCAGTGCTTGTACTGCCTAGGGGAGGAGTGGAGTACTTTGTTTTTATAGTTGCATCCTTATTAGGACTTGGGGGTGTATTGCAGCAAGAGGATCATTCTATAGATTACATGTCTCGTAAGTTTAAGCCTCATGAGAGGAACTACCCCACGCACGATCTAGAGCTTGTAGCGGTAGTTTTTTCTTTGAGGATATGGAGGAACTATCTCCTAAGGGAGAAATTCAGTCTATTCACAAATCATAAGTCACCGCAGTATTTATTTACACAGAAAGATCTAGACATGAGTCAGTGTAGGTGGCTCAAGTTCGTGAAAGACTATCAGTTTGACATCCAATACCCTGTGGGGAAGGCCAACGTGGTGGCAAACGCGTTGAGACGATGGCCTATAGGGGAGTTAACAGAGGTCAGGAAAGCAAAGTGGAGTGAACTTCGATAGGATGACGTAGTGTCCAGGGCATATATGGCAGTTTTAACTATCACACTCAAGATCATTATGAGGGTTGTGAAGGCACAGGCAGGGGATCAATTTTATCAGGACAAGTTACATTAATTACTAACAGAGGGAGCAGAGTCTTGCTTGATCTGTTCAGAGGGAGTTTTATGCTTTAATAGGAGACTCATAGTCCCAGAAGAGGGGTACCTATGATATGCAGTGATGATAGAGTCTCATGAGTCATGATTTTTTATTCATTTCGGTGAGCATAAAATGTACCAATATACGAGGAGACAGTATTAGTGGTATAGGATGAAGCGAAAGATTATTGAGTTTGTCTCGAAGTGCACCATGTGACACCCCGACTAATTAAATACCGGGTAGCTACTCCTTTATTAGATTAATACAAAATGTCAAGTTAGTTCTGTTAATAGCATCACTGTCGAAAACATTTTAATAATTACTAACCACCTAGTATTTAAAAAGTAAGTTGCCAATTTTTTTTAAATTAAGTCTGATTAACATGCAATAAAAGAATGATGGAAGAACAACATAATCCATTCACCATAATGAAGTAATGAAATAACCAACAAATATTAATAAGAAGTCCGGAGGAAACTCCTCACAACAATCCCACAACTGAAAATAATATGACAAGTCTGAATCCTGAATTAATTACATGCCAGAAGTCTGAATAACTGAAGTAACTGAAATGTCTCTAAAAGAAATGGGCAACATGCCCTACAACTGATAAATGCTGAATATAGAGTCAAGATAGATGAAGCGTCTACAAGAAAAGTCTTGTAACTTCCACAAACAGCTACAGCTCGTCACCTGAATGAGAATCCTATGCATGGTGTCCTTGTGGCTGGGCACCTAAAATGGTTTTTACAAAAATAGATTTGAAAGCAAATGGGTCAGAGCCCGAAAGTGGAAATCATTTTAAAAACAACAAGTGTTTTAATAACATTAAAACATTAAATGCAAAATACATGTTAGGACGTGCACTCACATGAAATTCTCACCTCTCGACTACATGTGCACTCCTAATGTACCGTACCCATCTAACTAACATACATATCTAACCAAACCGTAATAAGTTCTACCCCTTACTACTCGATTCACATATTACATTCTAGCGTTATCAATTGAATAGAGGGCTTTACATAAACTCAGATTCTCAATTTGTAATACAATTCACTATCGGTTAACCCGTTATGTTTTCTCAAAACATTACCATAATTATATTCACAAAACCAACATGAAAGTTCCCATTAATTAAGTGTATATTATTCACGTCATAAATATACAATACAAGCACCCCGAGACTAGGCTGCGGTGCACACATACTCTGCTATTCATCTCGGTACATCACGTACATAAGGATCACGCATTCCGAATCTCTCAGGAATCGTTCTCAGATAACAACAATCACAAACAATGGAGGCGAACACAGTCACATCACATGGGTCACGCACATATCTACGCTCCCACGATCAGCAGACTTATTAACATCCCAATAAGTCCTTCTCTGACCTATGTTCTCGAGGTACCAGTCTAAATCCGGGCAACACAAGGATTAGAGGGCCCTAAGCGAACGTAAACCTCCCGTGATAGCAAGTATGGTAGGTATGTCATACACATAAAATCATATACATATACTAAGTATGCACACATCTTATTAATCACCATAATTTATTTGGTACACTGCTCATTCTTATACCAACTTATAATGTTACACAGTTACATATTCCCGGTTAACATAATTATTCACGCCGTTAATTGTTCTCACGTCGTAATAGACACTCACGTCCTAATCCATAATCTCCATTTGGTTCAAATCACACACCTATGTTTTACTCCTCATTATACCCTAAATATCCCAAAATATATCAACTAGTCCTCAAGAGATGTCATCCCTGCATTTACACAAGGTTATGGGACACTCGGGATCAAAACAGGCTAAAAAGCCTAAACTGTCAACTCGTTAGAAGTCTCGTTCGAACGAGGTTGTTCGAACGAGGTGGGCCTTCTAACGAGATCTCATTCGAATAAAAGGCTTCGAACGAACCATCCCCTCGTCAGAAGTCAAACTGTCAACTCGTTAGAAGCTCGTTCGAACGAGCTCGTTCGAACGACCTGGGCAGGTCTTCTAACGAGTGGCCAGATTCGAGCCCAGATTTTCCTATATCGTTTTTCCAACTTTTCTTCCTCTCTAATCTCATATACAATTCGTCCCAACATTATTTTAAGGTTTCTAATCCATACCAAACAATCATAGGTCATAATTAAACAATTATATAGGGCCAATTCTTCCTAAACAACATTGAATAATCAAATCCCTTCATTTATCCCCAAATCATATGAACATGAACCCTAAAATTTTAAAGCCACCAATGGGTATAATTAAATCCGTTTTTGTTTCATCCAAAATGTATTATCATCAGATTAATCACCTACATACAGTTCTACATGCAAATCCTCATCAAAATACAAGTTTCTAATTCCAAATTAATGGGTTTTCATAAATCTCCCAAAAATAATACAAATTTACAATTTCCTACACATGGAAGAAGCATTCTCTGTAATTAACAAAATTAAACCACTTGCCTTTGATATATCTCTGAATTTGATGATGAATCGATGAGTTTCTCTCTCTCTCTCTGCAGAATTCTCCTCTCTCTCTCTCTCTCTCTCTTTCTCCAAGCTCTTCTCACAAGATGACAATGGAGGTGGGGTTGGTTTTTGGCAACTTAAAACTAGTTCCTTAACTTATCCCGTAGCCCATTAAGTCCCTTAGTGTAGTTAGTGGGTTTAGTGGATAAAGAATAGGTCAGATTTTTATTTCTAATTTTTGTGGGTTTTAATTCCCAAATTTCCGAAATTACCAAAATGCCCTTATACGTTGCCGGCATGGCCTAAAAATGCCCCGGGACCCAAACTAAACCCCCGGCTAGTGTTTTCTGACTATCTCGACCCTTACGGACGCGTTGGCGCACTCAAAACGACCATACGGTTAATAGAATTAAAATTCACTTTTATAATTAAAATAATTATATTCCTGACGCGACTGTCACACACGTCTCAACAAAATTTCCAAATTGCCGTATTTCAATCTCCCGACAAATTTCATAATTAAATTTTCATATATAGCCATATATACTCATTATAATCAAATAACAACTCACATCTCGTTAGTATATTATCCGGATTAATTTCCAATTAATTCACGTTTAATTTAATTAATCCCAAAAATAAATATCACGAAAATACGGGGTATTACATACTTCCCCCCTAATAACTGAATTTCATACCGAAATTCGGAACTAGAAAGTACCTGGTAAGAATAACTCCGGATAACGTTCGCGCATCTCATCTTCGCGCTCCCAGGTGGACTCCTCGACATTATGATGTCGCCACTGAACACGCACTAACGGAACTATCTTTGACCGCAGTTTCCGCTCACTTCGGTCCAAAATAGCAATCGACCCCTCCTCGTAAGAGCTATCAGGCTGGAGATCGATGTCCTCCAAGGCAATGTGTGAATGAGCCAAATCGTCTCTAAGATATTTCCTTAGCGAGGAAACAGAAACACATTGTGAATCCGATGCAAATGCTCCGGTAACCCAAGTCTATACGCAATCGGCCCAATCCGCTCGATGATAGGGAATGGCCCCACGTATCTCGGTGCCAACTTCCCTTTCTTCCCGAAACGAATAATCCCCTTCATAGGAGATACTCTGAGCAAAACCTAGTCCCCCACTTGGAACTCTCTGAAGAACCTCTTCGCATAAGCATAGCTCTTCTGCCGATCCTGAGCTACCCGAATGCGACTTCGAATCAATTCTATCCTCGTCGAAGTATCCTGAATCACTTCCGGCCCAAGTAGTTTGTTGTCCCCCACCTCCAACCAACATGTTGGGGAACGACAAGGTCTACCGTACAACGCCTCAAATGGAGCCATGCCAATGGTGAACTGGTAAGAGTTGTTGTAAGAAAACTCCACTAGTGGAGGTACTGCTCCCATCCACCCTCGAAATCAATGATGCACATACGCAACATGTCCTCCAACATCTGATTTGTACGCTCGGTCTGCCCATCGGTTTGCGGGTGATACGCCGTACTCAACCGCAATTCCGTGCCCATGGCCTCCTGAAAACTCTCCCAAAATCGTGAAACAAATATCTTGTCTCGGTCAGACACGATATTTAGGGGCACACCGTGAAGTCTCACTATCTCTGAAATAAAGAGCTGGGCATACTGTCCCGTAGTGTAGTCTGTCCTTACGGGTAGAAAATGAGCGACTTTGGACAACCTGTCCACAATTACCCAAATGGAGTCGTGACCTCTCTGTGACGTAGTCAACACCGTGATAAAATCCATGGATATGCTCTCCCACATCCACATCGGGACCTCCAGTGGCTGTAGAAGTCCTTCCGGTCTCTGATGATCCACTTTTACTAGCTGACCAGTGGCGCATTTAGAAACAAACACGGCAATATCTCTCTTCATCCCGCTCCACCAATACTGACGTCTCATATCTTGGTACATTTTGTCCCCACCGGGATGTACCGCGAACCGTGAGCCGTGCGACTCTGCCATCACCTCGTGTCGCAATTCCTCCCCTTTCGAAACTCCCAGTCTGTCGTTGAATCGTAATCCCCCGTCTGAGCTAACGGTATAGGACTCGGCTCCCTCTGATAGTAATCAAGCTATCTGCTCCTAACAGAACGAGTCATCTGCCTGTGCCTTTACCACTCTCGTGACAATCTGTGGTGTAACCGTCATTACTGACATGAATGAATGAGCCACTGCATCCTGGTGTCCCAACTCCTTCCATTTGGCTTTCCACACCCCTGCCACCTCATCTACTGGCCTACGGCTCAACGCGTCTGCTACCACGTTAGCCTTCCCCGGGTGGTATTGGATATCAAACTGATAATCCTTCACGAACTCAAGCCACCTCCTTTGCCGCATATTCAACTCCTTCTGCGTGAATAGGTACTATAGGGACTTGTGGTCCGTGAACAATCGAAACTTCTCCCCCAAAAGGTAATGTCTCCAAATCCGAAGGGCAAATACCACTCTTGCCAACTCCAAGTCATGAGTGGGGTAATTATTCTCGTGAGGCTTTAGCTTACGGGAAGCATAAGCTATGGCCTGACTCTCCGTCTGCAATACACCTCCAAGTCCTTGGAAGGACGCATCGGTGTAGACTAGATACTCAACTCCCGGTCTCGGTAATGCTAACACAGGTGCTGAGGTCAACTTGTCCTTCAACTCATCAAATGCCAACTGACAGGCATCACTCCAAATGAACGGCACACCTTTACGAGTCAGATATGTCAAAGGACCTGCTATCTTGGAGGAACCCCGAATAAACCTCCTGTAGTATCCTGCTAGTCCCAAGAAACTACGAATCTCAGTCGGTGTTGTGGGCTGTCCCCACTCCCTTACCGCGGATACCTTCCCCGGATCAACAGATATCCCCCGGTCGGAAATAATGTGTCCCAAAAACTGGACCTCCTTCAGCCAAAACCCGCACTTCTCATACTTTGCATACAACTCATTTCGACGTAGCGTCTGCAAAACCTGCCTCAAATGCTCGGCGTGCTCCTCCTCTGTCTGGGAGTAAACCAGAATATCATCAATGAAGACAATGACGAACTGATCAAGGAACTCTATGAACACCCTATTCATCAAGTCCATAAACACTGCTGGAGCGTTGGTCAAGCCAAAAGGCATAACCCGAAACTCGTAAGAACCATATCTCGTTAAGAACGCAGTCTTTGAGACATTCTCTTCCCTGATACGCAACTGATGGTATCCCGATCGCAAATCAATCTTTGAGAAGAAAGAAGCTCCTCTCAACTGGTCGAATAAGTCATCGATTCGAGGCAACGGATACTTGTTCCGTATCGTGACCTTGTTCAACTCCTGGTAATCCACACACAACCTCAACGATCCATCTCTCTTCTTTACGAACAACACAGGGGCACCCCACAGCGAAGTACTCCTCCGTATAAACCCCTGACCCAACAACTGCTCTATCTGATCTCGTAGCTCTCGCATCTCTGCCGAAGCCATACAGTACGGTGTGCGGGCAATAGGCCGAGTGCCCAGCGTCAAGTCGATCACAAAGTCTATCTCTCTACTCGGAGGTAATCCAGGTATATCCTGAAATACGTCGGCAAACTCTCGAACAACCGGAATCGAATCAAGTGGTATCACCACTTCCTTAGAGGTCTCCTCCTCTATATAGTACAAATGAGTGGACGATCCTCCCTCAGAACGAGGCATCGCCACTAAAAACATCTCCTGCCCGGAATGGCAAAGATAATACTCCTACTGAAACAGTCAATCATGGCTCGGTACGCAACTAGCCAATCCATGCCAATAATGGCATCATACTCGGTCATATCTAATACTAACATATCCGCGGGTAATACCAATATACCAATCTCTATCCCCACTCCCCGGCATATAAAGAAAATAAGTGACCCACTCCCCAATGGTGAGTCTACACACGTCATTGTGCTCTCTGCTGTGGCTAACAACCCTAAGGCTTTCGCAAAATGTGTAGCTATAAAGCAATGAGTTGCCCCCGTATCAAACAAAACCCGACCCATAGTGCCATGGATAGGAAACGTACCCTCAATAGCGGGTGGTGCCTATGGAGCTGCTGCCTGCTGAAGCTGGTATACTCTCCCATACTGCAGTTGCCCCTGCTGAACTGGGACCGCTGGGATGGGTGGCAATGCTGCCATCTATGGTGGCGCCGGGAGGGCGGCAGGAAACACGGGTCTCTGCGGCTCCTGTCGAGCACCCTGCTACTGCTGCGGGGCCCTGCCCCTATCAGGACAGTCCTGGCGTTTATGGCCAGTCTGGCCACAAACGTAACACTTCCCCGGGAAGTTTCTCCCTCTCTGTCCCTGCTGCCCCCGGCCCTGGTGGCCGTTACCGTTCCTCCCCTGGCCCTGCTAAAACTGTTTTTGACCATTCTGACCCTGCTGGTTCTGATGGCCGTTCGGACCCTGATGGCCCTGCTGGAAACCTCCCTATCCGTTCCTGAAATTTCCCGTTCTGAATCTCTTGTGATCCCCCTGCTGGTCACCTTGTCTCTGCCCCTGAACAGATTGTGCCCCACTGGCACCATGTCCTCCAGTCCTGCCCTGGTGGCTGGACTCTCCCGATCTCTTGCCCTCAGCCATGTGAAAGCGGTGATCCTGACAGTGTAACAATGCAGCGTTAACCACATCATAGTAAGTGGCCAACGATAGGTTCCCCAACAAATGCTGACGAATCCTCCAAGTCAACCCGTCTGTAAACTTCTGTATCTTATTCTCCTCTGTCGGTATCACATCCGGAACAATGTTCAGAAGATTAGTGAATTCGGCCTCATACTCGGCCACAGTCCTCCCCTCCTGCTTGAGGTTCATCAACTTCCTTCTCATTTTCGTGTGAACAGCTGACGGAAAATATTTGCGGTCAAACGGCACCAAAAACTTCTGAATAGTGAGAGTATCTCTCTCCTCCACGGTGGTAATAGACTCCCACCATTGCAGTGCAGACCCCACTAGCTTAAAGGTAGCTAGTATCTGCTTTTGGACATCGGTGCACTCATACATCCTCAAGTGTCGCTGAATGTCCTTCCTCCACTGACTAGATACCACAACATCGGAGCTACCAACGAACTCCGGTGGGTGTGCTTTCTGAAAATCATCACGTACACGTTCCCAAGCAGACAAGAATGCATGTGCCTGAACTGGCGCGGCTACTGGCGCCTGAGGTGGTCCTTGCTGAACTACGGCTTGTGCGGCATTTACCGCCTGGGCCACAATGGATGCAACCTCGGCGGCATTCATCGTGCCCTGAACTGGTGCGGGCTGTGGTTCTGGCGTAGCATTCCTGGGAACCCGTTGAGCACGTCGTGGAGGCATATGAAACAAGAATAAAGTCAATAAGTTCGCAGTTATAAACTCAAAATAGCTGAAGAACGTAGCATATACAAAAGAATACAACAGTCCTAAAATATAGGGCTCTACATCAAAGAAAGCTCAGCGAAAACATAATAAGCCTTACAGATCCTAAAGGACACTAGAACCTGATGCTCTGATACCACCTGTGACACCCCGACTAATTAAATACCGGGTAGCAACTCCTTTATTAGATTAATATAAAATGTCAAGTTGGTTCAGTTAATAGCATCACTGTCGAAAACATTTTAATAATTACTAACCACCTAGTATTTAAAAAGTAAGTTGCCAAATTTTTTTAAATTAAGTCTGAGTAACATGCAATAAAAGAATGATGGAAGAACAACATAATCCATTCACCATAATGAAGTAATGAAATAACCAACAAATATTAATAAGAAGTCTGGAGGAAACTCTTCACAACAATCCCACAACTGAAAATAATATGACAAGTCTGAATCCTGAATTAATTACATGCCAGAAGTCTGAATAACTGAAGTAACTGAAATGTCTCTAAAAGAAATGGGCGACATGCCCTACAACTGATAAATGCTGAATATAGAGTCAAGATAGATGAAGCGTCTACAAGAAAAGTCCTGTAACTTCCACAAACATCTACAGCTCGTCACCTGAATGAGAATCCTATGCATGGTGTCCTTGTGGCTGGGCACCTAAAATGGTTTTTACAAAAATAGATTTGAAAGCAAATGGGTCAGAGCCCAAAAGTGGAAATCATTTTAAAAACAACAAGTGTTTTAATAACATTAAAACATTAAATGCAAAATACATGTTAGGACGTGCACTCACATGAAATTCTCACCTCTCGACTACATGTGCACTCCTAACGTACCGTACCCATCTAACTAACATACATATCTAACCAAACCGTAATAAGTTCTACCCCTTACTACTCGATTCCCATATTACATTCTAGCGTTATCAATTGAATAGAGGGCTTTACATAAACTCAGATTCTCAATTTGTAATACAATTCACTATCGGTTAACCCGTTATGTTTTCTCAAAACATTACCATAATTATATTCACAAAACCAACATGAAAGTTCCCATTAATTAAGTGTATATTATTCACGTCATAAATATACAATACAAGCACCCCGAGACTAGGCTGCGGTGCACACATACTCTGCTATTCATCTCGGTACATCACGTACATAAGGATCACGCATTCCGAATCTCTCAGGAATCGTTCTCAGATAACAACAATCACAAACAATGGAGGCGAACATAGTCACATCACATGGGTCACGCACATACCTACGCTCCCACGATCAGCAGACTTATTAACATCCCAATAAGTCCTTCTCTGACCTATGTTCTCGAGGTACCAGTCTAAATCCGGGCAACACAAGGATTAGAGGGCCCTAAGCGAACGTAAACCTCCCGTGATAGCAAGTATGGTAGGTATGTCATACACATAAAATCATATACATATACTAAGTATGCACACATCTTAGTAATCACCATAATTTATTTGGTACACTGCTCGTTCTTATACCAACTTATAATGTTACACAGTTACATATTCCCGGTTAACATAATTATTCACGCCGTTAATTGTTCTCACGTCGTAATAGACACTCACGTCCTAATCCATAATCTCCATTTGGTTCAAATCACACACCTATGTTTTACTCCTCATTATACCCTAAATATCCCAAAATATATCAACTAGTCCTCAAGAGATGTCATCCCTGCATTTACACAAGGTTATGGGACACTCGGGATCAAAACAGGCTAAAAAGCCTAAACTGTCAACTCGTTAGAAGTCTCGTTCGAACGAGGCTGTTCGAACGAGAGTTCGTTCGAACGAGGTGGGCCTTTTAACGAGATATCGTTCAAACGAAAGTCTTCGAACGAACCATCCCCTCGTCAGAAGTCAAACTGTCAACTCGTTAGAAGCTCGTTCGAACGAGCTCGTTCGAACGACCTGGGCAGGTCTTCTAACGAGTGGCCAGATTCGAGCCCAGATTTTCCTAAATCGTTTTTCCAACTTTTCTTCCTCTCTAATATCATATACAATTCGTCCCAACATTATTTTAAGGTTTCTAATCCATACCAAACAATCATAGGTCATAATTAAACAATTATATAGGGCCAATTCTTCCTAAACAACATTGAATAATCAAATCCCTTCATTTATCCCCAAATCATATGAACATGAACCCTAAAATTTTAAAGCCACCAAGGGGTATAATTAAATCCGTTTTTGTTTCATCCAAAATGTATTATCATCAGATTAATCACCTACATACAGTTCTACATGCAAATCCTCATCAAAATACAAGTTTCTAATTCCAAATTAATGGGTTTTCATAAATCTCCCAAAAATAATACAAATTTACAATTTTCTACACATGGAAGAAGCATTCTCTGTAATTAACGAAATTAAACCACTTGCCTTTGATATATCTCTGAATTTGATGATGAATCGATGAGTTTCTCTCTCTCTCTCTGCAGAATTCTCCTCTCTCTCTCTCTTTCTCCAAGCTCTTCTCACAAGATGACAATGGAGGTGGGGTTGGTTTTTGGCAAGTTAAAACTAGTTCCTTAACTTCTCCCGTAGCCCATTAAGTCCCTTAGTGTAGTTAGTGGGTTTAGTGGATAAAGAATAGGTCAGATTTTTATTTCTAATTTTTGTGGGTTTTAATTCCCAAATTTCCGAAATTACCAAAATGCCCTTATACGTTACCGGCATGGCCTAAAAATGCCCCGGGACCCAAACTAAACCCCCGACTAGTGTTTTCTGACTATCTCGACCCTTACGGACGCGTTGGCGCACTCAAAATGACCATACGGTTAATAGAATTAAAATTCACTTTTATAATTAAAATAATTATATTCCTGACGCGACTGTCACACGCGTCTCAACAAAATTTCCAAATTGCCGTATTTCAATCTCACGACAAATTTCATAATTAAATTTTCATATATAGCCATATATACTCATTATAATCAAATACCAACTCACATCTCGTTAGTATTTTATCCGGATTAATTTCCAATTAATTCACGTTTAATTTAATTAATCCCAAAAATAAATATCACGAAAATACGGGGTATTACATACTTCCCCCCTAATAACTGAATTTCATCCCAAAATTCGGAACTAGAAAGTACCTGGTAAGAATAACTCTGGATAACGTTCGTGCATCTCATCTCCGCGCTCCCAGGTGGACTCCTCGACATTATGATGTCTCCACTGAACACGCACTAACGGAACTATCTTTGACCGCAGTTTTCGCTCACTTCGGTCCAAAATAGCAATCGACCCCTCCTCGTAGGAGCTATCAGGATGGAGATCGATGTCCTCCAAGGCAATGTGAGAATGAGCCAAATCGTCTCTACGATATTTCCTTAGCGAGGAAATATGAAACACATCGTGAATCCGATGCAAATGCTCCGGTAACCCAAGTCTATACGCAACCGGCCCAATCCGCTCGATGATAGGGAATGGCCCCACGTATCTCGGTGCCAACTTCCCTTTCTTCCCGAAATGCATAATCCCCTTCATAGGAGATACTCTGAGCAAAACCTGGTCCCCCACTTGGAACTCTCTGAAGAACCTCTTCGCATAAGCATAGCTCTTCTGCCGATCCTGAGCTACCCGAATGCGACTTCGAATCAATTCTATCCTCGTCGAAGTATCCTGAATCACTTCCGGCCCAAGTAGTTTGTTGTCCCCCACCTCCAACCAACATGCTGGGGAACGACAAGGTCTACCGTACAATGCCTCAAATGGAGCCATGCCAATGGTGAACTGGTAAGAGTTGTTGTAAGCAAACTCCACTAGTGGAGGTACTGCTCCCATCCACCCCCGAAATCAATGATGCACATACGCAACATGTCCTCCAACATCTGATTTGTACGCTCGGTCTGCCCATCAGTTTGCGGGTGATACGCCGTACTCAACCGCAATTCCGTGCCCATGGCCTCCTGAAAACTCTCCCAAAACTGTGAAACAAATATCTTGTCTCCGTCAGACACGATATTTAGGGGCACACCGTGAAGTCTCACTATCTCTGAAATAAAGAGCTGGGCATACTGTCCCGTAGTGTAGGCTGTCCTTACGGGTAGAAAATGAGCGACTTTGGACAACCTGTCCACAATTACCCAAATGGAGTCGTGACCTCTCTGTGACGTAGGCAACCCCGTGATAAAATCTATGGATATGCTCTCCCACATCCACATCGGGACCTCCAGTGGCTGTAGAAGTCCTGCCGGTCTCTGATGATCCACTTTTACTAGCTGACAAGTGGCTCATTTAGAAATAAACACGGCAATATCTCTCTTCATCCCGCTCCACCAATACTGACGTCTCATATCTTGGAACATTTTGTCCCCACCGGGATGTACCGCGAACCGTGAGCCGTGCGACTCTGCCATCACCTCGTGTCGCAATTCCTCCCCTTTCGAAACTACCAGTCTGCCGTTGAATCGTAATCCCCCGTCTGAGCTAACGGTATAGGACTCGGCTCCCTCTGATAGTAATCAAACTATCTGCTCCTGACAGAACGAGTCATCTGCCTGTGCCTTTACCACTCTCGTGACAATCTGTGGTGTAACCGTCATTACTGACATGAATGAACGAGCCACTGCATCCTGGTGTCCCAACTCCTTCCATTTGGCTTTCCACACCCCTGCCACCTCATCTACTGGCCTACGACTCAACGCGTCTGCTACCACGTTAGCCTTCCCCGGGTGGTATTGGATATCAAACTGATAATCCTTCACGAATTCAAGCCACCTCCTTTGCCGCATATTCAACTCCTTCTGCGTGAATAGGTACTGTAGGGACTTGTGGTCCGTGAACAATTGAAACTTCTCCCCCAAAAGGTAATGTCGCCAAATTCGAAGGGCAAATACCACTGCCGCCAACTCCAAGTCATGAGTGGGGTAATTCTTCTCGTGAGGCTTTAGCTTACGGGAAGCATAAGCTATGGCCTGACTCTCCTGCTGCAATACACCTCCAAGTCCTTGCAAGGACGCATCGGTGTAGACTAGATACTCAACTCCCGGACTCGGTAATGCTAACACAGGTGCTGAGGTCAACTTGTCCTTCAACTCATCAAATGCCAACTGACAGGCATCACTCCAAATGAACGGCACACCTTTACGAGTCAGATATGTCAAAGGACCTGCTATCTTGGAGGAACCCCGAATAAACCTCCTGTAGTATCCTACTAGTCCCAAGAAACTACGAATCTCAGTCGGTGTTATGGGCTGTCCCCACTCCCTTACCGCGGATACCTTCCCCGGATCAACAGATATCCCCCGGTCGGAAATAATGTGTCCCAAAAACTGGACCTCCTTCAGCCAAAACCCGCACTTCTCATACTTTGCATACAACTCGTTTCGACGTAGCGTCTGCAAAACCTGCCTCAAATGCTCGGCGTGCTCCTCCTCTGTCTGGGAGTAAACCAGAATATCATCAATGAAGACAATGACGAACTGATCAAGGAACTCTCTGAACACCCTATTCATCAAGTCCATAAACACTGCTGGAGCGTTGGTCAAGCCAAAAGGCATAACCCGAAACTCGTAAGAACCATATCTCGTTAAGAACGCAGTCTTTGAGACATCCTCTTCCCTGATACGCAACTGATGGTATCCCGATCGCAAATCAATCTTTGAGAAGAAAGAAGCTCCTCTCAACTGGTCGAATAAGTCATCGATTCGAGGCAACGGATACTTGTTCCGTATCGTGACCTTGTTCAACTCCCGGTAATCCACACACAACCTCAACGATCCATCTCTCTTCTTTACGAACAACACAGGGGCACCCCACAGCGAAGTACTCCTCCGTATAAACCCCTGACCCAACAACTGCTCTATCTGATCTCGTAGCTCTCGCATCTCTGCCGAAGCCATACGGTACGGTGTGCGGGCAATAGGCCGAGTGCCCAGCGTCAAGTCGATCACAAAGTCTATCTCTCTACTCAGAGGTAATCCAGGTATATCCTGAAATACGTCGGCAAACTCTCGAACAACCGGAATCGAATCAAGTGGTATCACCACTTCCTTAGAGGTCTCCTCCTCTATATAGTACAAATTAGTGGACGATCCTCCCTCAGAACGAGGCATCGCCACTAAAAACATCTCCTGCCCGGAATGGCAAAGATAATACTCCTACTGAAACAGTCAATCATGGCTCGGTACGCAACTAGCCAATCCATGCCAATAATGGCATCATACTCGGTCATATCTAATACTAACATATCCGCGGGTAATACCAATCTACCAATCTCTATCCCCACTCCCCGGCATATAAAGAAAATAAGTGACCCACTCCCCAATGGTGAGTCTACACACGTCACTGTGCTCTCTGCTGTGGCTAACAACCCTAAGGCTTTTGCAAAATGTGTAGCTATAAAGCAATGCGTTGCCCCCGTATCAAATAAAACCCGACCCATAGTGCCATGGATAGGAAACGTACCCTCAATAGCGGGTGGTGCCTGTGGAGCTATTGCCTGCTGAAGCTGGTATACTCTCCCATTCTGCAGTTGCCCCTGCTGAACTGGGACCGCTGGGATGGGTGGCAATGCTGCCATCTATGGTGGCGCCGGGAGGGCGGCGGGAAACACGGGTCTCTGCGGCTCCTGTCGAGCACCCTGCTACTGCTGCGGGGCCCTGCCCCTATCAGGACAGTCCTGGCGTTTATGGCCAGTCTTGCCACAAACGTAACACTTCCCCGGGAAGTTTCCCCCTCTCTGTCCCTGCTGCCCCCGGCCCTGGTGGCCGTTACCATTCCTCCCCTGGCCTTGCTAAAACTGTTGTTGACCATTCTGACCCTGCTGGTTCTGATGGCCGTTCGGACCCTGATGGCCCTGCCGGAAACCTCCCTATCCGTTCCTGAAATTTCCCGTTCTGAATCTCTTGTGATCCCCCTGCTGGTCACCCTGTCTCTGCCCCTGAACAGATTGTGCCCCACTGGCACCATGTCCTCTAGTCCTGCCCTGATGGCTGGAATCTCCCGATCTCTTGCCCTCAGCCATGTGAAAGCGGTGATCCTGACAGTGTAACAATGCAGCATTAACCACATCATAGTAAGTGGCCAACGATAGGTTCCCCAACAAATGCTGACGAATCCTCCAAGTCAACCCGTCTGTAAACTTCTGTATCTTCTTCTCCTCTGTCGGTATCTCATCCGGAATAATGTTCAGAAGATTAGTGAATTCGGCCTCATACTCGGCCACAGTCCTCCCCTCCTGCTTGAGGTTCATCAACTTCCTTCTCATTTTCGTGTGAACAGCGGACGGAAAATATTTGCGGTCAAACCGCACCCAAAACTTCTAAATAGTGAGAGTATCTCTCTCCTCCACGGTGGTAATAGACTCCCACCACTGCAGTGCAGACCCCACTAGCTTAAAGGTAGCTAGTATCTGCTTTTGGACATCGGTGCACTCATACATCCTCAAGTGTCGCTGAATGTCCTTCCTCCACTGACTAGATACCACAACATCGGAGCTACCTGCGAACTCCGGTGGGTGTGCTTTCTGAAAAGCATCACGTACACGTTCCCAAGCAGACGAGAATGCATGTGCCTGAACTGGCGCGGCTACTGGCGCCTGAGGTGGTGCCTGCTGAACTACGGCTAGTGCGGCATTTACCGCCTGGGCCACAATGGATGCAACCTCCACGGCATTCATCGTGCCCTGAACTGGTACGGACTGTGGTTCTGGTGTAGCATTCCTGGGAACCCGTTGAGCACGTCGTGGAGGCATATGAAACAAGAATAAAGTCTATAAGTTCGCAGTTATAAGCTCAAAATAGCTGAAGAACGTAGCATATACAAAAGAATACAACAGTCCTAAAATATAGGGCTCTACATCAAAGAAAGCTCAGCGAAAACATAATAAGCCGTACAGATCCTAAAGGACACTAGAACCTGATGCTCTGATACCACCTGTGACACCCCGACTAATTAAATACCGGGTAGCTACTCCTTTATTATATTAATATAAAATGTCAAGTTGGTTCAGTTAATAGCATCACTGTCGAAAACATTTTAATAATTACTAACCACCTAGTATTTAAAAAGTAAGTTGCCAATTTTTTTTAAATTAAGTCTGATTAACATGCAATAAAAGAATGATGGAAGAACAACATAATCCATTCACCATAATGAAGTAATGAAATAACCAACAAATATTAATAAGAAGTCCGGAGGAAACTCCTCACAACAATCCCACAACTGAAAATAATATGACAAGTCTGAATCCTGAATTAATTACATGCCAGAAGTCTGAATAACTGAAGTAACTGAAATGTCTCTAAAAGAAATGGGCGACATGCCCTACAACTGATAAATGCTGAATATAGAGTCAAGATAGATGAAGCGTCTACAAGAAAAGTCCTGTAACTTCCACAAACAGCTACAACTCGTCACCTGAATGAGAATCCTATGCATGGTGTCCTTGTGGCTGGGCACCTAAAATGGTTTTTACAAAAATAGATTTGAAAGCAAATGGGTCAGAGCCCAAAAGTGGAAATCATTTTAAAAACAACAAGTGTTTTAATAACATTAAAACATTAAATGCAAAATACATGTTAGGACGTGCACTCACATGAAATTCTCACCTCTCGACTACATGTGCACTCCTAACGTACCGTACCCATCTAACTAACATACATATCTAACCAAACCGTAATAAGTTCTACCCCTTACTACTCGATTCCCATATTACATTCTAGCGTTATCAATTGAATAGAGGGCTTTACATAAACTCATATTCTCAATTTGTAATACAATTCACTATCGGTTAACCCGTTATGTTTTCTCAAAACATTACCATAATTATATTCACAAAACCAACATGAAAGTTCCCATTAATTAAGTGTATATTATTCACGTCATAAATATACAATACAAGCACCCCGAGACTAGGCTGCGGTGCAGACATAATCTGCTATTCATCTCGGTACATCACGTACATAAGGATCACGCATTCCGAATCTCTCAGGAATCGTTCTCAGATAACAACAATCACAAACAATGGAGGCGAACACAGTCACATCACATGGGTCACGCACATACCTACGCTCCCACGATCAGCAGACTTATTAACATCCCAATAAGTCCTTCTCTAACCTATGTTCTCGAGGTACCAGTCTAAATCTGGGCAACACAAGGATTAGAGGGCCCTAAGCGAACGTAAACCTCCCGTGATAGCAAGTATGGTAGGTATGTCATACACATAAAATCATATACATATACTAAGTATGCACACAGCTTAGTAATCACCATAATTTATTTGGTACACTGCTCATTCTTATACCAACTTATAATGTTACACAGTTACATATTCCCGGTTAACATAATTATTCACGCCGTTAATTGTTCTCACGTCGTAATAGACACTCACATCCTAATCCATAATCTCCATTTGGTTCAAATCACACACCTATGTTTTACTCCTCATTATACCCTAAATATCCCAAAATATATCAACTAGTCCTCAAGAGATGTCATCCCTGCATTTACACAAGGTTATGGGACACTCGGGATCAAAACAGGCTAAAAAGCCTAAACTGTCAACTCGTTAGAAGTCTCGTTCGAACGAGGCTGTTCGAACGAGAGTTCGTTTGAACGAGGTGGGCCTTCTAACGAGATCTCATTCGAACGAAAGGTTTCAAAGGAACCATCCCCTCGTCAGAAGTCAAACTGTCAACTCGTTAGAAGCTCGTTCGAACGAGCTCGTTCGAACGACCTGAGCAGGTCTTCTAACGAGTGGCCAGATTCGAGCCCAGATTTTCCTATATCTTTTTTCCAATTTTTCTTCCTCTCTAATCTCATATACAATTCGTCATTATTTTAAGGTTTCTAATCCATACCAAACAATCATAGGTCATAATTAAACAATTATATAGGGCCAATTCTTCCTAAACAACATTGAATCATCAAATCCCTTCATTTATCCCCAAATCATATGAACATGAACCCTAAAATTTTAAAGCCACCAATGGGTATAATTAAATCCGTTTTTGTTTCATCCAAAATGTATTATCATCAGATTAATCACCTACATACAGTTCTACATGCAAATCCTCATCAAAATACAAGTTTCTAATTCCAAATTAATGGGTTTTCATAAATCTCCCAAAAATAATACAAATTTACAATTTCCTACACATGGAAGAAGCATTCTCTGTAATTAACGAAATTAAACCACTTGCCTTTGATATATCTCTGAATTTGATGATGAATCGATGAGTTTCTCTCTCTCTCTTTGCAGAATTCTCCTCTCTCTCTCTCTCTCTCTTTCTCCAAGCTCTTCTCATAAGATGACAATGGAGGTGGGGTTGGTTTTTGGCAAGTTAAAACTAGTTCCTTAACTTCTCCCGTAGCCCATTTAGTCCCTTAGTGTAGTTAGTGGGTTCAGTGGATAAAGAAAAGGTCAGATTTTTATTTCTAAT
Source organism: Sambucus nigra (assembly GCA_949130495.1). Classification (NCBI taxonomy): domain Eukaryota; kingdom Viridiplantae; phylum Streptophyta; class Magnoliopsida; order Dipsacales; family Adoxaceae; genus Sambucus; species Sambucus nigra. The sequence goes on along the minus strand of OX422220.1, from coordinate 9,528,236 downwards.
TTTCGTGGGTTTTAATTCCCAAATTTCCGAAATTACCAAAATCCCCTTATACGTTGCCGGCATGGCCTAAAAATGCCCCGGGACCCAAACTAAACCCTCGGCTAGTGTTTTCTGACTATCTCGACCCTTACGGACGCGTTGACGCACTCAAAACGACCATACGGTTAATAGAATTAAAATTCACTTTTATAATTAAAATAATTATATTCCTGACGCGACTGTCACACGCGTCTCAACAAAATTTCCAAATTGTCGTATTTCAATCTCACGACAAATTTCATAATTAAATTGTCATATATATCCATATATACTCATTATAATCAAATACCAACTCACATCTCGTTAGTATTTTATCCGGATTAATTTCCAATTAATTCACGTTTAATTTAATTAATCCCAAAAATAAATATCACTAAAATACGGGGTATTACACACCACTTGTTAGTTAGTGAAGGTAGACCATCAGAGACCAACTGGGATTTTACAACCATTGGAGACTCCATTTTGGAAATGGGAGAGAATATCGGTGGACTTCATCACAGGGCTATCGACTTCGCAGAGGGGTCACGATTCCATATGGGTCATTATGGATCACCTGACCAAGGTGGCCCACATTTTTCCAGTTCGGACAAATTATACAATAGGGAAATATGTCCATATTTTCATATCTAAGATAGTCAGGCTGCATGGGGTACCGATTGATATTGTGTCCGATCGGGACAAGATCTTCGTGTCCCATTTTTAATAAAGTTTCCAGGAGGCTGTGGGGACTAAGTTACGGTTAATTATGGATTACCATCCGTAGACAGATGGCCAAACTGAGAGGTTTAATCAGATGTTGGAGGATATGTAGAGGATGTGCATATTGGATTCTAGAGGAGGTTGGGTGCACTACCTTCCATTGGTCAAGTTCACCTATAATAACTCATACCAGTTCACAATAGGCATGTCACCTTTTGAGGCATTTTATGGATGACATTATCGTTCGCCACTTTTTGGTTAGAGATGAGGGATAACAAGCTTCTTGGACTGGATATGATCCATGACATTTCTATAAAGATCGAGCTAATTTGAGGTCGTATACGAATAGCTCAGGACATGCAGGAGACACGTAGATATTGAGGTGGGTGACTAGGTATTATTGCGGGTGTCTCCTGTGAAGGGAGTTATGAGGTTTGGGAATAAGGGGAATTTGGCATCAAGGTATGTGGGGCCTTTCTCAATTATTGAGAGGATAGGGACAATTGCTTATAGGCTCGCTCTGCCAGAGCACTTGCAGAAGATTCATGACGTACTTCATATGTCGTCGCTGAAAAGGTACCAGGGGAGTGACATGGATTATTGGCACATCTCGTTAGAGGAGATTGATTTATGGCCAGACATCTCATATGAGGAGAGGCTGATTGCCATCTTGGACCGTAGCGAGCGTAAGCTTCAGTAAAAGGTAGTGCCATTAGTTTGTGTTCAGTGGGGGCATCATAATGCTAATGAGTCGACATGGGAGTGAGAGGATGATATGCGATAAAAGTATCCAGATCTCTTTATGCCAGGTATGTTCGAATTCCGGGGATGAAATTATGTTGTTAAGGGGGAAGTATGATACACCCCGTATTTCTTAACATTTTAAATTACAAGTGTGCACATAATTTAATTAAATTGAAAAATAAAGTGAATTAAATAATTATTAATTAGCAAATAAAAGAATTAATATGTATGCAAAATTATATTTACTTATGTGATAAGTAACTAAAAATACTTTAAATTATATTGCGTCGCAAGTAAGTATAATCGACGGGTTGAGCGACATCTCATTCGGGACGCGCGTATAGGGTTGTGTTGGGAATGAGGTTGAAAATTAATGTTAGATAAATCAGATGGTGATTTCGAGTGCGCCGATGATCCGGAATGGGTCGAGATAGTCAGGATTAGGTACTCGGGATTGTAATTGGGTATCAGGGGCTTTTTAGGCCAAACGGGGCTCTTAAAGGGGTATTCGGGTAATTTTACATATTGGGCCAAACTTAATTTAAGGATTAATTATGTTTAGGGTTATATTTATGGAAGGTGGATGGAGTGGGAACAAATTCCACCATACAAGAAACCTAGGCTTTAAGAGAGGATAGAAAAAGAAGGAAAAGTCCAAGAAAAATGAAGAGAAACAATCCGGGACGGGAATCAAATCATTCTGGGCATAAGACCATTACGTAAAGAGGAACTCAACAGGAAGAATTCAGAATATCATCAATTACAAGGCAAGTGTTCATCTTGTTATAATTACTTTTGTTATTTCTATCGTTCATGTATAAATTTGGTGTAGAAACACACAAATTTATGGGTGGGATTAATATGAAAAAAGGAGATTTCTATAAATGAATTTATTTAAAAAAGGGACTCGATTATGAACACATGTTGAATCTGATGTGATTAAAAGTATAAAGATGATATCATAATCATAAAGATGAAATCTTGGATGATCAAACCAATAATTAATGAAATCTTGAATTAGGGTGAAAATATATATAATTCTTGATGAAAGATTGATAATCCCAATGATTTAAATGTTATGGGTTGATTCGTGCATGGAAATGTGTTTTATTATGTTTGGGATTGATGTAGAACTCATGTTTAAGGATTGGTTGAAGTTGGGGACTTATATGGTTGAGGGGAAGGCGATGAATCCCGTCAAAACTAGGTTTGCTACCTAGATGAATCGAACCGGTTCGCTGGGGGAGTTAATCGGTTCACCCACCAAACCAGTTCAGTCATCTAGGTGAAGCGGTTGGGTTAACTTAGTTGCCTCCCCTTATTTTATGTCATTTTTCGTGGATCGTTGAGGGTTTGACTTGGTTTACAGAGTCCGATAAGTGGGTTATAACTTCTAGGAATATACAAGAAAAGCTAGAAAGTACCTTGGGTTAGACGGGGATTAAATCTGGGTAAGAGATTTCGGGTGTATTAGGTTGAATAGAACTCGTGTATTGATTATTAAAATTAGGTTGGGATTTCGGGAAGAGTTAGGCTAGGGATATAGTAGAATAGCATGGTGGCTAGAAATATGAGATAAAAAAATTATATAATTAAGTGAATACTTCAATAAATCGGGAGTCGGGGTAGACTCGGAATTTGTGGGCTAGTGCTATGAGGGATGTATGCACGATTAACCAGTATATATATATATACATATATATATATATATCTTTGTGTGATTGATATATGCGAACATACCTACTCTAGGGATGCTATCATTGGAGGTTACGCGTAGTGGGTGGTCCATCCTAGCGTGACCAGTAGGTGTGGGGTCATTTTCCCAGGTTATAGGACTATTGCATGACCATTGTATGTGAGTTTAGAGTCCGGTGGTGTAATGTAGTATGGTTATGATCCATGTATGTATGTCTATGATCGTCTCGAGTTATGTGCTTATGATTTGGGATCGGTGGTGAGATTCCGACTCGGTGGCCTAGGAGTAGTACGTGACGTACCTGGAGACTGATAGCATGCTAGGGAATGCATCCGGGAGGATAACTCGAGGATGTTATGTATATACTTATAAAAGAGTGTTATGTGTATATGTGTGATAAAATGAATGTGTGAACATTCAAATTATAACTAGTGTACAGTCATGTTAATTGTTCAACGATAAGATTATAAATGAGAATTATAATGTTATAGCTTATGGGATAGCTAAGTAAGAACAAGCAAAGTTTAACTTGTGTAGTACGATTGGGCTATATGTTTAGTGTATTAGGCTACGTTAAGTGAATTGACTAGTTAGGCGGGGTATCATAACTAGGATATTAAAATACATGCGTTAGGTACGCACTATAGATGAGGGGCGAGGAGAATCTCATGCGAGTGCGACACCAGATGAACATGAATAATTTTTCTTCATATTCATTATTGCATTTTAAATACTTGCAAGTATTTTTAAAAAGGTTTTGGTTTGTGGACCGTATCAAAAATCCTTTTTCAAAACCTTTTTGGTGCTTAGCCACAGGGATGTCAGGCTTAGCTATCCTTCCAGTCACACGATGTTGCGGCAGTTGTGGATGCTTGCAGGGTACGACTAGACACTTCTATCCCTGATATCTAAATAGGATATTGTTTCAGCTTCTTTTACTTCGGGCATGATGCCCATTGTTGGGCACCTTCTATTTTAGGTTTTACTACTTTATTTCCTTATCAGTTGGATGATTGTATTTGGAATTACTGTGGATTATTCGGTTATTTTATTTATTTGACGTCGTCAATATTCATTTTACTCTTGTGGTGAATGTTTATTTGAATATTGGTATGGTTATTTAAATGGTTTTATGTTTTAATAAGGAAAATTAATAAGTTTTTAAAACTCAACACCGGGCTTAATAGGTTATTAGTAAATAAATTATTTTTTAACACTGATGCTAAGAATGAACTAGACTTAAATTTTTATTTTATTTTAGTAGAATATTGACCACCCATTATTAGAATAGGAGGGTGTCACACTATATTTCAACATCATCCAATTTAATTCCCTATTTTCCCCAAGGTTGATTAGAATGAAGTTTTCTTATTTTCTCGGGGTAATCGTATCTTTGACTCGACTAATGGCGATTGGGACAAAACTGAGGGAGGTGGCTCCACAGGGCTGTATGCATCCACGGGGTATTCCAACTTAAGATGCATATCACTTGCCCATACTACCATATGACTGATCTTTAGGGGTTCCACTGTGCATTATAACGTATTGGACTTGAACTTTTCTTGTTTGTTCTTTCAGTTGATTATTGTTTTCTACTGTTGTCCATCCTTGTCGAGAAGCTTGATCTATACTATTTTATTACCCCATATATGACACATCAGACTATCTTGAGAAAAGAAAATTAAATAACCTAGATAAATTATGAGTAGTAGTTGGTTATGGTGTGCGGGTGTTTATTATAGGTCGAAAGGTTAGGATTGCATTGGGCTTGTTTACGAAATAGTAAATGATGGTCAAGGTGTTGTTTCTCTGGTTTGAACATTAACATCTTAACAGTAATTCGATACTGTGTGGAGCTCATGGTTAAATAGATTATGTTGTTATAAAAAATTGAATGATTGGGTTACTTTTGTTGGGATTCCTTAGTTTAGACAAGAGTCGTATTCAGATTAATATCTTATAGGTGTAAGATCGTCAGAAATTACAAAGAAGCGACAAATCACACTTCATTCTTGATATGCCCAAGTATAACCTCGGCCCGGAGATACCTACCTCGGCCAAGATGATGGCCGAGACATTGATCGACCATGAGGGGTAGGGGCCCACGATATCATTCCTCGGCCAGATCTGCCTCGGCCCAGGCCGACACTACCATATTCACTTCCATGGACCCTACATCTGGGAATAGCAACCTCGGCTAATAGTAGGCCGAGGTGACAAGGAGCCCTAATCTTCATGGAACTAATCCTGCCTCGGCCTTGGCCGAGGTGACGAGAAGAATTAATCAGAATGTATATGCCCAACCTCGGCTAGGGCCGACCTAACATAATGTCTCAGCTAAGATAAAGCCGAGACTCCTCATGACTACTCGAATTGAACGGACCAAGCCTTTATAGCTCGGCCTCTCCCAGGACGAGGTCATTCACCAACATGACCACCGAGTATCTGTTGACATTTGGATAAGGACACCTGGGCACAAATCAGTTGTAACAAGATTATTCTCCACATGGGGGAGAATATTTCATCATCATTGCTTACATGTGACAAGGACAGGTGGCATTCCCACATTGGTGAGGATATCACACACATGCTCACTACATGCATGGGGGGTACATTACACCATCTAGACACTATATATAGGGGTCATCCCCTACCTTGGAAAAGGATCTCATTCATGCAACCCTAGCCAAAACCCTGTCAAAATATACAGTAGAGAGAGAGAGATTGAGGGAATTGTACCCATGTCCATTAGTGCCATCCTTGAGTGATATTACTCACACACTCACTGTGGACATAGTCCAGACTGGCTGAACCACCTATATTCCGGTGTTGATTTCCTCATATCCTCATCTCCTTCTCTTATCTCTTTTTATAGCTGTGCTGCCATTGTTATATACATATAGAGCTTGGAAGCACCTGACCTGGTGGTGCTGATTCCCAGAATCATCATTTTGGAGCCGTTTGTGGGAATCGAGAGGCTGTCTCTTCCTAATCTTCTGCTTTACCTCACCGGAGACTCTGGTGGTGAACCAGGAACCACCACTTGTGTGGAGCTGTTTCACCATTGAAAGAGGTCCTTTAAGGTATTAAGCTCACTTGCTGTTCAAGCTCTTTATTGATAATACATGGCACCAGAATTACCACCGCCTCTTCCGCCGCCTGGAGGTGGAGGGGCTAGTTCCAGTCAAGCTCCTCCCCAGTCCGAAATGGCGAAGGTTGCTGAAGCTTTGAAATCTTTAGCTGCAACACAACAAGCCATGAAGGAGCAATTTGCCCAGCTCAGCCAAACCATGATGATGAGGCCACCTGGAGTCTCCCCGGATATGATAACTCCGGCGACAGCTCAGCCTCATCCTGACACCAGGGGACCACCCCAGGCGCCCATGAAGGACCAACCTGCACCCCAGCGGAGGAGGGACGTTGCTGACCCTAGGCGCTTGCGCCTGGGGAGGCAAGGAAACCCTTGCCCGGAGGACAGGTATGATGACCTAGAAGCTGAAGAGGCCCCGGAAGACTGCTGGGAGCCGTATGAGGTGTCAGATAACACTGTACGACCTCTTAGGCAGAGCCAAGGATGTGTCGGCCGAAGAAGAGACGAGGCCCAACAAAGAGGGTCGGCTTTTGACAGGCAGAGTCAAGGATGTGGCGGCCGAGGAAGAGATGAGGCCCAGCAGAGAGGGTCGGCCTTTAACAGGTTGAGCAGAGGGTCGACCTTGGAAAGGCTGGGCCCAGTCAATGACCTGAGACAGAGGCTATCGAGGTCAAGGAGCGCGACAGGATCTCAAAGAGGGAATAGGCAGGCTCGACCAGATCAAGGCCGACCCTTGGAGAGAAGAGCCAGGGAGCAGGAGGAGGTCAATAGTCAATGTGTGGCTGGGGAACCCTCTGTCCATCGTGGGGAAGTGGCAGGGGATAACCTCGGCCAAGTTGATGAGAGACGACCCTGGAATGACTCAATCCAACGTCTCGAGGAGAAGATAGGGGACCTCATAAAGAGCAGGGACCCATTACAGAGGGGCTACTCGGAGGGCTCCCCGTTTGTAGCTAGGATAGTGGGGTTCCCAACCCTAGCTAAGTTCAAGCCTCCTACAGTGACTCCTAAATACGATGGCAGCACTAACCCAGTGCACCATATTGAGATGTATCAGTCGGCGGCAGATATTTACTCGATCCCTGATGAGATGAAGTGTAGGGCCTTCTCAGTGACCTTGACAGGGGCAGCTCATAGTTGGTTCACTTCTCTTCCAAAGAACTCGATTGAAAACTTCAAGGGCCTTGCAGAGCAGTTCATCCACAACTTCTGCTTTGGGGTAAGACCTCAAAAGAAGACTACCCACCTCTTGTATGTCAAACAGGCTAAGGGTGAAAGCCTAAGAGACTACATAGCAAGGTTTAACAAGGAGAAGTTGGAGCTGGAAGACTATGAAGAGAGCATAGCCATGACCACCCTGATAGGAGGCCTCCAGAAGGGGAAGCTATTATGGAAGTTGGTGAAAGACCCTCCTAAGTCTATGGAAGAGCTGCTGGCAACAGCGGGGAGAGTGATGAATGCGGAAGAGGCAATGGCCGCCAAATATGAGGAGGAGAACCATGGTAGCACTATGAGGTCCCAGGGCAAGAAAGAGATGAAGAAGAGGTCAGCAGACGACAAGTTCGCTCATTACACTCCTCTGACTGTGAGCTGTGAGCACATCCTTAATGAGATCAAGACTGACCGGGCTCTGAGGTGGCCAGAAAAATTGAAGGCCCCACCACATAAGAGGAATAAAAACCTCTGGTGTGAGTTCCATCAGGATCACGACCATGTCACAGAAAAATGCTTCGCTCTGAAGGACGAGATCGAGAAGATGCTGAAATCCGGGAAACTGAGAAAGTATGTGGATGGCAAGGCCCCGAAGGGTGGAAGAGAAGACCCTAGGAAGAGAAGAGATGATAGGTGCCGTGGAGATGTCCCGGCTAGAAGGCGTGATGATTCAGAGGGTGATGATGGAGATGACCCGGATCTCTCACCAAAGGATGACAACACCCCTGTGAAGAGGGTCAGAATGATCTCCTTTGGTGTTAGCACCATATATGGGGGATTCGCAGGAGGTGGCTTTGAGGTAGCAGACAGGAAAGCTCATGTAGCGGAGGCCAAGTCAGTGGTCAAACCTGAGGTTGTGAATCTAGCGTCTTCTGACGCAGTGCAGGAGAAAAAGAAGGTTGGCATGGACACCCTCGTAGTGGGGTTCTCCAGACTCGACTTCAAGGGCATCTTAGCCCCCCATGATGACCCTTTAGTCATAACAACAAGGGTGCATGGGTGCGATGTAGGGAGAATCCTTATAGATGGGGGAAGCTCAGCAGATGTGATGTTCTGGCCTTGCTTCAAGAGCTTGGGTCTTAACAGGGCAAGGCTGGTGCCCTACCATCACCCATTGATAGGCTTCAGTGGTGAAAAGGTACATCCATTGGGCATGTATGAAATGGATGTACGGATGGGAGATGAATGGCCTAAGAGGCTGACCAAGAAGATAAACTTTTTTGTTATGGACGAAAATGTCTTCTCGGCCTACAACCTCATCATCGGAAGAGTGGCCCTCAAAGAATTTGAAGCCGTGCCGTCAACGGTCCACCAGATGCTAAAATTCCCGACTCCTTATGGGGTAGGGGAAGTGCAAGGAGACCAGACCACGGCGCGGGAGTGTTATTTCAACTCGGTCGAAGAGCGAGAGGCCCATAAGAGAGCAACCGCCGCTTACAGCATTGACACACTTGATCCCAGAGATGAAACAAAATTGAAGAAGGGCGAGGCCACGGAAGAGGTAGAATCCATCATCCTCAATGAGGACGAGACGGAAAAAACCGTCCAGGTCGGCAAGGCCCTGGAGCAAGGGATCAAGGAAGAGCTGATAAACTTCCTCGGGAGGAGGCAGAGTGTCTTCGCTTGGAGCCATGCAGATATGCCTGGTATTGACCGTGAGATCATGACCCACAAGCTCAACGTAGACAGAGATGCTAGGCCTATTAAATAGAGGCGAAGAGTCTACTCCAGAGAGAAGTATGAGGTCATCCGGGAAGAGGTGAAGAAGTTGGAAGAGGGCGAGTTCATAAGAGAGGTTACTTATCTAGAGTGGCTCTCAAATGCAGTCATTGTGCCTAAGGCCAATGGAAAGTGGCGGATGTGTGTAGATTTTACAGACCTGAACAGGTCTTGCCCGAAAGACAGCTATCCCTTACCTAGGATAGACCAGATGGTGGATGCAACGGCAGGGCACGAGCTTATGAGTTTCATGGATGCTTATTCAGGTTATAACCAGATCTTCATGGATGTCGAGGACTCTGAGAAGACAGCCTTCATTACTGACAAGGGGACATACTGTTACAAGGTAATGCCCTTTGGTCTGAAAAATGCGGGGGCAACGTATCAACGTCTTGTCAATAAGATGTTCGAGGAACAGACAGGTAAGACCATGGAGGTGTATGTGGACGATATGCTAACGAAGAGCCTGAAAGCATGTACTCACGTAGAGGACCTTGAGAAGACCTTTGATGTCATGGACTCCTACAGAATGAAGCTCAACCCAGCGAAATGTGTCTTCGGGGTAGGAGCCGGGAAGTTCCTGAGGTTCATTGTTAATCAGAGGGGGATTGAAGCAAACTTGGAGAAAATCAAGGCGTTACTCGACATGAAGACTCCTAGGAGTATCAAGGATGTTCAGAGACTCACTGGAAGGGTGGCGGCCCTTAACAGGTTTGTTTCCAGAGCCACAGACAAGTGTCTTCCGTTATTTAAAGTTCTGAGAAAGGCCTTCCAGTGGGACGAAGAGTGTGAAAAGGCCTTTGATCAACTTAAATCCTACTTGGGGTCTCCCTTGCTGCTGTCCCGGCCCATCGCGGGAGAGAGGTTGTTTGTGTACCTGGCAGTCACTGAGTCAGCCATTAGCGCGGCCATCATACGAGAAGAGGATGGGGTTCAGAGACGTGTGTACTTCAATAGTAAGGCCCTTCAAGGGTCTGAACAAAACTATCCCCGGATGGAGAAGTTGGCTTATGCACTGATACATGCCTCAAGGAAGATGAAGCCTTACTTTCAAGCTCACTCCATGATAGTCCTCACCGACTCACCCCTACGGCAGGTTCTGCACAAGCCTGAGAAGTCCGAAAGATTGATGACCTGGGCCATCGAGCTAGGAGAGTGTGATCTTACCTACCACCCCAGGACAGCCATCAAGGGGCAGGCCCTGGCAGACTTTGTCGCAGAGTTTACTTGGGAAGAGGCCGAGATAGAGAGGGGCTTGGATGGCGGCGAAGAGACGAACCGGAGTGTCTTCCAAGATTCGGAAGAGACTGCCCCGTACGTCTTCCGAGGCCGAGAAGAGGTTGTCCCGGGCAAAAATCGGAGCAGAGTAGAAGAAAATGAAGAGGATCGATACCTCTTCAAAAAGGGGGTTATGAGAGAAGGGGTCTTCTCATCAGATGCAGACGTCTGGAGCCTCTTTGTTGATGGCTCTTCCTGTGACAGTGGAAGCGGCGCGGGGTTAATACTCTCGGCTCCAGATGGTGCCAACATTGAGTATGCCTTGAGATTCAACTTCCAGGCCCCCAACAACGAGTCTGAGTATGAGGCCATGATATCAGGTCTCTTATTGGCAACAACTCTTCGAGTAAAGAGACTCCAACTTCATAGTGACTCAAGGTTGGTTGTCAATCAAGTGTTGGGGGCATACGAGGCCAAAGATGATAGGATGGCCAAATACCTAAGGAAGGTAAGAGGTTTTCTAGAGTATTTTGAAGAAGCAAAGCTGAAGAGAATACCTCGACTGAGCAATAACCACGCTGATGCATTGGCCAGAATGGCCTCGGCAATGAAGATAGATTTGGGAAGGACCATCCCAATCGAGGTCTTAGGAAAAGCAAGAATCGAGGAGGATGAGGTGTGTAGCCCCTGTCACAATGTGAACCTAGGAGACTCGTGGATTGACCCGATTGTCGGATACCTAAGCGAGGGGGAGCTACCTGAGTCCAAGATGGAAAGAAGAAAATTGAGATACAGGGCGGCCAAGTTCTCATTGGTAGGAGACGTCTTGTATAAAAAGGGGTTTATCTTGCCCCTCCTCAGATGTGTGCATCCCATGGAGGTACCCCGAATCTTACAGGAGGTTCATGAAGGCTCTTGCTCTAGCCACATAGGGGGAAGGCCCTTAGCCAAGAGGATCGTCCCTCAGGGATGCTGGTGGCCTACCTTGTCTAAGGACGCTGCTGACTATGTGAAGAGGTGTGACAAATGTCAGAGGTTCGCTGCCATCCCTCACCAACCCCATCAGCCTATGACGTCAATATCTTCTCCATGGCCATTTGCGGTGTGGGGAATTAACTTGGTGGGACCTTTGCCAAGAGCAGTCAACAACTATAGATTCTTGATAGTTGCCATTGACTACTTTTCAAAGTGGGTAGAGGCAGAACCAATGATAACAATTACGGAGTAGAAGACCTTTCAGTTCATCTGGAAGAACATCATATGTAGGTATGGCCTCCCAAACACGCTCATCTCGAATAATGGGACCCAGTTCAAGAATGCCTCCTTGGAGAAGTATTGCCAAAGTGTGGGGATCAGACAGTTCTTCTCATCTCCTGGCCGACCTCAAGCAAATGGCCAGACCGAGGTCACGAACAGAACCATCTTGGATGGAATCAAGAAGAGATTAGAAGACGCAAAGGGGAGATGGATAGAAGAGGTCTACGCTATGATATGGGCTTACAGAACTACGACAAGGACACCTACAGGAGAAACCCCATTCATGCTGGCACATGGCTCAGAGGCAGTCATACCAACGGAGGTAGGACTGCCAACTCATCGGGTTCAGAATTATGACCCTGACAGCAATGGGGAGAAGAGGAGGCTAGACATGGATCTTATTGAAGAGAGATGAGAGGACGCAGAGGTCAGGAAAGCAGCTTACCAGCAGAGGGAAGAAAAATTCTACAACCAAAGGGTAAAATCAAGACCCATTGCAGTAGGAGACCTGGTGCTAAAGAAGACCCTGCAGAAGACAAACAAGCTACACCCAAACTGGCATGGCCCCTACAAGGTGACGGAAGAGGTTGTGCCTGGCACCTACCGGCTAGAGAACCTAGAAGGGGAACCTTTCACTAACCCGTGGAATGCTGACCATCTCAAGAGATATTACATATGATGTATAGAATTTTATGAAAATGTACTCTTATTGAAAGAAGGTTATTAATAAAGATCAGTTGCCATATCAAGTTCTTGTTTTGTTGTTTAGACCAGAAGTTTAGTATGAGGCTAACCTCTTAGGTGATGACCTCAGACCCTCATAACATCACTCGGTGGTGACGAGGTCTGAGCTCATACACCTGGGTTAGAAGACCTCAGACCCTTAACATCATTGATTTGGTGAGATTTATTATGAGGCTAACCTCTTAGGTGATGGCCTCAGACCCTCATTACATCACTCGGTGGTGACGAGGTCTGAGCTCAGACACCTTAGCAGAGGACCTCAGACCCCAAACATCATTAATTTGGTGACATTATGAGGCTAACCTCTTAGGTGATGACCTCAGACCCTCATAACATCACTCGGTGGTGATGAGGCCTGAGCTCAAACACCTAGGTTAGATGACCTCAGACCCTTAACATCATTAATTTGGTGACTATTATGAGGCTAACCTCTTAGGTGATGACCTCAGACCCTCATAACATCACTCGGTGGTGACGAGGTCTGAGATCAAACACCTAGGTTAGATGACCTCAGACCCTTAACATCATTAATTTGGTGACTATTATGAGGCTAACCTCTTAGGTGATGACCTCAGACCCTCATAACATCACTCGGTGGTGACGAGGTCTGAGCTCAGACACCTGGGTTAGAGGACCTCAGACCCTTAACATCATTGATTTGGTGAGATTTATTATGAGGCTAACCTCTTAGGTGATGGCCTCAGACCCTCATAACATCACTCGGTGGTGACAAGGTCTAAGCTCAGACACCTTAGCAGAGGACCTCAGACCCTAAACATCATTAATTTGGTGACATTATGAGGCTAACCTCTTAGGTGATGACCTCAGACCCTCATAACATCACTCGGTGGTGACGAGGTCTGAGCTCAAACACCTAGGTTAGATGACCTCAGACCCTTAACATCATTAGTTTGGTGACTATTATGAGGCTAACCTCTTAGGTGATGACCTCAGACCCTCATAACATCACTCGGTGGTGACGAGGTCTGAGCTCAAACACCTAGGTTAGATTACCTCACACCCTTAACATCATTAATTTGGTGACTATTATGAAGCTAACCTCTTAGGTGATGATCTCAGACCCTCATAACATCACTCGGTGGTGATGAGGTCTGAGCTCAGACGCCTAGGTTAGATGACCTCAGACCCTTAACATCATTAATTTGGTGACTATTATGAGGCTAACCTCTTAGGTGATGACCTCAGACCCTCATAACATCACTCGGTGGTGACGAGGTCTGAGCTCAGACACCTAGGTTAGATGACCTCAGACCCTTAACATCATTAATTTGGTGACTATTATGAGGCTAACCTCTTAGGTGATGACCTCAGACCCTCATAACATCACTCGGTAGTGACGAGGTCTGAGCTCAGACGCCTAGGTTAGATGACCTCAGACCCTTAACATCATTAATTTTGTGATATTAATCATGAGGCTAACCTCTTAGGTGATGACCTCAGACCTCAGACCCTCATAACATCACTCGGTGGTGACGAGGTCTGAGCTCAGACACCTAGGTTAGATGACCTCAGACTCTTAACATCATTAATATTGGTGAAAAGGGTTATGACAACATCCTATTAAGTAGTGACTTCAGAGATCATATAGCATTCAAAGACATTCAGAGGTCAAAATAAAGGAAGAAATTGGCATTCAGTAAAAGAAGAGATTGCATAACATTCAGATGTGTTATAAATTACAAGTTCAGTTACAAGTCAAAAATTACAAAATATAAATTTGCTACAAGATTAAAGGTCTGAGGGGGGAGCATTGACAGTCTCGGCTGGGTTGACCTGATCAGCATTGGTCACCTCAGCCACATCATCAGCAGGGTCAGTCCCTCCGAGATCAGTCCCTTCCAGAGTAGCAGTCTGACCAGGGGCAGCAGCCTCATCTTCTATCTCTTGCAATGCCTGGGCAAACTGAGGGTCAGCGAAGCCGAGGTTCACAAAGTCGTAGGCCTTTATAGTGCCATCCTCCTTCTCTCTGACCTCGGCCCATCTGGCAGTGGTTTTGACACCTCTTTCGAGGTATTCAAAACCAAAACCCACGAACTCCTCAGAGACTTTGTATTCAGAAATTATTGTCTCTGAGGCATCTGCAAGGGCGGCCTTCACAGCAGCACTGACCTTCCTCTTCAGGGCATCGTCCTTATCCTTTAGGGCCTTGGCGTGGCTTTGGACGAGTGCAAAGATATCTTTTTCCAGACCCTGGGCCTTATTTTCAGAGTTCTGGGCCTTGGTCTCGGCATTCTGCAACTCTGACCTCAGACGGTCAACCTCGGCCCTCAGGGTACTCTCAACCTTCTCAGCCTCCTGCCCCTTCTGAATGAGAGGCAGTTTCCTTATGGCCCAGTTAGATAGCTGGTACATGGAAGTGGCACCCTGCGCAGATAATGAAGAGGTTAGATGGGGGTAATATCAGACGTTACACTTGAAACATTATGGATAAAAAGAACAAGTCATACCTGGGCGACCCTGTGGAGGCCGAACTCAACAAGCATGGAAGTTTCCATGGCCCTGTAAAAACTCTTATCAGACTCGGTCATCATGTTGGCAAGGGCGTCCATGGCCTGTCGGCTGTGGCCGACCACACTGTCGGTAAGTTTCAGCTGGTCCAGACGAGCCGACAAGGTGTCGGCTGTGATAGGGATCGCAGTGTCTGAAGCCCTTCTTTGCCTAGAGGTCGGCCTCTGATCCTCAGAGGTCGGGATCTCAGGGGCCCTCTTTTTGGATTTGGATGTTGAGGGAGTAGGTGGAGGAGCATTCAAACCAGTCTTCTTGGCAAGTCTAGCCAAACTTGGAGCTGCCATCTCCCACAACTCGTCTGTAACACCTGGTGGTCTCTCTGCAAAAGTGAAAAGATAAGAGTTAGAAATCAAACATGAATGATCAGGGGTTAGACTTGTAATAAAAGAGAAAAATCCTTACCAAAGTCAACCAAGGGACTTCCACCTAGGCTCATCCCCGAGAGATACTGGGGGATCAGCAGATGTTCGAACTTGACAAACAAACCATGTGCCCCTTGGCCTTGCAGGGCCTTCACCTTTTTGATATTTTGAAGACTTAGGCCAGGGTCGGCCCTGGCAGACATGGTGACCTTGCCCCATCTGAGGGGTACCCTCGGCTCAAAGATGGAAGAGGGAACAGATGAGCCAAATTCCCATGGCCCTGAAGTAAAAAAATATCGGGGTTTCCAATTGTGGTTTGAGGTCTGAGTGACCAGGAGCATCTTCTTCTCAGGCCTCCGAGCCACGAAGTGATAGTAGCTCGAATGATTTTTGGCCGAGGTAGGGACATAACAACCAACAAAGACCTGAACCAGGAGGTCAGAGTGGTGGACTGCCCTCCACAAGACGATGGCCCCTATAATAACTCTCCAAGCATTGGGAGAGAGCTGTGAGGGGGCCAAGTTGATGAAGGAAAGAATGGACCTAATGACAGGGTGAATGGGTAGACGAAACCCTAACTTAAACATCTGCTCATACAAGTAGATTTCTCTATCTCGGCCGTGGTAGGCCCTCTCTTCCCTCAGAGGTCTCCTCAATTTGATTGAGGGACTGATGGAGTATACGTATCTGAAGTGCAATAGATCCACCTCAGTGACTATGCTCTCGTACTCGTCAGCCTTAGAGGTATCAACTTCACTTTCACCATCATCATCATCGTCATCAACCTCAACGTCGGCTGGAGCAGACGTAGACGTGTGACCAGGGAACCTCTGAGCAAACTCGGCCCCGGTAACGGCCGACAGAGGGATAGCATCTAGAATGGGAGGCACAGCCACACTTGGCTCAACAAGTTCAACCTCTGAAGAACTTGAGGTACTTATGCCATTTTGGGACGAGACGCGACTAGAGACCTCGGCCTGGTCATGGTTCTGACCAGTCCGAGGTGTGAAGTCCATGGCTTCTTGGAAAGAGTCCACAGACATGGGGTCTGAGGTAAAAGACTCAGACTCAGACATCGGCAATCGGTTAGCAGAGACGTCTGTCTGATAAAAATTCTCAGGAGGATCAGGGTATACCAGCTTAAGAGGTGGGGGAAAGAGGGGTCTGACAGGAAATTCCTGTGACCTACGAGCTTCTTCCTGAGCTCTCTCTATTTGCCTAATTTTCTCTAAGGTCTTCTCTCTAAGAGAAGGGAAGTCCTCAAGAAGCTTGTACAGGGGTCTGAGCATCAGAGGACGACCCAAGACTTGGAATGACCCTAAACTTAAGAAAAACTCCTAAAGCTAAAAACACGATGGGTTGTAAAGTAAAGGGGTTTGAAGATCAAACTAAGAAATTTGAAGTAAACACAGTTCACCTGAATTGATGAAGCTCGCCGGAAAACTCAAATGAACCACCGGAAAACCCAAAAACCTCGCCGGAAAATTCAAACCAAATGCTAAAAATAAAGGAAATGGATGGGGAGAGGTACCTGAAGATGAGTGGATGGACGAAATGAAAGATTCCACAAGAAACCTATGAGAAACCTTCTGCAGAAAGGGCACTGGGTTGAAAATGCTTTAGAGAGAGAAATTGCAAGAAGCGGCGTGCGCGGGAAAGAAAAGAGAAAGAAGAAAGAAGAAGAAAGGGTTAACCCCTTAAATACTTGGGCACACTTCCCAAGGCCCATCATTGCCTTGGGAAACCGAAGGGACAGTTGACAGCGCACGCAAGACAGGTGGGCAAGCCTTAGCCTGGGACAGGTGTCACGCGGGTGTTAACCTTGGGACGAACAGGCCTCGGAGGTGAAGCAATCCCCTAGCCACTTGCTCTCGCATGTGACTAAGGGCTGGGGGGTGATTGATATGCCCAAGTATAACCTCGGCCCGGAGATACCTACCTCGGCCAATATGATGGCCGAGACATTGATCGACCATGAGGGGCAGGGGCCCACGATATCATCCCTCGGCCAGACCTGCCTCGGCCCAGGCCGACACTACCGTATTCACTTCCATGGACCCTACATCTGGGAATAACAACCTCGGCTAATAGTAGGCCGAGGTGACAAGGAGCCCCAATCTTCATGGAACTAATCCTGCCTCGGCCTTGGTCGAGGTGACGAGAAGCATTAATCAGAATGTATATGCCCAACCTCGGCTAGGGCCGACCTAGCATAATGTCTCGGCTAAGATAAAGCCGAGACTCCTCATGACTACTCGAATTGAACGGACCAAGCCTTTACAGCTCGGCCTCTCCCAGGCCGAGGTCATTCACCAACATGACCACCGAGTATCTGTTGACATTTGGATAAGGACACCTGGGCACAAATCAGTTGTAACAAGATTATTCTCCACATGGGGGAGAATATTTCATCATCATTGCTTACATGTGACAAGGACAGGTGGCATTCCCACATTGGTGAGGATATCACACACATGCTCACTGCATGCATGGGGGGTACATTACACCCCCTAGACACTATATATAGGGGTCATCCCCTACCTTGGAAAAGGATCTCATTCATGCAACCCTAGCCAAAACCCTGTCAAAATATACAATAGAGAGAGAGAGCTTGAGGGAATTGTACCCATGTCCATTAGTGCCATCCTTCAGTGATATTACTCACAAACTCACTGTGGACGTAGGCCAGACTGGCTGAACCACCTATATTCCGGTGTTGATTTCCTCATATCCTCATCTCCTTCTCTTATCTCTTTTTATAGCTGTGCTGCCATTGTTATATACATATAGAGCTTGGAAACACCTGACCTGGTGGTGCTGATTCCCAGCATCATCAATTCTCATAAAAATTATGCAAGATAGCTCAAGCACGGACGGAGGTAAGAATGGTTGAGTGGGGGCTTTAACCCCCATAATTTTAAAAAAAAATAGATACGTATAGTTATATAAATTTTTAGGTGTAAACTAATACTTTAAATAAAAGTTGGGCATATGTTTAATTATAGAAACTTTATAACTTAACCTAACAAATTCTTTCCCATCAAATTATTAGCGCCTCTCTAGCCATTTAACACCAAGCAAGACAAAAGTCTCCCCTCTCTCCCTACTTTGCCTCCTCCTCATAACCAAGACCAAGTCGCTGCCGGAATAGGTAAATAATTTATTTTAAGGGCATATATCAAATAGTCCCTTGAATATTTTTTAATACACGTTTAGTTCAAACCTTTTTATTTTGCTCCAAAAAGTCCTTCACCATGCCGCTGACGTAGACCTTTAAAGGTAAGAGAATAAAAGACTTTTTGGTACAAAATAGAAGGTTTGGACTAAATATGCATTAGAAAATGTTTGAGGGAATTTTTGGTATTTGATCCTTTATTTGATTATTTATTTTTCTATTTAGAAAACTAAATGATTTAGTTTGTTAGTTTGGATTTTTAGTTAGTGTTAATTTGTATTAGTTTGTTAGTTAGACAAAATAGTTATATTAAATGGTTAATTTGTGTTAGTTTGCTAAATGATTAATTTGGGTTAATTTGTGTCAGTTTGTTAGTTTTTGGTTAAATTAAATTAATGTTAGTGTTGTTGTTAAATTGAAATATTAATATTAATTGGTTAATTCGTTGGTTTAAATATCAATTGGTTTATGTTTGATGTTGTATTATTAAATTTGGGGCTTATTTTAAGGTTGTAATATAAATGTTTGTTAGAGTTTGATTTAATGTTGTTGTTGGTTTTTATTTTAGGGCAACTTTTTGGGGATAATTAGGGAGATCGTTAATTTAAATTTGTGGCCGAAATGTTGGTTGAAATATTTGCTTCTCTTTCCATTAAATTAAATAAATTACATCAATTTTGTCAAATAGTAAAAAAATAACCTCAAAAAATTCGGCTCGAGGGCTCCCCCCCCCGAACCCCCGAAAATCACCATTAAATTAGCCCCCACCAATGAGAATTCCTTGCTCCGTCCCTGAGCTCAAGTACAAATTAAAGTTCCCACTACACAAATATATTGTAATACATTAAGTAAAATATTCTTTTAGAGATGCAGGACCTCTCTAAAACTACCCTAATTAGGAATCAGATAAAAACATTATTTTATTTACTTTAGCAATATTCCAGACTACTAAGAAATTTGATATAATATCCAGATATTATAACATGATGTATATGGGGAGTGTGGAGTCCATGTGCCAGCCGAGTATATCAAGAGAAAGGGATATTTTGTAATTTTTTTAATTTATAATGTTATTAGCTATTATTATGGATTTATTTTAGGTAGCTGATTATTATTGTGATAAGTTATTATTTATTTATAATGTGATTAGTTATTATTATGGCTTTATTTTCTAGTCTTACAAAAAAAGGGACTCCATGATAAATAAAAAGAAGCTAAATTTCTGATATATGAGTGAGGGAGATTCTATTACTTTCTATTAGGAACTCCTTTACAAAAGATAATTTTGCTTTGTGTC
Organism: Sambucus nigra; assembly: GCA_949130495.1. Lineage (NCBI taxonomy): Eukaryota > Viridiplantae > Streptophyta > Magnoliopsida > Dipsacales > Adoxaceae > Sambucus > Sambucus nigra. The sequence continues at coordinate 9,508,451 of OX422220.1, read as the reverse complement.
TGTTAACAATATGCCCAGAGCAAGCCCCATAATCATCCATAACTTTCATAACATTCCTTACATTTTTAGGAGGGGGATTTACAGATAATCAATATGTCATCTACCTAGAATAGATGAGATGGAGGAACAAAAAACTCTAGGAGTTGAAATTAGAATTAACTGACCACTTGAGCCAAATTAGTAAGGGACCTATTAATAACTTCTTAAACTAAAATAAAAAAGGAGAGGGGAGAGAAGATCTCTTTGCCAAGCCCCTATACTATAGTTAATAAATCCCCCACTCTTCTCAATAATATGCATAGCCAACTTAGTAGAATAAAGAGTATATTTAACCCAATTGATGAAAGAGATGCCAAAACCAAACTGCAGAAGCACATAAAGGAGAAAGTCCCACTGAATGGTGTTAAAAGCCTTTCCAGGGTCAATTTTAACAGCAAGATCAACTCCAAAACCCCTTATATCCAAAAATATTCACACATTCTAAAGAAAAATGAATGGAACTAGAATGGGCCTACCTTTCACAAATCCACATTGGCTAGGTAAAATGACTTTACCAGCAATAGGAGCGAGCGTAGAGGAAAATGTTTTAGTAATTATCTTAAAAATAAAATCACTAAGGGCAATAGGCTTATATTGGACTATATAATTGGCACATATAATCTTAGGAATGAAAACTAGAAGAAGGCCAAAATTCAAATTACCTTGAACCACACTAGTAGGAAAAAACCTTTTCACTATAGCACACATCATCCCCTATAAAACTCCAATAATGAGTGTAAAACACATCATTAAAGGCATATGGACCAGTTGTATTAGAGAGGTCTAAAGCAAACACTACATCTTTGTGTCTATTCAATAGAAATAATGGCTTTAAGAGTACTGTTGTCATCACCAATAACAATATTAGGAACATGTGTCTGAATATAGGATGTATTCATCTCATTAGAGGTAGAAGAATATGAAGATTTATCAAAATTAAGAATGTTTTCTTCAATTAGGGTAGAAATTATGATAGTTGACCCATTAGTTACCAAGCTTGCAATTATATTTTTATCCACCTTGGCATTAGCTGAGGTATGAAAAAAGGAAGTATTTTTGTCTCCATTTTTAAGCCATCTTTGCCAAGACTTTTGTTTCCACAACTTCTCCTTCTTTGATAAGGCCGCATTAACCCTACTCAATCAATAAATCTTGAGCTCTACTAAATTCATACCTCGAGTCTCAAATTACCTATTTAATGTCTTCTGTATCTTTAAATGATTGATCTACCTCCCTGTTGATGTCACCAAAGTGAATCAGTTTCATAATCTGTTAGTTTTTGTAACACTCTTAAGCTTGATCATAATTGTCTTTATGTGACTTCTAACAAATCGTGTAGAACTCCAAGCATGTTTAATAATTTAACAATCTATACTACCTTTAAAAGCAAGTAAAACCCATTGTCATCCTTTTGACATCTATACCCCTGCTTACTAGAAAATTCCCCTAAATACCTTATGCCTCTCCCTTTCCCAAGTCCCTACTCGGTACTCTCTCTCACTCTCTCTTTCCATCTTCCTCTCACCCTTTCACCTTTTGTTTCCTTTTTATCAAGCTATAAATTAAATGAAGAACCATATTATTCAACAAAGTACATGAACTATGAGGGTTTCTAATAACTCCCATCCCATATCTCCAAAATAATAATTATTTCAAAACCTCTCGGCCCATTAAAAAACTTGGATTTTCTATCAATTTACTTGTGTAACTATAACCCACATATGATATTCAATCTTATATTATATTAATCTCGAATTATGAATTCAACATCTCATAAAATTCATCCTTACAGAACATATTAGGGTTTTTGAGCTTTCACTTCAAATTATTGAAGAATTTCTTCTCTAGCTTGATGATTTTAGAATTAGTTTGCAAACTTTTCTAACAATAGAGCATTGAGGAGTGATGTCACTATTTTAGAGTATTTTTTAGATTTTTGTTTTTACTTTTGTTAAATTATTTGTGAGTTCACTTATATGAAGGACTGGGTGAATGGTGTGTTCTTGAGGGTACATATTTTAGAGTTAAAAATGTCTTATGGTGTTTTATGTGATTGCAAAGTTAATGAAGGTTTTCTTGAACCCGCTGAAGAGATTTGTAATGGATGAGAAGGTCTTCATTAGTGTCTAAAAATATGTACAATGCGTAGATGCTGTATTTTTTAGAAGCATTGAGTTTATGTGGTTGAGTCACAAGCATAAATGATTACAAGGTAATGATGGTTAATATATTGAAACCAATGTCATATTATACTAGATATTAGAATTATTATACAAGTATTTGTTGATGCCATAGTTGAACGATGAATTAGTTTTACATTACAGGGCCGAAAGTTATTTTCTTGACCTGGCTCAAGCTATGATTGGTCTCGGGTTCGAGACATGGGAGTAGCCTCTCCATATATAGGGGTAAGGTCAGCCGACATCCACCTCTCCCAAACCCTGCAGTTAAGCGGGAGCCTTGTGCAGTGGGTATGACATTTTACGACCAACGATTGAGAAAATTTGGCGAGTTTCAATCTAATGCTTTCTGCCTACTTTTTATCTAACCTGTGTTGTTTTTAGTTTGTGTTTTTTTTTCCAGTTTTATTCAATTTTCTCTAATTTAATAGAATGGTAGCGTTTTTCAATATCTTGTTTTTAACAAGATAGAACTAAACTTTTGTGGTTGCTAATGTTTAGCTTGTGATTTATGTGAGTTGGTAAATACAAATTAATGAAGAGTGTTGTGATCAAAGAAGGCCAATAATTATGGTACCTGTCCTGATAGATATATGTCAAATTCTATTCGTTTAGATTTTATAACGGGGGAACATGATTTGTACAAGTGAATAGAATGGAATTTGGAAGTATATGCCCAAAAAGAACTTAAGATTATACAAAATTAATACCTATTAGTGTACCTATTGTCTTATTAACAACCATAAAATTATTTTGAAGAAATAAAATATCCACAATTTTTTTATTTTTTTCCAGGAAAAAAATACCCACGATTAAGTGTTCCAATGAGCCTACTTTTGTAGCTTACTTGTGTAATATACTCACATACAATTTCTATAGGGGAGGAACTAATAAAAATATATTTCTATTTTATATAAAACATTTTCTTATTGTTAAATTGATTATTCCCATTTCTTTGGGGTAAAGGGTGCTGAATTCGCATTCCGCATGCCAGTTTATATAGGGAGAGATTATGGCGTAATCTATTTTCTTTCTTTAGTTCAAATACGTCTATAACCTATCTTGAATTTTTAAGAGAGAGGGGGAGGGGATATTGATGCAAAGACCAACTTTTAGTTTCATATGAGAAGAAATTTGTAGGTGTACTGACCTTTTGGGTGAAGTTAACAAAAAAACTGAATCCTCAACAAACTACACAACTCAAAGATTCTATTTATGCATTACCCTTTTGGGTGAGCTGCCCCCCCTTCCCCCACCATAGGATTCTTGATTATTTTTCTAAAATTTTCACAGTAAATCTACTTTTTCTTTCTAAATGATTAGGACGAACTATGTGAATTTGGAAATTATTTGTCTAAATTTAACAAAATATCTATTTTTTGACAAAAACAGTCTTCTAAATATGATAAATGGTTTCCTTGTGTTAGTTGTTTTATTTTTGCTAATGTAGTTATTATACCTTGGTTAGAATTACTTCCCCCCCCCCTCCCACCCCCCCACCCCCAAAATTGAAAGGAATTACACTCACGTTTGACTAATTCAGACCTCACATTTCATTCATATTTAAAATTATATCATAACATGTGATTGCTTTTATTAATAATTCTAAGTGTACTGAATATTCAAACCAAATAGAAACCATGCGTATCTATCAAACTTGTTATGCTTCTAATTCCTCAAAATGAGGAATTCTCTCGTGTCAAATGATTTGTGTAGATGACATATAGCAATATGATTTGTATGCAGTTCAAGTAAGTACATGTATGAAATAATGTCTTATTTGAATTTCTATTGTTACATTACAATTATGATGATATCAAGGTGTTTTCAAAATTTTATTTATAAAATTTGAAGAATATGCTAATGATAAGTTTTTTAGCATGTTTTTTTGTATATTTCAGACTTCGACGCAAACTTGAAATATAGTGTTTTCTACTATTTTGTACACATGTCCCCTTAAAACATATAGAATTTTAGCATGACTTCCCACATTGGTTAGACGGGTAACGCACATGTGCACCAACTAGTATCATTAAAAGTGGAATGGGTAGTCCACACATTTAAAAACCTAAAAGGAAAAGCAATGCTAACTTAAGAACTTGACACATCAAGAATGATAGGACAATGATTATAGCTAATCATAGGTTGAACAACACAAATGGTTGCAGGCCATTTATGAATACAATTAAGACTACATAAGGCCCTAGCCAGGCTTCTCTCCTTTCTTTTCCTGGGAACATTAGGAGAGACAATCCATGTGAAGGCAGGGCTTGTAGTTTGAATGTGCATTAAATCACAACTGTCAATCATACTTCCAAACTCCTCACAAGAAATTCTACCTGAAGGGTATCCCCCTCGAACCTCAAGACAACCCAAAACTAAATTAAAATCAACTAATACTTCCTAGGGATGCTGAATTCTAACTAATGTTCAGTAATTCTTCCTAAAGCTCTCTTATGCCCTAATATAAAGTTTTAGCAAAAACAAAAGTCAAGAAATAGTCCTCACCATTGCCGATGGTTAGGATTGAAATGCGTTGATTGGAATTCCTAATAACGTTGACCATTAACAAACATCCACAAGTTTGGCTCAACGTCATTTCTTTAATTCACAGCTAAAACATGCAGAAAAAAAAGTTTAAACATTTAACCTCAATACTATCAAATGAACATATTAGTTCAGTTATGCAGACTATAAATGGTTTGTACTTATTACACATACTCCTTAGAGTATTTTGAGTGGGGATATTAGAGAACTGAATAAGTAAGGGTATGGATACAGAAGGAAAATTTGGTGGGAGAAAATCATAAACAACGCAACCAATAAAGTCTTATACTCTCTGTTCCAACAAACAGCTTGAATAAGCAGGGGTATGAATACAAAAGGAATATTTGTTTGGCAGTGCGTTAAGGAAACTTGGCCCAAATTTAAATGTGGAATTTATTGCGGGTCATAAATATGGGTTTATCCCTAATTTTTATAGGGTTATTAATTAGTTTGGGGTCATGAAAATTAAAATATTTGGATTTGAGCCAAATCTGAAGCTGATGGAAAAATCTAAATGTTTATTCTCTTAGCATAGGAGAGTACAATTCAACCCTCTAATCTTAAGGTTGATCTTTTTTTAAGAAGGGTAAAATAATGTATATGGGGAGTGTGTGGGACTGATGGGTCAGTGGAATTGTGAGTGAAATTAATCACAATAAATGAATTCCAGAAAGCGAGTAATGAAATAATGAAAAAATGTCTGCACAACACAAAGATATACATGGTTCGGAAAATTGCCTACGTCCACGGAGAGGTTCCTGAGTTTTTATTAATGTCTCGAAAGTTACATCCCCTTTGGCCCTAAGGTGAGGGATGTATTTATAGTTTCGTAAAACTAAAGAAGATTTGTTCAAGGAACTTTCTTAGCTTATAATTGGCTCGTGTGGTGACTCCTAATTATCTCGTTCGAGATCGAAGGTAACCGATCTGAGATCATTAAATGATAACTATTTTGTATTTATCCATGTGATAAATGCTTGTGCCAACCTTTTTTATCAACATATTGGGGTAAACTAGCATGGGTCATTATTGGGTCTGGTCGGATTGGCCAAACTTGGGCTTAATTATGGTTTGGGCCCCACAATTGCCCCTAAAATTCCTCGTCAAACTTAAGCTAGAATTGGGCCAGAGAAATTTAAATTTGTTGGAGGCCTCATTAAATTGGTCCAATTTTGACGAAATCTATCAGTCAGGCATTCCAGTAAATATGTGACAACCAGGGAGGGTACGCTAGTCACAAAAAAGTTAAGCGCCAAAACCCACTTTGAGTTTCATTCCTTATGATTTTTATACATAGTTTTCAAATGTCACTTGTTTCCACGCTTTTGATACCATCTAAAAATTAATGCCAATTTTGAGCCTGTTACATGAGGACAATGTAAAGCAATTAAATAGCTAAACAATTGAGAAAATAACCCGGGCCTTTATTGATAACTTGAAAGTGAACTGCGAGCAACATAAGTTTTGAAATGAAAAGTTACAAAAACTAAATATGATAGAAGTAAGATCATTTGACATAATAATTGATTAATTGGTGTGAGTTTAATTTGGGTTAATTTGTTTAAATTTAAGATTAATTTTGAAATAAATGAAAATAGTGGTTTCTATGTTTTTTGCACTTCCATATTAAAACCCTGCGTTTTTTAACGAGTTTAAATAGAGGTTTATAATTCTCAAACCTAAATTAAAGTCTTTACTTAAGTTCTTTTAGCTTAAAATCGTTGTAAACTATATTATAAGTGCATAACAATTACCCTAAAAATTCAATTATGCATTAAAAAAAAATATTCCCTTGTTACCCTAAATTCGTCGACAACCCGGTCTCGTTTGAGAGATACTTGAAAGTCATTCAAACAAGATACGATTTCTTGTTCGCACGAGATTGGTGTCTCATTCGAACGAGATTGGCTCAAATGCCTTATTTAACCTAAAACTGAAACGGCCATAGCCAAATCAAAGCTCTAACTCAAATCCTCAAATCATCAGATTTCCCATTCTCCTTTGAATCTAAAATACATAATCACGATGCTAACATGTATTAACCAACTCTTATAAGAAATAAAGGTGTAATTCATCAAATCCTTGGATTAAACCTAGTTCATATTTTACAGTTAATGGGGTCAAATATACATACTATTCCAGATCCAAACTTCAAATTAGCATGGGGACTAAACTTACATAAGAAAATTAACCCTAAACATGAGTTCTAATCAGAGAATCATATTCCAAAAGTATACAACTTAAGGTTTCTCCTCAAAAATTTTAAGTCTTTTAAATCAAAATTAATTCAACACTAATTCCAATTAATCCATTAATTAAACATGATTAATATATCATATTACAATCCTAAACATGTATCTAGATCTCAGATTAAACTATATAACATGAATTGTAAACAAGTTACAGATTATACGTGATAACGCAAGAGATTTCTTGCCTAAAATATACGAACGATGAATCTTTATATGTTGATCCTTTTTTATTCTCTCAAAATTATCCTTAAGTTTTGCCAAAGGTTTAACACTGCTAAGGGTGTAAAATGGTTGATTAATGAGGTATAACTCTCCTAATTAATTCTTAAATCTGCATGTCTATATTAAACCTAATTTTGAACCCCCAAATGAATTCAAAATACTACCCAAACTAGTTCAAAACTTAACTCAAGAATATACCTACCCTTGAGTCCAACTTAGAACAATAAAAACACATATCCATACCACCGTATCACTCTATAATCCAATACAAACATGATAATATCTCACAATGTAAAATAAAACATACACTTACTTATTTTCCACATAACTTCGTATAGTCCGATCTTAGTTAATCAATTACATCAATTAATTAAATTTAACACGTGTACAAATAAATCACTTACCGTGCAAATACTATCACCATCTAAATAGCATTCTTATTAAGTTTTTTTTCCTTTTTCCCATATCCTAAGATTTGTTAGGCCCCCATACCATGTGTTTTTAAAATTGTAGTAAGTTCCATAACCACCCAAAACTATCAATAACTACTCTATAATCGCTCCTATTCCTTTTCGGAGAGAATGACACATGTCTCATAGTGCTTACAATAGGACCAACAACTAAAAAAATAAATACATGAAAGTGAATACAAATAAATTTTAAAAAATAGAACTAAATACTTAAGATCCCTTCTTATTATTACAAATCCTCTCAAAGTAATAGTTAAATAACATTTATTAATTTATTTTCAAAATAAAAGAATATAGAGTATTACAGAAATTAAATACAAACCTAAAATATATATTTTTGTTCTAGAAAATAAATTTAAGAGAGTTTAGATCAATTATCATAGATGTGTTTGAAAATTTGTCCTCTTCTTGATGTGGTCCGAAGGCCTCTAAATGTAATCAAAATGGGCTATGGAAGAAGTTAATTCAAATATTATGTGTGCTCGATCTACAATCCATTGTCTCCTTTACGATTTATCTTCATCCTAGTTTCTTTGAGTCTTTCGGCTTTAGTTTGGATGATTCTGACTGTTGATGGATAATGGAGAAAGGTTGTGACGCTTTGTATTTTGGATATAGATGTAATAAAGACATGGTCTTTTCTGATTTGGGTTTGGGTATTTCTAGTTGAAGATGTGGTGGTTTGGAAACTTTGTTTTGAGTTTTGGTTGAAGATGTGGTTTGATATTCATGGTTAGGATGGGGCGAATGTTTAGTTGGCTGGTGTGTGGCTGTTTTCTATAGGCTAATGTGAGTGGTTAAGGACACATGCCTATTTTTGTCTTTAAGGTTTCGGCTAGTTGGGTTATTTGTTGATTATTATCTTTACTATACTCTTTCACGTCAAATAAGACATGTGAATTGATAATTAAACATTATAGGATCAGATGATGATGAAGAAGATGATCCAGATCTCCACTAATTTACTGTGTTTATGATCCCTATATCTTTAGGTATGAGTTTTGGTGGATTTGATTATCTCAGAACACACTTGTTTGAAGAATCAAATTGGAAAATACGCATGAAATGATCTTAAGACCCGATTATAGTGTGGCATTGAGAGATAGGATCCCTAGGTTAATTTGGTTAAGTCATTTTTGCCAGCTTTGTGAATATCTTATTTTTGGTCCTATGCCGATGTGACCGACCTCGACCCAACTATTGTCATGCATGTGATAACCACTCTCCCTGATGCAAAACCCATAAAGCAAATAATAATGATTACTCACGAGTATTCATACAAGGTATGCTTACAAATAAAATCACATAAAACGGACTCAAAGACCAACAGTTGAGATTGTGACAGTGCACAAGGGCAACTGAGATTAAAAATCACGACTTACATCATTCGAGCAACTTCCCTATGTCGTTTGATCGGTTGATGTGGTCTCGACATGGTAAGCACTTGTTGGTTTTTCAATTTAGGTATTAAATTTTAAATATTTTTGTTAGTTTAGCAAAAAATAATAATATACAATTATAAATGTGAGTGTATCAAAGAAGTCTATTGTTCAGTAAATTTTATTATCTTTCTTTTTATTTTAGTAGAGTTCATTAAAAGAAATTACTTCAATAGATCCTATTTATAAATATATAATGAATACTCACTATATATATAAATATGACCAATTGAGAAAAAAATATTATTCTAAATTTATTTAAAAAATGTCTTATGTAAATAGGATTTATTTGTTAGGCTCCCCTTTTTAATTGGACTTATTACTTGTTGTCGGGTTGTAGTTTAGTGGGTTTTTTCGTATGGGCTTTGTAGTTGTTTAGTTTGTCTATTGCAGGCCTTTTCCCGGGCTAGAGTTTTAACCTGGTTTGGGTTGTATTCTTCGTTGATAATTAATAAATCTTTACATTTCACCCAAAAAAGAAACTCTATGTATTTTCATTTTTTCCTCAAATATACTCATGGGGTATTTGGGATTAACTTTGACTTACTTTGGATAGTCTTAGATTTTACTACTAAAATTATTGCTTCTTCGACTCACTCTCACCGATTTTTTTATGTAACTATATTTTTATTAGTGTCATTTGGTAAAAAATTCTGTATGGGTCATCTGCTTTTTGTCATATTTTTTTGTGCATTCATATATAGGAAATTTTGTGATTTACTTAGGAAAAAATGGAGAGAAAATATTGTGTATAATAAAATATTGGAACACTGGTCGGCCTAGGGGATTTGGCTTTTATCACTGTATAGGTCCATCTTTGGTCAACAAGTGAGTGATAATTTTTGCATCTGAAGGTTGTTATTTGTAGGGGTGTAAACGGATATTCAAAAATCAGAATCCGTCCGGTATCTAAGTTCAAATTTTGCGGATATTTATTCAAAAAAATGGATATGAATACGGATATGGATAGTGTGTAAAAATATCCGAAAAAACGGATACGGATAGTATGTGTATCCGATACATAAAATCCGTATTCGAGACGGAGTATCCATATTTGCGAATATTCATTTTTCAGGATATTCGTATCCGCATTTTATAATTATTATTTATAATATTTAGCATATGTAATATAAAATGCAAAATATATAATATAAAAATGTTAATAATCACTTTTCACTCATTTAAAAAAATAATACTTTTAAAAAAAATCAAAAGATAATGAATGGCTTAAAAAGAAAAAAAGAAAAAAAAAGAAAACAATAGAAAATAACAAAAAACGGATAAAACAAACTCAAACAAAATATTTGACCTAAAACCTTTCTATTTCATTTGACCTGTTTCCCCATTCTTTTTGATTTTCGACATACACCCTCCTTTCCAAAACCTTCCATCAACTAGTAGCTCGTAAAGCTCCTCCCCCCTCTATCTCACACACTCACACCCACATCCACACCCACCTACCGACACACCACACATGCATACGTCAACACACACACACACAAAATAACACACACACACGTAAAACAAGACACATAGACGTACACAATAACACACACATATGCACATAACAACACACACACAGACGCCCACAGTAATACCGACACATATAGACGCATACAACAGTTGTAAGGGCTAGATTGTTGATTCTAATTTCTAAGTTGTTGATTATGAAATGTTAGATCAATTTTTTTATTCTAAATAGTTAGGGATTGATATTTTTTTGACACTAGTATTGATATTACCTGTTAAACGAGACAAGTCAATTGCAATGGATAAATAATGTAAACGGATATGGATATTATCTGAATTCGGAGAATCCGAGAGGATACGAATATGGATAGTTATTTTTACTATGTGGACGGATACAGATAGTGTATCCAAATAGCGGATACGGATATGGATAACATGGCATCCTCTTCGTATCCGTCCGTTTACCACCCCTACTTATTTGGAATAGTTAATGTGCCTGAATTACTAGGTGTGATATGTTTGATTATAAACAAAAATGTTTTGATTATATTTTTTTATTAATCTTTTAATTATTTGATGTCCAATGAAACAAACCAAAATATAAGCTGATACAGTGAGTTGAAGTTGAATCTTATAAAAAAATTATAGTAATTTGGGGACCTATTAAAACCTAATTCATACAGTAGTAAAGAGCTTCTTGCTACCCAAACTATGTACAAATTACAATGGTCATGAAATTTTCATAGATCAGTATTCAATTATATTTTGAAAGCTGGAATGCGTTTGAATTTGTAATAAGAGATCACCAATTTTGTTTTTATGATGTGAGACCAAAATTTCCTATTCTATTTGCATGTTAACAAAATTCATTTACACGACTCTTTTTTTTTTATCATTTTTCCATAAATTTAGTAGCTATTTGAATTTTAATAGATAAGGGCCCGTTTAAACACTGTTTGGTTCTGTATTCAGAAAACTCGATTTAAACACTGTTTTTAAATGCATTTTTTAAAATTAAATTTTTTGTGTTTATAAATATTGGTGCTTTTTGAATTAATAATGCATGTATAAAGCAATATATAAGTATTATGTATCTATTTATAATATTATTTAACATATGAATCTTAATTACTTGTATAATTTAATGAATATAAATATATGTAATTGTGTGTACATGTATATATATATATATATATATATATATATATATATATATATATATATATATATATATATATATATATATATATATATATATAGAGAGAGAGAGAGAGAGAGAGAGAGAGAGAGAGAGAGAGAGAGAGAATTACACACATATTAATGTATTATTTATGTATATTATATATTAAGGTATACATGCATTAAAATATTAATAATGAATAATTTTGAGTTGAAAAATAAAAAAATAAAAGTTATAAAATACCACCCTTTTGTTGATTTCTGAAAAACTTGATTATAATGTGAAAAAATCACATTCAAACCTGACACGTTATCTAAACGTGTCTTGTCGTATTCACTCATGAATATTCATTAAGATAATTAATTATTTTGTTTGTATCAAATTGACATGTTATCTAATTTTTATTAACATTACTAAATATCTCATTTAGTAAAATTGATTATTATTAAATTAACATTATGTTACATACTCAGTCCCTTGCAAAAATTTAAAAATGTATCCACCTAATTATCTGTGATTTTTTTAAAAATTTATGGGAGGGATTGCGTTCAGAAACTTATTATAAATCAAGGAATAAGTTAAAACATGTATAGTTAATGGGCTAAAATAGTAATTTAGGGACAAAATTGACGCGATTTTTTTAGTGACCGATAATTTAGGGACTATTAGTGTATTTTACTCAATTATTTAAAAGTCCCAACAATATATCTTATTTACTTAAATTAATGGATCATACCGAGTCTTATGTGGTATTAGCGTATAAAAGGAGTCAACACTAACCCGACATATTAACGATGTATCTAATTGAATTGACACTGATATGACCCGAAACCATTAAGGGTTCACCCATTAACTTATAACTTCGTATCGCGTTGTGCCTCATTTTACTAAGTCAATATATATATATATATATATATATATATATATATATATATATATATATATATATATATATATATATATATATATATATATATATATATATAGAGAGAGAGAGAGAGAGAGAGAGAGAGAGAGAGAGAGAGGCTCTCATACATACCTCAGTTTGAGGACCGCTGACGCGGACCAATTTTGATAAAATAGTAAAAAAAATATTTTTGAGTTGATTTTTTTCAGTTTCTAAACATTTCAGTAGTACCATAAAAAAAATTAACTCAAAATGAATTTTTTTATTATTTTAAAAAAATCGGTCAAACTATGTCAATTTTTAACAGCTTAAAAACAACTTAAAACTAACGAAGTTTGATCGATTTTTTAAAATAGCAAAAAAATTCATTTTGAGTTGATTTTTTTTATCTTACTAAAATGTTTAAAAGCCATAAAAAAAAATTAAGCCAAAAATATTTTTTTTACTATTTTAAAAAAATGGTCCTCAAACTAGGACCTCACGAGAGCCTCTCTCTCTCTCTCTTTCCCCCTCTCTCTCTCTCGAGAGTCAGGCTCTCTAACAACTTCTTAACAACTTACCTATGAACATACCCATTTCTAAAAAATAGTAACAAATATATTTTTCGACCAAATTTGGTATACATGATCTACATAATGAGAAGATCATCAACAAAATAAATCATTAAAAAATTCAACCTGAAAGTGAGTGAAATGAAAAATAGATATATTTGTGAATTTTTGACCGTTTAAATTTTTTCCATCATCTCACCCACTTCAGGGTTGAATTTTTTATTTATTTTTTTGTAAATGATCTCCTTGTTATGTAGATTATGTATACCAAATTTGATTGAAAATATATATTTTTTACTATTTTTTTAAAAATGCGTATGTTCATAGGTATATTAAGTGAGGTATGTTAGAGAGTCTGACTATATATATATATATATATATATATATATATATATATATATATATATATATATATATATATATATATATGATCTAGAACGGATTTTAAAGAACGCATTAACGCATTTTTTGTCATCTTCTGCACGTGGTCCCCTCGTGGTCCCAAAGTCCTTTTTATTTTTGTCCCCTCTTGTCCTATATCAAAACCTTATTTTAAGACTATAAAAATACTAAAATTATATTTTAGACCCAAATTGGTATCAAGACCTTAAAGACTTTAGAAACTCACCCAATTTCGATCAAAACCCTAATTCTGGTATCAGAGCCATAAAATGTTCCTTTTAAACTTATAGTAAAAAGACTTTAATACCCTTGGGATTTATCCCTCGCATTTACAAAGATATTTCTGGAACCAACCCAGACTACCATCCCATACCTAAAACTGATTTAGACTCAGTAGGTTGTTTAACCCCTCATATAGACGGTTGTTCACATACTGAACACATCCCGGTAAAACACGCAGATAGTAGACAAGTTACTGCTAGTGCTATTAATAGCATAATAAACCAAAATAAGTGTATACTCATTATATTAAGACAATTAATAAAAGACACTTAAACTCTAGAAACAGAGATAAAAAATATCTCTAAAAGACTACTAGAAATAGATAACCAAATTCCAATAGACCTAGTACAAGTTCTACAAGAAATAAATATTAAGACTAATCATATAGAAGTCCTTAACAAAGACATTTTAGAAATTAAAACTTTAATTAAAATTCAAGAAAGTGAGTTAATTAAACTTACTAAAGAATAAGATAAGCTTATCCCTAGATTAGATAGTTATCTTCCTAATGGGGATAGTTAGATCAGACTGGAATGAGGTACCAAGAGACCTCTCCATTCAGACCTTAACAGACTTTTACCAAAGAATTTCAGAAAAGATAAATGATAATAGATTTTATTATAAGATAAATGAAAATGAGATTGCTAATGATGCTAAAGCAACTTGACTCATATTAGAAAGATTAAATTTGATTTCTACATTCATAGCAGCTACCCAAGACTACAACAGTAGATTTGGTAAAGACTTGAATTTAGATTTAAAAGCTAAGACAAAAAGATTAACCACCTTCTACACAGACTTTGTTAAATTCCAACAGAATTTAACAAATTATCTTAATAATATGGAAAGCCATAACCTATCCAAAATGGATAGTATTATTAATGAACTTAGACTAGACATGGCCCAAGTAGAAGAAAAATACAAAGAAATTATAAATGGAATTAAGGTTGTATATAATAAGCCTTCCCAAGTAGAAATAGACTCTCCTTTTATTCTAACTCGTTTAGACAAAATAGAAAAAAACGTTGAATCTATAAAAATTAGATCTATGCAACAACAAGAAAAAGATAATGAAATAAAAGACTATATTACAAATGTTTCCAAATCCCTTGTTAATTCTCTAGCCAGACATAGTGAAGAAAGGAACACTAAGACTAAGGAAAATAGGTTTAACCAAAGAAGATACTTTAAGAAGAATACTAGTAAATATAAGAAAGTTCCTAATTATAGGAAAGAAAAAGATGTAACCCAATCTAAGACGTCCATCAAATAATGTTGGACTTGTGGCAAAGAAGGACACTTCGCTAAAGACTGCCCTAATAAGAAAGATAAAGAAGGTATTAAGATTATATATACAATATTAAACTATGAAAATCAATAGAAGAATTAGATATCCTATATGTTATAGAAATATCAGACATAGAAGATGATGATAATACTAGTATTTATAGTGCATACACAAACCGTGATTCAGAAGACTATAATAGTGATACTGATGAATATGAAGACTCTCAGGATACTCTAGACTTGTATATGATGCAAACTAATCAAGACGATTTAGATAGTGAATATATAGACTTTGAAGAAGCTTGGTATAAGTGTATATTAAGTCCCTTTTTAAAGAAAAGATGGACAGTTAGTAATCCCGAGTTACTAACCTATATACCTAGATGTTACTTTGATGAAAGACATTATTGCACATTTGAAATGAAATGTAGCAAGAAAGACTTTAGATGCCTAGAATGCTTTGAGATTATATAAACATAATTGTTTATGGTATGTGTTATTTGCCAATTACACTACCATGAAAACTATTGGAGAACTAGATTTAGAGAAATTTATACTAACCAGTATGATGCCCAAATAGACTTAGATCTTAAAACATATTATCAAGACATTGATAGAAATATAGCTAAAAGATTGTAAGAAAATGAAGACTTAAAAGGAAAGGGAATTTCTTATGATTTAGAAGGATACCACTCTGATAGTAGTTCAGAAGACTTAATACCCTTAGATTTTATAGATAAACCTCAAAAAGGAATATATATTTTAGAAAAAAATAATTTAGGAATTTCTACTAAACCACATGCTTGTTTTGTAGAATTATTTGTTCAACACAAAGACTATCCTAAAGGACTTTTAGCTTTTATAGATACATGATGCTCTCAGAGTATTTGCAAGGCTAATGCCTTCCCTAAAGAATATATTTTAGAAAGTACTTAAGAAATCTATGGTAAAGTGACTAATGAAGATCCATTTACCTTATATTTCCATACTATTCCTATTTATTTTAAATTAGGAAATCAGACCAACAAAACCATTAATCATCGGTTTTGGATAATGGATCCTCGTCCTAGTTTCAAAGGAAACATTATTTTAGGACAAGACTTTATTAGTAAATATCATCCTTATACTCAGTATAACAATAAGATATTAATTAGTGATAAAGAGGAATTTAAAATTAAGGCCCCTCTAATAGATCACAAGACTGCTTTTGACCTTATGCAGGTCAAACCCAATTATAGACCCATAAAACATCAGAGTTCTTCAGCTGAGCATTGTGGACCTAAACCTATAACCCAACAAGAAGCCCTCGACATTACTAAACCCTTACAAAAAGAATGTAAGTGTCCAGACCAAAAGTGTTATAAGCAAATAACGCTTATACAACAAGACATTTTAGAACATGCCCAGCACACCTTATTACAGGTTCAAGCTATATCCAAATAGAAGAAAATGGATATAGAAGTAGAAACTAAAAAGATTAGGCAATTAGCAGAGTCTAATTTAGGAGAAAATTCCATTGCTAAGTGGGATAAAGACCAAAATTATTGTAAAATTACCTCTATTAACCCTGACGCCACTATTAATGGTGGAACCTATAAGAAATGATCTTCACAAGAAGACAGGGAGGAAATCAAGAAAGATATAGATGAAATGCTTAAGTTAGGCATTATTAGGGAAAGTAAAAGTAGACATAATAGCCTTGACTTCTATGTTCAAAATGAATCTGAACGTAAAAGAGGAAAAAGACAAATGGTTATAGATTATAGACAATTAAATAAGAATTATGAATTTGATTCTTATAAGATACCAGACAAAAATAATTTAATCAATTTGATTGAAGATAAAATTATATTCAGTAAGTTTGATTGTAAGTTAGGCTTCTGGCAAATTAAGATGCACCGAGATAGTATTACTTGGACAGCCTTTAGTGTTCCCCAAGAAAAATATGAATGGCTAGTAATGCCATTTGGATACTTGAACGCTCCTCAAGTATTCCAAAGAAGAATGGATAATATATTTAGACCTTATTCTGAATTTTGTCTTGTTTACATAGATAACATTGTTATAGCGAGTAAGACTGAGATAGAGCATGTAGACCATCTTAAAAAGATTATTTTAGAATTAGATAAACATGATATTATTATTTTTGAAAGGAATATGCAATTATTTCAGACTGAGATAGACTTTATGAGAATGCATATTAATAAATGAAAATTACCCTTAGCTGAACACATAACTAAAAAGATTCTTGAATTTCCAGACCAACTTAAAGATAGAAAACAATTACAATCATTTTTAAGATTGCTTAATTGTGCTGCAGACTTTATTAAAGACCTTGCTTCAAAAAGACAAAGCTTAACATCCAAATTAAAAGGAACAGACAAAAGTAATTCTTTTTTTTTGGAATAAAGATGATTTTGAAGTCATAAGATAAATTAAAGATATACAGTCAAGAATATTCCCTTACTTGAATTGCCTAATGCAGAAGACTAGTTTATAGTAGAAACATATGCCTTTGATAAACAATGGGGAGCAATATACTTTGCCATTGATCATCAGACAAAAAAGAAGAAACTTTGTAGATATAGTTCAGGAACCTTCACAAACCCAGAAACAAGATACACTGCCCATGAAAAAGAAGTTTTAGCCATAGTAAGGGCAATAGAAAAATCTATGATTTTTCTTAGACCTAAACATTTTACTGTGTATACTGACTCTTCTTATGCAGTGAAATTAAGAGATTTAGATTATGCAGTGAAATTAAGAGATTTAGACTTGTCGAAATCAAGGACTAATAGACTTATTAGATGGCAACAATTGCTTAATGGTTATGACTTCTCTGTTATACATATTAAGGGAAGTAAAAATATCATTCCAGACATTATATCAAGAGAACCAATGTTTGCTAACACTAATATGATTTCATGTTTTATGTTGCAAATAGAAAACCTAGACATCATGAGTTCCTCCGTAACCAATTGACTGAACAAAGAAGACGTTGCAAACTATTTTAGATGCGTAAGACCAAATGCTGGTGTAATGCAGAGACATACTCATATTCAAGACTCTCAAGAAAGACCAATCCTAGAGAACTTTGATGATATCTTGGTTCCTCCTAGAAAATATAGACAAGAGATTGTTTCTTAAAATAGACTCATTGGAAAGATGTATTTCCCCCAATATAGACCCGATCAAAGATATCCAGACTTGATAAAATTTAGACGAGAATTTTGAAATGATGAAAATACTCTTATAGACGCTATATGGTGGAATCTGAAGAATAGAATATGGATAGAGTTCAAACAAAATTTGGTAGCTATTGCTAGATTCATGAGAACTCAAAGACTTACAGTAACCCAGCTTAGTGGGACTACTACTCCTAGACCATAGACGCAGACTTATGCTCAGACCCTTGGAGAATCTTCCAAAATTATACAAATTGATAATTTTTGTTATCTGAAAAAAGACTTTTAAGACTAAGATTGTTATACCGTTTGGTTATAATAATCTTCCATTAACAGAAGGCTTTCAAAAAGAAACTAATAACATTATTGATCATTTTAATATGTTATTATCAGAAATAAATGGAGATGCCTTAATAATTAGAGGTTTCTTCGAAGACGTTCCAAAAATATATATTTTTGGAAAATCTGATATGGCTCATATAATTCTTACAGACCACGGGTTCATTGGACTCGTTCAGATAAAGGATATTGAAGACTCTATTGCTCTTGGAAAAATAATCCACAAGTACATTAAAAAGGTAGAAGACTTTCTTCCCCTGTTTTGCCAGCATATATCAGAATTGCTCCAAGTTCATATATAAGAATGGGAGTTGAGGGATTCAGACTCCTTAGATTTTCTAATTATGCATTTGAACTGTTGATAAGTCCAAGCTCCAGATTGCTCAAGCTATGGAGATAATAGAAATCATGGAATTGTTGACAGGCGAAAACAGGTGGTACAGTGCCTACCACAAAGAAGACCTTATAATCCAAGCTGATGAGCCATTCAATGGAAGGCTCAAGAAAGAAGACAAAGAAATGGTAGAGATAGCTTTACCAGCTAGCCTTAAAATTGTGGGCCTCATTAATGAATTTTTAAATAATAATGCCCTCCTAGGCCAAGATAAGTAAAAGAAGACACGGACGGGACAAAGATGGGCCCCTTGTTAGAAGAAGAATTATTAAAGATAGAAGATGTCTTGCTCTAAGACCTATGCATTATTACAAGACGAAAAAACCCATAATGAAGACTTGGCATGCTCTATCAGATAGCCTTGCTTTTCTAAAAGAGAAAAGATGCCCCAATTATCACAAGACGTCAAAATCCTGTGGACCCATAAAATAAGATTCCTAAATACAAAGTTGCTTTAAAGACTTTAATAATTTTCTTTCCACCAGATTGCTTTTGGTAGCCGGTTACCAGTCGTTTATAGAGCCCTTATGCTATAAAAGGGAGCATCTAGTTTGGTTTTAAAGATCATTGGAGAGGAGTAGTAAGACTTCCAGTATTAGAGAAAGAGTGTATGCTTGTAGTGAGCAATATATACATGAGTGAGTAAACCTCTCATAGTTAGAGGAGAGGGGAGAGTTGTATTTACTTATGTAATGCAATAAAAGTATTTTTTTTTCCAGAAATCTCTTAGGTTGAGTTGTTATTATTTTCCAAATTGTCTTTAACTTTTTGTTCATAGAGGACTATTATGTGGAACCTCTAGTGTAGCACACAAGGTGTTATACTGTTGAACCGCCGTCAGGTACCGATTTGCTGTGAGCCATTTTCCAGGTGGGCGTTAGGCGTGAAGGCAGGAAATGGGTACAATGCCAAAATAGTGGATTGAGGTGCGACACATAAAGAAAGAGTTGCAGGAGGCCGAGACCGGAGAAGAATAGTAACAAAGCTGAAGAGGCGAAGGAAAGAAGATAAAGATATTTCAGACCAGAAGGAAGGTATAGACTTGAACTAAACCCCTAGCTATTTTACATATTATTATTTTAAAAGAAATTTATATGAGCCTAAAAATCACTAAAGACTTTTTAGCATTTGTTAATCAAACAAATTTAGACTTAACTAGAGAAATCCTAGATTAGACTCTTACAGACCCTAAAAATAAAGAATTTATAGAAAGTGCTTTAACATACGCAGGTGGTAATTTCAAATATATAGACCAGGTTATTGAGTGGTTAGTACGTGAAGTACCTAGAATAGAAATAATTAGAACAGGGATCGGAGATCTCTTTAGACAAAGGATAAGAACTGAAGAATTCGTAGAAGAACTTTCAAGACCAAAAAAATATCAAGAATACACTAGGATACTTGAAGACATTATACGCGTATTAAACTTTATTAGACAAAAAAGGTTACCTGAAACAAATGCTATTTTAATTAGAGCCGGATGAATCTGCGCTCTCCTTAGAAATGTGGAGACAGCTGCCCCTAGAACATACCGAAGATTTTTGTCATCTTATGGTGATAATAATTTAGACGAATTTATAAATAACGATATAATTGATATTGTAAATCAGATATACAAAGAAACTAGACTGTTGAAACCGCAATACTGTATAAGGTATTTAAGATTAAAACATTTTTCATCAAAACCGCTTGCAATTTCCAGACTCCCTGAGGAAAATATTTATATAGACAATCCTCGCTATTCAGAATCCCAGTACGATAGCGACAGACGAAGCTTGAGAAGTAGCAGTAGCCCTGGAACTTCTACACTTAGACTTCCAGATTAATTAGGCTTTGAAATAAGCTTAAAAGACCATAGACGTAATTGAGGTAAAAAATTTCTATTCCCTAAAACTTAGAAGAGCACAAAAGAATATAAAAGACAAAGCGGTCCCCAAAAGATGGTCCTAAAAACACAAAGCGTCCCTAGAATATGTGGATGATATTAATCCGTCGTTTACATCCGTTAACTAAATCCGTTATATATATATATATATATATATATATATATATATATATATATATACACATATATATATATATAGGCTCAAGTGAGGTCCTTATGTGAGGTCCATTATAAGACAAAAGTAAGATCTTTAGTAATATTCTATTTTAGACCCCAATACCGTTAGATAACAATTTTGCATTTTAAGCTTTAAGACTTTAAAAATAAAAAACTCACCAAATTCCGACCAAAACCCAATTCTGGTATCAGAGCCATAAGACGTTCCTTTTAGACTAAAAGTAAAAAGACTTTAATGCCCTTGGGATTTATCCCTCGCATTTACCAAGATATTTTTGGAACCATCCCAGACTACCAACCTATACCCATAACTGATTTAGACTCATAAGGTTGTTTAACCACCCACATAGACGGTTGTTCACACATTGAACATATCCCAGCCAAACACGCAGACAGTAGACAAGTCACTGCTAGTGCTATTAATAGTATAATAGACCAAAATAAGTGTATACTCCTTATATTAAGACTATTAATAAAAGACACTCAAACCCTAGAAACGGAGATAAAAAATATCTCTAAAAGACTATTAGACATAGGTAATCAAATCCCAATAGACTTAGTACACGTTTTACAAGAAATAAATATTAAGACTAATCATATAGAAGTCCTTAACAAAGACCTTTTAGAAATTAAGACTTTAATTAAAAATCAAGACAGTGAGTTAATTAAACTATCTTCCTAATGGAGATAGTTAGATCGAACTGGAATGAGGTACCAAGAGACCTCTCCATTCAGACTTTATCAGAATTTTATCAAAGAATTTTAGAAAAGATAAATGATGATAGATTTTATTATAAGATAAATGAAAATGAGATTGCCAACGCGGCTAAGGCAACTAGACTTATATTAGAAATATTAAATTTAATTTCTACATCTATAGCAGCTACCCAAGACTATAACTGTAGCTTTGTTAAAGACTGACTTAAAGGCTAAGACATAAGGATTAACCACCTTCTATACAGACTTTGTTAAATTTCAATAAAATTTAGCAAATTACCTTAATAATAGGGAAAGCTATAACCTATCAAAAATGGATAGTATTATTAATGAACTTAGACTAGACTGTAACACCCCGTAATTTTGAGGATTAAATATTTAATTATTTTGGGAGTTATAAAAATATTTAAATTGGAGAAACTTAAATTCATGAGTTGGAGAATTTATTTGAGTGGGCCGAATTATTTATAATTGGCGACTTTTAAGTTTAATGATTCAAAATCTCGTGTGTCGCATTTTGAGGTCAAAATTTGGAGATGTCGAAAAGTATTTCGAATGGTAATTCCGAGTGCGCAGTTACATCCAGATGGGTCAAGATAGTCAGAAAAGAGTACCCGGGGGTAGTAATTGGGTCTCGGTGTATTTTTGGGTATAACCGGGCCCACACGGGGTGAGTTGGGCCTTTTTAATTAGTCCCACATGGCCAAAAACGGGATTTAGTATTTTTAACCTAATTGGGGGATTAGGGAATGGCTATCAAAACAACTCTAAACCTAAGGTTTGAGAGGAAATTTGGGGGAAAGCAAATCAAGAGCCAATTTGGGGATTTTGGAGCCAAATTGAGGGACTACACCAACGAATCAGACACTGCGAACAATTCCAGGCAAGTGGTTAACTGTTGTGATTTCTAAATTGATGATAATCAATTCATATCATAGTGATGTGTAAATCAAAATTCGTTTTTGGGATAAATGGGTACAAAAATTGGGGTTTTGTTCATGGAACTATTGAATGAGATTCAAAGTAAACATTATTGTGTTGTATATCCCTAAGTATGGATATCTGTTTTAAATGAGAATCCGGAATATAAACTGGTGGTATTTGGATTTGGAATTTGGTTTGTAGAACAGTTAATTGAATTTTAATGGAGAAAACCCATTTCGGAAATCATGAGATAAGTGGAGAAATTTATCATCTTAAGGGCCTATGATACGTAGGGAGTAAATTAACCATGTTGATGTGGTGGGGTGATGTGATTAGATGTTTGATTTAAGGTTTAAAAACCTTGGATTTTCGTCAATGGTGGAAAGCAGAGGCGAAGGAGAAGATGACCTGATCGATCGATCGATCGAAGGGAATTGGTCGATCGATCGACGGTTAGGGATTTCTGGCAGTTCGCTCCTTTTCTCTTATGGAGCAAAGTATTTCTTTTCCTTTTGAGGTTTATTTATTTAGCGTCAAATAAATAAAAGGGATACATTCGAGTCACTTTTGAGAGATTTAAAGTTGGGTTTAGGAGGGTGATAATTGTATGTCCCAAATGGATGTATTTTGAGAAAATAAATATTTGTGTTAATATCGAACCGAGGAATAAAATTCGGGTATTGTAGTTGGGTGACGCTACATTATTAAAGGGATTGAGGTGAAATATGGAATTTTGGACCAAGTGGGCGAGTCCGGGTATGTTGGTAATTATAGGTAAATATAATTGGGGAGATTACGGAGATGAATGTGTGACACATTGTGGGCGAAAATGTGGGAATGAAATTATGAGATGTAAAATGGACCGAGTGAGCGAGTCCAGGTATGTTGGTTAAGTGACATCAAAGTATTAAATTAATTATTAGGAGAGAGTAATTAATTTGGAGTCGGAACATAGACTCGGGAAATATTAAGGTATGGGCCAAGTGAGCGGGTCCGGGGATAATGGTTGGGTGATACCAAATTATTAAATTAATGGATGTGATAATTAATGAAGGTAGAGTCGAAGGGTAGACTCGAAAAAGTATTAAATTAATTGATGTTGTAATTAATTAGTTTAGGGTCGGGTTGTAGACCCGGGATTTGGTATAAATTAATTAATGTGTAAATTAATTATATTAGAGTCGGACCACAGACTCAGTTTAGTATAAATTAATTAATGTGTAAATTAATTATATTAGAGTCGGACCACAGACTCAGTTTGGTATGAATTGATTAATGTGTAAATTAATTATATTAGAGTCGGACCACAGACTCGGATTTGTGTGGACTAATTAAGGTGTAAATTAATTTAATAAGAGTCGGATTGTAAACTCGGGTAGGTATTAAATTAATGGGTGTGTTAATTAATTTAATTAGAGTCGGATTGTAGACTCGGGGCGGTATTGAATTAATAAGTGTGTTAATTAATTTAATAAGAGTCGGATTGTAGACTCGGGAAGGTATTAAATTAATAAGTGTGTTAATTAATTTAATTAGAGTCGGACGATAGACTCGGGGAAAGTATTATATTAATGGAGGCGTGAATTAATTATTAGAGTCGGACCATAGACTCGGAAAGATGATAAATTATTAAGTGAGAAAATTCATTGTGTTGAGTCGGGCCACAGACTCAGGAAATTACAGACAGTGTACGGGATTTTGAGTACACGATAAAGTTGGGATTTATATTATATATATACGGTGTAGTGATAGTATATATATACGTGTATATATTGTGTGTGATATTATGTATCAGTGACTAGATATTTATTAAATTTATATACTCTAATGCTATCAAGGGAGGTTGCGCGATGTAGGTGAATCCCCTAGCTTAAGGAGTAGGGCAAGTATATCCCCAGGTCATAGCGTCCGGTATATATGGGTGAGGGATTTATCTCACTTTCAGGGAAGGAATATGACCGCCTCCACTACGTTTATATTTTGGGCCAAGTTAGTGAGTGATTCCAACTTGGGGAACTAGGCTTTGTGATCACACCTATTGAGATAGCATTTTAGAGGAAATCATCCGGCGAGGGTATACTCGAAGGGATGGATATACGTATGTTATAAGTGTGGTTATTGTGGTAAAGGTACATATATAATGGTAGTAAATATTATATAGGGGTAATAATACAGTGTGTGATGTATTTACTTTATATAACTTGTGACACGGTTATATGCTAATATTTAAGAAGAATTAATTAAGTTAATTGTGATATAACTTATAATTCAAGAATCATTATACTCGGAGTAGAGTAGTATGGCAAGGGGAGGTTATACCAGGACTAGTTGGACGGGATAGTACAACTAGGTGGGGTTAAGGTAACCGTTAGGTGTGCACATTAGTGGAGGGGTGAGAATGTCCACAAGGGAGTGCGACACTAACTTAAATATGAAGCGCATTCATGCATTTTAAATTACTGCAGTTAATTCACTTGCTAAATATTTTCAAAATGTTTTGGGTTCTAACCCTTGCTATAAAATTATTTTCAAAACCTTTTAGGTGTCCAGCCACAGGGACGCCAGGATTGATATTCTATTCCAGGGACACAGAGCTGCGGCATATGTGGATGCTAGCAGGAGTTTGGATTAGACGCATCGTTCATTCATTCCTAGAGTAGGAATCAATTATCAGTCTCAGTTTTATTTAGGGCTTGCGCCTAGACTTCTGAGTGCAGTTTTCAGATTGTATTTATTCAGGTGTTGGATATTTGTTTTGGATTTCACTTTGGTGGCCGATGGTTTATACGACAAATTTGTGTAATTAATTATTCAGTTGAGTTTTATTCAGTCGTGTGAATGGTTTATATTTAATTCCGCATGTACTATTTTGTTTAATCAAAAGTTAAATTTGGCACCAGCTTTTAGAATACTAGGTGGTTAGTAAGTTTTAAAAAGTTTTTGACAGTGATGCTAAGGATGATCCAACTGGGATTACTGTTTTAATTTGGTATAGGACTGATCACCCGGTATTTTATTAGGCGGGGTGTCACATAGACATGGCCCAAGTAGAAGAAAAATACAAAGAAATTATAAATGGAATTAAGGCTATATATAATAAGCCTTCCCAAGCAGAAATAGACTCGCCTCTTATTCTAACTCGTTTAGATAACATTGAAAAGACTGTTGAAGCCATAGAATTTAGAACTATGCAACAACAAGAAAAAGATAATGAAATAAAAGACTAAATTACTAATGTTGGTAAAACAATCGTTAATTCTCTAGCTAGACACAGTGAAGAAAATTCTGAGAAGACTAGAAAAGAAAATAAGAATTTTAAAGGAGAAATCCTTAATCAGATAAAAAGACAAAAGGATTATTTAGACTTCTTAGGAAGAATTGAAAAAAGACTTGAACAAAAACAGGTAACCACCTGTAAATTTAGAGAAACCCCTCCCATAGAAACTAGAGAAAAGAATACCATAGGTAGACGAGTCATAAATGACGGATTAGATAAGACTAGCAAGATAGTTAGCTCTATCCAAAATATTGGACAGAGTAATCATATGCTCTAAAGACTTAAGGATTCATCCTCAAATGTTAGGACATGGTGGAAAGAGAGAAATTTCACCAATCCTCTCCAATGGAAAGAGTTGGGTGAAGTTGACTGGAAGATTATTGAAGATTCCATCCATAATGGACAACTTCCAACCGTTAGATACATAGACTTGTTTAAAGAAGGTGACACTTTTAAGACTCCTAATTATAACATGACTTACCATTGTATAAATCATGTGTTAGAAAAATCCTATACCGAGGTTCAAGTATTTGACTCATAATGGCTTAGATCTAGAGGAACTGATAGGAAGTTCCAATTCCTAACCTTTGGACTCTTTCAAGCCAGAATCCAAGGATTACATAGACCTCAAAATAACATCAACATATTATGTTGTTTAGTAGACAAAAGATGGAAAGATTTTGAAAAAAGCGTTATTGGGATAGCCCAATTAGAAATGTTAGATAACATAGGATACTTTAATGTCATTCCGGCATTTACAGTAACTGTAGACACAACCAAACATTTTAAGTTAATCTTATATGCTAGTGGCTATGAAGACTATATTATCCCAGACGCTAACATAAATATAGAATTCCAAAGCTATGTGAAATTATCCCAATTTCCTTATGAAGGAATGCAGTCGGGAATTCCTAGTGGTAGACTTAATGAAGAAATCTTAACTAGAACCAATGTGTCAGACTATAATCATACTTACAGTATTAGGAATACTGGACCTATGAGAGAAAAAGCTAAGACTCTCTAGTAATTGCCAGAATTTCAAGAAACTAAGACTATACAAAATAAACCTTTGTTTATTAATCAAGACGACGTCACTGGAAATGTTACCATCCAATTTGGTCCTCCTAAGATTGTCAATAAGAATATCCAGATCGAAGAAATTAGATTTAGGAATATGGGAGAAGCCATAATCAATGATCCTTTAGAAGGAGAATGTAGTAGTAAGACTAGTGCTAGTTTACTAAGACAAGTCCCAGTAATTAGACCTAGAAGATCATTTGAACAAATAGACTTAGTTAAAGAAAAAGCTATGATCTAAAACTTTGGACATGAACCCTCAGAATTGGATATGAAGACATTTAAATATAACCTTAAGAAAAGTCATTCCGTTAGGTTTCAAGAAAAAGAAAGATTTAATATGATAACCCAAGACCGCATATTAAAATTAAAAGAATCTAAGAATACAAAGGAACTTCTTAGAAACTTAAGACTAATAGAAGAAGGAGAACAAAGATTAATGCCATCTACACAAGTAGAACCTAGTAAACAAGAGATAGGAAGTAGTAGTAGGCTAGAAGATGCTCCTCGACTTTTTAGTAAACCAATAGGAATAAATATTCCTATATACTCAAGCACTGTAGTTAAGACTAAACCTGATTATATAAAAGACTTTCCAACTAGTGACAAGAGTTTCACTCCTGTTAAGACGATGGCAAGCCAAGCAATAAATCCAGTAGGTATATACCTTAACCTAGATAATGTGCAAGATAGGAAGAAAGCCTTAGATGAATGACGTAACCAGATGAAGATGTGTTTTGTATCTAATGAACAATGGGATGCAAGTTCATGTAAGAAGTACGCTGAGCAATCCATTAGAGGTATTGCAAAAGATTATTTAGATAGAGTAAGAAAGTCTACAGATGAAGACTCTTTATCTAAGGTTGAGAAGATGAAAGAAAACCTAGAAGAAAGATCAATTGAAGAATATATTCAATTATTCACATCAGAATTCATTGGAGCTGGACATCTAGCTCAAATCAATGAACAAGGCCTAGTAAAAACTAAGTTAGCCCTCCTTAGCATTTGCAAATTAGATAAGATAAATGAATATAGCAATAATTATGAACAACTATATTACCAAATTAAAGAATTTGGAGAGACTTTAAAAGATGAATACTTTAGAAAGATACCAGCCATAGGACAAATCCTAATTAATGAATATAGGAATTGGCCAGGAGTAGCTAGAGTTAAGAACAACTCTGTTGATGTAAAAAATTAGATCACTCTAATTATTCAATCACAGATAAATAAATGAGACAAAGAATTTTAAAGTGGTTCAGCCTTATAAGAATGGCCTGCGTCCACTGTTGTTTTATTGCTGAGTGTTTTGGAATTCTCGATTACAAGTTCTATCCAGAAATTTCGGTCTGAATTTTTGGGGTCCCTTACAATGAGGATTGTACAATGTATTTATAGCCCTGAGGCTGTAATGTGAAAGGGTAATACATTAAATGAGGTACATATGAAAGGGTAATACATTTAATGCCCCTTAAGCGTGTGCGTCTGAATGATAAGAATTTAATGAATCAGTTGAACTATTGGTTATCCAGCTATTAATGCTCGGTTCGAGGTGCAGCTCAGACCGCCTGAGCTGCTCGGACCGCCTAAGATTCTCGGTATTTAAGAGTTCCTCGGAGCGTATGAGTTCCTCGGGGAAGCAGTGTTCCTCGGGGAAATAGTCTTCCTCGTTGTAGTCTTGTTCCTCGGAGCGTGTGAGTTCCTCGGCAGTGTTTGTTGCTGGCATGTAGATTACCACGTGTCTTTATTCAATTGGGCCATGTCAGCAGATTAAATTTGGTATCAACAAGAGCCCCCAATGTTTCATAGTTCGAAATTTGAGGAGTATGGAACATTCTTTCTCGGAATATGGTAGCTTTAAATGGTCTTCCTGATTTTTAGGAGCGTTTCCCTTGTATTTGTTTCTCCTTTCGAATTCGTAGAATCAGGCTTTTTTGAATTTTTCTATGACCGCCACGATCTCCGCATACTTTTTGTCCTTTTAGCCGCCGGTAGCATAATCGTTTCTCTTCGCTTCGATTGCTGCGCCCTTTTTGTTTCTCTAGCCTCCGGTAGCGTAATTATTTCTTTTTGTAATCATTACTTTACCATTTCCCAAGGTAGAGTATTTAAACTCTGCAGCAAATCCCATCGTCTTCTACTTTTCCAAATTTATTTTTTCGAGTTTTCCATAGTCTCTTTCTCTCCTGTGTATTCATCTTCTTCCATCGTTCGTTGTCAACAGCTCCACTCTTTTTCTGTAAGATCTTCTTCCTTCTTATTCATTTCCTTTATTCACCATGGTTTACCCTATTGAATCTCTTGATAAATTTCTCTCTGATTTTTCCATTCCCTCCTGGGTTGTTTTGGAAGAGCTTTCTGAGCCTTCTGATTATTTCCGTTTAGCTGAGGGACATTGGTTCCCCAGTCTCTTTATTACTGAGTGTGGATTTTCTTTTCCACCAAACTCCTTGTGTCTGGAATTCTGTCAGTACTTTAACGTTGTTCCTGCAAGAATAGCCCCCAACACATGGAGAATAGTTAATGGGGTGCATAGATTAAATCAAGTCCATGGAACTCGCATAGGAATTCCTGAGATTATGTTTTGTTATAGATGGGAAGTTAATGATAACATTTTTTTATTTGAAAATTAGAATGTTAAATAGGGCTTTAGTAGTTAATCGCCCTGATGCCAATAGGGATTATTTTGAGCACGGGGTTGTCATAAAAAATTGGCAACATGCTCCTTTATCAGGAGATGAAGTTTATCAGGGTCCCAGATGCCCTCCTTATGGCAATGGGATAGGTTATTTTATTTCAGTTTACTTATTTTGAAATCATGCTTCTTTTGTGTTTGATAAAATGTTCCATTGATATTTTAATGTTTATTTATTTGCAGTTGATAACAAAAGAAAGTGTCCAAAGGAAGCAGATGTTAATATAAGACATCTGAAACTTATCTCGAGTTTGCATCAGAGTGTTGCCGACGAGCACATTAGATCAGCTTCATATCTGCCGCAATATAAGAGCTACACCACTTCTTTCACTGCTCAACCAGTAATAAGTGAATCAGAGCCAGTACCAGCTTCCACCAGCTCCTCGCCTAAATCTCACGTCCTTTAAGAGAAAGGATGAAGAGAAGAAGACCTCCCACTTTGTTAGAGAAACCTGCCTCTGGTTCTGGAGAGGCAAAAAGAAATAAAGTTGATGTCCCAGGGGAGGGGACAAAGAAGAATGATGCACCTCCCTCGGCTACTGTCGTGAAGGTTGTAGAGAAGCCCGCAGTGGCTCCGAGAAGGTCTGCTGCTCCTGGAGAGGTGATTATAATATCACCGACCAAGGGTTCTTCCTTGGTTGAATCTGTTCCTGTTCCCCCGAGGAGGCTGAAGAAGAGCTCCTCGATCAATTTGGCTGACACCATCACTCAGCCCACAACTGCTGGGACAGGGGTTCCCACTTTTGGTCCTCCGAGCTCTGCCATGAGCTCGATAAAGTCCTAGATCATTCTCGAGGTCCAAGGTACTGGAGAAAACCTTACTCGGGACATAGTCACTTCATTAGCTGCTCGTCACCTTGCTTCTGTAAGTCTTCTTACTTTGAACTTTTCATATTTCCTTTGTTATTTATGTTTCTGACTTGCTTTCTTTTTGCTTTCACAATTGACGAGCTGCTTTAATATAATCCTAAAGAAGGATGAAGCAATTAAAGCTTCATGCTCCTCGTTCAGTGTGGAGGGAGCTCTGGCAGAAGCTATCAAGTCTTTGGACGATTCTCTCCAGACATATGCTACTGATAAGGCTGTCTGGGAGAAAAAGCTTGCCTCCACCGAGCAAGAGAAAGCTCGAGCTGTTGATGCCTCCAAGGAGTTAGAGAAGAGAATAAATGCCCTGGAAAAGGCAAATAAGGAGCTCGAAGAGAAGCTCAAAACTGCTAGGGTGCTTGAAGATAAACTCAAGGCTGCTGAGGAGGAGCTGGCTCAACTTAGGGAAGTAGGTCGACAGAAGGAGGAGATTGAAAACAAATTGAAAGCTGTTGATAACCTGCTGTCCGAGAAGCTCTCCTCGGAGAAATTGAAGAGGAAGATGGATGTGAAGAAGTCCTTCAGCGCTGGCTGGGACAAGGGGTGGAATAAGGGGTTGGCTGCCATGGTGTCGCAAGTGGACTATGGCAGCCTCAAATACTTTAGGGATGGCTGGGTTGCTACTCTTCAGGAAATGAAAGTTGATGAATCTTCTGAGCTTTTCCAGCAACACATTCCTGGTCCCCCTCTAACCCCAGAAGATCTTGAAGAGGACGAAGCTGCCTCAAAAGAGTCTTCTATGGTGATGGAAGATCATCCCCCAGCCATTCAGCCTGTTGCTGAGGAACTTCAGCAGATCGTCATTTCCTCCGAGCAATTGCCAGTGCTGCCCGAGCAACTATCCATTCCCTCTGAGCAACCTACTTCCTCGTCCCAGCCTCCCGAGAAGGTTTTGGGAGACAAGGAAAAGGTGTAGAGTTATTCGGGTTTATCTTTATCTTTTTCTTTTATCAAATGTAACCCAGAATTTATAACTCTGAACTTTATGATCTAATAAAACTTGGACTTTTTGCATACTGTTGTCTATCTTCATACTCTGTCTTGATTCTTATTGATTATTGCTTTTTCTTTCTCTTCTAGTTTCTAGTCAAGATGGAATTGTTATCTGCCCATGATACAAAGCTGCCGCGACAATGTAACGAATACTTTAAGGCCGGCCACACAGACCTGAGTGCAGCACAAGTTGTAGACATCCTCGGCCAAGATGCTTTAGAACAGGCAGTGGAAGCATATCAATATCTGAAGTGTCTACTTGATCGAGCGGTGGCCAATAATGTGGCCTATTATGATATGATCGAGGATCTCCAAGGCACCCTCGAAGACCTTCAGCTTCAATACAAAGAATCCACTGCCCTGTTGCACGAGGGGTATGAGAAGAAGTATAAACTGATCATTGCCGACAAGGGCTATGAGAAGCTTTTTGCTGGGTATGATGTAAGGGAGAGAACTCTGAAAGATGAGGTCGAGGAGTGCAGATAAATTGTCGAGTTGCTAGAGCAAGAGAACAACAACTTGTAGAAAGAGCTATCACAGTTGAAGTCTGCAGCCTCTTTTTTAAAAGCCTTAATCCTAGTGACCGATGAGGGATTTTCGTTCCTAGAGGTCGAGAACGCCAACTTGAGGGACGAGTTGGAAACCTTAAAGAGAGCTGGCCCCTCTACATCAACTCTTGGACGAGCAAGAGCTCCTCGGGGACGAGCAAGAGCAGCTCGGATTCCTGTCGAGGAACAGAGGACTCAGTCTGCCTTAGAGAACTAGGCCTTCCAGCTAATGGCGAAGAACTAGGCTTTTTATGAAATGTCAAAGAAAATCAGAGACTTGAAGAGCAGCTCTCCACGCAGAAGTCTACCTTGGAGAACAATGAGATTTTCATCAAAAATCTCCACGAGCAGCTAGACAGGCTAACATATCAGTTCCACGAACAGCCCAGGGAGTTCTGGATGGCTGGATACAACGAAGCACTCTACCACTTAGATGATCGTATCCATAATGCCAACAATGAGGGCTACAAGCAAGGCTGGTTGAATGCCTTAGGTGTGCTGCAGCTCAAACAGGGTCATTACCCGTGGGACTACCACAATCCCGGGTTGCTTGACTTACCTGTGCCACCATACAAATTGGATATGAGTTGGATCCCTGCACGGGCCATTCCTCAGATCTTGATTTCAAAGTATCTCGGTGACTACAATCTACATTCACAAACCGAGATATCTCGTCCTGAGCATCTCTTAGATCGACCATCCGTGATGAATGTCAGGATGTTGAAGGATCTCAATTTTATAAATTCTCCTCTGGCTTTAAATGATCTGCCTGCTGGCGAGGAACCTGTGTCAAAAGCAGAGGGGAAAAGACCAGTAGAATAGGAATTTTTGATGTAATAGTTAGTATACATATCAATATCAATGTACTTTTCATTTTATTATCAATGTAATTTATTTTGAATTCAATGAAAGACTTTCATTTATGTTTGAAATCTTAATTGCTATTGTCTGGTAATTATCAAACACTTTATATTTGTGCATATCTGTTAAAAAGATAACGATATTGTGTTATTTGTCGACCAACTCAGTAAAAAGTTACAAGTATCAATAATGTTGTTCGATCACTTAATAATAAAGTTTTGTTTCTTGACCAACTTAACAACAAAGTAACGAGTATAAAAAATGTTGCTCGATCACTTAATAATAAAGTCACGAGTATAAAAAATGTTTAAAATGTTTTCAACAAACCAAGGTCGTTAGATTCTTTATGTCGACCAACTACAGTTAGTGGGTTTTTATCCCCGACCAGCCATAGTTAGTAAATTTTTCTCTTAAGTGTTTTCGACCAACCAAGGTCGGTAAATTTTCCTTGTCGACCAACTACAGTTGGTGGGTTTTTATCCCCGACCAGCCATAGTTAGTAGATTTTTCCTCTATGAGCAACTTTGGCGCTTTCTGAAATAATCTTACCTTCCGACCAACATAAGTTGGCATTTTCGAGAAAATATTTACCTCCCGACCAACATAAGTTAGCATTTTCGAGAATATATGTACTTCCGAACCAACATAAGTTGGCATTTTTAGGAATATTTTGTTTCCTAGCCGAACAGGTTGGCATTTTTAGGAATATTTTGTTTCCTAACCAACCGAGGTTGGCATTTTTAGGAATATTTTGTTTCCTAACCAACCGACGTTGGCATTTTTAGGAATATTTTGTTTCCTAACCAACCAGGTTGGCATTTTTAGGAATATTTTGTTTCCTAACCAACCGAGGTTGGCATTTTTAGGAATATTTTGTTTCCTAAACAACCGAGGTTGACATTTTTAGGAATATTTTGTTTCCTAACCAATCGAGGTTGGCATTTTTAGGAATATTTTGCTGAGTAGTCTGAGCTTTACCGAGTAGTGTGTAGCACTAGTATTCTCCGAAAAATTTTCAATAAAAAGAGAGACTTGCAGAATATCTTCATTTTATTCATATCGATGGAACTGCGTTACATGAGAATATACATCACTGATAATACTTGCGCAGGTGCTCTGCGTTCCATGCATTCTTAAACTCCTCCCCCTCTAAAGTTGCTATTCGATAAGTTCCTGGTCGAACAACTTCTGTAACTCGGTATGGTCCATGCCAGTTTGCCTCCAGTTTATTGTGCTTTTGAATTACTTTCTTCTTCACATAATCTCCGTCTTTCAGGTCGCACTTCTTCACTCTTTTGTTGTAGAATAAAGCTGTTCGCTGCTGGTAAGCACCATTTCTAATGGCTGCTTCTTCTCTAACTTCCTCGAGCATGTCTAAATCCAATCTTCTCATTAAGTCGCTGACAGGGGAATTGAAATTTAGTACCCTGTGTGTTGGGAGGCCTAACTCGGCAGGTATAACGGCTTCACTTCCAAACGCCAGCATATATGGTTATTCTCCAGTTGCTACTCGGGGAGTAGTTCGGTAAGCCCAGAGTACTGATTGTAGCTCGTTGATCCAATTTGCTTTCGCATCATCCAGTCTTTTCTTCAAGCCATTTAGCAGCGTTCTGTTTGTCACTTCAGTTTGTCCATTGCTTTGAGGATGGCCTGGTGCTGAGTGGACCTTCAAAATATTTGACTGATGACAATAGGCAGCGAACTCCTCGTTATCAAATTATGTTCCATGGTCTGTGATGAAGGCATGAGGAAGACCATATCGACAAATGATGTTCTTCCAAACAAATTGGCACACCTTCTCGTACGTCATGTCAATGAGTGGCTCAATTTCTACCCACTTAGTAAAATAATCCACTGCGACGACGAGGTATTTGAACCTTCCTCTGGTCGTTGGCAGTGGCCCAACCAAATCTATCCCCCACATGGAAAATGGCCAAGGAGAAGTGATAGGTGTCAACAATGCTTGTGGAGTTCTTCGGATGGAGGAAAAGCACTGGCACTTGTCACACTTCTTGGCATAGGCTATACAATCAGCCCTTATCGTCGGCCAGTAGTATCCCTGCATCATCACCCTTTGCAAAAGCGTCCGACCTGCTACATGTGCTCCACAGGACCCTTCATGGATCTGTTCAATTAATTCTTTCACCTCGGAGGGATGTACGCATCTCTGCAAACCTACCATAATTCCTCGTCTATATAAAATACCATTAGTTAATACATACCGAGCAGCTTTAAACTTCAATTTATTGGCTGCGAGCTTATCAATTGGCAATTCTCCCTCCTCGATATACGCCCTGATGGGATCCATCCAAGATGGTCCTAAATCAAGGGTGATAAAGTTCATCGTCAGATCTTCATCTATACTCCGACCAGCCAACAGTTCAATTGGGATTATTCGTCGTAACTCGGTGCGAGTAGCTGATGCTAGTCGAGCTAGGGCGTCTGCTCTCGCATTCTCCATTCTTGGTATTCTGACCAGCTGAATAGAGGTAAATTCTGACACCAGCTCCTTTGCCTTTGCATGATATCTGATCATTAATTCTCCTCTAACTGCATATACTCCCATCATTTGGTTTATGATCAATTGAGAATCACTGAAAACAATGACCTGTTGTGCCTCCATAATTTTTTCCAGACTAAGTCCTGCAATCATGGCCTCATACTCAGCTTCATTGTTAGAAACTTTGAATTGGAAACGCAGGGCGTATTCCATGTCGACCTCGTCCGGAGTGCTCAAAACTATCCCCGCGCCACATCCTGTAGTGCAAGATGAATCATCTACATATAGCCTCCATATAGGTAACTCGTCTTCAAATTTTTGATATGTCAGAGTTCCTCGGTGAAATATTTGCTGCTTCCTTTCATCCTCCCCAAATTTTTCTTTCTCTTCTTCGATCATCTCTTCTTGCCCTTTTACCAATCGGAATTGGTCTGAGCTCGAATTTGATGATCTTGTAACATCCACTTTCCCTTTTACCAACTGGAGTTGGTCTGAGCTTGTGTTTGTTGATCCTATAACATCCACATGTTGATCAGCGAGCAACTTTTGTTCCTCGGGGGTATCAGGATAGGTGAACTCTGCTATAAAATCTGCCACAGCTTGCCCTTTAAATGATGATCTGGGTTCATAAACTATATCATATTCACCGAGTTCTATTGCCCAGTACATCATTCTCCCTGATTTTTTTGGTTTATGAAGGGCTTGCCTCAATGGCATATCGGTATATACTACTATGGTATGAGCCTGGAAGTATGGCCTCATTCTTCTACTTGCCTCAATCAGCGCCAGTGCTAATTTTTCCAGCCTTGGATATCTGATCTCTGCTCCTCGGAAGGCCTTACTTGTGTAGTAAATTGGTTTTTGCACTCCACTCTCCACTCTGATCAACGCCGAGCTAACTGCATTCTCGAACACTGCAAGGTACAAATATAATTTTTCTCCCATCACCGGCCTAGACAACAATGGAGGTGTTCCCAAGTATTTCTTCAAGTCTTGAAAAGCCTTCTCACATTCATCATTCCACTCAAAAGTCTTTCTGAGTGTCTTGAAGAATGGGAGACATCTATCAGTTGCTCGTGATACAAATCTGTTGAGTGCTGCTACTCGTCCTGTGAGACTCTGTACTTCCTTCTTCGTCGTTGGAGATCGCAGCCCTAATAGAGCTTTAATCTTTTCAGGATTTGCTTCAATGCCTCGTTGATTGATAATGTACCCGAGGAACATGCCCTCTTGTACTCCAAATATGCATTTTGTCGGGTTCAACTTCATTTGATATTTATCCAGTTGATTAAAAGTCTGACTTAAGTCAACTAGATGATCGGCAGCTTTCTTGCTTTTCGTCAGCATATCGTCAACATAGACTTCCATATTGCAACTGATTTGTTCAGCAAAGACTTCATTCATCAGCCGCTGATATGTCGCACCTGCATTTTTCAAACCAAAAGGCATAACATTATAATAATAAGTTCCCCTAGGGGTAATGAAAGAAGTACTCTCCCTGTCTTCAGGTTTCATTTTGATCTGATTGTAACCAGAATAAGCATCCATGAAGCTCAGCAACTCGTGTCCCGAGGTAGCATCCACCAGTTGATCAATCCGGGGCAATGGAAAGTGATCCTTTGGGCATGATTTGTTGAGGTCGGTGAAGTCTACACACATCCTCCACTTGTTGTTTTTCTTCTTTACCATCACCATATTGGCTAACCAGTCTGGATATTTAACATCTTCAATGAAACAAGCTTTGTGGAGCTTCTCGACTTCCTCCTGAATAGCTTGATTCTTCTCGGGACTGAATACTCTTCTTCTCTGCTTCACAGGCTTGATCTCCTTATTCACATTGAGTTCGTGACATAAGAAGTTTGGGTCTATCCCAGGCATATCGTCATGACTCCATGCAAAAGTTTGTCTTCTGCTTCTTAGGAACGCTATCAATTCTAGTGTTAATGAGGCTTCCAACGATGAACCTATTTGAGTAGTTCGCTCAGGGTGCTCGTCGTCCAGAATGATGTTTTCAGTAGCTTCCACCACTTGACCCTTCATGAGTTGCGACTCATCTCGAGGATCCAATATTTTAATCTCTGCACCTTCATCGACTTGATAGGTAGTAGTCTTTTTCTTTGATTCCTCCAATTCTTCTTGCTCAATGGATGAATAATAGCATTCCCGAGATACTTTCTGATCACTTTTCACAACTCCTACTCCAAAGTTTATTGGAAATTTTAGGCACTGATGCACTGTAGATGGTACAACCTCGAACTTCTTCAATCCTACTCTTCCCATGATGATATTGTACGATGATTGGACATTCTTATCCATCACGAAGAAACGTATTCTTTCTGTCCGACAAGTAGGCCACGTACCAATGAATATATCCAACTTGATTGTCCCAAGTGGAAATACTTTCTCGCCAGCAAAACCGATGAGGGGTCTGTGGTAAGGCTCCAGTTGAGATAGCTTTAGATTTAAACTATCGAAGCACGAGTAGAACATGATGTCTGCCGAGCTACCATTGTTGACCAGTACTCTTGAAATCATAACCTCCTTCATCCTCATTTTGATCACCAGTGGATCATCGTGAGGATATAAAACACCTGCAAGGTCATTCTTTGAAAAATCGATGACCAATTTCTCCTTGTTCACCTTTCTCGGGCGATCTTCCTCAGCTAGATTTATTCGCTGAATGTACGAGCAAGCTTGAGCCTCACCGAGGTAAGCTTTTCTCTCTGCAGTAAGGTCTCCTCCTCCTGCATCTCCTCCTGTAATAACATTACAATCAAATGACCCAAAGCGTATTGAAAATACCTCTCGTTCTGGCTGCCTTGGTCTCTTGGGAAGATCGGGGTCATCCTCGGGATCATCTTCATGGTTTCTTTTCTTGTTTTCCTATGCTCGACGAGGAGATTTAGACCTCTCTCTTGTTCGGTCGCTGTTTCTTCTTTCATTTCTACGATCAACGTACTTTGCCAGTTTTCCTCGTCTAATGAGTGTTTCGATCTCATTCTGAAGAGCTATGCAATTTTTCGTCATATGGCCATGATCTTAGTGAAACTCGCAATATTTTTCCCTATTCCTCGTGTCAGGGTCTGCCTTCATTTTCTTTGGCCAGTTTAACTCCTCGTTGTTCTTAATTTCTTCCAAGACGTGGTTGATATCTACCTTCAAAGGAGTGTAATTATCAAATTTCCTCAAGACCTCCCATGACGACTTATTTTTGGATTGTTTGTCACCACCATTGTTCTTATGCTCTTTCTTCTTGGCTTTGTCGACTTCCACCTTGGTTTCTTTATCCATATTCTTCTTCGCAGCCATAGCCTCCTCGGCATTCATGATTTTGGCCGCTTTTGCCATCAATTCTGACATAGTTGTGGGTGGATCTTTGGCCAATGTGTAATACAACTTATTAGGCAACAACCCACTCATCAAGGCAGTGATCGCTGTCTTCTCCTCATAATCAATGACTTCAAGTTTCTCGTTATTAAAATGAGTTATATAATCTCTGGTACTTTCACCAGCTTTTTGTCTAACACTTAACAAATGTGCTACTCGTTTAACCGGCTTTGCCCCAAAGCAGAAATTTCCAATGAATAACTCGGCTTGTTAAAAGAAAGTTGAGATCTTACCCTGAGGAAGATTATTATACCATATTTGAGCAGATCCGGTAAGAGTTCCCGAGAATGCCCTGCATCTCATCTCGTCTGGGACAACATCGATGTCGGCAGCAACTTGATATTGTTCTATATGAAGAACAAGGTTAGTCTTTCCATCATATTTGGGGGTCACAACAGGTGCTTTGAACTTTGATGGTGTTGGAAAATCTACAATGGCCTGGACAAAAGGTGTTCCTCGAACAAAGGTTCGTTGTAAAGGATTATTGGTTTTAACCATTTCCCCTAATCTATCCTCCAACCTTTGAATAGAACCTTTCCATGCATCATTTCCTTCTTCGGGCCTATTGGTTCGAGCAGCTGATCGCGTTGAAGTGGCTTCCTGGGATCTATCTTGACGAGCAGCTGGTCGCGACTGGGCAGATCCTTCTCTTTAGGCTGTTGATCGTTGAAAGCTCCTCGACGCTGCATTAAGAGGACTTTTGTTCCTCCTAGGGCCTAATCGGTCGAAAGGAGAAACCCTACTTAACCTTTCCAATGCGCTAGTCCTTTTTGGGGAGAGAGTGACACGTTGTTCAGTATCCGTGGCTCGCACTGACGAAGTTTGTCCAGGTTGATAAGAGAAATCTTCAGATTCTTCATTGTGATACGAATTGGTACGCCTAGTACGTGAGGATGGTGCACGGGTGTTTCTTTGAATACTTCGTGGTCCTGAATGGGCTCACGCACCGCCATGGAGAGTTTGGATGAGTTGTCGCATTGTTTCTTGCATGACGGTCTGGCCCTGAGCCAGATTTGTCATTATTCCAGCCAGATCTGGAATATTTGGCGGAGCAAATGGGTTTGGAGGGGTTCCAACGTTGCGATTGCTGGATTCAGGAATATCATCCATTTGTGATGGATTATTTTTGGTGAGAAAACGATATTACCAGATTTTCCCACAGACGACGCCAATCTGTTGATGTAAAAAAATTAGATCACTCTAATTATTCAATCACAGATAAATAAATGAGACAAAGAATTTTTAAAGTGGTTCAGCCTTATAAAAATGGCCTACGTCCACTGTTGTGTTATTGCTGAGTGTTTGGGAATTCTCAATTACAAGTTCTCTCAAGAAATTCCGGTCTGGATTCGGCCCCCCTTACAATGAGGATTGTACAATATATTTATAGCCCTGAGGCTGTAATGTGAAAGGGTAATACATTAAATGAGGTACATATGAAAGGGTAATACATTTCATGCCCCTTAAGCGTGTGCGTCTGAATGATAAACATTTAATAAATCAGTTGAACTGTTGGTTATCCAGATATTAATGCTCGGTTCGAGGTGTAGCTCGGACCGCCTAAGCTTCTCGGTATTTAAGAGTTCCTCGGAGCGTATGAGTTCCTCGGGGAAGCAGTGTTCCTCGTTGTAGTCTTGTTCCTCGAAGCATGTGAGTTCCTCAGAAGTGTTTGTTGCTGCCAAGTAGATTGCCATGTGTCTTTATTCAATTGGGCCATGTTAGCAGATTAAATTTGGTATCAATAAACTCCCTTGGTGAAAGAATCAATTTCTCCAAAGACTATATCATATCTAAGAGACGTGATATAACTCAAGGAAAGTTAATAAAAGAGACTTTCAAGTAGATCCCTCCGATCAAAGACAAAAGAGACATCGCTCCAATCCAATGGGGATGTGGAAGTGAATCTAAGAAATTCAAAAAGAAATTAGAATGGAAACATATGAGGTTTAAGACTAGACCTTTAGGATTGCCAAAGAAGTATACATTTAGACAATCTACTACCTTTAAGGAAAAGAATCCTAAGACTAATAAAAATAGATTTAACCAAAGAAGATACTTTAAGAAGAATACTAGTAAATATAAGAAAGTTCCTAATTATAGGAAAGACAAAGATATAGATCAATCTAAGACCTCTATCATAGAATGTTGGACTTGCGACAAAGAAGGACACTTTGCTAAAGACTGCCCTAATAAAAAAGATAAAGAAGGTATTAAGATCATTAATACAATATTAGACTATGCAGATCAAGAAGAATTAGATATCCTATATGCTATAGAAATATAAGACATAGAAGAAGATGATAATACTAGTATTTATAGCGTATATACAGATAGTGATTCAGAAGATTATAGTGATACTGATGAGTACGAAGACTCTCAGGACACTCTAGATCTATATATGATGCAGTCTAATCAAGGCAATTTAAATGATGAATATGTAGACTTTGAAGAAGCATGGTATAAATGTATATTAAGCTCATTTTTAAAGAAAAGATGGATAGTTAGTAATCCTGAGTTACTAACCTATATACCTAGATGCTACTTTGATGAAAGACATTATTGCACATTTGAGATGAAATGTTGCAAAAAAGACTTTACATGCGTAGAATGTTTTGAGACTATACAAACAGAATTATTTATGGTTTGTATTGTTTGTCAATTACACTACCATGAAGACTGTTGGAGAACTAGATTTAGAGCAATTTATACTAGCCAGTATGACGCTCAAATAGACTTAGATATTAAAACATATTATCAAGATATTGATAAAAATATAGCCAAAAGATTGCAAGAAAATGAAGACTTCAAAGGAAAAGGAATTTCCTATGATTTAGAAGAATACCATTCTAATAGTAGTTCAAGAGACCAAATACCCTTAGATGCTATAGATAAACCTCAGAAAGGAATATATATTTTAGAAAAGAACAATTTAGGAATTTCTACTAAACCACATGCTTGTTTTGTAGAATTATTTGTTCAACATAAAGACTATCCTAAAAGACTTTCAGCTTTTATAGATACAGGGTGCTCTCAGAGTATTTACAAGGCTAATGCCTTCCCTGAAGACTATTTTCTAGAAAGTACTCAAGAAATCTATGGTAAAGTGGACAATAGAGATCCATTTACCATATATTTCCAGACTATTCCTATTTATTTTAAATTAGGAAATCAGACCAGCAAAATCGTTAATCATCGGTTTTGGATAATGGACCCTCGTCCTAGTTTCACAGGAAACATAATTTTAGGACAAGACTTTATTAGTAAATATCATCCTTATACTCAGTATAATGATAAGATATTAATTAGTGATCAAGGGGAATTTAATATTAAAGCCCCTCTAATAGATATAAGATTGCCTTTGACCTTATGCAGGTCAAACCAAATTATAGACCCATTAAACATCAGAGTTCTTCAGCTGAGCATGGTGGACCTAGACCTACAACCCAACAAGAAGCCTTAGAAACTACCAAACCCTTACAAAAAGAGTGTAAGTGTCCAGACCAAAAGTGTTATAAGCAAATAACGCTTATACAACAAGACATCTTAGATCAAGCCCATCATACCTTATTACAAGTTCAAGCTATATCCAAACAGAAGAAAATGGATATAGAAGCAGAAAAGGAAAAGATTAGGCAACTAGCTGAGCCTACTTTAGGAGAAAAATCCATCGCTAAGTGGGATAAATACCAAAGCTATTGTGAAATTATCTCTATTAACCCAAACGCCACTATTAACGGTGAAACTTATAAAAAAGGATACTCACAAGAAGATAGGGAAGAATTCAAGAAAGACATAGACGAAATGCTTACGTTAGGAATTATTAGAGAATGTAAAAGTAGACATAATAGCTTAGCCTTTTATGTTCAAAATGAATCTGAACGTAAAAGAGGAAAAAGACGAATGGTTATAGATTATAGACAATTAAATAAGAATTGTGAATTTGATTCTTATAAGATACCAGACAAGAATAATTTAATCAATTTGATTGAAGATAGAATTATATTTAGTAAGTTTGATTGCAAATCAGGCTTCTGAAAAATTAAGATGTATCCAGACAGTATTACTTGGACACCCTTTAGTGTGCCCCAAGGAAAATACGAATGGCTAGTAATGCCATTTGGATACTTGAATTCTCCGCAAGTTTTCCAAAGAAGAATGGATAATATATTTAGAGCTTATTCAGAATTTTGTCTTGTTTGCATAGATGATATTCTTGTAGCCAGTAAGACTGAGATAGAGCATGTAGACCACCTTAAAAAGATTATTTTAGAATTAGACAAACATGGTATTGTTATTTCCGAAAGGAAAATGCAATTATTTCAGACTGAGATAGACTTTGTGGGAATGCATATTAATAAAGAAAAATTATCCTTAACAGAACACATAACTAAAAAGATTCTTGAGTTTCCAGATTAACTCAAAGATAGAAAACAATTTCAATCATTTTTAGGATTGCTTAATTGTGCTGCAGACTTTATTAAAGACCTTGCTTAAAAAAGACAAAGCTTAACATCCAAATTAAAAGGAACAGAAAAAACCAATCCATTTTATTAGACTAAAGATGATTTTGAAGTCATAAGACAAATTAAAGATGCAGTTAAGAATATTCCTTTACTTGAACTGCCTAATGCAGAAGACCAGTTTATAGTAGAAATAGATGCCTCTGATAAACAATGGGGAGCAATGTACTTTTCCATTGATCATCAGACAAAAAAGAAGAAACTGTGTAGACATAGCTCTGGAACCTTTACAAACCCAGAAACAAGATACACTGCCCAGGAAAAAGAAGTTTTAGCCATAGTAACGACAATAGAAAAATATATGTTGTTTCTTAGACCTAAACATTTTACTATTTATACCGACTCTTCTTATGCAGTAAAGTTAAGAGATTTAGACTTTTCCAAATCAAGGACTAATAGACTAATTAG
Source organism: Sambucus nigra (assembly GCA_949130495.1). Taxonomy (NCBI): domain Eukaryota; kingdom Viridiplantae; phylum Streptophyta; class Magnoliopsida; order Dipsacales; family Adoxaceae; genus Sambucus; species Sambucus nigra. Next base: position 9,464,472 of record OX422220.1, on the reverse strand, counting down.
ATGGCAACAATTGCATAATGGTTATGACTTCTCTATTATACATATTAAGGGAAGTAAAAATACCATTCCAGACATTATATCAAGAGAGCCAATGTTTGCTAACACTAATATGATTTCATGTTTTATGTTGCAAACAAAAGATCTAGAAGACATGAGTTCCTTTGGAACGAATAGACTGAATAGAGAAGACGTTGCAGACTATCTTAGACGCGTAAGACCAAATGCTGGTGTAACGCAAAGACCGACTCATATTCAAGACTCTCAAGAAAGACCAATCCTAGAGAACTTTGATGATATCTTAGTTCCTCCTGAAAAATCTAGACAAGAGATTATTGCTCAAAATAGACTTATTGGGAAAATGTACTTTCCCCAATATAGACCCGATCAAAGATACCCAGACTTGATCAAATTTAGAAAAGAATTTTCAGAACACGAAAATACCCTTATAGATGCCATATGGTGGAATGTGAAGAATATACTATAGATCGAGTTCAAATAAAATTTGGTAGCCATTGCCAGATTCATGAGGACTCAAAGACTTACAGTTACCCAACTCAGTGATACTGCTATACCTAGACCACAAACTCAAACCTATGCTCAGACTCTTGGAGAATCCTCCAAAGCTAGACCCACTGATAATTTTTGTTATCAGAAAAAGACTTTTAAGACTAAGATTGTTATACCATTTGGTCATAATAATCTTCCATTAATAGAAGACTATAAGAAAGAATCTGATGATGCTAAGATTTAACACCATCGGATAAGTGATAATGAGCTCAAACAGTAGTAACCATGGCAACCATAAAGATGTATAAGTGTATAAGTATGTAGAAGGGGATGAGTATAAGAGGAAATAAGACAATGATGTATAGTGGTTCAGCCAAGTTGGCCTACATCCACTGTGAGTGTGTGATCCACTAAGTATGGGCACTAATGGCCTTGGATACAATGCACATAAGCTCCTCTCTCTCTACTATGTGTACAAGTAGAGTTTTTAGCTAGGGTTACAGTAATTGATCGATCCCTTTTAGGGTTGTAGGTGACAAGTATATATAGGTCTTGGGGGGTGTAGTGTACCCCCTAAGTATGCATGGTGCATGTAAATGATGATCTAGCCAATCCCCTGTTGACACCTATAGATGCCAAATGATGACATAATATTCCCTCACGTGAGGGTGTGATTTTGTTATAACGGTCTCCCATGTGCCATGTGAGCCTCACGCGTACTGTTCCACGCGTCTCCCAAACCACGCGCTGTGATGATGTCACCCTCGGCCTTTGATATGAGGCCGAGGTCAAAGTTCCTTCCGGTAATGAGTCTGGCCTAATTCTGGCCTCGTACTGTCGTACCCTAGGAGGGTTGTCCGGAGCCTGATGAAGGGTCGGCCCCCTGAGGGGTCGTCTGGAACCTGATGAAGGGTCAGCCCCCTAAGGGGTCATCCGGAGCCTGATGAAGGGTCGCCCCCCTGAGGGGTCGTCTGGAACCTGATGAAGGGTCGGCCCCCTGAGGGGTCGTCCGGAGCCTGATGAAGGGTCGACCCCCTGAGGGGTCATCTGGAGTCTGAGGAAGGGTCGGCCCCCTGAGGGGTCGTCTGGAGTTTGATGAAGGGTCGGCCCCGAGGGGTCGTCCTGAGCTTGATGAAGGGTCGGCCCCCTGAGGGGTCTTCTGGAGCCTGATGAAGGGTCGGCCCCGAGGGTCCGTCCGGTTGGAGGTAATCCTCAGCCAGGCTAAGGATATATACGGGTATATCAGAATCTAATAGCATTATTGAACATTTAAATATGTTATTATCTGAGAATAATGGAGATGCTTTAATAATGAAAGGTTTCTTCAAAGACGTTCCAAAGATTTATCTTGTTGGGAAAGCAGAAATTGACCAGATAACCTTAGCAGACTATGGGTTCATCGGACTCATCCAAATTGAGACTATAGAAGAATCTATTGCTCTCGGAAAAATAGTCCATATGTTAAAAAGGTAGAAAATTTCCTTCCTTTATTTGCTAGAATCTATCAGATTGCTCTAAGTTCCTGCAGAGGAGTGAGAGTGGAAGGATTTAGACTTGTTAAATTTTCTAATTATACATTTGAAGATGTTGAGATCCTATCAGAAGACGAGACTAAAGATTTAATCATTGATAAGTCCAAGCTCCAGATCGCTCAAGCGATGGAGACAATTAAAATCATGGAGTTATTGACAAGAGAAGACAGGTGGTACACTGCCTACCACAAAGAAGACCTGATAATCCAAGATGATGAGCCATTCAATGGAAGGCTCAAGAAAGAATCCAAGGAAATGATAGAGATATCTTTGCCAGCTAGCCTTAGAATAATAGGCCTCATTGATGAATTTTTCAATAGTGCCCTACCAAACCAAGACAAGGAAGAGGAAGACACAAATGGGACAAAGATGGGTCCCTCGTTAGCAGAGGAATTATTAAAGACCGAAGATGCTCTGCACTAGACCTCTGCATTATTGCAAGAAGATAAGAAGACTCCATTATTTAGATTGATGATGCCCTTGCAGAATAAAGCAGCTCAGACCTGCCCCATACGGGCCCAAACATCCTCCTTTCATAAAGATAAAGGAAGACGGTGAAAGACGTTAGGTGCAAGATGATTGCAAAATGCCAAGATTGCTTTTGAAAAAAGCAGAAAAGTAAAGACTTAAAAGATTCCAAGACTCAAGACCTTTAATAATTATGCTTTCAACCGGATCACTTTTGATAGTCGGTTACCAGTCATTATAAGTGCCCTTGTACTATAAAAGGGAGCGTCCATTTGTGTTTAAGACATCAGGAGTTAGAGAGTGAGAGATTGCTAGACTTCCAGTGAGAGTATGCTTGTAGTGAGTAATATGTATATGAGTGAGTAAACCTCTCATAGTTAAGGTAAAGGGGAGAGTTGTATTTACTTATGCTATGCAATACAAATATTTTCTTTTCCAGAAATCTCTTATGTTGAGTTGTTATTATTTTCCAAATTGTCTTCAACTTTCTGTTCATAGAGGACTATTGTGTGGAACCTCTGGTGTAGCACACAAGGTGTTATACTGGTGAACCGCCGTCAGGTGCCGATTAGCCATGATCCGTTAGCTAGGTGGGCGTTAGGCGTGAAGGCGTACATGCAGGAAACTGGTCAACCACCAAAATAGTGGATTGAGGTGCGACACATAAAGAGAGAGTTGTAGGAGGCCAAGACCGGAGAAGAATAGTAACAAGGCTGAAGAGACAAAGGGAAGAAGATAAAGATATTGCAGACCAAAAGGAAGGTATAACTCGAACTAAACCCTTAACTATTTTTACATATTATTTCTTTAAAGAGAATCTTATATGAGCTTACAAATCACTAAAGACTTCTTAGAATTTGTTAATCAAATAAGTTTAGACTTAACTAGAGAAATTCAAGACTGGACTCTTATAGACACTAAAGATAAAAAACTAATAGAATCCACTTTAGTATACGCAGGTGGTACTTTTAAATATATAGACCAGATCATTGAGTGGCTAGGAAGAGAAGTACCTAGAATAAAAATAATTAGAATAGGGATCCGTGATCTCTTTAGACAAAAATTAAGAACTGGAGATTTTGCAGAAGAACTATCAAGACCTGAAAAATATCAAGAATACACTAGGATACTTGAAGACAGTATAGACGTATTAAAATTTATTAGACATAAAAGGTTAGTTGAAACAAAAGATACTTTAATTAGAGCCGGTGGAATCCGCCCTCTCCTTAAAAATGTAGAGACAGCTGCCCCTAGAATATACCGTAGATTTTTTTCATCTTATGGTGATAATTATTTAGACGAATTTATAGATAACGATATAATTGATATTATTAATCAAATATTTAAAGAAACTAGACACATAAACCCACGATACTGTATAAGGTATTTAAGACTAGAATATTTTCCATCAAAACCTCTTCCAAATTCTAGACTTCCTGAAGAAATTATTTATATAGATAATCCCCGCTATTGAGAACTCCAGTACGACAGTGACAGAAGAAGCTTAAGAAGAAGCAGTAGCCCTGAAACTTCTATAATTAGACTTCCAGATTAATTAAGTTTTAAAATAAGCTTAAAAGACTTTAGAAATCATTGGGGTAGAAAATTCTATTCTCTAAAACTTTAGAAAAAGACGAAAACATATAAAGACAAAAGTGGTCCCTAGGTTAGATTTTGGACTCTAGCTAGTCCGCATACTTGGTCCGCAAACTAGGTCCGCACTAGATCCACTCTCTCTCTCTCTCTCTCTCTCTCTCTCTATATATATATATATATATATATATATATATATATATATATATATATAGAGAGAGAGAGAGAGAGAGAGAGAGAGAGAGAGCAGTGCTCTTGTGCGGACTAGGCCACATTTGAAGAGTGCGGGTCGGACATGTGTCACCTGGCGGTGAGCTCAGAAAAGAGAGAGTGTGCCTATAATTTAACCAATAATTTCTAGGCTCACCGCCATGTGACACATGTCCGGTTCGCACTCTTAAAATGCAGACTAGTCTGCACAAGAGCAGTACTATATATATATATATATATATATATTCAAGTATCCAACTCTTTATCACCAGGAGATTACCCGAGAGAGTTCATGGTTGAATAATTTTGACACTTGGCCATGCTTCATTTTTGTGGTAATTTTGCACTAGTAGTAAAGGATAAGGTAGGCAAAACACAGAACTAACTGTAATCCAATTCTAAAGAATTAATTGTAATCAACCTTACGAGAAAATATGATAATATATTGAAATCATATTTGAAAAAGCCAATAAAACAGGTGTCAATGTAAGTAATCAAGACACGAAATAAATTTGCTATTGCCTTAAAACACAAAATAAGTAATTGTCATTAACCCAAATATATATTTTACCCGCGGTGTTCAACACTTTGACAATAAAATGCAACTGAAAATTATATTAGAGTGTGAATGTGTGTGTTACACTCCATTCCATAACGTTAAATAGTCAAATAAATAAGTACAAGGCATAAATATGAAATCTAACTGTATTTTTAATGTGTTGGCTGCATAAATATGAATCAATCAGAGAACAATTAGTTCAACATATGGATTGACCTTTTCATTCGAGAGCACATGTTGGACTTGTTTCTTTTCTTCATCTCTCGACCGACATTCGTAAACATTTGCAAGTTGACAGTCATTCTCTCAAGTTCAATAGCCTTGTGAAGCAAATATATCAGCATCTCCAAGGAATTGCTTCTGATGTCAACAAAACCACCTATTTCCACTTCTTTCAGCTGATCATACAGCCGCTTAGAATACCCCCGTCGCACAAACTCACCTTCGAAACTCTAAAACCTTTGTAACTATCAGAATAAAAGCAACAGAAAGATGTCATTAATTCTAAATAAAATTGGGTATTTGACAAATAGTCCCTCAACATTTCTTAATTAATGTTTAGTCCAAGACTTTATTTTGGTTTAAAGAAGTCCCTCGGCTAAAACACTCGTATCCTATCTTCCAAACCATAAACTTAAACGCCTGAAGCCTAAACAAAAAAAAATGAACCCTTAAAAAAGAAAAAAAGTGGCAATAAAAGTAGACGAGGGACATTTTGGAATACAAAAAATAAAGTGGACTTCTTACAAATTACACTTAGCTCCTAGGGACTGAGCATTATTTCTCCCAAAAAAATTGATTTAATTGGAAATATGCTGAGCTTTGTTGATAGTTTTGTCTTGCATTGCAGGTGTAAGTTTTAAAGGGAAAATACGATAACTCACGTGCAAATTAACTTCTGAAGATTGGGACATTCACTTAAAATGGAAGTAAAAGTGAGCAGATCAATGTTGGTAACTAAACCAATGATCAACTCCAGTTCTTTTAGATGGCTGAGTGTATTCTTCTTCACAGGCGTTCGCTGCACCTAAAATACAAAAGAATGTAACAAAACTCTTATAAGACGCCCGTCTGAGATTTTTAAAGTGGAAATTATTGACGGTTTTGCTTCTTACGAACCTGAGAACCAGAAAAACTAGTGAGAGAGATTGCATCTTTGGAAGACCCTTTGCAGGTCCATAGTACCTTGTACATCCATTGTAGTCCAGGAACCTAAGGTTCACTTTCTGAACAGACGAAAGACCATAAAAAATTAACTTTTCTATCCAACTAATATACTCAAATGTAATGAGATTTATAGAAAAAATTTCTATTCTATCAGCTCCAAAACAGCTCTTCAAGGTCAATAACTTTAAGTAGGGGAATGGCTTGTGAATGGAAAGTTTCACGGGTAGCCTACAATGTTTTAAACTCAAGGATTCCAGGTTTATACAATCAGAAACGATGTTGTTCAAAACACTTTGATCCAAGCATACAGATGTCAAATCAATGGCTTGTAAGGAGTTGAGCGAGAGACAATTTGTAATTTCATGAGAAGACCTCAGCACACATGATTCAAGGATAAAATGCTTTAAATGAGATGCATTACAAAATAGATGATAAGAAAAATTATAGGGTTCACAGTCGTCGGGAATATATGAAAGGTTAATATCCAGTTCTTCAGTCTTCATTAAAACTGCAAAACTTAGTAACGGAGTTTAAAGGAGAGTGTTTTTGAATATTTGTATTGCTACAAAAACTGATCAACTGCTGTAATGAATCTGAACCTGCGCTCCCATAAATCGGCTAATTTATACTTAATTCCAAATATGGTGAATAAATCAAAGTGGAGGTTTGATGCGACTGCAAATAGATATCTCCATCTAGAAGACAACACACTTGCCTTGACAGTATCTCCCATTGTCAATAAAGAAAGAATTGAAGCAAGAATGTCCTCAGGCAACTCACTAATTTGATAGTCGATTTTAATGTTGTCCACCTGAAAAAGAAAAAGAATAGGTGTAAGAGGGTAATGGAGGTAAAACGTGAGGGGTAACCCGTATTAATGTTGTTGACGGTATTAGAGTTTTATTTAGATTTAAGGGTACTTTAGTATTTTGCCTTTTATTTTATTATTATATGGTTGTAATAGGTTATATATTCTCTCTTCTTCCTTTCATTGTAAGATATTCAAGTGTAAGACAAGATGAAACCCTAGCCCCTCTTTTTCTCTCTTTTCATTTTGACTGTAAATCTTTGATATATTTTCATGGTATCAGAGCGGGATCAAAGCTTAATCTCATCATGATATATTATCTTTGATATATTATCATCGGAGGTACTTTTTCTGTTCGCTCGACTGTTTTGAAGGTAATTATAGTCGTTTTCCTCTTGTTTGTTCGATTAATTGTTTTGTTCGTTTGATTTGATTCCGTTTGGGTACTGTTTGAGTGTTTATTTTTGCAATGGATGGTGAAAGCGATGATTCGCTGCAATCAATTAGTGTCAGATTAGATGGAAAAAATTATACATATTGGAGTTATGTTATGAAGAGTTTTTTGAAAGGGAAGAAGCTTTGGGGTTACATTAATGGAGATTTGAGTAAGCCTAACGATAAGATAAACGTTGAAAAATATGCAGAGTTGTTGGATGTTTGGGAGGAAAATAACTCGAAAATCATCACTTGGATCAACAACTCCGTTGCACCTTCTATAGGTATGCAGTTGGCTAAGTATGATTATGCAAAGGATGTTTGGGATCATTTGGGCAGATTATATACACAATCTAATTTCGCAAAAAAGTACCAGTTAGAGTGCGATATTCGGGCTCTTGAGCAAAAACATTTGAGTATCTAGAAGTTCTATTCTGCTATGACGGATCTATGGGATCAGTTGGCTCTCACAGAGCCAGCTGAATTGCGGGCCTTTGCACCATATGTTTCCAATAGGGAGGAACAACGTCTGGTTCAGTTTTTGATGCCAATGCGTGATGATTTTGAGGGTCTTCGGGGGTCGATTCTTCATCGTAGCCCACTTACAACTGTTAATTGAGTTGTTCACGAGTTATTAGCTGAGGAGATTCGTCTCAAGACTCAGTCAGGGAAGGTAATTTCTTCGGACCCTAATCCATCTGTTTTCGAAGCTTCTTCTCGGCCAATTTTTAGTAATCAGAACAAGCCTTATTCGATAGTTGCAAGTGATGAATGTAGCTATTGTAAGGAGAAGGGTCATTGGAAGTCTTAGTGCCCTAAGTTGCGAGCACACCAATAATAATCAAATAGTCGACCACCTCAGTGGCAGTTTTCTATATGGAAATCCAACAACCAATCTCAGCAGCGCTCATATAGGCCTTCACAGCCTAATATTGCAGTAGTTGTATCGCCATCAGACTCATTTGCATCAAGTTCTTCATAATTAACTCCATCCATGTCTTCTCTTTCTGAGCAGTTTTAAAAGTTTCTTGCCACACAGCCTCACGCCATGTGCATCTCTTCACCCGGTAAGTCCTCAGGTATTTGGATTCTAGACTCCGGCGCTTCTAATCACATGTCACCAAATTTGTCCTCTTTTGGTTCTTTTTGTCCCACTTCTTCGTTGCCCGTTATGATTGCTGATGGTACTCCCATGCCCTCAACGGGTGTTGGGACTATTGACTCACCCAACTTATCTCTCTCTAATGTTTACCACATTCCTAAGCTTACATTGAATCTTGTTTCTGTTGGTCAACTATGTGATGCTGGTTACTCAGTTTCCTTTTCTTCTACCTTTTGTCATGTGCAGGATCCACAGTCTCAGAATGTGATTGGGACAGGCCGTAGGCAGGGGGGATTTTATATCATGGAGAAACTCAATGTACTAATGGTTGTAGCTTCTAGTGTTGACTTGTAATCCTTTCGTTTGAGTTCAGATTCATCTAGCTTTTATTTATGGCACTCTCATCTTGGTCATGTCTCAAGGTCACGATTAAAATATTTGGCTTCTAGAGGAAAATTAGGAAATTTGCATTGTCATGATATCTCTCATTGTAGCGGTTGTAAACTTGCAAAATTTTTAGCTTTATCGTTTAATAGAAGTATTTCCTCTACTTGTGCACCCTTTGATCTTATTCATTCTGATGTGTGGGGACCGTCTCCTATTATTACAAGAGGAGGGTCTCGATATTATGTCTCCTTTATTGATGATTACACGCATTACTGTTGGGTTTTTCTTATGAAACGACGTTCGATTTTTTTTTATATTTATAATAAATTTCGTGCCTTTATCAAAACTCAACTTTCTACTATTATCAAATGCTTTAGATGCGATTTGGGTGGGGAATATACTTCTCAAAATTTTGGTGAGTTTCTTGATTTAGATGGAACTATTCACCAATCATCTTGTACTGACACTCCTGAGAAAAATGGTGTTGCTGAAAGGAAACATAGGCACATTGTTGAAACTGCTTGCTCTTTTTTATTATCCGCATATGTCCCTAGTGAGTTTTAGGGAGAGGCTGTCCTTACTGGTGTCAATCTGATTAATAAGATTCCGACCTCTCATTGCTCAGGTTTGTCACCTTTTGAAAAGTTGTATGGGTGTGCCCCTAATTATTCTTCCTTAAAGGTGTTTAGTTGTACTTGTTTTGTTCTTCGACCTCGTGTGGAACGTACCAAATTATCTCCAAAGTCAGTTATTTGTGTCTTTCTTTGTTATGGTGAGGGTAAAAAAGGATATCGTTTTTATGATCCAGTTACTAAAAAATTATATGTCTCTCTCCATGTTGTGTTTCTTGAGCATATCCCTTTCTTTTCTATTCCTGATAGCCCTCATGAACTCACTAAATCTGATCTCTTTAATATTGATTCGTTCTCTGGTAATGATGAGAGTGTGCCATCTGAAGCACCTTGCACCACCAACAGTGTGCCACCCCATGTTCCTCCTGTTCCTATTATATCTACTGATGCAGGTACTTTGCCATTTGATGTTCCAGATGCTCCCCCTTCTCATGTGGCCACCCAAGCACCTGCTGAAACGGTGGAACCTCCTTCTCGCTATCCAAAACGTCCACGTAAGTCCACTCAGTCACCAGATTTTGTTTACTCTTGTTATTATGATTCTTTTGCTTCATTTTTATCCTCTGCTCACTGCCTCTCTGAGCCTTTATCTTATAAAGAGGCAGTTCTTGATCCTCTTTGGCAGTAGGCTATGGCTGAGGAACTTTCTGCTTTGCATCAGACAGATACTTGGAGTTTGGTTCCCTTACCTGCTGGTAAGCGGGCAATTGGATATCATTGGGTATATAAAATCAAAACCAGGTCAGATGGGTCAATTGAATGTTACAAAGCAAGATTGGTTGCTCAGGGTTTTTCTCAACAATATGGTATGGATTATGACAAAACCTTTGCTCCTGTTGCAAAATTGACTACTATTCGTACTCTTATTGTTGTTGCATCTGTTCGTAAGTGGCATATATCGCAAATGGATGTTAAAAATGCATTCTTGAACGCCGATCTTCATGAGGAGGTTTATATGAATCCTCCTCCTGGTGTTCCACATGGTCGTGGTGAAGTTTATAGGCTTAAGAAAGCCTTATATGGTCTCAAACAGGCACCACAGGCTTGGTTTGAGAAGTTTACTGCCGTGATTACCTCTCTTGGGTTCATTCCAAGTGAGAATGATTCAGCTCTCTTTATCAGGTGCACCTCGGGTGGTCGTATTCTGGTCTCTTTATATGTTGATGATATGATTATTATTGGGGATGATGTTGGCCGAACTAAAACGTTGAAGTCAGAATTATCTCGTTGTTTAGAGATGAAGGATTTAGGGTCCCTTCGTTACTTTTTTGGTATTGAGGTAGATTATTCTCCAAAGGGTTTATCTTCTCTCACAATCTAAGTACATCGAGGACATTCTTGAGCATTCTCGCCTCACTGATACTAAGATTGTTGATACCCCTTTGGAGCTTAATGTTCATCTTTCCCCGTATAATGGTGTTCTTTTGCCTGATCCCACCTTATATCGCACTATTGTGGGCAACTTGGTCTATCTCACTATTACTCATCTAGATATAGCTCATGCGGTCCATGTTGTTAGTCAGTTTGTTACTGCTCCTACTACAGTTCATTGGGCATCTGTTCTTCATATATTGCGATACTTGCAAGGCACTCGATTTCAGAGTCTTTTACTTCCTTCATCTTCTTATTTGGAGCTGCGTGCATACTCTGATGCTGATTGGGCCGGTGATCCTACAGATCACAAATCAGTTACTGGATTTTATGTGTTTCTGGGTGATTCTCTTGTTTCTTGGAAGACCAAAATGAAAGTTGTTGTTTCTGTGTCTTCCACGAAAGACGAGTACCGTGCTATGGCTTCTACCACTCGTGAGGTTGTTTGGCTACGTCGATTACTTGCAGATATGGGTGTCTTTCTTTCTCAGCCCACTCCTATGTACTGTGATAATAAGAGTGCTATTGAGATTGCTCACAATTCGGTTTTCCATGAGAGGACTAAGCACATTGAGATTGATTGTCACATCACTCGTCATCATCTTACGCATGGCGCCATCACCTTACCTTTTATTTCTTCTTTCGCACAGATAGCTAATTTGTTTATGAAGTCTCATCCAGTTCAGCGTTTTCAGTTTTTGGTTGGCAAACTCTCAATGCTTCTCGCTGCAGCATCGTGAGTTTGAGGGGGGGGTATTAAAGTTTTATTTATCTTTAAGGGTACTTTAGTATTTTCCCTTTTATTTTATTATTATATGGTTGTAATAGGTTATATATTCTGTCTTCTTCATGTCATTGTAAGATATTCAAGTGTAAGACAAGATGAAACCCTAGCCCCTCTTTTTCTCTCTTTTCATTTTGATTGTAGATCTTTGATATATTATCAGACGGAACAAAATCAAAGATGGTAAATAAGTAATAAATAACCAAGATAGAACAAAGAGAGTATGCCTTTCAACTTCCAAGGACAACATCCAGAGTTCCAGAAAAGAAGGAGAGAGAATAATCACTCTTAAGTACAAAGTAGGTGGCAATGGAACACCAAGTGTAGGTGTAATGAATGCCTTCTTTTAATATCAAAAGACCCACTTTGTTAACTGCTAGGAAGAACAAAGTATGAACACGAAGTGTATACCTTCAGCTCTCCAATAAATGCTCTCAGAATAATAGTAATGAGGCTGGTGATGATGAAAATCATGTGTACTAAATACTGATCATAGAGGCTTAAATATCCACGAGGTTGGGCAACGTAGCATTAAATGCAGATGTAACCATGGAGTATTATTATCTGCAAATCATTAAATGTGATGTTATCCTTGCTCACTTCTGTCAGGTCCAACTTCATCTTGATTTGACATCTTAGTATTAGATATATCTAGGTGTGACTATGTCCAACATAGCAAAAATATGTTCTTTGGAAACGATGTAAAGAGATGAATAAATAATGAGCTAGGTATACCCAGTTTTTGGACCCAATTTTGGAAACTAGTGATGTGTCATCACCACATTGGGTAGTGTGTGGGGGTCACATGGGTCCACTAAAAATACCAATTAATGTGGTGATGTCACATCACTGAAATTGGGACAAAAACTGGGTATACATAACATGTTCCATATATAATATTCATCTCCTATGCCACCCTTTGTAAAGAGCATTATTCAAATTTTACATATCACTAAAATATTAAATGCTCAGAAAATGAATAAAATCTAGCCAACCACAAGAAGAAACCAAAGGAATCATTATATCACATGCAGTGAGACTTAAACAACTTTATATGATTCAACAAGAATATGCTTGTTACCTTCATGGACTTCTTTTGATCTTCATTCAGATTCCTAGCACTTATTTCCATAGACACTCAAGAACCAAGTACAGGTGCTATCAAAATCAACAAAGTCAATGAAAGCAGTGGCAAACACGCATTAGAAACATATATGAAACCATCAATGTCGGTAAAAAATATTAAGTCAATCTGCATCACCATTATTAGAAGGGGAAAAAGTGACCTAACACAGTCAATGGCACAAAGGGAAAGTTCTCAATTTAGGAATATCCCATCTCTATATAATATGAATAATGACGCAATGACTTACATCATGACTACTAAAAGAACATGGAGCCTCAGAGAAAAATCCTAAAAGGACAAACACTAACGGAATATCTCATTCTGAAGCCTACTAAAGAAAGAAACAACTAAAAAATGAAAATGTGAAAGGATATGCACACGCTTAAAGATAATGACAAATAAATCCCTCTTATATATAACCCACACCCCAGGCCGAGAAAGAATTTTCAACGAACTCAATACGGAATACAACCCATTTCTAGATGGACCATCCTCGAGATATGCAAGTCCAGCCAGATGATGGCTACTCGAGCTCAATGTTGACTGGGCTGACTGGGAAAACTTATGTGTCTTTCCATTCCTCCACTCCAATGGTATAATCGATGGCCTGTTTCAAGGTTGGTATATCCCATTACCCAACTCTTGACATATCATGTTGTAAACCATGAATATAAAATAGCGTCCGAAGCACCGCATCTTACAAAGGAGGCACGGAATTGGGAAGGAAATTACTTTATGCCCAAAATCAAGTGCCCAATTGTTAGAATTTCTTGCTTTAGGTGACAAATTTAAATCATCCCTCTAAGCTCAATGTCTTTCTTGGCAAAGAAAGGGATACTAAAGTGCATGATGATGTAGCCCCCACGTGGAATTAAGCCAAATATGAAGTGTCATTTTGTAATTATTTATTATTATTGTAGTCTTTAATAGTAGATCAATAAATAAACATTCAATATTCTACACAGGGTTAGTTATACTATGACATTATGGTTTGGTTAGCTTGGCCACCACGTATGGAGTGCCTATAAATGTGCTCTTCTCTTATTTAGAAAAATTAACTACTACATGAATTGTAATGAGACATGGAAGTGAAAGCATTGTTGTTGATTATGGTGTTAGGCTATTCGAGTTTGATATTATGTTTGATTTGTATGTTTTTTTAATAAGCATTCCTTTAATTGTATTAGATATAGTTTATTAGTATGTATAAAATTATTTTTTTATTGGTCATCGTCTGAATATGTCTCAATTATTCATAGACACAAGTGGTGCTGATATGCCTTTGATAGAGTACCATTATACTTCGTATGTACGTGATATGATATGCATGAGGCTATTTTTCCTGCAAGGATGATAAATTGTTTTACGTTGTGTATTGAAAATTAAACTATTTTGGTTGTGAAACTACTGCAAGTAGTGGGTAAGTATGTGTAGTTGTTGTTTGAGAGGGGTAGTGAAAGAATGCCAACCGATGGGTGTCATCAATGACATAAATGGGATCGAATGTTTGCCAAGTATCTATTAGAGTATCTGTGATCCACACATATTGCGTGTGTGTGTATACACACACACACACACACACACACACACACACACACATATATATATAAATACATACATATTAATGCTTAGCGCTGTGTTTCTCTTAGCTAGGATTTGATTGTTTGATTAATGTGATAGTGGTGGTAAACGGATGATCTGATGATGTTTTTTCTAACCATGATTTTCGTTTTAACTCTGTATAGGTGCATGAAACCGTCTTCTAGGAGTTTTAAGCTTTATATCACGGCGTGGTGATGCGCAATGGTATGAGGGGACCCATTGTGACTCGATGCGTGGAGGTCAAACATCAAGCATTAGGACGTTTTGCCTTGTATCCTTTTAGAACCTTGTATCCTTTAGTTTACCAAAATGAAAAAAAACTTGTATGCGTTACAAATCTTTACAAAAATGAAAAAAAAAATTACTGGTGGCTCTCGGCGTCAAAGAGAGGGGCTGGAAGATCTACCGGCGTCAGAGAGGGAGGGGATGGCCGGTGTCAGAGAGGGAGGGGATCTGCCGGCGTGAGGAGGAGTTAGGGTTCTTGTTGGGGCTTTTTCCTTTTGTTTTATGTGATCGAGGGTTTTTAGAGTTATGTTAGGGTTAGAGCAAACTTGTATGCTTTATATTAAACAAATAAGAAAGCAAATAAGAAAACATAAGGAAAAAAAGGATTTCAGCAAAAAAAAATGCGCATTAAACGCCAATGCGCGCCTCAAATCGTTGACTACGCCTTTTTCCACGCATACCCCTTATGCATTGCGTTTCTAAAAACATCACGCATAGGTGCGCATTGGCGCCACCTATGCGCGCCGTTTAGAACACTGATCACCACCATTGTTTGAATTAAGATGGGTATGTGTTTGCAGCTGTGGGTTACACAATTTGTTGGGCCATGGAATGATACAATGGAAGTTACAAGCTCGATGTTAAGTTACATAGTGAAACGTAAATTACATGAATGTATTAAACAAGCTGTAAAAGTCAAACCCAAAAATATTCTAGTCAAATTTAACCCCTAATAATTTAATAAATAAATTTTGAAATTTATTTTAAGAATTTAACCCATAATATTTTTCTAACCCTAACCTTAAGGCCATCCATAATGGGACGGCCCTAAAAATTGTAAATCTACACATTTAGACTGACGGATACATGGTGAATTTCAAAGTGGGATTGTATAAAAAATGAATTGGGATAGAAGGAGTTTCCTGCGCAAATGAGAGTGGAATATGCGACACACTTCCCGCCCACAATGGGATACATTTTTTTTTTCAAAAGAATGTTTGGGACGGGAAGTGTTTAGCTCCCAAATGAGTCATCATCTTTGGGATGGAAATACTTTCCTGCGGAAGAGTGTGGGCAATGTAAATTTACATCCTATTTACATTTTCTTAACTCACCAACTACTCCTTTTCTTATCCATTATAGGAAGAAAAAGTGTAGTTTGATCAATATTGGCATCCCATTGTGGATGACCAAACTTCCACCACCTCTCTCTGCAATCAAAACTCCTCCCACCACCGAAAAACCCACTTTTCAAGACATAACCATCACCATCACCACCACCCTCCTCAAACCCATCATCCACCTCACCATCAGCAAATGCTCCACAAACTCACCACGAAACAACATAAACCCCATCTTTGGCAGCCCCGATTCCGATTAACACTTTGGCAGCTCCGACCAAACTTTAGCAGCCCCGATTTACTTTGGTAAGTATTTAGACAATTTTTTATTTTTATTTTTTATGTTTGACAATTTTTTTTTATCTCAAGTGCTTTTTTTTATTATTCTTGAAATTTCAGTTCGTTATCCAAATTTATTTATGAATGTTATAGTACTTTTAATCTTTGATGGTCCTATGTTTGGAACAATTTGGTCCTATTACTGTGTTTTATTTTGAATGTTGTAGTACTTTATATCTTCATAACTATATTTGAAATGATTTGGAGTTATTGTTTGAGATTATTTATTTCTATTTTTACATGTTTTTCAAATTAAAAATCTGGAATGCACGAATTGCTTGCGCGATGCGATTTCGGAACCAAAACGCGAAACCCTACGCGACCACGATTTAAAACATTGCTATCTATCTATCTATCTATCTATTTATCTATCTATCTATCTATCTATCTATCTATCTATCTATCTATCTATCTATCTATCTATCTATCTATCTATCTATCTGTCGCGAAATCAATATTTCTCTTTTACTATTAGATCTATATAGGTCTACGTAGATTTGTAAGAAAATGAACTAGAAGAATCCGCGCGCGCGCGAGAGAGAGAGAGAGAGGTCCTGGATTGTGTTCGAAGGTAACAAGGCCTGAGGAACAACTTTTGAGATCGAGTGAGGATCTTAGGCCCTATCTGGAGGTCCCGTAGTGGACCAAATGATAAAGAGGGACCGTGAATTGCGATGTCTACATACGTAGATCAACTGTGTTATGGGAAATTAATAAGGTGAATGGACAATTTTAATAGGTGTGAACATATTTTTAAATAACCAATTATGCATACATCCACACACCACCATACACATACATACACACGAACACGTAAGACCTATCTCTTGCTTACAATGTGGTTATGTTCTTTATGTCATAATCTCGGTTTGTATTTGTGAATGAATTAATAAAATGACTTAATGTTCTATTAATCTAGGGTTTGTTTGTAAAACCATATTCAATAGAAAGTTTTCATCTTTTGGTGCATTAAGGGTGTGTCGTGATCGGATAGTGTCATTGGTGCTATATTTCTATTATCTTTTGAGGCTTTAAGAAAAACTGTTAACTACATATTTTTAATTATCAGTTGGTGTCTCTATTAAATTTAAGTTCTGCTTCCGACTTTTGTTTGAAAGTAACCTTTATATTTTTTTTAAGATACCAAGAAACCAAGGGCTGTATAGATTTATAGCAAACACTAAATTAGGAATTAAAGAAATCTTTTCAAACCTCTCTCAAAACAAGCACTTGAATAGGACAAAAACTATGAGGATTTTTACAAGATACAAGGCATACATAATTAATTGAAATAGTGAATCTGTACATTAAAGATAAACTCATACAGTTGATCGGATAGAAAATTGAACTTGCATATAACAAAACATGTCAATTCCGCTCACAAATAGATATAAAATCTGGATAATCAATCAAACAAAAACAAAAAACCAAACCTGTTAGCATACACATTTTCTAGGGTTTAATTTAATTTAACTAGCGGGCGTAGAAATAATGAGAAACAAAGGGCCTTATCTATATAACTTTATAAAAATTATAAACCCAAATCATAGGAGGATGACACGTGGCATTGACATAAATGTACATCTCTCCTCCTCAAACTATCTCTCCTCTCTTCTCTTCCACCGTTTACATTTCCAAGCTATTGAAACGTGGCAACTTAATAAATAATATCAATAATAAAGAGTGCATAGCTTTATGTGTATATCGCTTCACTTCATTCATTGTCTTCGAATATTTCGGCTCTTCATTTCCCACTCTACATACCTCTTCAGTAATCCAAACTCTCGATCTCTCAAAATCATTTCATTTTCTCTCCCTTTTTCCCCCTCATCTTAATATCCAACTCTTCTTGTCATCTCCATATGCGCATCCCAGTATAAATCTATTTAAAATAGAAGTCATGTCTCAGTTCTGCATTTTGTGCTTCCTATGTTAATTATTCAAAATAATCTTTGGATGGAGAAATAGGCAAATCAAGATGTTGATTCCAACAGTAGTAAACAAAAAGAGGTTTGCCCTTTTCTTATAGTAGAAAACATTGGTAAGCAAGTTGGCTATGAAGAATATGTTTTTGTCAGATTTCTTTTACTCTCTTTTGGCAAGTAGTAATCCCTTTTCACATATACGTTTCTTTTTTTGGTTGTTTCATTTTCTTTCATTTATTTTATTTGCTATTGATTTTCTACAACCTAGATATTTATAAGCTGACAATTGAGTTCAACTCACCAGTTCATGATCCATATACTCTATTTGATGAAAGCTCACAAAGATGTTAAATGATTTTGTAGTTATTTGTTTAATCTTTATTTTATTTATTATCGTATGTTCAGTTTTTTTAATATTATGTGTTTAATATATATATATATATATTGTTGTTTCGGGGCTTGGTTAATAGCCGATGGGTTCGGGTTTGTGGGTTGTACCAGGGGTATGGGTATGGCAGCAGCTGGTGTTGGAAGGTGGTGGTTGGCAACAGGTAGGGGTACTGTTAGATGTTTTTTCTATCCGATTTAGGAGCTCAAGGGGGTTAAATTAAATGAGTTTTGCCCTAAATCGAGATGGTTATGTTATATATATATATGGCCACGCATCGCGTGGCCTTCATGCTAGTGAGAGCAATAATCATTCGACTGTTGGCTAATATCAAACCTCTCTACTTATTTATTGTTTTTATCTTTTCTTTTAACAAAATTACCAACCTATCCTCTTTAACCTCTCTTTAGAAATACTACATGTGCCATTCTCCCTTAAGTCCGTCTAGTTCGGGATAAAATATATTTTAACGAGGTGAAAAGTAGTATGGAGAAATACGTATTTATAGTTAAATATGTCATTCTGCGTTAGTTTCACCTATTTAGAGTTAAATTTTTTATATTCTTATTTAAAGTTTCATAATTATAGGGTGTGCACTTATTCACAATATCAACCCAACAAAAATTAATTTTAAATAGGTGAAAACTTATTTCACCATAGTACTTTTCACCGTGTCGAACATATTTACCCCGAACCAAACAGGCCCTTAAGTCCAAGACTTACTAATAAAACTCAATGAGATCAACGTATTATAGCCATGCAAAATCACATCACTGATCATAAATAAATTAATAGGAAAATGATTATAAAAATAACATTTTAACCTTTGTAGTTGATTTTTCCCTACACTTACTATAATGGAATAAATATTGCAAGAGTAAAATAAAAGAACTAATTGTTTATCCAATTTGCACCCCCACCCCTACCCCCCAAAAAAGTTTACCAAATTCATATCCCTATAGATGATTTCATCACAAGATCAAGCTACCAATTCAAAATTAATAAAAAAAGGATAAAAAATAGATTACACGAGTAAAAAAAAAGAGCAATTGTTTATCCAATTTTCTTCACAACCCTCCAACCAATCCCACCCTCAATCCCAACCTCAACCCCAAAAAGGATATCCATGAAGTAAGTAAAATATAATTGTGTATAGTAGGTCTTGAAAGATGAAAAAAGAAAACAAAATGTGACACCTCATTTATTATAATAACGGTTGATCAAGCATTTATTAAATTAAACGGGAATCAAATTTGATTTCATTCTTTACATCATTGTCGAAAATGAATTTGTTAGATTAAGCCCGGTGTCATTTTAAATCTATACATAACCATTCAACATACATACATGAAACCATTCAACAGTACCTATACATAACCATCCACAATGACTAAAAGTAAAGAGTAATGATAACATAAATAAAATCAACCAAATTAACTCTCGATATCCAGAATACAATAATCCAAATACTCAACTGACATAATGTAAATGATGTCTAATAAGAAAAATCCAACAGTGGGCAACATTCCCAAGGGAAATACTAAATAGAAACATATCTCGATAGAAAGGAGTGAAGCGTCCGATCAAGTCATGCATGCATCCACAACTGCTGTAGCATCATCTGATTGAAATGGAATGACTATCCTTGGAGAACCTCTGGTTGAGCACCTAAAAGGTTTTAAAAATATTTTTGATACGGGTCAGAGCCCAAAACATTTGAAAAACAGTTGCAAGTATTTAATGCAATAATAATAATAAAAATCAATAAGAATTATTCTTGTTCACCTGGTGTCGCACTCAGATGAGATTAACCCTACCCCTCATCTACAGTGCGCACCTAACGCGTATATTTTATCCGCCGAGTTATGATACCTCGCCTATCTAGTCTAACCATCCTTAATCTAGTTTCATCCGCCAAATATTTAGACCATCCATACTGTCCATATGGTATCCCGTACTAGTTACTACGTAGTAAATTCATAATCCATGACATAGGTTTCTTAATTATATTTATCTTAATGCATAGGCAATGTAACCATACACTAGTTATACTTTGATGTTCACATAATCGTTTAAACACATGTACATATATAATTCTTTATACGTATATACATAACATCCCCAAGATGGACCTCCCGAATGCATCCCTGATATGCTATTAGGCATCGGGTACATCACATACCACTCCTGGGCCGTCAGTTTAGAATCTCACCATCGATCCCAAATTATAAACACATAATGGAGGTGGTCACAAACATACATTCGTGGGTTGTAAACATACCACATCACACCCAATCGGACTCGAAACTACTACATCACACCCAATCTGACTCAAAATTTATTTATATTACACAAAAAAATTGTAAATTTAAAATTTTGGACAAAGATTCCCCAATTTATAGGACTATCCACCCTATTTCAGAAATAAAAAATACACCAAGAGAAAATTTAACATCAATGTCTATCTAACTTTCACGTTTTTCAAGGTGTTAAACAACCATGTATACAATGCGTCAAAATAAAATAAATATTTAACAAAATACGCAAATAAGTTCTCAGTATTACCAAACAGACACCGTCCTGATTTATAAAAACACTTTTGAAGAAAAAAGATAAATATCAGATGCTCGATCTACCGGTTTACTATCTTCCATTCCACTAATTCATCACCTTTTATTTAGTGGCGCTAATGTTTATACAATAAGAGCTACAACACGACACTTCTGCTTGCTCGATCATCTCTTCAAGCACGCACTACAAACAGATAATAATTATAATTATATTAGTATTAGTAGTTATAATGATTACTAACAAATTTATCTAGGGAAATGATTAGCATTTAAAAAAATGAATGAAATCATTCACCGAGTTTCACAAAATAACTATACGAGCAATAATAATTAAAAGCACAATCTATTATAATTAAGAAATACCTGTAATAACTGATGATGCTATAAATTGCACCACCAGGTATGATGTTGACAAGCTCAAGCAAGTGATAACAATGGCAGCACAAGAGTATATATATATGATATAATGAGGTGAGGAGAAGAGGATGAACACTTGTATGTAAGTGGTTCAGCCAATCTGGCCTACGTCCACTGTGAGTGTGTGAGTAATATCACTAGATGAAGGCACTAATGGCTATAGATACAATCTCTTAAGCTTTCTCTCTCCACTGTGTAAAATGAAAAAGTTTTAGCTAGGATTGCAATTATGGATCCCTTTACAAGGTAGAGAATGACATATATATATATAGTGCTTGGGAGGTGTAATGTACCCCCCAAGAATGCAATGAGCATGTGTATGAGGATCGAACCAGCATAAGGATGACACCTGGTTGATCTTAAGTAAGTAATGATGACCTCAATATTCCCTCACGTGGAGGGAATCATTAGATTGTAAAAGATTTATCCACGTGTTCCAAACCATACACTGTGCTTGTAAATGCTCAGCCCTATCTTTGATTGGTAGCAACCTAGGCTTGGACAAGTACGAGGTTGGTGAAGTCCAACCATTGCTTTGTCTAAGGTCAATATCCATGATCACCTCGGCCAGGAGGGATGGATGAGGTTAGGTATGAGGTAGTTGTAACTTCGGCTATGGACGATGATGACATTGGCAGATGATTGAGCTCATGGGGAATTATTGACGTCGGTTGGGGACGATGATGATGTTGGCAGATGATTGAACCCATGAGTCCTTACTAACCTCGGCTAATGCCCAACCGAGGTTGATGTATGAGGGGCCGACCTTATGAGAGACGGCCTTGCTAATGGTTGTCATAAGCTTTTGTTACCTTGGCAATGAGACAGGTCGAGGTTAGTTACTCTGAGTAAGAGGGTGCACTTTAGGCATATCAATCACCCCCTAGACCTTAGTCTTCTATGTAGTTATATGATTAAGGGGTATGCAATTAAGGCCGAGGTCGTATTTCTCTGGGTGATAATATTTCCTTGCCACATGTCACTTTCTAAAGTGAATAGCGTGCTTATCAAGGCATAACGATTCTTATTTATCCTTTAGGTTCCCCGGGGCGATGACGAGCCCTCAAAATCACGTATCATCATTGCACAGGTTTAAAACCCTTTTTCTCTTTCCTTCTTCTCTTTTTTCTTCATTTCCTCCCGCCTTAGCTTTCTTTGCCACTGCAACTTTTCTCAAGCCTCCATTGTTGACTGCTCTTGAAGGCTTCCTTCAATTTCTATCATCATCGCCCCTCACTTGCAACCAATCAGGTACTATTTCTAACCTCTTTTCTATTTTTGGGTATTGTTTGTCATTTCTGAGTTTTTCGATAAGGTTTTGGGTTTTCTGGTAAGTGGTTTCCACCAGTATTGGTGGTTGTGAGGCTAGGACATTAGTGATTGAGTGATTTAGTGGCATTTGTAGGTAGCCCAGAGGTTGTTTCAGCTAGAAACAACCATCTTTTAGGTTTCCAGTGAGCCTTCGGTCACCTTCCTCGGTGACCTTGCTCTTGAATGTCCTTAGTGTTCTTGGTGAAAACCTTTCAAATTCTTAGTTTGATCCTTAGTTTTGAGTCCAAGTGTTGTATCATCTCCTTTATGATTAGACCCTTGTACCAACTCATAGAAGAGTTCCCATCTCATCGTGAGAAGACCTTTAAGAAAATTAGGCAAATAGATCTAGCCCAAGAAGAAGTTCATAGGGCTGAGGCCTTCCCTCTCAGACCCATGTTTCCTCCACCTCTGAATGTTATCTACCCTAAGCCAGTCGAGCTTGCAGAGGTTACTTTGTACCCGACACCAATGTCTGAGTCTGAGTCATCCTCCTCAGACCCCATGTATGTGGACTCTTTTCAAGAGTCTATGTATTACTCTCCTAGGCAGGTGAGGTCCCTGAGGAGGCTGAGGTTTTGAACCATCCCTCGTCTCACCAGGGTGCTAGCACCTCACATAGGTCGTCAGATGTTGAAATAATAGGTCCAAGTGTGGCCATTCCTCCCATAATTGAAGCAATTCCTCTGTCGGCCGCCACCGGGACTGAATTTTCTCAAAGGTTTCCTGGTGGCGCCCCTGCACCTGTCCAGACCGATGTTGCTGGGGATGGTGATGATGGCGAGGAGAGTGATGTTGACACGTCTGAGGCGATCGAGATTGAGAGCACAATCAACGAGTATGATCTTCTTACTTTTAGGCACCTCTACTCCATAAACTCTTACATCACCCTTAGGAAACCTCTAAGGGATGAGAAGGATTTTGATGGTAGAGATGGAGAGATCTACGTATATGAGAAGATGTTTAAGTTGCGTTTTCATATTCCTATCCACCCTTTAATCAGAGCTATACTTTCCCATATAAACCTATCCTCTTCCCAACTATCCCCCAATGCCTGGAGGGTTATGATTGGGTCTATCGTCCTTTGGAGGGTTGCCCACCACTCAGACCTTCCAGTCAGAGTTTTCACTGGGTGTTATGTGCCCTACTCTGCCAAAAACCACCCTAGCTATTTCCACTTCTTAGCTAGGAAGTCAGAGAAGAAAATGTTGTGGTTACCCAAACTTCAAACCACAACTAGAAACCTCGGTATTTTTTTGCATCCGGGGCATGGGAATTTGGTCCCCATGAGGCTTCTGGAATGTCGGTTATAAGGACTCCTTTGAGATGGGGGAAGGTATCCCTTACTGCTAAAGTCGATCCTGGACTTATCCAGGAAAACTGCTAAAAGGTTGAGGATCTTCGCAATCAAGGCTAGCAGGGTCATCTTATAAAGTATGAACATCTGATGACCCCATATTACCTCTCTTAGACAGGCTTGGGGGGTGGTCCATTGACAAAGCTTCATAAGTCTTAATTTTTCATAAGTTACACCTCTTAATTTTTATGCCTCTGACTTACTAACTTAGATACTTGTCTTTTGCAGAGCGCCCTGAAGGTATATCGGACCACCTTTGGGAAATGCCTTCTCTCAATCTTATAAAGTTGATGAATAAGAGGGCTGGCAAAAATGTACCCCCTCCTACAACCCAAAAGAACGTCGACACATCCAAGACCGATGTTACCAAGAAGAAGAAGACCATAACAGACCTAGAGCATTAGAGGTCGGGCAAGACTCAAAAAGGGGATCATTCCATTCCCATCTCGACAGACGATGCCATGGATGCTCGTCTTGCTCAACTAAAGATCAGTGATAGCCTCATTGGCCACAGTCTGAAGGCTGCTGATGCTAACGATGCAGCAATGACTAAAGAGGATAAGCATTTCCTACGCTCTTTAAATGTCCCATTACTGGCCGAGTTTACCCTCCATAGATCAATTTAGGTACTAGTTTCTGCTCATTTGCTCTTCTTAAATGTAACCTCAGCTTTGTTATAAGTTATAGCTCGTGCTCATATATTTGACCTTCCACTTCAGGGTATCTTGTCCATGCATTATTTTATTAATTGGACCCTGAAGAAGATGTCCCTCATAAAGAAGGGTCATGAAGCTGAGAAGGTCCAAGCCTCTTTGAATGTAGAGGTTGAAAAGATGAAGGAAGAGCTGAAGGAGGTTGACAAGCTGAAGGACATTATCAAGTAGAGAGACAGGGACATGGCCAATCTCAGGAAGGACCACGATGTAGCTCTGAAGGCTAAAGATGATGCCCTTCGGACTAAGGTGGATGCTATAGTTAAGGCTGCCTTAGAGAATGCTGTCGAGAAGATCATTGAAGACTATAAAGTCTCTACCGAATTCATCAATTTTGTATTTTAATACCTTGAAAGAGGCATCAAAGAAACTGACAAATGGGTAGCCTCTAAGGAGAAAAAGTTAGGGAGTCTGA
Source organism: Sambucus nigra (assembly GCA_949130495.1). NCBI lineage: Eukaryota > Viridiplantae > Streptophyta > Magnoliopsida > Dipsacales > Adoxaceae > Sambucus > Sambucus nigra. Next base: position 9,439,408 of record OX422220.1, on the reverse strand, counting down.
CTGCCTCAGACTTTGAGGGTCTTGGCTTTGGTGACCCCCGGTTTACTCAGGCCTTGCAAGAAGTTGAGGAAGCCGATGCTGCTCCAGCTAAGACTACTCCCCTAGAGGCCACTGAGACTGAGGATGCTAATCATCCGGATGATGGGGATGAGGTGACCAACGTCGGCCGTGACGACACGACTGCATCTGCAGAGACTTAGGACTTTTTCTTTGTGGAGCTTTAAAGTTGTAATTTTTTGTTTCCTTTATTATTTGTACCTCTTAGCTTTTGTGAACTCTGATGCATCTTGGTATATCTGATTTATAACTCTTGAATGCTTAATAATAATCATTAATCCCATCTTGGTATATCTTCTTTAGATTCTATTGTTTCTTTCGATGTTATACTTGTACCTCTTGAATGTTGCTTAAGATCTGAGGTCACTAAATTATGATGTTTACCCTCATAATTTTTACCAAACTAATGATGTTTAAGGTCTGAGGTCACCAAATTATGATGTTTAACTCATAATTTTTACCAAACTAATGATGTTTAAGGTCCGAGGTCACCATAAAATGATGTTTGCCCTCATAATTTTCACCAAACTAATAATCTTTAAGGTCTGAGGTCACCATATAATGATGTTTACCTCATAATTTCCACCAAACTAATGATGTTTAAGGTCTTAGGTCACCATATAATGATGTTTACCTCATAATTTTCACCAAACTTAATGATGTTTAAGGTCTGAGGTCACCATATAATGATGTTTACCTCATGATTTTCACTAAACTAATGATGTTTAAGGTCTGAGGTCACCATATAATAAAGTTTACCCGCATAATTTCCACCAAACTGATGATATTTAAGGTCCGAGGTCACCAAATTATGATGTTTACCTCATGATTTTTACCAAACTAATGATGTTTAAGGTCTGAGGTCATCATATAATGATGTTTACCCTCATAATTTCAACTAAACTAATGATGTTTAAGGTCTGAGGTCACCATATAATGATGTTTACCTCATAATTTTCACCAAACTTAATGATGTTTAAGGTTTGAGGTTGAAAAAGCGTGTAATATCGATTTAAATTAAATTCGCAAGTTTCCAATCAACCTTTATTTAATTCAACCCCTAAACATGCATCTAAGGTGCGTGTGTTAACCCATAAATAAAGAAAGCATGTGACACAAAAATATGCTGAGACACAGATTTCAGGGAAAAACCCCTTTCGGGTAAAACCTTTATTTCACTATGAATATATAAATCGCAACTTACAATTACATAGAGAAATCTGCAATGAATCAACGCGCAGCTAACCCACAAAGACACGCAGTCTTGAACTCAGCAAGATAATACACGCAGCACCCTCCAAGGACTCGCAGCCCAAACAACAAAGGAAGAACCGCAGCTCTCCTTAATGACACGCAGCCATAACACTTTGTAGAGACTCTCTCAGCAATGACACGCAGCCCTCGGTTGCAAAGATCTCCCCACAAAGGTTGAACAATAGCAAAGCTTGTGTTCTAGGGTTCCAAAAGATTCACAAAAGTAATTGGGATTTTTGTGTGTGAATCAAAAAGATGTTTGGCACATCAAAAAACGAAGTCTTGTTGTGTTTGTACCCTTAGAAACGTTTTCTCAAAGACTTGAAAAAATAAACTAACGAAGTAGGAATATATATAGAAAATAAGAGTCGATGAAAAAACATTACACGGAACTGTTCGAATTTATCCCAGGCGGACCGGTCCGGCTAGGAGGTGGACCGGTCCGACCTCGGATCGATTCTTTTTTAAAATAGGCTTCTTCAGTTCACAATCGGTCCGTGTTATACTGGAGCAAAGCGGATCGGTCCGGTAGGTAGGCAGACAGGTTCGAGGGCCGATCGGTTCTTTTAAAATAGGGGCGGACTGGTCCGGTTATCCAGAAAAAATAAAATCCTTTTAAAAGCCTCATTTTGCATGAAAAAACTTACTTCTTATTTTTATAAAAAAACATTTTATGAAAATTTCCCAATACTAAGTATGAACTTTAAGGAACTTAAAAACAAAACTTTACCATGTTCATTCTCGCAGAGGCTATGATGTTGAAGATGCTTTGATATTCGGATCCGTTGATGTAGATGCGATCTTTGAATTTCTTCAATGGTGTAACGACGTACGACATACATATTGATAATGGACAAAAATGTCCTTACTGAGGTCACCAAATTATGATGTTTACCTCATATTTTTCACCAAACTAATGAGGTTTAAGGTATGAGGTCACCATAATATGATGTTTACCTTATAATTTTCATCAAACTAATGATGTTTAAGGTCTGAGGTCACCAAATTATGATGTTTACCTCATAATTTTCACCAAACTAATGATGTTTAAGGTCTGAGGCCACCAAATTATGATGTTTACCTTATACTTTTCACCAAACTAATAATGTTTAAAGCATATAACAAAAGTATCAGCACAATATTTCTCTTTTCATTAAAATCTTATTCATGAAGTGATACATGTATTATAAAGAAACAACTGTATATTATATGTAATATTTCTTCAAGTGGTCGGCATTCCAAGGATTGGAGAAAGGTTCCCCTTCGAGATTTTCTAGTCGGTAGGTACCAGGCACAACCTCATCAACTACTCTGTAAGGACCATGCCAGTTTGGGTGGAGATTATTTGCCTTTTGCAACGTCTTCTTTAGGACTAGGTCTCCCACAACTATAGCCCTTTATTTCACCCTTTGGTTGTAGAACCTTATAGTTCTCTGCTGGTAGGCTACTTGTCTAATCTCTGCATCTTCCCTTCTCTCTTCAATCAAATCCAAATTAAGTCTTCTTTTTCCTCATTCCTCTGAGGGTCATATGTCTGAACTCTATGAGTGGGAAGTCCTACCTCTGTAGGGATGATAACTTCTGAGCCATGGGCTAACATAAATGGGGTCTCCCCCATTGGTGTCCTTGTTGTCGTCTTGTAGGACCATAATACTGCATATACCTCCTCTGTCCATCTCCTTTTGGTCTCTTCCAACCTCTTCTTTATCCCATCAAGGATTGTTCGGTTCATTACCTCGGTCTGACCATTCACCTGGGGTCGCCCAGGAAAAGACAAGAACTGCTTGATCCCTACTCTTTCACAGTATTTTTCTAAGGAAGCATTATTGAACTAGGTTCCATTGTCTGAGATGAGGGTGTTTAGAAGACCATAACTGCATATGATGTTCTTTCAGATGAACTGGAAGGTCTTCTGTTCTATAATTATGATCATTGGCTCATCCTCTACCCATTTGGAGAAGTAATCAATTGCCACTATTAAGAATCGATAGTTGTTTGCACCTCTTGGTAAGGGTCCTACCAAGTCAATTCCCCACATTGAAAATGGCCAAGGTGAGATGATAGAAGTAAGAGGTTGGTGTGTTTGATGAGGGATGGTAGATAATTTCAGGCACTTATCATACTTCTTCACATAAGCTGCTGCATCTTTGCTCAAGGTCGACCACCAGTACCCCTGGGTGATTATCCTCTTAGCTAAAGGTCTTGTTCCTATGTGACCGGAACAAGAGCCCTCATGCACATCTTGAAAGATGTGTTGAACCTATGAAGGGTGGACACATCTAAGTAGAGGAAGTCGAAACCCTTTTTTATACCAAACATCTCCTATAATTGAGGACTTGGCATCCCTAAACCTCAACTTTCTTCTCTCTGATTTTGATTCTAGTAGCTCTCCCTCTATGATGTATTTGATAAGAGGGTCCATCCATGAGGCCCCCATATTCAAATTAAGGCAAGTTTTGGCAACCTCTTCTTCTTCAATGGTTGGTTTGAGCTGAATCTCAATGGGTATTGTTCTTCTTATGTCCGTCCTTACTGATCTCGGCTGATGCCCAACCGTGGTTGATGTATGAGGGGCCGACCTTATGAGAGACGACCTTGATGATGGTTTTCATAAGCTTCTATCACCTCAAAAATGAGACTGGCCGATGTTAGTTACTCTGAGTAAGACGGTTCTTTTTGGGCATATCAATAATTCAGAAATACTTGATATATCTGCTGCATAATATGTATATTACACAAATTACGCCATTAAGGAATAAGTATATATGATATTATGCAGATACAGGTATATCTGCTTCACAATACCTAATATTATGCAGATATAGCTATAATATTAGGTGGCATTGTTGGAGCATCTCCTCATACTGGTTGTTGGAATATTAGGTGGCATTGTATGAGCATTTATAATTAGCGAAGCTGCGAGCTTATTGATTGATTTGATTTTTGCCTCTGGCGGTAATGCCACCGTGACCACTGATGGCCATCGTTTCTTCGTATCACCTATGCCATAGGGCCTCCTTTGGCTCGTCAAATTGCTCATTGGGGAATAATTTATGATGTCCTTTCTTGACTACCGATTTTAGAGTCAGTATGGGCGTATCTGACTGCTATAAATAAATAAATAAAAATCGATTATTTCTTCGGAGATAAGTATCAAATAAATTATCATCACCAATTGTGAGGTCAGTTTAGTGTATATTTTATTTTGATACACTTTTAAAATTTATAACTCTCTAATCTCATTTCACAATCAAAATACACAGCTCAAATGCCATATTAGAATGCCTTGATCAAAAATAAAAAAATCATCATACATAACAGAAAATTTAGAAAATCAAATAGTTGAATCGAATAGTGCTCACTTAGAGCTGCTTCCTATCCATAGTCCTCCTCCAAGATTGGAACCCTTATATAAGAAAGATGAGCAAGGCTTGGTCCTGAGGACACAGAAGGGTCAAGAGGCCGCAACTTACAGTTAGTAACCACTAAAATTGTAAACTACACATCAGAAAACAAACAGTCTTAAATGAGGTAACTTAGGAAAATGAATCACATATAAAGAAAATTCCAAACAATATTAAATAAGAATTTGAGTATACAAAACAACTAAATAATGTAAACAAATCGTGTATGTTTTTCACTCTATTTCATCAATCGGGTATACCAATTTTATTATTGGAAGAAAAATAGTAGAATGAGTTATAATAAGTCTAATGAGGTAACCTCATTCATATATATTAGTCCCACGTCATATATAGTGTCAAATATAATTCATATAATAAACTCTTTATATGTATAAGAATAATGCAATAAACATGGAAGAAAACCATAGCTAAAATTATCTTGTCGATCCCACAAAGGATTATTACATTCTTATTCAAATAACTCTATTTGTTCCTAAACATTCATGCAATACAACAATTATGAACCTATTTAGGACAATGTATATGGATACACCTGTGTAACATTGACAGGTCAATCAAGAACAAAAAAGGGATCACTCTTTCATGTAACATGGTGTCAAAAAATAGAACAAATGAATTTCCAAAAATAAATTGCATACTTGCATAAGAGTTGTCGAGAAAAAATATCAATTGAGTCAGCTATTACAGCTTCAAATATTCATCAGTTATTAAAGTTCCTGCTGCTGCCAGAAGTTTTGCCGAAGAAACTTTGAAGCTTTAATAACTATTGAATACTTGAAGCTCAATGATTCATAGTTTATGAAAAGTTCGTGCTGCTACTAGAAGTTTCATGGGAGAAACATTGAAGATTAACCAAATAATCGGAGAAAATAAAGAAGCCTATTTGAATTTTGAAGGAGAAGCTTGAAATTGAATTAAAAATAAGTAGAGCTTCAACGATAACGTAGAAGGCGAAAATCTAAAATAATGAAACAAAATTACATTTGGATGGTACACCTTATTTAATATTCATCTCGAGACATTGTGTATAATATACACACATGATAAGTATATCTATCTCCAAACATTATTTTAACAATCAACTGATAATATTTATAGGGACTTCCAGACTCTCAATTACGCGAGGGTTCATTCAAAAGGAAGAAAAAATCCATTTGACTCCATTATAAGACAAACAAACAATCAAATGTTAACAACTGTCAGATGTTAACATTACGAGACAAACAAATATTCAGATGTTAACAACAATCAGAAGTTAACATTATGAGAACCTAAATTAATGAAATTATCATAAATTAAATAAGAAACTTATAACAACCCACCACCATTAAATCAATACCCTGGCATAACCTTAGCTTTCAAGTAAATAAGCTAATTTTGTGAAAATACATCATCTTAATCAGGACAAATTGTACAGTAAGAAACTTATCAGGGCAAATTGTGCACTAAGAAATGTGAAAATACATCATCTTAATCAAAAGAAAACACACATACATGCTTACTTGCGAATTTCATCAAACATGTAGCTTCCAACATGTATGAAAATAGAGTTTTAGAATAGAACTTACATACAAACTATAAATTCATATAAGCAAAAATAAAGAAGCAGAAATAGAAAATCAAATAAATGATGATGAATTACCTCCAAAAAAATCAGTACCTGCTTATGAAAAATAGTCCTCTACAAAATATGCCCAAATTAGATACTACAAATTAAATCTCATCTAAACCATGATTCAAAATGTAAAGATATAGTTGCATCTGCACAAAAGAGAATGAAGATGGAGAGAAAATAAAAACCCTAAAACTCAAAACCATGATTCCAACCTAGAATAAACATGATTAAGGCCATAGAATACACAAACCCTAGAAAATGCCTAGCAACATAAAGTCAAGTGAAAAAAATCGGTGAGAGAGGAGAGAGATACATGGTGATCGTGTGAGATAGAATGGAAAATAAAGAGAGAGAGTTTTTGTTATCAGAATATGAAGTTAGCATCTTTAGGGAAATTTATAGTTTCATCCATGTTTTTGAATTTTGGGTAGGTGAAGAGAATGAAATTTGAGTGAAAGGGGGGGGGGGGGGGGGGGGGATGAAATAATATAGGGACAAAAGAGGAAATGAGGGTTATTTGAAATGTGTAAGGAGGTGACACTCATCCAAACCGTTAAAATGTGTACATTTTCAAAAACATTTATATATATATATATATAAAGTCGGCTAACGTACGTAATATCCCTCGTAGCACTAGCCTAAAAAATCTCAGAGTCTAACTCGACTTCTGATTTTATCTAAGTATTCACTTACTTATAGTTTAACTCCTCGATCATATTCTTCTGGACAACATTCTATTCTAACCAAACACTCGCCTCAACATTCTGAAATTCCAATCCGATTTCTCGATCTCCACCCGTGAATATTGACTCGTTTACTTACATATTTTCCATACACACAATTCATCCACTGTTAGCCTATAACATTTCTTAACCCTTAAATCGAATTCCCAGAAATCTAAACCCATCCCTGGACCCAAGTTTTCATGCTCGATCCTCAAATGGCTAGAGAAAACAAAACAAGGCAAAGGAGTTTAGAGAACAAAACAGAGCCAAGTTTTTTCTCCCAAATTCAAATTTCCAAAAGAAAAGCAATTTAAAATTTCGGTATCACGCACCTATTAGTAGAAAATTCATAACAAATAAAAAAATCAAAAAAATACAAAATTCGTGCTCACTCCTTTATAATTGATCCTACACAACATTATCCGACTTTCAAAAGCGAACCGTTTCGCTAGAAAACCATTTTCATGAGTAAACTAGTTCGATTTTCTGAGCTGTCAGAACGAACTTTTGACGGGATTTCTTCTCGAACCTTCACCCATGGAGGTCCTAACCTTCAACAAAAACCCATATATGAATCCTATATCATACCCCACACATAAACTAACCATTTTCCATGTAAAACCTATCCCGAAACCGCATCTAAATTATCGGACAATGAATTAAATCAAGAATCGTGCAATACTAAAAATCGTAGTTTCAAGATTCAATCTTTTGTTCTTAATCATTCAAGAACCTATTTTTCTTATTCAATTTTTATCAGATTCAACATATAATTATGATTATATTCATCTCCTAACATTATCATCGTATAAAACTCGGATTCCCTTAGTTTTCCTAACCTGAAATTTATGTTATTCTACACCAAATTGCATGAACAAATGAAACTACTCATGAATATTAAAGCAAGTAAATACTTGTCTATAGAGTTATGGGATTTTACTTCTTTAAACTCTTCTATTGATGATGATATTCAACCTAGAAACGATGGCTCTTCTCTCAGATCCTCTTTTCCTCATCTTTTCTCCCTTTCTCTTCACTTTTCTCACTTTCTCTCAAGCCCTAGCCTTTTTGAGTGGATAGATACCAGCCCCCTCTATCCACCTTGATTATATATTAACCTAAAACACTATAATCCTAAAATAGGGTCAGCTCCCTTAAGTAAAATGACCCTTATACCCTCATACGACTCCCATTTAGTCTAAAAAACCTTGGAACCTAATTGTAACCCCTGGGTACATTTTCTAGACTATTTCGACCCATTCTGAACCATCGGCGCACTCAAAATTATCATCCGAGTCACTTAACATTAAATTCCATTTCATGACTGATACGACTCTAACCATGTGTCCTAAATGAAATATCGATAAACCTGTCGCTTTAACTCACTTACGACGTGACATAAATTTATACGTTATCATTTACTTATCACACAAGTAAATATATTTATACATAAATATTAATACTTTTTATTCACAAGTTAATATTTATCCAAGGCAATTTATATCCCGAATTAATAAAAAAAAATTACTTACACACATGTAATTTAAAATTCTTTAAAAATTCGCGGTATTACACAAGATCACACGTAATTATTAAAAATAAGATGGTAATATAATTGTCTTTTAATGGTGAACTATCCTTATGTTTCCTAAAAAAATCACACCTCGCGACCAATTCTTTGATGTTGACACAAATTTGCAAAATGTAACAAATAATGCTATGAAAATATGGCGTACTATGCATGCACAACTAATTTGTATATTCCTAAGTAATATAGTCAGGGGTTAAAGTAAATATTCAAGTGATTATGTGAATGTGTAAAAGGAATTAATCAAATATTGAAATAACATAATCACATTAGTTCTTTTCTTGTTATGTTAAGATCAAATGTGTGTGTAATGATGGAGTGCAAACTAAGATTTCATATATTTAATCAATGATGCATTAAGCAACAACACACACAACCTTGTACTATAAACTAATTGGTTGTTTGATAGAAAATTTCGAATGACTTGACAGAGATAAACTTTTGATAGACATACAAACAAAAGTTGATAAAAAAATCCATCTAAGTCTCTCTTGCAACCCATCTCGTGGTCAGCTTTATTGAGGTATTGCCTTGCCCACTCCCAAAACTATTTATAACTGTAAATTGTACACATATTTCTTAGTTGCAAAATATTTAAAATGCCAAGGTAACGTGGAAGTTTGCATATAATTCACACCTCGAAATCCATAGTCTCTTTAATTACGTGGTCATAAAAATTGATACATTTTCATAACAAGTGACAATTTACCTACATGTTTTGATAACTTCAACACCAACTAATTGAAAGGATTAATTTAAATATTCTATATATGGAGAAATTTTAAGTTCTTTTGTTATGCTAGTTATTAAAAGCATGTCATCAAAATTGGTTCGCAGTCACTACACCAAAATGGGTAAATTGTCACCTTTCAGCCGGCCAACCTTGTCAAGGTCATTGACCGTGACAAAAAACACGCGTTTTGTGTCACGGTCATTGACCTTGACACGACCGTGACAAGAAATTGTCATGGTCATTAACCGTGACAAGCGCGTGACAAATTTACTTGTCACGGACTTGTCAGGTCAATGACCGTGACAATTCTTTAAATAATTGTCACGGTCAATGACCTTGACACGACCGTGACAATGTTTACAGCAAAAACCCTTTCCCCTTCTTTTTTCCCTCCCGCGCCGTTCCCTCCCTCTCTCTCTCTCTCTCTCTCTTCCATTTATATATATATTTGTGTGTATATATATGTGTGTATGTGTGTATATATGTGCGTGTGTGTGTGCATGTGTGGGGGGTGGGGCAGGGTGGGGGTAGGGTGGGGGCAGGGTGGGGGTAGGGGGTTAAAAATGTAAATAAATAAGTACTTTTCTATAAATTTCCAAAAATAATATCCAAAAATGTAAATGTAAATAATATCCAAAAATAATACCCAAAAATGTAAATGTGTAGTAATTGTCATCCGAAGTTGCTAAAAGCATCCGAAGTTAAAAAAGCATGAAAAATAAAATATTTTTTAAGATTTGTGGTGAATAACTAAAGTTAAAAAAAGTATTACTTTAGTCATTAAATTACTTTTTGAATTCGGGCGATGCGCGTAAATTTGTAGTAATTGTCTTATAATAAAGATCAATTAGTCTATGTTGTTGAAAAATTTGATCAAATTGGTGAGCCCTTCATATTTTAAAAATGTTGTTTTTATTCCTATTTAACTTTTCTTTCTATACACCCTTAATTATATTTAAAGTTTAATAAAATAGGAGTTATAGAAAGAAAAGTGGGGTTTAAATAAAAACACTTTTTTTAAATTTTAGGTTCTGGTGCATAATCTTACTTTGTCACAATTAATTTATATGCCTCAAAGTTATTTTATCACTCTTAGTTTATATTTGTGATAATACTTTATGAACCACAACTTTAGGTTGATTATTTTAGAACTTAACCCATGAATTTATTTTTGTATTTGAATTAACCCATTATATGAAACATACTTGAAATTAAATATAGTGCGCATAGATACTAGCATTCTAGTTCTTATGCGTACGCATTCAATAGACCTTAGACCCGTTCGAGAGTCATTATCCCTGTAATGAGATCTCTCGAATTATCCCGTTTGGACAGTTTGAGACTGTATAATTTCTGAATAATATTCTTATTGGCTTAAAGTTGTTACTTTTGGAGGAAGTTCTGCAGTCGTATCTTAATGTTCTCTGGGTACATACTAGATTGACAAGTGTGACTGTTATTTCAATTGACCAATAGAAATAACACTCACACCTGCCAATCTACGTCGTGTACTTGGAGAACTAAGGGGATATGCTGTCGAATTTTTTTCAAATCGTAACAATGTGCATGAGCTGTTAAGTATATTACAGAAAAATGCAGTCTTGAATGGGATAGGACCACTTACCCTTTAATAGGATAATTAAATGATGGGATAATTAAATAAAACATACTATAAATCTAAGTTTTGTTTACCTTTAATAGGTGTTTAGTTGTGGTAGCTGTGATGGGATATCTGAAATACAAAGAGTGGATGGGTGAGACTAATAGAATGGGGGATGTGTTTCGCAGAGGTGCTAACGAATTTGTGAAATATGCAAAGAGATGTCGTAATGATGAAGAGTTTCCGTGTCCGTGTGCTAGGTGTAAGAATGGTAAGGTGTTTGAGTGGAAAACAGTTGAACTACATTTGTTAAGATCGGGTATTCAAGATAGTTATCGATTTTGGAGTTTTCACGGTGAATTGAAAGTTCCTTTTGTCCCCGACCAACCTTCACAACAACCTTCAACAAGTAGAATAGATGTAGAAGGGGACGACGTAGATCATAATATGTTAGAGGATTTAGTTGATGATGCATATGGAGTTTATGAAGCTGAGGAGAATGAGGTTACTGATGATGCAGAAGATTCAAGTGCTCGTGAAGATAACACGATAAAACTTGATGATGACTACCAAAGTTTAAAATTTAAGGCGACCCAACCGTTATACTCTGGCTGTGAGAAAGATAAAACAACTTTACATGCCATGGTCGGTTTGCACAGTTTGAAGACGCAGTACGATTTGTCTGGCAATAGCGTGATGGGAATTCTGAAATGGGTGAAGGGATTATTACCCAAGGTGAATACACTTCCAAATAGCTATCATGTTATGAAGAACAATTTTAAAGGTTTGGGAATGAAGTATAAATCGATTCATGCTTGTGTGTATGACTGCATACTATACCGAAAGGAGTATGAAAATCTCGATCGTTGTTCGGTATGCGATGAACCTAGATATGTCCAATCTACTAGTAAGGAAGGCACAAGCTCAAAAGTGCCTCAAAAAGTATTGAAATATTTTCCCGTTGGGCCTAGATTAAAGCGATTTTTCACAGTACCATGGATTGCAGAGGCAATGACTTGGCATTCTAGGGCAGAAGTAGGGCTCGAGAACAACACAACATTCATTTGGCTATATCAACAGATGATTTCAATCCATTTGGAAATTTAAGCACCAATCAGAGTGTATGGCCAGTGATCCTAGCCCCACTCAACCTCCCTCCTTCACAGTGTATGAGACCTGAATTTTCGATGATGGCTTTATTGATACCTGGGCCAAAGGCACCAAGTGATGACATTGATATTTACCTGGCTCCTTTGGTAGAAGAATTAAATGAGTTGTGGGAAGAGGGTGTGCAATCATTTGACTCTTTTAGAAAAGAAGAGTTTACGCTGAAAGCTATGTTGATGTGGGCAATTCATGATTTTCCAGCTTATGGCACATTATCCGGATGTGTAGTACATGGTTATTTGGGGTGTCCTATTTGTGGAGAGGAGACTGAATCTCTTCGTCTATCCTCTAGCTTAAAAAATGTATACCATTGGCACAGGAGGGTTTTACCTCCAGCTCATAGTTTCAGATTTGAGAAAGGTTCCAATTTTTTATTGGGCGGAGTTGAACATAGGCTACCGCCGAGACAACTTTCGGGTTCAGAAATTGAAAGTAAATCTTCTGAATGTGGCCCAAATATGCCAGGTAAGAATCCCAAATTTAAGAATGTCAAGCATAAGAAGACCCCAACTGGGAATGAAACTGAGATAAGAAAGGCATGGTCTCGGAGGTCAATTTTATTTGACTTGCCTTATTGGAAGAAAAACCCGGTGCGCCATGTATTGGATGTGATGCATGCATAGAAGAACTTCGCTGAACATATTATGGGTAATTGCCTTGGGGGGAGTCATTCGAAGGATGGAGAAAATGCACGAAAAGACCTTAAAACGTTAAAACTTAAGCCACAACTATGGTTGTAAGAAGATAGTAGGGGAAGGACAATAATTCCCCCTGGTGCATTTACTTTGACGAGTGAGGAAAGGAAGGTGCTTCTAGACACAATATATAATTTGAAGGGCCCATCTACTTTTTTGTCCAACTTGCAAAGGATTGTGAATTATGTTACTCATGATTTATATAAGTGTAAGTCCCATGATTGGCATGTGATCATGCAATTGGTTCCTCTATTGTTTAAGCACTGTTTCTCCAAGCACAAGGATTTGCGTAGGGCTATTATGCAAATTAGTATTACCTTCTCCCTCTTGTGTGAGAAGGTAGTGAATCGATAACACATAGTGGCCGCAAAATTGGCTGTGAACGAAGCGATTTGTGTATTGGAGAAGTACTTCCCCCCAGCATTCTTTGACATAAGTGTTCACTTGTTGGTACACCTATGCGATGAGGCACTTCTTTGTGGTCCAGTTAGATATCGGTGGATGTATCCGTTTGAAAGATTGATGAAAGTTTTTAAAGATTACGTCAAGAATACGCGATATATTGCAGGATCAATTGCACAGGAATACATCACCGTGGAGTCATCAATATATATTCGGGAATATATGCCTGACTCGACCAGTGTTGATGACACTGATGAATTCCTCGATGATGGTGGTAATGTGATGGGAAAACGAGTGAAATTAACGAGTTTGCAACATGAACAAGTAGCTCGTTATCTATTTGACACACATGAAGTTGTCGAAGAATGGAAAAAGTAAGTTTCGAATATTATAATGTTTAACATTATTTTAGATTATTTTACACATGATTAATTTTGTAATATGCAGTAAATATGAAGCTTGTGAGAACAATAAAAGACGAAAAACAATGGTACAATCAGACAGCGAATTTAGGCTATGGTTGACACAAGAGGTAATTATAATGAAAATAGTCGTTATATAACGTTACATTACACTCAATTTTACCACTAATATAATTAATTTATCTATATTCTCAGCTCCTAAAGATGGGTGATGCGACATCAAGGCTTGCTCGTCTATCCACTGGACCCTTGTTCGTGGCACAAGAGTACAAAAAGTATCGATTGAACGGTTACATTTTCGGCGCTAAAGTGTACGAGGAAAGTACAAATGTACAGAACTCGGGAATTTCATACAAGGCTCTTACTTTCTTTCGAGCGAGCGCAAAAGATAAAAACCTCGTTGAAGATGAAATGACTTACTATTGTGTAATCCAAAATATATTTGAATTGGATTATATAAGCTTCAAAGAGGTTGTATTTTACTGTGAATGGGTAAGAGTTGAGGATAAAAATGCTTGTAAAGTTCATCCTGTCACCAATTTGATCATGGTTGACTTGTCCAAGTTGAAGAGCAACGACCACGTGAGTGATGAGCCGTTTGTTTGTGCATTTCAAAACGTTAAGCAAGTGTTTTACTCGGAGTATATCAACAACGATCAGTGGTCAATTGTCCAACACATGCCAAGGCGTCTAAATAGTAGTGTGGATGACTTGGCTGCTCCTACCGAATATCAATTCATTTTTTATGATAACCCGAATTTGAAACAATTTTCAATTTGTACCGAAACATCCATTTTTAATGCTTTTTCTTAATCTGCACTTTATCATTTTCACTCTTTTGTAGTGTACGTGTGTGGAGAGGAGATTAATACATAAATATTCCAACTACATCTAAGTTTTGTTTATACTAATCCATGAATATATGCTTCTTACCTTTAATAGGTGATTAGTACATAGTTATTTGGGGTGTCCTATTTGTGGAGAGGAGACTGAATCTCTTCGTCTATCCGAACACTAAGAAATGCCATAATCCTATGGAGCGATGCTCTGCAAATTCCTCCCAACCGTTATGTAGCCAAACGTCACCAGTTGAAGTTGTCAATTCCACTTTCCATACCCCACCACTTGGAACTTCTAGCAAAACATGGGAGACCATTGAAAGGTGGAATTGACAACTTCAACTGCTGATTTTTGGCTACACAGCGGTTGGAAGGAATTTGCAACGCATAACTCCATAGGATTATGGTATTTCTTAGTGTTTAGATATGAAGAGAATTATATTTGACACGATTGCCCGGGGTACATTAGTTGGAAGAAGGTGCAATATGAGCTCAAGTTAGCTGTTTGAGTGACACTACAGGTAATGTATTTATATTTATATGTCAATTTCGATTTCGATTTCAATTACGATTTATATTTATCTATATTTGAGGGGCGGATACTAATTTTACTTTATTTCAATTCAGGGGACAGGGAGTGGCCCTAAGGGTAGGCCACATATGCTCTATACTTATGTGGCTATTCGGACGAGAATGGAAGGATAAGGAGGTGTTCCCGAGCGTCGCGGTACAAAATCTCTTTTCCATGCAAATAATTTGTAGATTTGAGATAATTGATGGTGATGTTGTTTCTTCTTAAATAATTTCTTATTTGAATATATATTTGCGTTATCTTTAGTTTGTTCGGATATATGATGTTTGGAACAGGTACAACGTTGCTATAACAGGTACAAATATACTGTTGGGCAGTGGCAGTGGCCATACTGCCCAGCAGATTTTTTTTAAATTCTACCCAGAATTGTCACGGTCATTGACCGTGACACGTTCGTGACAAAAAGTTATCACGGTCTTGTCACGGTCAAAGACCGAGATAAATTTTTTAAAAAGGGTCACGGCTTTGTCACGATTATTAACCGTGACAAACGTGTCACGGTCATTGACCGCGACACGACCGTGACACGATCGTGACAAAAAAAGTTGTCTCGCCTCGAAATGTCACGGTCATTGACCTTGACAAGTTGAATTTGTCAAGGTCAATGACCTTGACAAATGGGCAGATTTGGTGTAGTGAGTGTCAAAAAGTCACCAAAACAAATATGTATAGTTAATCCATTGAGCCTACATACTATTCCAACCCAAACTAGAGATTTTGCGATGCATAAAATCTATAGCAATTCAAATGCTTCATGCCCTTACCTTCACCTTCCTTAATAGAAGAGTTAATTCAAATTTAAAATATGGGTGAGGTCAAAAACAGGTCACATGATTTTCTAACTACTTTTAACATGTTGAAATTGGGAGAACGTTTCTTACAAAATCACCTAAATAGATATTTGGGAGCAGAAGAATGGCTTTCTCAAAAGATCTAGTTGGGCCACAATTTTTTTTAAATCTCTCTACAAAAGCAACTATAAATTCTTTGGATCCTTGTTTTTTGTACACTTTAACTTTAAATCTACAAATGCAACACTATTTTTTTTTATTCCTTGTTCTTTGTACACACTAGCTTTGAATCTTCAAACTAAACAAAAAACACAAGGAGTTAAAAATCCAATTATATAAAAAAATTATGCTCATTCATCAAATTTTCAATTCGTAATAATATTATAAAACACAAAAAAAATATAAAAACCCAACTTGGTAAAACATACCATTGGATAACTTTGATTACACAAACCTTAATTAAAATCAGACGCCAAATAACCATGGTTTTTTCAATTAAACTTATATGGGCATAACAATGTATATAAAAATCGCATAATCATTCTCTGTTTGCATACACATATGATTCTCTCATCTTGAAATCACATTCAACATCACCAGTATATAGAAATGGTAAAAAATGATTTTTTTTATGAAACTCCATGGATATGATCTCCATGGTGAGAAGATCGTCTCTAAATTTTTTTCATCAAAAACTTCAATAAAAAAATCATTGAGATGAGGTGATAGGTAAAAAATGGTATAAATATGCATTTTCGATCGTTGAAATGTTGGGTCGACACCAGCCACTTTATTAATTGATTTTTTTATGAAACTTCATGAATATGATATTCTCATTGTTGAGATCATATCCATGAAGTTTCATAAAAAAATTCAATCAAAATGTGGGTGAGATGATCGCCAACATTTCAATGGTCGAAAATGTATATTTATACATTTGTTTGTACATATTACCTCATCTAAACTTTTTTATTGAATTTGTTGATGAAAAAAATTAGAGACGATCTTCTTACCTTGCAGATCATATCCATGGAGTTTCATCAAAAAATTCAATTTTACTACTTTAAAAACATGATATGCAGCGAAGTCTACACCATAAGGAGTCCTTATAGAAGATTTTTTGTAGATATATTTGATTACACAAGTGTATTTGAGATTTGGAAAATGATTTATCAAATATTGCTTGAGTAAAAAAATCTTATTTTTAAGGGTTTAAGAATGAGTCAAAAAGCTTGAAAACTACACAAGCAAAAAAGCAAGAAATATGCTAAAAATATGTTACTTCTTGTAAGCTCTTTCTTAAAATCTAACTAAACATGGAAGAAGAAGGGTTGTGATGAGTATGTATAGACTTGTCTATGAAGACAAAACACACTTCAGTAAAGCACTCGTATCGGTTAACGAACAATATTTGTTGGCTGCAAACAAAAATTGTGTCTTGGTACAACATCCCAAAAGATGTTTAACAAGGTATCTCAAAAAGTGAAAAAGTTAAAAAATCTTTTTGTTCCTTCACTATAATGAAACCATTTTTTGCAGATGTGAGGGGTCATCTACCAAGGGTCTTGGATTCTATCAGTGTATTTTTAGCTATGGTTACTTCATGTCATGACGGGCGAGATGGTACCTTCACTGACGCAAACCACCAAAAAATGTAGGTCACGAGATATTCTAGAATTTTTACTCTGAATTAGTTTCCAAAGGTCGTGACTAGAGAACCAGGCATTCGCTAACGTGAAACCTTGTTACGCTATAACAAACAACTAGTGACCAAGGTCTTGGTAGGAAACAAAACGTTCCTTATTTTGTATATTTCACTAAGCATGGAATTTAAACTTGTTTAACTAAGGACAAGTAAAATTATAAATACAAAGATACATTAAAATATTGTTTTTGTATAGGAAGTATATTACATCTTTGGATTTGTCAAATTCAAGTATAAAAAGGAACCACAAGGTTAGATGAGAAAGATTTTCCAATTATGAAATTTTGTTTAACCAATGGTGAATCCAAGTTCTCTAGACATATACATTTATTTTAAGTAATTAACTCGGGAAAATGACATGAATGATCCGGTATGAGTTTGATGAAACTTTCCGTAGACCTCAGGACTATACTCAAAATGTATTTTGTAGAAGGGAATAAGACAAGTCATAATTTCATGGGCACATGAATATAATATACTCTTGGAATCTCCCCATTTGTCTATTCCATGAAAAAAATACATAAAATAAAAACTACACGCAATCAAATCAAATCTATCACCGACGACATGACTTGTCCAACCAAAGGCATAAGGATTGATACAATTCGATAATAAGTAACCCCCGATAAGATGTTTCAAGAATATTCTCGTACCTATGTCATGTCATACACTAACAAACTTATAAAATACCAGTGTGTAATGTTAAAGTGACACCCTAAATTTAATAAGTCAACCCTACCTTTGTTGTTTGCGACCTATTCCCCGAGGATTCGACCCTGTCTTATCGAGTTTATTACTTGAGAGGCGGGCTTCCACTTGAGCCGTAAGTACACACATAGCACACACTTTTTCTTGCTCTGCAGTCACCTAACTGAGTGATTTATCTATAATATGACTTCAATGTGATCATTCCCTCATATATTTTCATCACTTCATTTGGGGGAAATGGAAACCCCTAACTTTAAAATAAATCATCCGATCATACGATCAAAAGTAAATGCATGGGACCTCATCTCATTCTTCGAAAACTACACGATGAGGTTAAACATCATGCTCATCAAATCCAAGCTATAAGCATCATGTCCAATGACATACAATAAGAATTCATGTTCCATCGAATCCTCATATGGACGTATAATCCGCAAAATATTTGAGGAGGCCATCATTTTAAGGATGTAGTAATACTTAGCCATGAGAACCTCGGTAAAATTCTTGAAATACCACTAAGGGAAGTGACCGCTACTCAAAGAAGAAAATATCTTATGAAGGGAAATAAGAAAAATTATTCTTCAAGTTCGGGTATTTAGGAGAGTTAATAATCTTAAGAATGTAGTGAGTAGTGATATTCTCGAGAGGTATGCACACCTTCACCCAACAAACTGTAGCATTCATCACTTCTATGCCAAATTCATCCTTTCCCTCTGTCCTAACTAAAGTACTAAAACCCCTTGAACTATAGTGATTTTATAGATATATCCTTAATCTAATAAATTAAATAAAGAGCCTCCTAAACTATTTAATTATGACACCTAAAGTGATAGGTGTCAAAGCTCAATAGTTTCGGGGCCCGTGTTCAGATTTTTTTAGATAAGGGCTATCTCCAAAATCATTATAGTTCAAGGGGTTTTTGTAATAATTTACCCAAAAAATTAATATATCTATTAAGTGGTAAAATTATTTCAATGGGTTAATAACATCCGAAAGTCTATGTGACAAAATTGGTTTATCAATATTAGAATCTTAATCAAATTTATCTTCAATTTAAGACAAGTGTAGCTAATATACGAAAAAATAAATCAACTAGCTCAACACTGGATTTAAGAAGAAAAACCCATAACAGAAAAAAAAATCTTAGGCCAAAATGAACGACAAATGTACTCTGGTAGAGTATTACAACTACAAGATAAATAATTACACTCACACAACACTATGACCAACTAGATAATCTTTTGCACCTTGTCCTCTGAGGAGAATGCCAACAAATGGGGAACACTACACAACCCCGATTGGTTTTAGAATCGTCTAATGCCTTCAAACTTTATGCCAATAAATATTCTTTAAAGTGGAAGGATCATTTTACTTCAATTCAACTGAACCCATGAGTAACCACCGACTATAACTAGGATATATGAGGGTATCATGTAGTTGAAAAGATGTAAGGACAAGGCGTCGCTTTAAAAACTCACAAGTGTATTTTTGAAGATTGAAGAAGATCATACTCATTAAAATTTAAATTTAGAAAATAATTTGCCAAAGCTTGATTGAGTACAAAATTCTTACTTTAAAGGATTAAAGAATGAATTAAAAAGCTTTAAAATCCACAGAAGAGAAGAAGAAAGAAATATACTAAAAATATTTTTCTTCTTAACAGTTATCTCTCAAAATTTTTACATAACTACGAAGAAGAAGGCTTGTGATGAGCATGTATAGACTTGTGTATGAAGATAAGAGGGTACACACTTAAGTGAATCAATCCTCTTGGTTAAGAAGAAATATTTTTAGTTGCAAACAAAGATTGTGTATAGGAATAACCTCATAAAATATATTTAGAAAATTATCTCAAAAATTAAAATAACTCGCCGACCCTTTACTGTAGCGAAGCCACACTTCACGGATGTGATGGGTCAGCGACCAAAGGTCGCGAATATTACACGAGTTTATTACTCTAAAGAATAACTTCAGATTGTCCCATTTTGATAAAAAAAAATCAAAAGGAAATAAAATATAATTTTCCCCAAAATATAGGACAAAACCCAAGCCGAAGACCTATGGACCAAGTACTCACACATGTGCATGATCATGGGTCAGATAACATGGGTGCGCGGAGGTGACACAACACCCATGTTGGATTTTGGTCCAAATCCCAAACCATATATAGCATAGGTTATATCCCTTTCAAAGGGGGGATACCTCAAAAGAATCTAATGCCTGAGTCTATTTAATGAATTTATATGCTACTCACATTTCTTATAATCTTTCTATTTGGGATTAACTCACTTCATAAAATTACACCTTAGCTTACCCACTTTAAATGGGTTACCTTGAGACTAATATCTCATTTAGCTTACCCACTTTAAAATACGTTAAAAATAATTTAAACCATAAATTAAATAAAAGTGATATAAAAATCATCAATTTTAATGAAATAAAAGATTATTTTAACAAAAACAAAAGTGGGCAAATTTTGGGTGGCAAAATTTTCTTTGGGTATGAGCAAAGCCATATTTTTCACAAAAAGGCAAATGACATGGTGCATGGAAATTTTTTCCATGACGAGTATTGGCTATGAAACACACATAAAAGTGGGCAAAAACATCATTTACCACCTTTCTTGGCATTTCCATGGCTAACAAGGCCTATTAAACACACCCTAATATGTTTGGATGTTACATAAGCTGAGGGTAATATCAGGGGATAATAATATTAGTGTATTATTACAAGCTATGACATTATACGGTATTACGAGTTATATGGGATGAAGGTTACACTGTTAGTCTTGGGACTTAGATGCTTACGTTGTTAGTTATGCATTGAGTAAATTGAGAATGTATGCATAAAATTACCTTATAATAGGTGGGGTGCGGTGTTTTGATTTGAGTGATGGTAGTATGACATGAGCCGTAAATGAGAAACATTTAATACTGTTACGTAAGGTAAGCTATTTCTTGCTTATTTATGGGATCTAATCGACGATATTTTCTAGAAACTATTTTGTAGGTATTTATCAATTACATGTGCATGAATGAGAGAACCAATTGTAGGGTCAACCTTATCCAGTTATTACATCAGGATAAGTAGAGTTCATTCTCACCGTATTTATGATATAATTTGGACTTTTGCATTTCAGTTTATTGTTCATAGTCATTTGTATTGGTAACTCCCTTTCAGGATTTGTACTATAGAGATTTACTTTTTTCAGTTATCTTATCGCATATGTTCTTATTGATTCAAATATTAGAGACTTATACATATATCTTATTTGATTAACACTTTTACATATTAATTTTCCATAGTAATCCATTAAAACGTGAATTATATAAATTGTTCAATGTTTCTCATCTTTGGTGTTGAGGTTAGGCCACCCGAGGTGTGGAAAATAGGGAGTGTTATAATGTGAATACTTTAATCCTCATATTCCTTGGGATTATTAATCTAAGCACCCTTTGAAAACTGTGAGATTATGGAACTCTAATCAACTTATCACCTAGACTTGAATATCTCTTTTGGTTCCATTTAATGTAATCATGATTTACTTTTACAATATTTCTTGAACTAATAACCAAGTTTTCTAACCTTTGGACAAGTTTCTTTAGTAAAGATAGACTAATAAGATTGTACACGCATCTTTACTAATAGGATGTCAATGTTGGGGATCATTATATGCAGAACTATATTTAAACCCTAAAACTTTGATTAATCATGCAATACAAAGGTTAAAATCAAAACTTGGTTTAAAGCATAAACCTAGGGTTCCGAATCACGATCTTTAGCGGATATTGCTGGTGATGTGAATGAGGGGAAATAGTATTTGAAGAATATGAAGGGGATACCATTTTATTGTACTCCAAAATATTTCTAGGATGCACTGAAAGGCTCTAATCTTCTACTATATGATCCTTTCAAAGTAGTGTATGTGTGTGGGCATTCCTGGGAGATGAATACATAAGGTTTTGAGTGAGATATGGAGCCTTTTCTCTCTCTTCCCAAAAAAATGTGAATAGTATTATTTTTCTCTCCCTCTTTCACCCTCGATAATAAATATGTAGCGTAAAACCTATAATATAATAATGTATATAAGTATAAGTTACGGGCTTAGGTTAATCTAGGTTTCCAGAGAGTGATCTCTAGTTATCAGGGCATATAGACTATATTATGGACCTATGACTACATGATTAAATTGTCTTTGAAATAAATACTGAGAAATCCCAAATTACACCCACTTAATTTATTTCCTTAATTTATTTGATCGTAATTAATTCCACTAAATAATTATGACTTCAGTCCAATTTAATTATCAAAATCACTCGGAGTAATTAGGTCTTGTTTGAAAAGTTGTAATGATACATACTATGATTCCTCGCGTTAAGCTTATAATACCCGCTTGGTCAAATTAATTTCCCGCTAATTGATTTTAACTAACTTTTTATTTATTCCTTGATTCTCAGACTTAACTTATAATGAGGTGGCGAGTCATCGACATTAACTAGTACTTCTTCATGTACCAGTGGTCTGGTAAAATCTGGTAATATGATGTTCCTTCCCATTACTTGCAATATTATCTTACTCTTGGGCTTATAGTCCATTATATATTACTCTTTTTAGAAGCAGTTAGTTGTACTAACATAACCTTATGATCCATTGGCTTATAAAATAGACAACCTTAGTACATTTTTAAATAACCAACAATGAGACCAACATTTTTTCTCAATTCTAATTTCCATGGATCCTTTGGCCACACATGCGCGGACATCCCCACATCCCAACATGTCATGGATGAACTTTGTTCCTATTCCATAGTACTACTGGAGTTTAAGAGAGTGGTTTAGAAGGAAATAAATTCAGAATGAATGTAGATGTCTCTAATGAAAAACTCGAATTGTCTTAGAGTTTCAGATAACTCGTCACGAACTTAATCGTATCTAAAAGAGTCATATTCCTTATCTCTTCTACATAATTATACTAGAGTTTACTAAGTGTAAAAAATAGACGCGTAGTAACTATTGACACCCATTTATAACACCACATACTCCTCCATAGGTTCCAAGCAAAGTCCCTTCAAGTCCTAGATCCCCGGTCCTCTTTCAATCCCCAATCGGATAATAACTAGGCGCCCTCTGAGCCCCATTTGAACTTCTTTAGCTATAAAACCTTAGAGTATCTCAATTTTTTTATATATCTCTTGATACTCTTTCCAACGGTCCTACCCATGTGCGAATCGGACCTATGATTCGCATTTTATGAGCAAAAAACTAATTATGCCTACCTATCGACAGGACACCTTATCTGCCTGCAAGATGGTGGAAGTTTCCGTGCATAACAAGTTTATCCACCATGTCATTAGGGAGGGTAGGGAATATGACAATCAACATACCCCTGAGGACAACTTGATCATTTTTATCCTTTAAGGTAATCATATTAAGGAAAGCGTGACCTTATAATAATGAGGGCTCAACCTCAAAATTAGTGCGACGACATTCTTCAAAAGTTAGAGCATATCACTTTCACCACACCCCTTTCACATTTCCTTACATTACCCTTGACCCTACCATTATCCACCACTCCACCACCATTACTTACACCCAAAAATTAACCTACAATAGTCCTAAAAAAAATAGAATTCAAAGATCTTTGAAGGTTTAAACCCTTTTTATTTTATTTTTCCCACTAGTTCCCTTTTTAGATAGTTTGACACTTTTAGAATATTATTAGTAAGTTTTTCTTCATTTTGACATTAATCTTACTCTTTTTATTATATATAGCCTCAAACGTATTTTATAAATCAACCCCCCTAAAAAAAGGTTTATACCTCAGTTACCAATTTAGGGTTATCTCACTTTTTATCATACTCACCACATTTTGCAGGCTTTTTCATAAATAAGAGCTACACTTTATATTCATAATATGGTTTAGACCCCAACTTATCTTCCTTATGATACACATGGACTTTAATGCCATTTTTAGCTATCCTAGGCATCCATAAATCATTTTGGGATTTGATTGCTCCTTTATCCATGCTATTTTTATTCATGTTCATATATTAGTATTTCACTCATGTCGTTAGTATGTCTCACCCACATACTTAGATTTTTTACATGTATTGCTTCTCAGCAGTCCCATATCACACGCATTCACTTTTCTATAGTGATACTACGATCTCAGGATACTGATCACATTTTAGTTGTTTACATACACTTTCTAGTTACCTTATATCCTTAGAATGCCTTGTTTCCATCTTTTCCATGACGTGGTTATGATGATTTCACTTCCCACAAATGTACACACAATTTTTATCCATACATATTTTCACTTTTAACACCTGACACTTTTTGAATATTATACACATGTTGACGTACTTTAGGAGTAAGAGAAAATTTTTGTTGCCCATAAGAGATGAAAGGGAGAAATGGGCACCTAACACCTTCCCAATCTATAACGTAGTCTCCGAGCCCATACCTTATTTAGTTTCGCACACACTAGTAGTGTTTCATGATATCTCTTTGGAGATGGCTATCTTTTTTGTTTGTTTTGGGTAAAACATACTAGTGAATCTGATCTCTACATAAACACACACCTCACATCATCAATGATGACCGCTTTTATAGTTCGCTTTATCTCTAGGGAATCCCGTGTGATGCCTCCATGAAAATGCCAAAGCGGCAAGGTCATGTGATGGCCACAATGGTGACTCTACTAAAATCACTTTTTCTAGGACTAGAATCTATTTACATAAGTTTTTTTCTTTCTCCTACTTCATTCTCTACATGTTTCCCATTTATAGATTCATTTTTCTCTAATGCACACATGTTCGATATGTTATGCTCATGCTACCGTATCCATGTATATTTTCTCCATTTCATGTATATACTTTATTTTTTAACACATGTATATCCCATTTTTCTATCACATTATCCATGTCACTTGTATATATCCATGATTTACCCACTTTTATATGCTTCATTTTAATCATAGATATTTTCCATTTTTCACTTCATTTATTATTGCTTCCATGCCTTATTCCACTTGTATATGTAAGGAAAAATTTCCAATCGAGTCAATTTCTATGTAATTAACATTATCCCAGACAAAACTATTTGAGTCATGGGATAGACTTTGATTTGTTGATCCCATAAGCCTATGACGTTGTTTGATGAAGATGTAGCAGCTGAGCTTCAAAGATTGATATGTCGTGTCGAGTTTAGTGCCATGTTTGTCTTCATAATTATCGAGGATCTAGTAGGTATGTATGTGTATTAGTCATCAGTCCTTGAATATTTTTAAGGGTGTTATTTTTTTATTTATTTAAAATTGTTTGGAACTATTTTTTTAATATTTCTCAAAGAAAAAATTTCTGAGTTTTTTCATTAAAACGAGATATAAACTCGTTAGAACGAAAATACATTTTCTTTTAAACGACTTTATAGCCCGTTAGAACGAATTTGGTATTTCATTAGAACGAATATCAAATGAATTTAAAATGAGAGTTCTCTGCATAGAAGCTCTTACTTCATTAAAAGATAGTTAGAAGTTGGTTCAAATGAGATTGCAGGCTCATTAGAATGAATTGAGGTTTTCGTTCAAACGACATGCTATTCTCATTTAAACAACTTCAATTTTTCATCCTAACTAAATCGCCGCCTTGAAATTCGTGTTTTTCTATTTAAGGTGTTTTCGACTCAGAATTTTTAAGAACTTTTGGAAAAAAAAGATTTTACACCCATTTACAAAAGTTCCAAGCCCTAAGTTTCACCCTGTACGTTTCGAGATCCAAGGTTAATAATTCCTATGCTTTGAGATGTTATTTAGGCACCAAAGTTTCTTTCTTTCATCTTGAGAGAACCTGTTTCATGTGATGGACTCCGTGCATTCTGTTTGTTGTGTTGCGATGAAGAAGCGATGGATTCCATGTTCCAATCTGTAGACGGTTACTGAGCCTCATTAATGGATACCGAGGCGTGCATGGACTCGTGTGCTATGACATCTTGCATGGGTGAAATCATGTTTTGCACTGTGGAGGAGTGGTTGAAGATAAAAGATCATCAAGGCTTGTGGGGGATCAGGTCATTATGTAAGTCTATCATCTATACTTTGTAAAACCATATTATAGTAAATTGTTAGTTGGGCTGTCCGAGTGTTTTCCCGTTGTGGGTTTCCTCGTATATCGGTGTGCTGTGTAATTGTTTTAGATGCATGTTTTAGGTTAAAAAGATAAATTTGATAAATTGGTTTATTGTTACAACTCGAATTAAAAGGTGCTAAGTTTAATTGGGTGTATTTATTGAAAGGTTCAATCTTTAGTAAATTGAAAAAAATACAAAAATAGATTTTTAATAGTAACCACCCTCGTCGGGTGTGTTTACAATTAAAAGAAAATACAATTAAAAGAAAATTAAAAGTAGGACATGTGCGTGGGTACAATGTCAATTACATCCATTTATAAGTAGTAACATAAGAAATTATGATATGGTTTTTGGTGTTGCGACTGATTTTCCATGATTATATTGTTGCTAGAGTAACACTGGGTGATGCATTAGGTTTGCATGGGGTCGGGGAGATATTGACTTCTTTATTACCTCAGTCTACCTGGAATTTAAAAAATGTAAGAAAAGTTTCTAACTAGACATTCCTCATTCGATACAGTTTAAAAGATAATTTATGACGAGTGAGTATAATAATTTCAAAATGAAATGGATTCAATGTCATGAGAAGATCACATTTATTAGAATGATATCACTAAAAATAGAAATATCTGGCTAGAGATGGTAGATGCTAGGGATGGTTTATAAATAAATAACCCATAATTATTTGTATAGAGGTTTTAGAATAATAGCCAAACATATATCAAAATCAATTCAATAAAATTGGAGATAAAACAATCCAGATACTAGAGATAAAAGTAACCATGTTAAGTCAATTACAGACATTACATATGGTAGCAATAACTAGGCCCTTAATCATCTGAGTCTTACAAGCCAAATAATACAATCGTGGGTGTAACGAATGATTATTCCCTGGTCATACTGTATGCTATAATAATAGAGCCTGGTAAATTTACATCATATGAAATAATATGATTGTATAATACCAATACAACAAAATCTAAATGATTTATACGTAAATGGTTGAACTGCTCAAATGAGTTCATAAATGAGAATATGATATACTGGGTCTATCAAATAGTGATATCAATAAAAGGCATAATCAAAGGCATTGTGTGAATTTAATATTGAATAAGAAATCACCTATTTGCTATTTCAGGGTTTTCAAAAAGTTTCATTGAGTTTTGATAAGTGAAGGTGGAAGTCTGTTTAATTCTTGCAAAGAGAAAATATATTTCTATGTAAGTATAAGGTCCATGAAATGTTCAAGGTGTGGAAAAAGTTATAATTTTGCGTAGTAAATAAATATTGAGGAAAAAACTAAAAATAAAGTTGGGCTTTATTACTTATGGTACCTTAGCTTTTTAAGATTGGGGCTAATATACTTTTTTGTTCATAATAATGTAAAAAAGCTTCAGAAAAAGTTTGGGGTGAAAATATAGAAATTGAAAAACTTTAGGGTGTTAAGTGCAAAAGTATTTTAATTATTTGAAGATCAAGTTTAGGGGTTATGTTGAATTATCTTTTGGTTTATCCAAAAGGGTGTTGTAATATACCATTTTGACTTAAAAATAAAACAAAAGTTTTGGAATTTTTTTCAGAATTTTCTGATTGGTCCTGTGCTCTCACGCGCTAAGTCAAACCTCGCACGCGTTGTCTTAGACCCTACTCACACGCATGGACTACACTTAGTATTCAACCTCTTAAATTTTGATTTAGAGTTTGAAAACTTTGACCTTCAATTTAATCCACTACAGACCACCGTTTGAGTTGATTGAAAAGCTATTCTTCATTATTTTTCTTGAGGATTCCAAAAATATTACTTTGATTGTTGAGGTTAACTATATATCCTTCTTCAAGGGCAATAAAATATTAAACATTTCAGTTTGATATTCATGGATTTGTAATGAAATTCAAAGCATGGAAGTACTATGGTTTGGATTTTGTGCGAATTTGGAAATACAATAGTTTTGGTTTAAAGTTCTAATTCATACCGTACATGGAGAATTTTGAAATTGAATTTTTTACTACTGAATTATAAAAACTTGATTTAAGAACTTCTATGAATACTATAATGAAATTAAACTATACGGTTGTGATCCTACAGTTCTAAGGACAAATATTACCACTTTAAAACTAGTTTATGTAATCCCCGTATTTCTATGTATTTCTAATTTAATTAATTCAGAGAATTAATTGGAAAAAATATATTGTATTTAAATTACATGAGTGAAGTAATTTAATATAATTAAATGAGAAATTTGCTTATTAAATATTAATCGATAGATATATACTGATTAATATTATAGTATGAAATTTACTAAGTTTGAATAGTAAATAATTGGTGATTATTGTGATATGGCATAGCGAGTGATATGCGCGTATTTTATTTTATCTTAACCGGGGATCACGTGTAGATTAATTTGAGGTTGAGATATGAAATATATTTTGAGTGACTCAGATGATAATTTAGAGGCTAGGGATGATTCCGAATGGGTCGAAGTAGTAAAAAAAGTGTACCCGGAGGTATTATTTGGGTTCCGGGTCAATTTTAGAACAAACCGACACCTATTGAGGGCGTTTTGGTAATTTGGCAAGTAGAGGTTAAGGGACCAACGAAATTGTAAGTGTTATATCTGATGTTTAAGGCTTGAGGCTAGGGTTAGAAACAATCAAACCCAAAATAAGCCATTAGAGAGAAAAGAGAAACCAATTGTCAAGGCTTGAGAGGTGTTCTTGAAGAGTTGAACCCTAATCTTACATTCTAAGCATCTAAGGAGTGAGGATTTAAATAGAGAACCATAAATTCATCATCAACACTACGAATTCAGACCTCTTCTATTAAGGCAAGTTGTTTATTGCATTTAATAATGAAGTTATAATGCCTATGCATAGAATTTTGATGATAATTTTGGTTAAATCCATGTTCTTGGGAGAAAAAGAATAAATTTTATGCATGTTGGTTAGGGATTGCATGTAGTATGATGTAGACCTGTAGAGGAATTGAAATCATAGGAGACATGATGATTAAAAAGAATTAAATCTGGTATTCATAATGATTTTGTGGGAAGCACACAAAAACTATGGTTCTTGAAGAATTAGTTATTTTAATCCGGTCTTGAGTTTATTTGGTATGGATTGAATGTGTTTTAAATGTTTAAAATCACCCTAATACCTATGTATGACGCGTGATATTATGGGTTAAGAGTTTGGTGAAGAGACATGAAGGTTAGGATGAATATTAATGGTGAAAAACGTAGGAAAACGCAGGAAAAAGACAAAGTGCAAAATCTGTACAGAATAGAATTGATTTGGCCTAGGGAGAATCGATTCGGGTAAAGAGAATAGATTCGGCCTGGGTGAATAGGCCGAATCGATTTGATTTCCCCAAAAAATTAAAAAAATTCCCTTTTTGCCTTAAATCCCTAAATCGTTATTATGAGATTGTTGAGGACTTTGATCAAGTACTATTTAGAGATTAAGATATTACAGTATGCTTATGACGGGCGAATAGTTTAGTCTTATTTAGAGGATTAAGACGAGATTGAATTGGTTTAAACTATATCGTAATTAATCTGAGACACGGATAAAGAATTATGGAAAGTGAATGAATTGATATGTAGAACAGTAGGGTGAGTTAGGCTTAACTACTGAAATTTATAAGGGGATAACTAGGACCCTTAGAGTTGTGTGAATACTCATGAATACGATAAGTGGAATAATTCGTAAATAAATTTAGTACGACGAGTATACGAGAGAAACATACTATGTACAAGTGTGAATACCTATCATATGAATACTTCGGCGGTTTGAATACCTAAAATATACTAGATGTATTGGGGTCGAGGGAATATCCGCACCAATACATGAAAGTTTGATTTGGGGTCGATGGCTATCCGAATTAATATCGAACATAAATAATATTGGGGTCGATGGAACATCCGTACCAATATACATATATAACATTTACATTGGGGTCGAGGGCTACCCAGACCAATGTGAATGACATGATAAATTAGGGTCGAAGGAATATCCGAACCATTGATCCTTAATGTGTGATATGAGGATATTATAGTGAAGTATATATTTATTTGTATATATTATGTAGGAAATATATACCATGCGATATATCTACTTATGTGAGATAGTAGACAGTTAGATAGTGTATATCTAAAACGAATGAATTAAATCGAGAAACTTAATTATATGATTCAACTAATAACATATGTGAATGCTATTTTTAATTGTGTATATCGGCATGATAAATTAAGTGGAGAAAATTAATGTATTAATTTAAAAGATGACATGTGGGGAATGTTACTCACGTTGATAATTAACATATGAGAGATGTTAATAAATTAATGTATTGTATGGGTGGTACGGGAACTTAGATGTGTAGATACGTGCGGTTGAATAATTTAGTCTAGTTAGCTAGGGTAGCATAGCTAGGTGTGCTAAGTATAGAACATTAGATTTGCACTATAGATGAAGGGTGAGGAAAACTCAAGAGAGAGTGTATGTGAACATGTGTAACCAATAACCGAATTTTAATGTAATAAATGCTTGCTAAATATTTTCAAAACATTTTGTGTACTAACACTTGCTATAAAATATTTTCAAAACCTTTTAGGTGTCCAGCCACAAGGATGCCATGCATGACTTCATTCCAAGGACTCGGAGTTGCAGCAGTGTGGATGCTGACAGGATTTGATTTGATTAGACGATTCCTCCATTCAGATCTAGCGTAGGATCTAATTTTTATATTCCATGTATGGACATGTTGTTCATTAACAGTTTTCAGTTATTTAGTTTTATTATTGTTATGGAGTATTTGGTTTTGGATTTTAGCCGATGGTTTATTCGACAAACCTTTATTCATTTATATATTGTGATGGTTATACTCTAGTGTATTGTGAATGATTAAATTAGTTTTTTCGCATTGTTAAACTTATATGTTTTAAAGAAAGATAAAAATTTGGAACCGGTCTAATTTTAGCTAGGTGGTTAGTAATTTAAAAGTTTTCGACAGTGATGCTAAGAATGAACCATATGAGAAATATGTTTTAATTTAATAAAGGCCTGATCAACCGATGTTTAATTAGAGGGGGTGTCAGAGTTTAAAGTCAGTAACACAAAATTCACCATTGGAGCTCAAGCTTCCATGGTGTTTTCTGAATTTTGATCATTAGCTTATGATTTCTACGTGAAATCTCACATGTAATTCCTTAAATGGATCCTACTATAGTTCAAAAATATGTCTGAATTAAAAGAATTAAGCTATAAACATCAAATGACAGTATTCCAGAAAATGCCAAATTTTTTATTTGGGCTTTGAGCTACTATTTGTACTGAATTCTCTACACTAGGAGAGGCTTTATATAGGGGATTTTATGGGCAATTTATTGGTCAAAATTTAGGTGGTGCTTGGGCTAGTCTAATGAGAGAAATTTTTGAAGGAAGTTTGGTGTATAAACATGTATAGGTTTACCCTTGGTTCTCATTGATTTCTATGAGGTTTTGCTGGCATTCTTATCAGTCTAGATGATTCGAAAGATGTTAGTTTTAGGTTTAGTCCCTAAAGGTTTTTAATTTAGGTTAAAGGTGTTTTTTCTTTATTTTCAAATTTTTGGGGTCTTTGTGTAATTTTAAAAACATAAGAAAGAAATGTTAGGGGTTAATTTGTAATTTTAAAAGGCAATCAAGTTGTTTATAAAGAAAATTTGAAATATATAGTTTATTTAGTTAATTGAAAACTTTAGGGGGTGTTTTTTAATTATTGGAGCTTGAAGGAAATTTTGGAATTTGTGTTTCTCTAAGGTTCACGATTGTAATAATCCAAAATTTTTACTACAATGTTTATACGTTAAGATATAATTATTTATTATTTAGTTATAACTATAAAATAGTCTAATCTAGACGCGTTTCTTTATACCAGTCTTATACACTTCTCCCTACCAAAAAAATTCGTCCACGAAGTTCCCAAGTTGTTTCTTCTTTTCCATGATGTTGCCAAAGACCTTTCACTAAAGGGATTGTTTTGGTGCGAAGTACTCGATCTTTGGGGTCTAGGATCTGAAGAGGTCTTTCTTCAAAGTCATGGTTAGCTTGTATTAATAATCTGTCCCATGTGATGACGTGGTTTGGGTCCACAATATATTTTCTCAATAGAGAAACATGAAATACGTTGTTAATTTGTGCCAAATTCGAGGGTAATGTTAGTCGATATGCTACTGGTCCAATACGTTCCATAATGGTAAAAGGTCTGATGTATCGGGGAACGAGTTTTCCCTTTCTCTTAAATCTAATTTGTTCCTTTTTGAGGTGATAATTTTTAGAAAACTTGGTCTCCTTCTCGAAATCCAAGGGATTGTCTACGATGATGAACATAACTTTTCTTTCGATGTTGAGATTCTTTTAATCTTTCATCGATTAAACGTATTTTTGCAGTGGTTTATGCTATAATCTCGGGTCCAAAAATATTATTTTCTCCAGATTCATTCCAACAGAGTGGATAACGACATGGTCTTCCATAGAGTGCTTCATATGGAGCGGTTTGAATACTATCTTGATAACTGTTATTGTAGGAAAAATATACTAATGCTAAATGATCGCTCCAACTTCCTTCTATATCTAATGAGCATGCTTGTAACACGTCTTTTAAATTTTGAATTAGTCATTCATATTATCCATCGATTTAGGTATGAAATGCGGTGCTAAAAAGTAACTTAGTTCACATGAATTTTTGTAGAGCTTACCAAAAATGTCCTACAGATTGAGGATCTCGATAAGATATAATAGATAAAGGAGTTCCATGTAATCTAATATTTTTTAAAGGTATAATTTACTGAGTTGCACTCTAAGGAAGTGAGCTGAGTTATTTAATTGATCAATGATTACCCAAATCGAATTATTTCCTTGGGTTGTTGGAGGTAATCCACTAACAAAGTTAATAGTAACATGACCCCACTTCCAGGATATGATGGGAAGAGGTTGCAAGAGTTCACCTGGATGTTGGTGTTTAATCTTGACTTATTGACAGGTTGAACATTTATTCTTAAAGGTTTGAATATCTCATTTTATTCTTGCCCACCATAAATGTTTCTTAAGTGCATGGTACATCTTGGTATTGCCTGAATGGATAAGAAATTTGGAAGGATGACCTACTTATAAGATTTCTTCCTTTAGCTTGGAATATGAAGGTACGCATATTTGGTTAAAAAATCGTATTCCTTTGATAGGGTGATATATCCATTATGTGCTAGCTTTCCCAATTTCAAACCTTCGACGTTGAGTGGTGAGAAATTTACTAGTGGCTTGCTGCTCAATTATCTTCCTTTGAAGAGATGGGTATGCTATGATGTTATGAAGGATCGTAGAGGTTTTATTTCTAAGATTATAGTAATTCAATGTAAGCATGATTTAATATGCAAGTATTTCGATTGGTGTTCCACTAGTTTTACGACTTAGGGCGTTGACAACCCTGTTACCTTTGCTTGGGTAGTATTATAATTGGAAGTCGTAATCTTCAATATATTCCATCCATCTGTGTTGTCTGAAATCCATTTTTTTGGGGTAAAGTTATATTTCAAACTTTTGTGATGTGAGAATAATTGCAATTATACTCCGTGTAAGTAACATCGCCAAATCTTCAAGGAAAAAATGATAGCGACTAGTTCCAGATCGTGAGCTAGATAGTTGCACTCGTGATTTTTAGTTGTCGTAATCCACATTCGACTACTTTTATTGATTGCATGAGTGCACATCCCAGCCCTTGTAAGGAGGCATCCGTGTATGCATCATAATCCATAGTAATAAAAGGTAATATGAGCACAGGGGTGGTAGTTAAATGATCTTTTAGGGTACAAAAGGCTTAAGTACATTCTTAGTTCCATTCAAAGCATGTATCATTTCGGGTTAATTTCATTAGGGGTAAAGCAATAGGGGATGATCCTTTTACGAATCTATGATAATAACCAGCTAATCATAGAAAGTTTTGAACCTTGGTTATGGTATTGGGTTGGGGCCATTCCATAACTGCAAATGTTTTTGCCGGGTCTACTTGGATTCCTAGTTATGTAATAATGTGACCTAAAATTTTTACCTCTTTTATTAGGAAGTCACATTTTCTCTTCTTAGTATACATTTGGTGTCGTCGTAAGGTGTCTAGGATGATTTGCAAATGAGTTTCGTGATCTTTTTCATTTTGTGAATATATCAGGATATTGTCGATGAATACAATCACAAATTGGTCCATAAATGGTTGAAATATGTGATGCATTGAGTCTATAAAAACGGTTGTGGCATTAGTAAATCTAAAAGACATTACTAAAAACTCGAAGTGTCCATACCGAATTCTGAAAGCAATTTTTTCTACCCTCAATTCATGATATTCGGAACATAAATCAATCTTTGAGAATACCTTGACTCCTCATAATTGATGAAATCAATCGATTATTCTGGGTGAAGAATATTTATTCTTAATTGTGACCTGGTTCAATCTATGGTAATCGAAAGGAATAGTCTTTCTTTTTAACAAATAAGGCTGGAGCACCCCAGGGAGATGTACTTGGTCGAATAAACCCTTTGGTTAATAATCCATCAAGTTGGGTTTGAAGTCCTCATAGTTCTAGAGGTTCCATTTGGTAGGGTGGTATAGCAATGGGAGAAGTATTGGGAAAAAGATTGATTACGAACTTAATTTCTCTTGATGGGGGAATTCCAGGTAATTCTTTAGGAAATACATCGTCATAAGCATCAAGAAGTTTTATGGAGTCAGATTATATATTTAACAAAAGTCCTGGAACATTATTCCTAAAATCGGATATTTCGAGTGGTAGAGTTCCAAAAAAATCACTTTCCTTAAAGAACTATCGATATATGCATTATTGGTGAATAAGGCATCTATCCTAATAATAATATCGGATCCCACTTATTCTAAAACCACATTAATGGTTCTTACCTCAAGTCTTATATTATGTTTTTACAAACCATCCATGTCTAGTCAATAATACCC
Organism: Sambucus nigra; assembly: GCA_949130495.1. Taxonomy (NCBI): domain Eukaryota; kingdom Viridiplantae; phylum Streptophyta; class Magnoliopsida; order Dipsacales; family Adoxaceae; genus Sambucus; species Sambucus nigra. The sequence continues at coordinate 9,403,969 of OX422220.1, read as the reverse complement.
ATAGGTATACTTATGGGAATCAGATGATCCAAGGTAATAGGAATAAGTTTTGCTAAAACCACAAACTTAGAATTAACAAATGAGTGAGATGTTACTGAATCAATTAATGCACGTATTATAAGGTCATAAAGTAGACAGTGTCTTCAATAACGTTGTGATTGTCTATTTGTGTTAACACTGCAAAAGATCGGCATTGAGTTGAATTGTTGGATATGGATCCTTGATTATTAGAATTTCCTGATGGAGGTTTAGAAACAGATTTTCCTCGTGTGGCTACGGGTCTACCCACAGTTAGTCATTGTTTAATGTTTCTATTGGTGTTTATAATGGGTCTGGGATTATAGTTAAGTTTACTAAGCTTGGGACATTGGGATCTAATGTGTATGGGGGCATTTCACTTATGGCAACGAATAGTAGTACTGCTATTTCGATGTTGAATTTGGAAGAATGATCGTCCTCCATTTGGTTTAAAATTGGGGCAATTTCGGATGGAAATATTTGTGAATTATTATTAGAATTATCTCCGGGAACGCAAAAATTACTATGAGAAGTTCCACTTGGAGATGGATGTTTTTCAATGACGTTGGCTTATAAAGGAATAAGGGAGGTTTTGATACTGGCTTTAAGTACTCCTTCAAAATATTTACATTCCTTAATATCAATATCAAAATATTCTTGAGCATAACGGTAGAGTTTTGTAAATTGGACCCCGTATTGTGCTACCGTCATGTTGTACTGTTAAAGTCCCAAAAATTCCACCGTCACCTGATCGCGTAAAGATTTAGAAAAGTAATTTTCAAAGAACACATCCTCAAATTGTGGCCATGTTAATTTTTCCACATTTTAGGTAAGCTTCACTGATTGCCACCAGTGATTGGCCTCGCTTTCAAATAAGTAAGTCGTTAATTCAACTAGGAGTTCAGGTAGTATTCCTACTCCCTTTAAAACCTTTAGAGTTTGCCTGAACCAACACTCAACTTATGATGCTCCTATTTTTTCATAAAAGAAGGGGGTTATTGTTGCAGAAATTCCTTCAGAGCATTCATTGGTCGAACGTCTATAGGTATCTCAATCCTTGGTACATAATTCTGACGTGCTTGTGTTAGTCCAGTGAGTTCTTGTAAACATTTGGCTATGTTATCCATGGTCATAGATGGATTGGATAACATAGATCCAGATCGTGGTGTTGCATTAACATTGTGAGTATGCACCATTCTATATGAGTAAAGAATAATTAAAACATACCATATTCATAAAACAGTTTATTTAAACAGAACTAGTTAATATTGAAAGAACCATCAAGCTACTACAAGAAAACTTTTAGCATATCTATAACATAAAAACATGTTATTGAAACATCTTAATTTTTTTCTAATAAGTTCCTAATCTGATATATTAGTAATAATGTAACACTCCATTCCTCACACCACATTCCTATAAGTTATTTATTTTTACAGTGATTCTTAACCCTCTCCGTTGTTTATCCAGTTTGAGGCATAAGTTGTCCTCCGTCCTGGTCCTCATCCTCAAAACCCCAAGTATTTGAGTTTGAAGATGATGTGGTAGCTTCAAGTGATGGTAGATTTGGCCTATAATCGTCGCTAGATACCAGTGGGGTCATACGCAGTTCTTTTACTGGCACAACACTCAATGCTAAGTTAATTGCTTCCTGCAAAAACTCCTTATCCTTGGAAAATCGTCGAGCATGTTTCATTGCTTGCTCCACTCCTAATAATCGACGCGTCAACAAGTGATGCTTAATGTTTAGTATGGCAACCACCGATTCTCGATCGATGTCCCTCATTTCCTTACATAATTTATTATAACCTTCTTCTCTGATAGTTTGGCTAAACTATTCTTGGTTGACGCCATCGGTATTTAAATAGATGTTGTCCCATACGTTCATTGCTGCAAGAAAGACAATTAGTATAAAAATAATCTAAAGAAGTTACGAAAGTGTAAAATAACTATATTCCTAAATATGTCCCGCATAGGTGTAGTAAACTTGGCACTCTTAAAAAATCTTGCTCTGATACCATGTTATCATGTCACGAATAATCAGGAGTGATTAAGGGTTGGGTTGATGAGATAAAAGGGGAATTAATTAAATAGTGAAAATATAAATAATAATGATAACAATAATGATGAAATAATAATAATGTCTTTCAACATTATGTGAGGTATTGAAATACATCATTCATTACACGCATTCTCGATAGAGGCACCATCTTTTATTAAATAATTTTAAAAAAAAAGAAAAAAAAAAGGTCGACATGTGCCATGGTACAATGTCAATTACATCCACTTATAAGTAGTAACATAATATATTGTTACGACTGATTTTCCATGAATATATTATTGCTAGAGTAACACGGGGTGATGCATTAGGTTTGCATGGGGTCAGGGAGATGTTGCCTTTTTATTGCTTAAGACCATCTGGAATTTAAAACGTAAGAAAAATTGCCAAGTAGATAATCCCCATTCTATACAGTTCAAAACATAATATATTATGAGTCAATATAAGAATTTCAATATTAAATGGATTCAATGTCAGCATAAGATCACATTTATTGGAATGATATAACTAAAAATAGAAATATCTGGCTAGAGTTGGTAGATGTTAGGGATGGTTTCTAAAAAATAACTCATAATTATCTATATTGAGGTTTTAGGGTAATAGCCATACATAAAACAAAATTAATCCAATAAAATTGGAGATAAATCAATCCAGATACTGGAGATAAAAGTAATCATGGTAAGTCAATTCCGGACATTCCATATGGCAACACTAACTAGGCCATCAATCATCTGAGTCCTACAGGACAAATAATACAGTCATGGATGCAACGAAAGATTATTCCCTAGTCATACTGTATAATATAATAATAGAGCCGGGTAAAATTGCATCATATGAAATAGTATGATTGCATAATATCCGTATAACGAAATTTATTCCTTTTCCCTCGAGCCACGTTAAGGGCAGTTGTCCTTTCATCTATCATAATAATGCCACGAAAAATCCTTCTTATCTACTGTGGTAAAGCCTTATTGGCCCCCGCATTTTTTATGTATTAAAAATCTTTTAAAATATTGTATGGTTTTAAAAAAAATAGTTTTTTTATTTTTTTTTAAATGACCTAAAAATTTGTTTTAATATGGATTTTAAAATTTGTTTTAATTTTAAAAAGTCTTACCTTTTGAATTGTCTTATATAAAAAAGTGTAGTATTTAAAAAAATGTTAAATACCCGTGTCGATGACATGGTGATAAATATTAAAACGTTACTTAGTAAACGAAATAGTGAATTCATGAGAACAAAAAAAATATTATGATATTGTATTTTCAATATAATTTAAGAAAATATTTAGTTAAATGTACTTATCAAGTTCAAGATATTAAAAGATAAACAAACCAACTAAAAGGGAAATCTTCTTGAGCTTGTCAAATCTCATATCAACATTTTCATGTAGTAAAATCTCAAATGCTATAATATATAAAATATAGTTTAATATGATTAAAACTCATATAATAATGAATGTTTAAAATACTCCTCCTATATATATATACTAGTGGATGCCCGTGCCCGAGCGCACGGCGATAAATTTGCCCCCGTAATAAAACCCAGTCCATAATAACCCGTCTTTTTAATAAAAAAACTTTTCAAAAAATATAAAAAAAATAAAAATATATATATATTTTTTAAAAATATTTTTAAAAAAATATATATTTTTTTAAAAAAATATTAATTTTTTTTTTAAAAAAATATATTTTTTAAATATTTTAATAAAAATAATAATAAAATAATAATGTATACATGTATGCCTGCATACATGGAAGTACATGCATGCATACATGCAACACATAAAATGTCATACATGTTTATCATGCATGTTTTATCATCCATGAATTACTATTCATAACACCATTGTCCTATATATATATATATATATATATATATATATGTACTATTTTAACAACTAATATATAAACGCAATTTATACCGTCACTCATTCTAACAGCCATCATAGGCTACATATATAGGCTATAACATATGTAAACATAGATTATAACTTATACCTTAGGAAAGTTACATCCTTTGTCCTTTTATTTTAAATTATAGCCTTAGTAAGTTACACATAACCAAGATTTTACACCTATAACTACCTAAGAGCGTAAGACAACCTAGTGATGGAACATTTTGGGGTTCAAAATCAGCACTACCAACTGTTGGTTCAGCGCTGCAGCTGGAATGGAAATGACCTTTGTAGTTGTTGCCGTTTGATACTAAGTTAGGTTTCTGAATTTCCTTGCTGACTTGTTCAACAGGTATTATGTTTGAGTTTCAGTGTCTTCATTGATTGTCTGCTAAGTATTAAAGTTACCCAAATGAAAACTCACCCTTCTGCAAATAATAAACATAATGCATTATAAAATATTTTCAACACCCACTGCTAATATTTCAATCCAAATATGCCCTCATTCGGACCCACATAGATAATAAAGATGCATAATATTAGCAAACAACTGAATCGTTGAAGGAACTTCTATGTGAACACGATAGAAATGCACAATAATAAAAAAAATAAAAAGACATCACTCAGACTGTATATATTACAGACAGAATATTCCTCACTATGTAATTACAAAATTTACGTAACTTTTGAATTTCTAGTTAAAAATCTTACTACTGCCAAACCAAATAAACGAAATGAAGAGAAAATGGGCGATGGTGAAGCCGAGCGTACACATATTCAAAATCTACAACAATTGTAAAACTTGATCGTGAGGACCCCACAATCAATGAGGTGAAACATCAAGGTGTCAACATCTTTTATGTTAATGCTTTGCAAGCAGAGATAAACAACAAAAATGGGTCAATCAATAAAAAAATTGATCAGAAAAAACTTGACCCAAAATATTCATTGAGAATAGTACTGAAAAATAATGTTCCAAAATATAGTGAAAAAATCACAAATATTGAAAATCGATACAAAAAAACCTTACTGCCTCCCAGACCCTAGTGCCACCCAACAAACCCTGAAAAAAATCAAGAATTGAAGAGTGTGATTTTGTTCAAATAAAGCAATTATTTAATTAAATACAGTTTTTCAATTAAATCCTAAAAACACGCGTCTAGATGATTTATCAATTAAAATAAATATAGCATGTGACACAACATATCAGGAAAAATCCCCGCAGGGCAAAACCATATTATTTTCACAATAATTTGTAAAGAACGATTACACGGATTATAATGAAAATAAGCGTGACATACGAAAATACCCGTAGGTGTCGGTTCCGATGTCGTCGGCTGAAATCTCCCGCCAGAATTCCAGATGGGCAGCAATAAAGAAGATATCAACTTCTCCACAAAATACTCGAATTGAGTGTAAATGACCTCTTGAAGGTTTTGAAAATGTGCAAATGTAAATGGGAATTAGTTTTCCTTTTATTAGTAAACTTAAAAACATAAAAACATCTTTTTAGGAAAATATGGAATGTTTTGAGCTGGATTTTGCTCAACATGCTGCAAAAGCATTTTGACCAGCAAAGAGTGGTTACAACATTTGTCACAATAATCGAGGTTCGTCGTCGTCGCTCGAACGAGATGTCTATGTCGTTCGAGCGATAGTGACATCTAGTTTGAACGAGCACGCCTTCCAAAAAAGTTCGAATCTGTTTAGAAAAAATTCTGCAATTGATAAAAAATAATTTCAGACTTTAAAAAATATTTTCTAAAAAATTCCCAAATATATATGCAAATATAAACAACTCTAATTAATCATTTTACGGATAATGTGTCGTGGAGTTTGTGGGAAGCGGTTGAGCAGAACGTAGCATGTATCTTGATGCATGAGTGAAGATAATGGATGCATGGATTCGGATAAAGGCCATCGAGGATGATCGTGATGACGTGCCAAATGTAGCGGTATCAAACATACAAACTGTGATCTAGGGAAAATAGAAAATTCCTAGATACTACCCGGACATTTATAAAATTATGTCCTTACAAATCTCCCCCTATGTCTATGCCGGTACATACAAAAAAAAATCCGAATTATGCAAACTCCCAAAACAAATGACATATGTGATAATATCCCCATTAAACCCTCGAACTGACATGTCTTCAATCAAACTTCAAATCTTCAAATCTTCAACATTCCAGAAACTCCCAAAGCTTTTCTCATCAGGGTGTTCAATCCAATAGATATCATCTTTGTACCTACACACACGAGATAAAAGCAAATACCCGTGACACGCAACAGTTTGAAATATCATGATATGCAACAAACCAAAGATCAATTAAGCTTAAGCAAATCATAGATAAATCAACAAGATTTTTTCCCCCATAATTCATTCTTCCCCTTTTTATGATGTCCCCAAATAGATAGATATGAGAAGCATAAATCTGGAAAATGTCACAAAAAAATGTTCTATTTTTTTTTTCAAAATTTGTACATAAAATATACACAAAGAATCAAAGAATGTTTAATTTTTGAAATTTTTTCAAAATTTGTACAAAAAATATACAAAAGGAATCACACCATGAAAGAACACAAAAACAACCAAGTCGATGATAGCGTAAATGTAAGGGTGTGAACACATTCGATAGGTAAATAAACTCAATCAATCATATGTGCACGATGCATACGTGTACTCCTAACGAATGAACATCAAAAGTACCCTTAGGTGTAAAAAATGTTGAATTTAGATGACATAATCTTAATCAAATCAACAAATCAAAGTAAAAGTGATTTCCACCAATAATGTCCAAAACTATTTAGCGCTTTTTCAAAATTTTCAAGGATGTGCAAACTCGTTTAAAATTTTCAACCAAACTCCCTCAGATATATTTTCTTTTAGAGGTGATAAACTAAATTCTCAAACTTTGGAGAATTGATGGTGAAACCTAATGGCCCATATTTGTCATGTAATGCTTTTTAATGCCTTCAAAATTTTTTCGGGCTCTTTCAACCTCTTTGGACCCCGGATAATAAAATTCCTCAATTTTTTAGGTCCATTTTAACGGTGGCTTTTGCGCAAAGGATAGATAATTACATTTCGCAGCCCCTCCTCATTTTTAAAATACCACACAATCTCACAAAATGGTTTTTATAGGCACACCTTTCTTATCAAGTTTTATCACGCTTGGTTCGTTTTAAGGATAGGATTAAAGTGAAAAAACCCAACCAACATGTGATAAGACAAGTACAATAATCAAACAAATCCGTGCATGTGTGCAATAAAGGAAATCCTGAGTCAAACATGTAGGAAGTAACACTTAATTACATCTTAATGACCCCAAACATTATAAAGCACAAAATGACAAGATATATTGTCCCAAAACACTATCAAATAGTCACATGAATAAATGGAATAAAATTTGTGAATTGGCTATCTTAAATGCTCATCCATAAAAGGTGCAAATACAAAAATCTTATTATTCTTTTCAAAAATAAAAAGAAATTTTGTTCTTTTCAAAAATAAAAAGAAAATCTTTTTGTTCTTTTCTAAGATTTTTATAAAAATAAAATCTTTTTGTTCTTTTCTAAATTTTTTTATAAAGTGCAAAATCTTTTTTATCTTTTCATTTTTTTAAAAACAATATAAAAGTAATAATAATAAACAAGATACAGTCTAGCAATAGGAATCATATGATATAAACATGAAAAAGCATCCTATCCTAGACACGGACCATCCCCTCAGTCAACTATGCAAATCCCTAAAGACTTCCTAAGACACTCGAATATAAGGGCATCTAAAGGTTTCGTAAAAATATCAGCCAACTAACGGTCGGTGAGAACGTAACTCAGGGATACGAATTTCTCCTCAACTAGTTGTCGTATAAAGTGCTCGCGTATCATGATGTGCTTTGTGCGCGAATGTTGGACAGGATTGTGGGATATGTGTATCGCGCTCGTGTTATCACACGAAATGGTCATGGTGTCTTATGAAATCCCATAATCCTCTAGCATCTGTTTCATCCACAAGAGTTGCGTGCAATAAATCCCGACGGCGATGTACTTAGCCTCCGCAGTGGATAATGATATGGAGTTTTGCTTCTTGCTTAACTAGGAGACAAGAGCAGAACCAAAATAAAAACACCCACTAAAAGTGCTCTTACATCCATCTACATCCCCGGCCCAATTGGCATCTGAATAGGCAGACAAACGGTCATCGGTATCAAGGGAATACCAAATACCATATGAGAGAGTCCCACTCACGTATTTGATAATACGTTTTAGAGCAAGTAAGTGTGACTCTTTCGGGGACGCTTGATATCACGCACAGACTCCAACACTAAAGGTTATGTTAGGATGACTAGCAGTCAAGTAGAGAAGACTACCTATCATACTCAGATATAAGGTTTGCTCTACGTCCTTACCTCAAGTGTCCTTAATATGTGTGACACCCCGCCTAATTAAATATCGGGCGATCACTCCTTTATTAAATTAAAATCAAGGTGAACAGTTGGTTCATTCTTAGCATCACTGTCGTAAAAATAACTTTCCAATTTAAACACCCTAATTAATTAAGCTAAGTGTCAAAACCATTTTTAACATTCCTTTCAAATTTTATTTATTTATTTTATTAAACAATCAATCCAATAATTTAACATTCAACAACTGGCTAATAACAAAAAAACTTAAAGTAAACCATCCAGAATATAATAAATCCCAAAGTGACAATACTAGAAATAGATGAAGTACAATATCCAAATAACAACTGAATAATGGAAAGGGCGACACATGCCCCAATAATGATCATGCTAGGAGTAGAATCAAATGGATGAAGTCGTCTAAAGAACAGGCCTGCAACTCCCACCTAAGTTGCAGCGCGTTCCTGCCAAAGGATCCTAAACAAGACGCCCCTGTGGCTGGGCACCTGTAACATATACATATATATACAAGAGAGAAAGAGGAATAGAAATGGGTCAGAGCCCGATAGTGTATATGATTTAAAAATTCGTTTAGCAAGTATTTAAATTGATACAGGCCAATGCAACAACATATTAGTGCGACACTCTCTTGAGAAATTCTCACCTCTCTTCTAATGTGCACTCCTATCGCACTAACCTTCCCAATGGTTTATCTCATCATATATCACACTATCTTTCCCCAAGGATTTAACTTATCTTAGGTGACTCTCAACATTTAAGATTTAACAACATCATGGTTTAAAAGGATAATTTCATTTAGTACAAAACGCTCATTTTAACTTTATTGATTTATAAAGTTTTTCAATATCATAAGATACTTTTCAAAACAAGTATTTCCAATTTGAGTCATTATACATGCCTTACTTACCATAACACAGTAGGCAGTTTCCCATATTTCATAAGTTCATATATATATTAAATACTCGTATAATATATATATTCTAACAGCACCCCACATTAAATTTTATGGTGCGGGCATACTCTGCTATCCAATCCTCATATCAATCGTACTAAAGGGAATACAAGTTCGGAATCACTCTCGAACTGTATAAATACATACACAAATAATATTGAGGCGAAGCATAGTTTCCAAGTCCAAGAGGTCAGTACATACCCTCACGTCTCTTAGGACCGTGACTACCGATTCGGTAGCCTGTACCTAGGATTTCTATCTTCTAGGGTACGAGTCAATATCCCCCATAAGGCACACGAGATAAGATCGTCCCAGCGCGGAAACCTCAGGGATAGCAAGTAGCGCGGGCATGATTTTCACAAGTATATAATATATGCATACACAATAATATAAATATACCACTTTTATTATATCAATTTAGGTTTATCCAATAACCCACATTCACAACATTTATCCTTATTTTCCCATTATTATTTATCAAGTATAATGGTTCGTTTCTAACTTTAATTCGAAGGGTTTTTCCAACTTACTACGTAACCCTCATGGACTCTATTCTTCCAAATGTACAATTCAGTAGATATCCATTTATGTTCCAACGTAACTCTCTCTTACGTGTCTCTCCCCTTTAATATATACTTACATTATCCCTTATGCAAAATATCCCAAAAATATAGATTTCGCCTTACATTAAAGGATTTTGCATTTTATTTTCAAAGATGATAATTTCAAACGGTTTCGAAATCGGAATTTAAAATGGAGTTTTAATTGAATTTTTATTATCTCTAAGAGTCCTCAAAACATAAAACTGTCTAGCAAAAACAAATATTAAAAAATATTGAACTGTCCGATCGAGTTGAATTTTTTTTCTGTAGCTTCCTCTCGTCTTCAGCTAATTATATGTAAAATTTCATCCAATTCCAACGGTCCGATCGTCCAGAATAATTTTTTTTAGTGTTTGTATCTGATTAGAACTCTTTTCTTAATCAAACTCTTAATCCTTTACATGACAAAGGGTTTCCAGAATATCATATAAATCATCACTACCTGAAAATTTCCCATCTCAAATTGGTTTTTTCTTCCATAAATCTCATCCTAATAACTCCTAAACTAATATGGATGATGCATCAACGAAATAAGCAAGATAAACACTTGCCTGGGATTTTCAGAAATCTGGTTTGGTGTTGAATTTGGTGTGGTTGCGTTCCGAGTTTTGAGCCTTGGAATGCCTTGAGAGCTCTCTCCTCTCCTCTCCAATGAACGTTCTAGTGTTTTGAGTTATCTAACCCTAGGAGATAACCTAAACATCTGATATAACCCCTTTAATTTTCGTGGGTTTAATTACCCAAAAATACAAAATGACTAAAATACCCTCCCCGGGTACTAATTAGGCCTTAAAACACCCCGAGACCCAAATCAAACTCCCGGGTATACTTTTCTAACTATCTCGACCCTTCCAGACGCGTTGGTGCTCTCAAAACGACCATACGAACAACTTATAAACTATTTACTTTTATTTATCAATATTTAGTCCCGACGCGACACGGGCGCGTCCCGACTCAAATTTCTAAAATTGCCATTTTATTCACTCGTGACATTTAATATGGCCACTATTATATATTACTTTGCTCATTAGTAATATTCAACAAATTTTTCCATAATTACTAACTCTCATCACGTTAATAATTATAGCATAATTAATTTCCGGATTTTTATTAAATAATTAATTCACATTAAATTTAATAAATCCCTAATTTAATATAGCATAAAAATACGGGGTATTACATACTTCCCCCCTAATTACGGAATTTCTTCCCGAAATTCGGAAAATAAGGCATACCTGGTAAGAACAAATCTTGATATCTCTCGCGCATATCGGCCTCGCGCTCCCAAGTGGATTCCTCCACGTTATGATGCTCCCACTGGACCCGTACAAGTGGAACTATCTTCGACCTCAATCTCCTCTCACTATAGTCTAGGATAGCCACCGGTCTCTCCTCGTAAGAGTTGTCAGGCTGTAAGTCTATCTCATCTATCGCGATGTGAGTATGGGCCATATCATCCCGAAGATACCGTCTCAACGACGAGATGTGGAATACATCGTGAATGCGATGTAAATGCTCTGGTAGTCCCAATCTGTATGCTACCGACCCAATCCTCTCGATAATGGGAAATGGTCCTACGTACCTCGGGCCGATTTCCCTTTCTTGACGAACCTCATAACTCCTTTCATAGGAGATACACGCAGTAACACTTGGTCCCCCACATTAAACTCCCGGAAGAACCGTTTCGCATCGGCGTAGCTCTTCTGCCTGTTTTGGGCTACTCGAATGCGACTCCTAATCATCTCAATCCTCGCGGAGGTTTCCTGAATTACCTCTGGTCCTAGCAACTTGTTATCCCCCACCTCGAGCCAACAAGTTGGAGAACGACAAGGCCGGCCATACAAAGCCTCAAATGGAGCCATACCAATCGTAAACTGATAAGAGTTATTGTAAGCAAACTCTACCAGTGGAAGATGTGGTTCCCCACCTCCTCCAAAATAAGAACACACATGCGTAGTATATCCTGTAACATCTGATTAGTACGCTCTGTCTGTCCATCTGTCTGTGGGTGATAAGCTGAACTCAGCCTCAACTCAGTACCCATAGCCTCCTGAAAGCTTTCCTAGAAACGTGACACGAAAATCTTGTCTCTATCTGACACAATATTCAGGGGCACCCCATGTAATCTGACAATCTCAGAAATGAACAACTGAGCATACTGACCCGTGGTATAATCTGTCCGCACCGGCAGAAAATGAGCCACCTTGGTCAAACGGTCTACAATCACCCAGATAGAGTCGTGGCCCCACTGTGATGTAGGCAACCCTGTAATAAAATCTATGGAAATACTCTCCCACTTCCACGTGGGTAATTCCAATGGCTAAAGCAATCCTGACGATTTCTGATGGTCCACCTTCACCAGCTGGCAGGTAAAACACTTGGATACGAACTCAACAATGTCCTTCTTCATCCCACTCCACCAGTATTGCCTCCTCATATCCTGGTACATCTTATCTCCTCCAAGATGTACCGCAAATCGGGACCCGTGAGATTGGGTCATCACTGCATGACACAATTTCGCCCCTTCTGGAACCACTAACCTCCCATTAAACCTCAAACCCCCATCAGAACTAACAGAATAGGACTCAGCACCCTCGACTAAAAGTCGTACAATCTGCTCCTGGCAAAACGGGTATGTGGTTTGGGCATGTATTACCCTCGTAACAATCTCAGGTGTGACTGTCATAACAGATATGAAGGAACGGGCTACTGCGTCCTGGTGACCCAACTCCTTCCACTTCGCTTTCCAGACGTCCGCTACCTCATTTACCGGTCTTCGGCTCAACGCATCAGCAACTACGTTGGCTTTCCCCGGATGATACTGTATGTCGAACTGATAGTCCTTCACAAACTCTAACCATCTGCGCTGACGCATATTCAGCTCTTGCTGAGTGAACAGGTACTACAGTGATTTGTGATCTGTGAACAAATGGAAATTCTCCCCCAATAAATAGTGTCTCCATATCCTCAATGCAAAGACGACCGCTGCTAACTCCAGGTCGTGGGTGGGGTAATTCTTCTCATGCGGCTTAAGCTTGCGGGAGGCAAAAGCTATAGCCTTCTCTTCCTGCTGAAGTACTCCCCCAAGTCCCCCTAAAGAGGCATCGGTGTAAACCAGGTACTCCACACCCGGCTTTGGTAAAGCAAGGACTGGTGCTGAAGTATGCTTGTCTTTCAGGTCGTCGAAAGCCAATTGACAAGCTTCATCCCAAACATATGGTACCCCTTTGCGAGTCAGGTCCGTCAATGGACCCGCTATTTTGGAGAATCCCCAAATGAATCTCCTGTAGTATCCGGCTAACCCTAAGAAACTACGCACTTTCGTCGGTGTCGTGGGCTGTCCCCACTACCTCACCGCTGACACTTTACTCGGGTCAACGGCTATCCCCTGTTCAGAAACAACATGCCCCAAGAACTGTACCTCTTGCAACCAGAATCCACACTTCTCGTACTTAGCATACAACTGATGCACTCGTAAAGTTTGAAGAACCTGCCTCAAGTGCTCGGCATGATCCTCCTCGAAGTGTGAATATATCAAAATGTCATCTATGAAGACGATGACGAACTGATCCACGAACTCTCTGAATACTCGGTTCATTAAGTCCATGAATACGGCTAGAGCATTTGTGAGACCAAATGGCATCACTCTGAACTCGTAAGACCCGTATCTCGTCAAGAAGGCAGTCTTTAAAATGTCCTGCTCTCTAATAAGTAGCTGATGGTACCCTGACCTCAGATCTATCTTCGAAAAGAAAGTTGCTCCCCTCAGCTGGTCGAACAGATCATCGATTCGAGGCAACGGATACTTATTCCATATCGTGACCTTGTTCAACTCCCGGTAGTCCACACATAACCTCAGTGAACCATCTCTCTTCTTCACAAATAAGACTGGAGCGCCCCAAGGTGAGGTACTCCTGCGAATGAAGCCCTGACCTAACAACTTCTCTATCTGATCTCGTAACTCTCGCATCTCCGCCGGAGACATACGGTATGGATCGCGTGCTATAGGTCTCGTATCTGGCAATAAATCTATGACAAAGTCTATCTCTCGACTGGGGGTAGGCCTGGTATCTCCTGAAATACATCGGAATACTCACAAACGACTGGGATCGAGTCTAAAGAAATCACAACCTCCTTAGAGGCATCCTCCTCTATATAATACAAATGAGCGGTCGAACCTCCCTCTGGGCGAGGCATCGCCACTACAAACATCTCTTGCCCCGGAATGGCAAAAAAAATGCTCCCACTGAAGCAATCAATCATGGCTCTATAAGCTGCGAGCCAATCCATACCGATAATAACATCATGCTCATGCATATCTAAGACTAACATGTCTACAAGTAATACCAAACTACCAATCTCTACCCCCACTCCCCGGCATATAAAGAAGATAAGCGACCCACTCCCCAGTGCTGAGTCTACACACGTCACTGTGCTCTCTGCTATGGCTAACAACCCTAAGGCCTTCGCAAAATGCGTAGCTATAAAACAATGCTTCGCCCCAGTGTCAAACAAAACCCGACCCATAGTACCATGGATAGGAAACATACCCTCAATCGCGGGTGGTGCCTGTGGAGCTGCTGCCTGGTGGACGTTATAGACACGTCCATATTGTAACTGCCCCTGCTGCACTGGAGCTACTGGAATGGCTGTTAGGGCTGGCACCTGGGCTGGAGATGGGAGGGCAGCTGGAAAAAGTGGTCTATGTGGCTCATTACGGGCACCCTGCTGCTGTGGGGCCCTATTACAATCTGGGCAATCTTGGCGCTTATGACCATGCTTGCCGCATACAAAACACCGGCCTCTGAAGTTACCTCCCCTCTGACCCTGCTGACCACGGCCCTGCTGGCCGTTACCTCCCCGCCACTGGCCCTGTTGGCCCTGATTAGCACGCTGTTGGCCCTGTTGATTAGGCTGGCCCTGCTGGCCCTGCCTATAACCCCCAAATCCCTGCCTGGAATCACCTGAACGGAATCGCTTAGTAGGGTCCCCCTGATGGTAACTCTGCTCGTGTTGACGAGTCTGTCCATGAGATGGTGCCCCACTAGCACTACTACCCCCGGTCCTGCCCTGCTGGCTGGACTTTCCTGCTCTCCTGCTTCCCTGCAGATGGAAATGGTGATCCTGGCAATGTAGTAACGCAGCATTGAGTACATCAGTGAAAGTACTCAGAGATAGATTCCCTATAAGATGCTGATGGATCCTCCAAGCTAACCCGTCCACAAATAACATTATCTTCTTACTATCAGTAGGTGCCTTATCTGGCACTATGGTGAGAAGTCTCGTGAACTCCTCCTCATACTCAATAACGGTAGAGTTCTCCTATTTCAAATTCAGTAATTTCTGCCTCATCTCAGTCTGCACGGTGGGTGGAAAGTACTTGCGGTCAAACCGCTCCCAAAACGACCGAATAGGGATCGTGTCCCTCTCCTCCAAGGTGGTAGTGGACTCCCACCACTGCAAAGCGGCCCCCACCAGCTTAAAGGAAGCCAATAACTGCCTTTGCATGTCGGTGCACTCATACATACGAAGATGCCGCTGGATGTCTTTCTTCCATTGGCTGACTGTGACGATATCTGAGCTACCAGAGAACTCAGGGGGATGCGCCTTCTGAAAAGCATCCCTAGCCCTCTCCCATGCAAATGGAAGCTGTGCTGGTACTGGCGCCACTGCCTGAATCTGGGTGGAGCCTGCTGAACCACTGCTAGTGCGGCATTCACCGCCTGAGCAAGAATGGCGGCTACTTCATTAGCATTCATAGTGTCTTGTGCCGGAGCTGCTGGATGCTCGGCCTGGGCACGCCTATCCTTTGGTGCACGTCTCGGAGGCATTTGAAACGTGAAGTAGTTTATTAGTCTACAGTCATTATCAAATCTCAAATAGCTGAAGACGTAACGTAAAAGCAGAAATGCAACAATCCTAAAAATAGGGCTCTATAGCAAAAACGTTAAGCTGAAAGCGAAAATAAGCCGTACGGATCCTATAGACACTAGAACCTGATGCTCTGATACCACCTGTGACACCCCGCCTAATTAAATACCAGGCGATCACTCCTTTATTAAATTAAAATCAAGGTGAACAGTTGGCTCATTCTTAGCATCACTATCGTAATAATAACTTTCCAATTTAAACACCCTAATTAATTAAGCTAAGTGTCAAAACCATTTTTAACATTCCTTTCAAATTTTATTTATTTATTTTATTAAACAATCAATCCAATAATTTAACATTCAACAACTGGCTAATAACAAAAAAACTTAAAGTAAACCATCCAGAATATAATAAATCCCAAAGTGACAATACTAGAAATAGATGAAGTACAATATCCAAATAACAATTGAATAATGGAAAGGGCGACACATGCCCCAATAATGATCATGCTAGGAGTAGAATCAAATGGATGAAGTCGTCTAAACAACAGGCCTGCAACTCCCACCTAAGCTGCAGCGCGTTCCTGCCAAAGGATCCTAAACAAGACGCCCCTGTGGCTGGGCACCTGTAATATATACATATATATACAAGAGAGAAAGAGGAATAGAAATGGGTCAGAGCCCGATAGTGTATATGATTTAAAAATTCGTTTAGCAAGTATTTAAATTGATACAGGCCAATGCAACAACATATTAGTGCGACACTCTCTTGAGAAATTCTCACCTCTCTTCTAATGTGCACTCTTATCGCACTAACCTTCCCAATGATTTATCTCATCATATATCACACTATCTTTCCCCAAGGATTTAACTTATCTTAGGTGACTCTCAAGATTTAAGATTTAACAACATCATGGTTTAAAAGGATAATTTCATTTAGTACAAAACGCTCATTTTAACTTTATTGATTTATAAAGTTTTTCAATATCATAATATACTTTTCAAAACAAGTATTTCCAATTTGAGTCATTATACATGCCTTACTTACCATAACACAGTAGGCAGTTTCCCATATTTCCGAAGTTCATATATATATTAAATACTCGTATAATATATATATTCTAACAGTACCCCATATAAAATTTTATGGTGCGGGCATACTCTGCTATCCAATCCCCGTATCAATCGTACTAAAGGGAATACAAGTTCGGAATCACTCTCGAACTGTATAAATACATACACAAATAATATTGAGGCGAAGCATAGTTTCCAAGTCCAAGAGGTCAGTACATACCCTCACGTCTCTTAGGACCGTGACTACCGATTCGATAGCCTGTACCTAGGATTTCTATCTTCTAGGGTACGAGTCAATATCCCCCATAAGGCACACGAGATAAGATCATCCCAGCGAGGAAACCTCAGGGATAACAAGTAGCGCGGGCATGATTTTCACAAGTATATAATATATGCATACACAATCATATAAATATACCACTTTTATTATATCAATTTAGGTTTATCCAATAACCCACATTCACAACATTTATCCTTATTTTCCCATTATTATTTATCAAGTATAATGGTTCGTTTCTAACTTTAATTCGAAGGGTTTTTCCAACTTACTACGTAACCCTCATGGACTCTATTCTTCCAAATGTACAATTCAGTAGATATCCATTTATGTTCCAACGTAACTCTCTCTTACGTGTCTCTCCCCTTTAATATATACTTACATTATCCCTTATGCAAAATATCCCAAAAATATAGATTTCGCCTTACATTAAAGGATTTTGAATTTTATTTTCAAAGATGACAATTTCAAACGGTTTCGAAATCGGAATTTAAAATGGAGTTTTAATTGAATTTTTATTATCTCTAAGAGTCCTCAAAACATAAAACTGTCTAGCAAAAACAAATATTAAAAAATATTGAACGGTCCGATCGAGTTGAATTTTTTTCTGTAGCTTCCTCTCGTCTTCAGCTAATTCTCTGTAAAATTTCATCTAATTCCAACGGTCCGATCGTCCGGAATATTTTTTTTAGTGTTTGTATCTGATTAGAAGTCTTTTCTTAATCAAACTCTTAATCCTTTACATGACAAAGGGTTTCCCGAATATCATATAAATCATCACTACATGAAAATTTCCCATCTCAAATTGGGTTTTTCTTCCATAAATCTCATCCTAATAACTCCTAAACTAATATGGATGATGCATCAACGAAATAAGCAAGATAAACACTTGCCTGGGATTTTCAGAAATCTGGTTTGGTGTTGAATTTGGTGTGGTTGCGTTCCCCGTCTCGCGATCTACGCGTTGGCGGTGGCGGCGGTGCAAACGGGTGAGGTTTGAGCCTTGGAATGCCTTGAGAGCTCTCTCCTCTCCTCTCCAATGGTCGTTCTAGTGTTTTGAGTTATCTAACCCTAGGAGATAACCTAAACATCTGATATAACCCCTTTAATTTTCGTGGGTTTAATTACCCAAAAATAAAAAATGACTAAAATGCCCTCCCGGGGTACTAATTAGGCCTAAAAACGCCCCGAGACCCAAATCAAACTCCCGGGTATACTTTTCTGACTATCTCGACCCTTCTGGACGCGTTGGCGCACTCAAAACGACCATACGAACAACTTATAAAATATTTACTTTTATTTATCAATATTTAGTCCCGACGCGACACGGGCGCGTCCCGACTCAAATTTCTAAAATTGTCATTTTATTCACTCGTGACATTTAATATGGCCACTATTATATATTACTTTGCTCATTAGTAATATTCAACAAATTATCCCATAATTACTAACTCTCATCACGTTAATAATTATAACATAATTAATTTCCGGATTTTTATTAAATAATTAATTCACATTAAATTTAATAAATCCCCAAATTAATATAGCATAAAAATACGGGGTATTACAATAAGCTTGATAAAAGTACTCATAGGTGTACGAGCATGCTTAGAGGAGTCTAAACCAAATTTTTTCACTACGTCTCTAGCATACTTGTATTGAGAGATGAATATTCCATCCTCTAGCTGACGAACCTGGAGACCAAGGAAGAATGTAAGCTCACCTACCATGCTCATCTCAAACTCACTTTTCATCTCCTCCTCAAAGTGGTGAGCATGCTGGGAGCATGTGGATCCAAAGACTTTGTCGTCCACATAAACCTGGGCAACCAAAATAGCACTGTCATCTCTCCTGACGAACAACGTCATATCAACTACCCCTCTCTTGAAGCCATGGGCTAAGAGATAGGAAGTAAGCCTCTCGTACCAAGCACGGGGCTCTTGCTTCAAACCATACAAGGCTTTCCTTAGATAGTATACATGTTTCGGGTGTATGGGGTCTTCAAACCCTTTTGGTTGAACCACATAAACCTCTTCCTGTAGAATGCCATCTAGAAAGGCACTCTTGAGATCCATCTGATATAACTTGAAGCGCAAATGACATGCGATGGCGAGTAGTAAGAGGACGGACTCAAGCCTCGCAACAGGAGAAAATGTCTCCTCAAAGTCTACATCCTCAATCCGTGTGTAGCCTTGAGAGACCAACCTAGCTTTATTTCTGATTATGGTACCATTTTCATCCATTTTATTCTTGAAAATCCACTTGGTACCTATCACATTAGTCTCACTAGGTCGGGGGACTAGTTCCCAGACATTATTTTTTTTAAACTGAAGCAACTCATCCTGTATAGCAGATATACAGTGTTCATCCTTGAGTGCTTATTTGTGATTCTTGGGCTCGACTATGGACATGTAGCAAAAATGACTAACAATGTTCTCTAGCTGAGCACGAGTCTTGACCTCTAAGGTGGGATCTCCAATAATGACATAATGATCATGACTCTTTCGAACCCAAGCAGGTGTTTCCCCTAACACGGGATTAGGATCCATATAGTGTGGGTGAGGGACGAGTAAATCACTGTCAGAAAAGTCCTCATCCTCACATCGAAGGCTAGAATCAATAAACGCAGAAGGTTGTTCATCTTATACGGTGACGTTTATTGACTCCATAACCTTGAAGCTCTTAAGGTTAAAAACCCGGTATGCTCTACTATTTGATGAATATCCTAGCAATATTCCCTCGTCACTCCGGAAGTCAAACTTTCCTAATTGCTCTCTATCCCGTAGGATGTAGCATTTACTCCCAAAGACACAGAAATATGCAAGGTTGGGTTTCTTGCCAGTCCACAATTCATAAGGCATCTTAAGTGTGTGTGGACGTAAGTAGACCCTATTCACCGTATGGCATGCAGTACACACTACCTCTGCCCAAAATTTCCTAGCAACCTTACGACCTAGAAGCATAGATCTAACCATTTCTTGAATCGTCCTATTCTTTCTCTCAATAATCCCATTTTTCTTAGGAGTCTTCACAGCAGAAAACTCATGTTTGATTGCTAGGCTGTCACAATAGAGATCTACCTTTGCTTCTTTAAATTCTATGCCGTTTTCATTACGTATACTATTAATAGTGACACCATGCTGATTTTGCAGGACACGGCACTTGGTCGTTAAAAACTCAACAACATCTAATTTCTCTCTTAGAAAACCAATAATTGAATATCTAGAGAAATCATCTACCATCACGACGATATACCTCTTACCCCCCAGACTCTCAGTGCGAGTAGGACCCATAAGATCCAAGTGAATTAACTCAAGCACATGGGAGGTGGTAATGGAATGCAGCTTTCGGTGGGGACTGCGGATTTGTTTTCCCATCTGACAGGGTCCACAAACTGTGGAAGTTGGCTTTCCAAGAGATGGTAAGCCACGTACTAGGTCCTTTTTAGCTAAAGATATCAAATCTCTTACGTTCACGTGACCTAGACGCTGGTGCCATAGATCCATAGGAATGATCGTGGCGCTGTTCCAGATAAGTGAGGATGTGGGAAAAATCCCATAGCAATTATCTTTTATCCTCACCCCTTTCACTAAAAGTTTACCGGATTGATTATAGACATTACATATGGCCCGGTCAAACTTTACGACAATGTCATTGTCACACAGCTGGCTAATGCTGAGAAGGTTTGCCTTCAAACCTTTGACATACAAAACATTCTGTAGTTTAGGAAATCCTGGTAACACTACTGTACCTCGTCCTACAATGCTAGATTTTCTTCCATCTCCAAAGGTGGATCTACCATCTTTATAATCCTTTAGGTGGGTAAAAAATGAGATATCACCTATCATATGTCTGGAGAAACCACTATCAAAATACCACTGTAAGGTATTTTGAGCTTTGAGAGCGATATAAACAACAAGGGACTTTTCATCTTTCTTAGGAACCCAAGATGTGGTAACCTTTTGTATACCCTTGTTGTTGTTGGTTTTAGCAGGGATGCGAGAAGCATTCAGTGACGGTAAAGATATCCATCGAAATTCCTCCATCAAACTCTGTGATGTGGTAGCTAGAAACTCAACACGCTCTCTCAGGTTGTCAAGATCATCAGTATGATGTGGTGGAGCAGTAGTACGTTGTGTCTGACCCAAACTATAGCAAAACTCCCTGAGGTGGCCATTTCTTTTACAATAAGTACAAAAGAACACAATATTAGGCGGACCGTGGTTTGCTTTTCTTGGTCGAACTCTCCTACGTGGTTTTTGACGATGGACATATGGTGTCGTAGTAAACTTAGGAATTGGTCCAGGTGCAATTTGGGATGTGGTGGCACCATCATAACCTATTCCTTGCCTATCACCAAAACCTACATTGGGGCAGAGGAGCATATTTACCATCTTTCTAGATCTATCCTCGATTTGTACCTTAACTTTTCGTGCTCTCTCAAGATCATGATTAAGCTGGGTAATAAGGGTTTCAAGTTTCTTTCGAGTTTCCATAGAGGAATGGAGCTCACTCGTAAGACTAGACACTTGATTAGTCAAGTCCCCTATCTCCTTCTCAAAACCACACTCTCTCTCTTCAAATAGTCTCTCTCTTTCTATAAACAAACTCTCTTTCTCAATAAAGGCAGACTCTTTTTCTCTCAAGGTAGTGCAGGTGGAGGATTCTCTCTCTCTCGCTTCTTCTAAATCTTCTTTTAAAGCGGTGATCCTAAGAACTAGCGCTTTATTATGCTTCTTGGTTTTAAATGACTCATTATATAACTCAGCGTAGGCGCGTTGAAGATTACACTCGCTCTCAATTGTATCATACTCCCCCTCACTCACATTGTTCTCACTATCGTGGAGTCCTTGTGAAGTAACATCCTCATCGTCATGAGGATCACTAGACGTATGACTAGCCATGAATGCGGTGAAGTTACATTCATGCGGTGACTCGTCTCCAGAGTCCACCGACTCGACCTCACTGTGGTCACTAAGGGTAGCATTTAGGACAACTTTATTTTTTTCTTTTGCAAGTCTATTCAGTCTAGTGGCACACTCAAAAGCTCTATGTCCCTTACCGTCGCACTCACGTCATCTCTCACCATCTTTAGGAGGGTATTTAAAACCTTTTTCATTTTTCTTATTTTTCTCAAAAATCTTTTTATCTTTGAAATTTTCATTTTTCTTGAATTTGAGATTTTATTGAAATTTTTAGTAAATAGGGCTAAATCATCTAAATTAAAATCACACTCAGAATCTGACGTTTCTATATCTCTTTTTCTAGATGATTCAACTATCTTTCTTGCCGAACCCTCAGTTTTTTTATCTTGGGCATTAAGTGCAATACCCTTATCTTTAGGTTTGAAGGTTTTAGGAAACATATCAATTTCATAGGTTTGTAAGTCTCCTACAAGTTCCTCTAATTTAAGCATGTTTAAATTTCCTACAGAATTTAGCACAGTGACTTTAGGGATATAACGCTTAGGAAGTGATCTTAGAATCTTTTTAACAACTCTAGCATTAGGAATGTGTTCACCAAGATTAAAACTAATGTTAACAATATCAGATAACCTAGCATAAAATTCATCAAAACATTCAGTCTCAAACATCCTGATAGTTTTGAGTTGTGTTGTTAAATTTTGCAGTTTAGATTCTTTTACAGCATTAGTTTCTTCATGGGTGAGTTGCAAAACATCCCATGCCTCTTTTGACGTGGAGCACGTCATTATTCGTCGAAACTCATCAGGAGTGACGAATCCGAAAATAGCACTTAAACCCTTAGAATTAAAGGATGAGCATTTAAATTCTTCTTCAGTCCAATCAG
This sequence comes from Sambucus nigra, assembly GCA_949130495.1. Classification (NCBI taxonomy): domain Eukaryota; kingdom Viridiplantae; phylum Streptophyta; class Magnoliopsida; order Dipsacales; family Adoxaceae; genus Sambucus; species Sambucus nigra. The sequence continues at coordinate 9,380,985 of OX422220.1, read as the reverse complement.
TCACAGATTTTAAATTAGTCACATTATTAGCAGTGACGGAGGGAGGTGTCCACCCTTTTTCTACTAAAATCCAAACACGTTCATCTATGGCTTTTAAGGCAGTCCCGTCAAAAACTGGCATTTTATTATATAATTTCTCCATTGAACACGCCCTTTTTCAAAAATCAATTTTTCAGAAAATTGATATCTTAAAAAAAGTTTAGGAAAAATTACACGGTATAATGGTGTAATTGGCTCTGATACCAATTTGAAGAGTGCGCTTTTATTCAAATAAAGCAATTATTTAATTAAACACATTTTTTCAATTAAATCCTAAAAACATGAGTCTAGATGATTTATCAATTAAAATAAATATAACATGTGACACAACATATCAGGAAAAATCCCCGCAGGGAAAAACCATATTATTTTCACTGTAATTTGTAAAGAACGGTTACACGGATTATAATGAAAATAAGTGTGACATACGAAAATACCTGTAGGTGTCGGTTCCGATGTCGTCGGCTGAAATCTCCCGCAAGAATTCCAGATGGGCAGCAATGAAGAAGATACCGACTTCTCCACAAAATACTCCAATTGAGTGTAAATGACCTCTTGAAGGTTTTGAAATGTGCAAATGTAAATGGGAATTAGTTTTCCTTTTATAAGTAAACTTAAAAACATAAAAACATCTTTTTAGGAAAACATGGAATGTTTTGAGCCGGATTTTGCTCAACATGCTACAAAAGCATTTTGACCAGCAAAGAGTGGTGACAACATTTGGCACAAAAATTGAGGTTCGACGGCATCGTTCGAATGACATTGCATGTCGCTCGAACGAGATGTCTATGTCGTTGGAACGACAGTGACATATTATTTGAACGAGCACGCCTTCCAAAAAAGTCTGAATCTGTTTAGAAAAAATTCTGCAATTGATAAAAAATAATTTCAGACTTTAAAAAATATTTTCTAAAAAATTCCCAAATATATATGCAAATATAAACAACTCCAATTAATCATTTTACGAATAATGTGTCATGGAGTTTGTGGGAAGCAGTTGAGCAGAACGTAGCATGTATCTTGATGCATGTGTAAAGATGATGGATGCATGGATTCGGATAAAGGTCGTCGAGGATGATCGTGATGACGTGTCGAATGTAGCGGTATCAGACATACAAACTGTGATCTAGGGAAAATAGAAAATTCCTAGATACTACTAGGACATTTATAAAATTATGTCGTTACAAGAATCAGTAACATGAACTATACCCATATATTCTTTCCATCAACAGAATCGAAACAAACTGGATCAATCCAACCTCGAACATAGTTAAAACAAAAAATGCTGCACAAAAAGAGAAAAAAAATTAAAAGACGTGAGTATTGGTTCCAGTGCTTGCTCCAGCTCCCGCACCGGTTTGATCAACCATGTCCCACTGGTATTAGCATCATTGAATCATGAAGGGCATAGGAATCAAGAAAAGTTCCTGGTATTAGCACTTCCTTACAGGTGACTGGTTAGAGCGAGGGCTCTAATCCCCTTTGCTCTCATGGCTCCCATCGTTGGGACTCATCGGAGGATCGACCACTTCCACCGCAACCCTACGTTTATTATTAGGTAAGTGATAAAATTACGGTTTGGTTTAGAGAGAGTTGTTAAACTAGATGTTGGGGAGGAGGAATGCTGATATTGAGCTTTTTGTGCCTTTGATTTATATCTGGACCTTTAATTTATATTTCATTGAGTGCAAACTTTTTTCCCTTGTGTATCTCAAGAGAACCTTAAACATCAAGAGAACGTTTTGTATCTCATGAATGATGTCCATCATCATCAGGGAAGGGACCACGTCTCTCTCTTGGGTATCTCAAGAAAATGGAGAGAGAGAGAGCACGCGTAATCTGACAGAGAGAAAAAGCACGATGCTCTTAAATCGAGTGAGGAATTATTAACATATAATACACCTCACCCGTGAGTTAGCCCCCACATTTGATATCAACTGTCATAAAGCCTTGACAATCATAAGATACAAACTCGTAAGATGTAATTTTAGCCATCAGTTAGCTTATGCAAAAAAAAACTCCTCCTTTATTATATAGATTATGTGAACATACATTGATGCATGTAGAATTTATCGGTTGTGGTTGCGTTCATGATCGGGATCGTGTACTATATGCCTGACTGATGATGTGGGATGTAGTGGATGGCATTATATTAGATCATACAACAAGGGTATCACCCCTTAGTGAGGAGACAAGGATGGTTGACTGGATCCATTGGTTGGGTTGGGTATGGTCCCCTTAGTGGTGTTACTTCGTAGTGATTGCCCAATAGTTTATATGTGTATTTTGCTCACAGCCGCTAGGTTAGGGACTCATACAGACTTGTCGATAGAAGAACGAGATAGTCCGTAAAGGTAGCGGCCTTCGTGTGGTGTAATAAATAATGAGAAAGAATTTTATATAGCGTAATGATGGACAATTGATAATGAAGTGTAACAACCCGTGTTTTCATAATAATTATTTTGATGAAAAAAATAAATTAAATAAATTGCTTGAATGTGATATGCATGTTTATATGATTCATTTATGCAAAATGTGTCTACTCATAGAAAATTGAATTGCTTGTTACTTAAATTATTATTATGTCTTGATTAAGCATAATAAAATGGGAAATTTGGGTAAGTATTGTTTTCATGCATTCCATGGTAATTTGGGAACTCGTTTAAGTGTTTTAAACATCTTAAATTGGTCATGAGGCATAGTTATACCCTTAAGGGAATTATTGGATCAATCCGGGTAATATTTCAGGCTTGTTTGGGGGCCCAAAATTGGGGGTTTAGGTTGAATACATGATTAGAGGTTTATATATCTTAATAACAAACATAAACACTCATTTCCATCCATAAGAGAGTATACCTAGCAACCCCACACCCCTTTGGACAAGTTACCAAGGCTAGAGAGGAGAGGAGAGGAGAGAAAGAGCAAGGATTGAAGAGGGAAAACTCAAATCATCGGTTTAAGGCAAGAATTCTCCTACTAAATCAATTGTAATTTGTTTCTTACTTCATTTATATATTCTCTCATTACAATTAGGGGTTAAAAAGTTTAACTGATGACTATGAACAATTGGAAAGAACTCTAGGATTTCTTAGAGAAGATCTAGAAATAATGGTGTTTAAGAGTTAAACAAATTTTGGGGACAAACCCATAATTGATGTCGTATTATTCGAAAATTGAATATTAGAATCCATGTTGTAGGATTTCTATTTTGATGATTACAATTCATATGTTGATCCTTTTAAATCTGAAAATGTTAGATAGAAATCATGAATCAAAATTGAGTTAGATGAACTCTCATGTTAGATCCGAATATTTGAAATCTTGGGGAGTGATTTTTATATAAATTGTTTAGATGACCATATAAATTGGGTTTCTTAATTGTGGTGGAACTACAATTATTGAAATATAATGGTATAGAACATTAGATAAGGAATTGGGATTTCGAGTCTAAAATTCGTGTAAGAGAAAACACAACAGTTATGGGCTCTGCCAGAATTTTAATCGATTCGGCCTTCCAAGAGAATTGATTCGGCCCTAAAGGGCTTGGGTCAGGGTTGGACCGTTGAAATGTTTAGGGGATTTTTATGAACTCAATCAACTATATGGGAGGTCATCCAAGTGAGTGGATATTTAATTAAAAATAGTTTTGTGTCACTATTTATTACTTGGAGAATTTAATAATTAACTACAAAGTTAATCCTTAAAACAAGGGTATTATCTAGAGATTGATGAAACTCGCTGGAGGGTAATCATAGGGATAATTATGTATACATATTATGTGCTACATATATGTATTTATTATTTTTGTGGACATATCCATGTTCATGGATGGCCTATTATTTAGGGTTGCATACATCTTGGGGACCGTAGCACATATTGGCACCAATGGACTTGTCATAGCGAAAGTCTTTCTCTAAAGTCCTACGTGGCAACACCACTTACGATGAGGTAGGTGGGATAGATAAATCCATTTCCATCATTGGGGATATGGACTGTGCAATGGTGTATTACATAGGTACTACCCTACTCATGTGTGTTTTGTGTTGTCCATTTGGTGAGGGACTCCTCCGGACTTACCGATAGAGCGCGAACTGGACACTAAAGGTAGATGCCTTTGTTTGTTGTATATATGTAATGACATATATATTTATATAAATAAATTGAGAACAAATCCATGCAGTCTAATGATGTAGACAATTTTTAATGAACATAATGCTATGTAACATATAATGTTATAATATGAAACGTCTTGTGGGTAGTGTTGTGGGGGTTACTCTTGAGACTGTAATTATATGTGTAGATGGTTATCTTCCATTTAATAATTTTTCTAGACGGTTTAAACGTCTTCATGATAATATAGATATCGAACATTATAATTAGGACACTAGTTGGAATGTGTATAATATTGCACTTAGATGAGGGATGAGATACTTACTGCTTGAGAATGCCGATGGACAATGTGTAATGTCAATTAACTTAATAATTACATAATGGTTTTGTAAGTTAATTATTGCAACTTTAGGGCACTAACCCAAATTATAAAATGTTTTCCCCCAATTTGCCTAATATATGGATAACAGGGCTGATAGGATATTAGACTTGCGGTCACGCTTGATTATTAAATGATGTTGGAGTTAGATGTTTTATAACTTGTGGGTGCTGAAATTCATTTATTGCCAGTTATTATTTTAAACGATTTCATTGTGTGGGGTTGAAAAAAATATCATATTATGGTCTAATGTTGACAATGGTATAGTTTGTTAGACATGCCCCCATCTTCGGCGCATTGTGCATGGACAACCTTTATGTTGAAAACAGGGGATGTTACCTGAACCTTATGTCATGTAAAATACTTTATGTGATTTACTTGTATTTTCCTTATTGGTGACATTACGTGGTTGGTAGTTGGGTTGTATTTCTGCACATGTAGTTAGTTACACCCCCTGTTGCATGATATTGAGTTGTTGTTTATCCTTTAAGGTAGATTGAAAAAAAACATGTTTAATTAAAAGATACTAAAAACATGGAGTGATACGTTTATGATACTGTGAGTATCTTAATAATATATATATGGGGGCATTAGGGTGCAATCTTACTTGGGTAGTCATTTACACTGGGCTTTGCAACTCTGGTACTTGAAGACCATATGTTTGGTTCTGTCTTGGATGAGTTGTGTCCCACCTATGAATAATTTTCCACCATACTTGGTGTTGACCCTTGATTTTCTATAACTGTGCTTGACCTTTCTCGTTCTCCTAGGGTGTCTTTACCAAATTTCTGTATGTTTATCCTTATATTGCTCGACCACCAGTGCGCAGGGGAGGTATCAATGTCCTTATGGTGCTGAACTCTATGCATTAAAGGGATTATAGTGATATTGATATTATAAGCACAACGACTCTGGTACTGACTACTAAAATTCTCCTGGTGATAAGTGACCTTAGTACAAACCCTCGAGTGGCTACCATTGTACTGTAAATGTACTACCATCGCAACCTTATCACTATAATACTAGTAAAAACATTAAATGGTTTGGATAACTAGAAGGAAGGTCGGTCAAATTTCTTATGAGGAAAACATGTGATGTTATTCATGTGGTAATCAGATAGCCTTAGTATGATGGTTCCTCCTTAATATCCTCTAACTATCGTCCTGAGTTTCTTTGCATGATATTTTGAAAGTTTCGGTCCTTTTGTAAAAAATGGATTCACCGGGTTATGAATGATAGGGCTAGACCCCTTCATTAGTCATTGTCATGGTGGAGTGAACTCTAACCTATTTTGTAATTGGATGATTATCGTTGTGTTTGTCAAGTAGGTCTCCACCAAACTTCTTTCTCTTTTCCTCAATGACTTCTTCCTTAAGTGGGCTGGGAGAAAATTTCCATTTTGCGTATCACCAACCTCTTTACTGTGGAGGATCTGAATGAGTCTTTGAGAATTCCCTTGAGGCCTTTATGGTAGCGTTGTAGTCCATCAATCCATCCGTCCTAATCTGTCGGGGAAACTGCTCCATTGTCAAAAGATTATTTAACGTGCTTATGTGGAAATGTGGTTGTGAAGGTTGGTGTTGAGGAAACTGGGAAGAGATTACTCATGATGTTTGAAGTTGTAGAGGGAGGCATGGTGGTGTCATATATCGTTTTTAAGGCATACCATCGCATGGAGTGTATAGGAAGTACAATCAAGATTGGGATTTGTTAGGGACCATAGGGGAATAGCAGTGGTGGAGGTAATGATGATGAGGCACAGCCTTTTGGAGGTTGAGATTAGCATAAGTTTGGTAGCAGATGTGTATGTGTTTGTGTTTGGGTAGTTTATGTTTTTGTGGTAGTTATGGTGGTTTATGTAAGTTTTAGGAACGCTTCTTATAACTAATACTTCATGTAACTACATTGTTTTAAAATAAATACATAATAAATGATGATTTCGATATATCCCATTGTGTCCTTGGAAAAAGTTCTTTTTGTTTGAATTATTTATACTGATTTTTAAGGCATACATAATCCTTTAATTATTTATAAATGATGAGCAAGACTAATGTATCTTAATGAGAGAAAATCATTGAGTTTTGTGAAAAAGAAAACCTGCGTCCAAAGTGACTTTATTTATTGCCTACTTACCTCTATGGGGATAAGAAATTGCTTGAAAGTGTTAGAAGATTTTAGAGGATCAAATCGTACATAGTTCTTGCAGAGGAATGAAAACATTCTAAGAATAAAATGGAGGTGAGAAGCGCGTAGCACGATGAGAGTCGGGTCAAGGGTAAAATTTCATGGGGCAGTAGAGGTTGACTCAACATGCCATTTGTTATCCATTGAGGTCTGTGAACATAACGGTGCCACCTGAAAGAATTTTCTCCATCGAACCTGAAATAAATGAAGATTTTGATATAACTCATTGTTCCCTTGGAAGAATTTCTTTTTGTTCGAATTATCAATACTGATCTCCAAGGCATACATAATATTTTTTCTCATTTACAAATAATGAGTGAGACTAATGTATCTCGATGAGAAAAAAACATTGATTTTTGTGAAAAAGAAAGGCCCGTGTCCAAAGTGACTTTATGGGTTTCCTATATACCTCTGTGGGTAAAAGAAATTGCTAAAAAGTGTTAGAAGATTTCTTAGAGGATTAAGTCCTACAAAGTTCTTTCTGAGGAAGGAAGAAGATTTTTGAAAAATAAAATTGAGGTGAGAATCGCGCAGTACGAAGAGAGTTGGATCAAGGTTAAAATTTCTTAAGGCGATCCAGGTTGAATGGGTGCTCCATTTCTTCTCCGTCGAGGTTTGTGAGCATAGTGGAGCCACTTAACAGAGTTTTCTTTACCAAGTACAGTCCATTCCATTTTGGATTGAATTTCCCTCTTGGGTACCAGATGGATTATATAATTTACTTGAGATTAAGGTCACCTTATCGCACACAGTGGCCTTTAATTTTCTTATCAAATGATTGTGCAAGGTGACCGTGATACCCGTATATGTAGTATAAATATTTCAGCCTTTTTTCATCCAAAAGTGTGAGCTCGTCGCAACAACTTTTCTGTTAATCAAATTCTCTGATTTAATTTTGAACCATGACCTGTAATGAGGGTATCTTGTGTTCAATGGGCAGGACTGCCTCCATGCCGTATACCAAGGAGTAAGGGGTAGACCTAGTGGGTGTTCTGATAGATGTACAGTAACCCCATAGGTCATAAGAGATTCGATTTGACCATTCCTTACATCTATCAATCATCTTAGTTATTATGGTTTTGAGGCTTTTGTAACCAACTTCAACATCCCCATTAGTTTTTGGTCGATAGGGAAAATAATTATGTCTTTGAATCTCATACTCTTGAACTACTTTTATAACTTCAAGTTCAAAATGGATCCCATTATCCGATACCAGCTCATAAGGAACCCCATACAGGTAAATGATATACTTTTTGATGAACTAGGCCTCTTTCTTTGCATTTAATACCGCATATGTTTCATCTTCAAACCATTTAGTAAAATAATCAATGGAAACCAGGAGGAATTTGTTCCTATTTTATGCTTTTGGGAGTGGCTTTCCTAATAATGTCAATGACCCAAGTTTAGAAGAGACAAAGAGAGGTCGTGTTGTATAACTCTCAGGGGGTAAATGTTGAAGATTAGCGAATTGCGGACAACTGAGGCACCTTATGACATAAGCAGTGGAGTCTTAGACCATAGTAATCCAATAGTATCCCCGTCGGATAATATTCTTGGCAAGCATATGACCATTCATGTTGGGTCCACACTCCCCATTGTGGATTTTTTACATAAATTATTCAATGTCAGCCCCTGTTATGCACTATAAGTGGGTTCCATCAAAGTTCATTGTGAAAAGCGCCTTCTCGAACATGATATATTGATCTGCAAGCTTGCAAAGGTTCATACAGTTTTTCTTATCATCCCCTTGAGGATATCAATAATATTTGAGGAGCCACTGGATATCGTATTACCAATGCCCAACTTTTTCTGGATCATCTTCCCTAGCAAGCTTGATGTGGTGGCAATTAGTTGGCAGAGTCTCCTTTTGTACTAAAAAGGGGGCATTATTATTCTCTCAGGCCTGTCGACCATAGAGGCAAAGGTTTCCAGTGCATAGGAAACCTATTTCTAGAGCGATAAAGGGAGTGGAAGGTGACATCCTTAAATTGGGAAGCAAATTCTTCAAGATGGGCATGAATAGGAAGTAACATCTCATCTTTGACTATAAATTTTTGGAGGACTTGTCCTATGATTAGGTTCGAGTTCCCGTAATGCCATCAAGAGTATCCTAATGCCATATCCTTATTGTTAGTAGCTCCATCAAAGAAAAAATGTCATTGAAGCTCTTCATGAGAGGTACAAGAATATCCTTGTTTGGAAATTAATAAATCCATACACCGACTTCTCCTTTGGGATTGTCTAAACCTTAATTTAATGTTTTCTTAAAAGAAAATAGCAATCTAATTACAGGAAGTGGATATCTAAAACTTGGGGCTATTTTTTATGAAATCATTTAATGTGATTAATATTCATAACCCTTGGTTACGTAGGATTAATGAGTGGATTTTGGGTTTTGTTAGCATAGGTTTCATGTAGAAAAATCTTGGTTTTGAATTAAATGAATTTGGGAGCGTATAACTCATGTAATTTGTGTTAAGATAATGAAATTAGGAATATTGTTGTATTAATGATGAAATATTGGTGTATTTAATTTAAAATAATTAAATGGGATTAATTGGGTGTTGATGACGATTCGAAAATTTAAATTAAGATTTAATTGAATTGGAATATCATGCGTAATTTTGTACATTGATTAATTGTGCTTATTTATGTGATTTGTTGATTTTATTAATTGCCTTTGTGATGATGGGTTGTTAGGTATTTTTGCTCTCCCTATATTTTAGGATGACCTCTAGGTATGGGACTAGTGGGTAGACCTTTTGATGATTTACGTCTTATAGGTATAGGATTAGTGAGGGGTAGATTGTCACGGCTTTATTATATCGTGGGTGGGCTAATTTTTGGTATTTTATCATCGTTACGCTAGCCTAGGCATGAGACTAGGTTGAGGTTTATGCTAAAAATTCATCCTATACATAGGGTAGGACTTATTGACAACTTGGGGACCCTTAGGTATAGGACTAAGGGATATTTTGAGGATCTCACATCGATAAAAAAAGTGAGGTAATTTATAAATGGTGAAATTAAAAAATTGAGAATTAATGCCTAAGATAAAAAACGGGTATTAAAATTTGTGGCGACAAAATGTGTCGGGGCCGACATTTGAAACCGGTCAGAGGACCAACACCAAAATTTGGGAGGTGTTGGTGCCACCTACGGGGCCGTTCGGGGGCTGTTTTGGCTTTTCACCCTCTAACGCTATGGTTTTAAGCCTAAGTCTAGAAATATGCAAATTAGCATCGTATTCTCAAACCGGGAAATCCGTGATTGTGTGGTCAGTTCCTACGAGTTACATTGGTCCCGTGGGAGGTGTTGGTGCCTTTCACGGAACCGTTCGGGGGCTGTTTTGGGTTTTCACCCTCTATTGCCATATTTTTAAGCCTAAGTCTAAAAATATACAAATTATCATCGTATTCTCAAACCGGGAGTCCCGCGGTTGCGTGGTTAGTTCGTACGAGTTACATTGGTCCTGTGGGAGGTGTTGGTGCCTCCCACGGGGCCGTTCGGGGGCTGTTTCAGGTTTCCCACCACTAACGCCATGTTATGCCTAAGTATAGAAATACGCAAATTATCGTCGTATTCTCAAACCGAAAGTTCCACGACTGTGTGGTCAGTTCTTACGAGTTACATTGGTCATGTGGGATGTGTTGGTGCCACCCACGGGGACGTTTGGGGGTTATTTTTTATTTTCCCCATCTAACGCTATGTTTTTAAGCCTAAGTCTAAAAATATGCAAATTATCATCGTATTCTCAAACCGAGAGACCCGCAGCTGCGTGGTCAGTTCCTACAAGTTACATTGGTCTCGTGGGAGTTCGGGGGTTGTTTTGGGTTTTCACCCTCAAACGCCATGTTTTTTATCCTAAGTTTAGAAATATGAAAATTATCGACGTATTCTCAAACCAGGAGACCCACGGCTGCATGGTCAGTTCCTACGAGTTACATTGGTCCCCTGGGTGGTGTTGGTGCCACAGACGAGGCCGTTCGGGGGCTATTTTGGGTTTTCACCCTCTAACACCATGTTTTTAAGCCTAAGTCTAGAAATATGCAAATTATCGTCATATTTTTAAACCGGGAGCCCCGTGGCTGAGTGGTCAGTTCCTACGAGTTACATTGGTCCCGTGGGAGGTGTTGGTGCCTCCCACAGGGCCGTTCGGGGGTTGTTTCAAGTTTTCCCCCACTAACACCATGTTATGCCTAAGTTTAGAAATATGCAAATTATCATCGTATTCTCAAATCGGGAGACCCGTAGCTACGTGGTCAGTTCTTACAAGTTACATTGGTCTCGTCGGAGGTGTTGGTGCCTCCCACGGGGCCGTTCGGGGGCTGTTTTGTGTTTTCACCCTCTAACGCCATGTTTTTACGCCTAAGTCTTTAAATAAGCAAAATATCATCATATTCTCAAACCGGGAGTCCCGCGGCTGCGTGGTCAGTTCCTACGAGTTACATTGGTCCCGTGGGAGGTGTTTGTGCCTCCCACGGGGCTGTTCGGGAGCTCTTTCGATTTTTCTCCCACTAACGCCATGTTATGCCTAAGCCTACAAATATGCAAATTACTATCGTATTCTCAAATCGGGAGTCCTGCGGCTGCGTGGTCAGTTCCTACGAGTTGCATTGGTGCCGTGGGAGGTGTGGGTGCCACCTATGGGGCCGTTCGGGGGCTGTTTTGGCTTTTCACCCTCTAACGCTATGATTTTAAGCCTAAGTCTAGAAATATGCAAATTAGCATCGTATTCTCAAACCGGGAAATCCGCGATTGTGTGGTCAGTTCCTACGAGTTACATTGGTCCCGTGGGAGGTGTTGGTGCCTTCCACGTGACCGTTCGGGGGCTGTTTTGGGTTTTCACCCTCTATTGCCATATTTTTAAGCCTAAGTCTAAAAATATGCAAATTATCATGGTATTCTCAAACTGGGACTCCCGCGGCTGCGTGGTTAGTTCCTACGAGTTACATTGGTCCCGTGGGAGGTGTTGGTGCCTCCCACGGTGCCGTTCGAGGGCTGTTTCAAGTTTTCCCCCGCTAACGCCATGTTATGCCTAAGTATAGAAATATGCAAATTATCATCGTATTCTCAAACCGAAAGTCCCGCGACTGCGTGGTCAGTTCTTACGAGTTACATTGGTCATGTGGGATGTGTTGGTGCCATCCACGGGGACGTTTGGGGGCTGTTTTGGATTTTCACCATCTAACGCTACGTTTTTAAGCCTATGTCTAGAAATATGCAAATTATCATCGTATTCTCAAATCAGGAGACCCGCAGCTGCATGGTCAGTTCCTACAAGTTACATTGGTCTCATGGGAGGTGTTGGTGTCTCCCACGGGGCCGTTCGGGGGCAGTTTAGGGTTTTCACCCTCTAATGCCATGTTTTTAATCCTAAGTCTAAAAATATGCAAATTATCGATGTATTCTCAAATCGGGAGACCCACGGGTGCGTGATCAGTTCCTACGAGTTACATTGGTCCCGTGCGATGTGTTGGGGCCCCTTACGGGGCCGTTTGGGGGCTGTTTTGGGTTTTCACCATCTAACGCCATGTTTTTAAGCCTAAGTTTAGAAATATGCAAATTATTATCGTATTCTCAAACCGAAAGTCCCACGGCTGCGTGGTATGTTCCTAAGAGTTACATTAGTCCCGTGGGAGGTATTGGTGCCACCCACGGGGCCGTTCGAGGGAAATTTTGGGTTTTCAACCTCTTACGCCATGTTTTTAAGCCAATGTCTAGAAATATGCAAATTATCGTCGCATTCTCAAACCGGGAGTCCCGCGGCTGCGTGGTCAGTTCCTACGACTTACATTGGTCCAGTGGGTGGTGTTGGTGCCACCCATGGGGCCGTTCAGGGGTTGTTTTGGGTTTTCACACTCTAACGCTATGTTTTTAAGCCTAAGTCTAGAAATGTGTAAATTATCGATGTATTCTCAAACCGGGAGGCCCGCGGCTGCGTGGTGAATTCCTATGAGTTACATCGGTCATGTGGGAGGTATTGGTACCTCCCACGGGGCCGTTCGGGGGCTGTTTTGGGTTGTCACCCTCTAACACAATGTTTTTAACCCTAAGTCTAGAAATATGCAAATTATCGTGCTATTCTCAAACTGGGAGAACCGCGGCGGCGTGGTCAGTTCCTACAACTTACATTAGTCCCGTGGGAGGTGTTGGTGCCTCCCACGGGGCCGTTCGGGGGCTATTTTGGGTTTTCACCCTCTAACGCCATGTTTTTAAGCCTTCTTGAAATATGCAAATTATCGATGTATTCTCAAATCGGGAGACCCGTGGCTGCGTGGTGAGTTCGTACGAGTTACATTGGTCCCGTGGGAAATGTTGGTGCCTCCCACGGGGCCATTCGGGGGCTATTTTAGGTTTTCACCCTCTATCGCTATGGTTTTAAGTCTATGTCTAGAACTATGCAAATTATCATCGTATTCTCAAACCGAGAGACCCGCGGCTGCGTGGTCAGTTCCTATAAGTAACATTGGTCTCGTGAGAGGTGTTAGTGCCACCCACGGGGCCGTTCGGGGGAAATTAAGGGGTTTCACCCTCTAACGCCATGTTTTTAAGCCCAAGTCTAGAAATATGCAAATTATCATCGTATTCTCAAACTGGGAGTCCCGCGGCTGCGCGGTCAATTCCTACGAGTTACATTTCTCCCATGGGAGGTGTTGGTGCCACCCACGAGGCCGTTCGGGGGCTGTTTTGGGTTTTCACCCTCTAAATCCATGTTTTTAAGCCTAAGTCTATAAATACGCAAATTATCATCGTATTCTCAAACCGAGAGTCCCGCGGCTGGGTGGTCAGTTCCTGCGAGTTACATTGGTCCCGTGGGAGGTGTTGGTGCCTCCCACGGGGCCGTTTGGGGGCTGTTTTGGGTTTTCACCCTCTAATGCCATGTTTTTAAGCCTAAGTCTAGAAATATGCAAATTATCGTCGTATTCTCAAACCGGGGCACCTGCGGCTATGTGGTGAATTCCTACGAGTTACATTGGTCTCGTGGGAGGTTTTGGTGCCACCCACGGGGCAGTTCGGGGGCAGTTTTGAGTTTTCACCCTCTAGATCCATGTTTTTAAGCCTAAGTCTATAAATATGAAAATTATCGTCGTATTCTCAAACCAGGAGACCCGCGGCTACGTGGTCAGTTCCTTCGAGTTACATTGGTCCCGTGGGAGGTTTTAATGCTACCCACGGGGCCGTTCGGGGGCAGTTTTGGGTTTTCACCCTCTGACGCTTTGTTTTTAAGCCTAAGTCTCGAAATATGTAAATTATCGTCGTACTGTCAAACTGATAGACCCGTGGCTCTGTGGTTAGTTCCTATAAGTTACATTGGTCCCGTGGGAGGTGTTGGTGCCTCCCACGGGGCCGTTCGGGGGCTGTTTTGGGTTTTCACCCTCTAACGCCATGTTTTTAATCCTAAGTCTAGAAATATGCAAATTATCAATGTATTATCAAACCGGGACACCTGCGACTATGTGGTGAATTCCTACGAGTTACATTGGTCATGTGGGAGGTGTTGCTGCCTCCCACGGGGCCGTTCGGGGGCTATTTTGGGTTTTCACCCTCTAAAGCCATGTTTTTAAGCCTAAGTCTAGAAATATGCAAATTATCATCGTATTCTCAAACCGGGAGAACCGTGGCGGCGTGGTCAGTTCTTACAACTTACATTTGTGCCGTGGGAGGTGTTGGTGCCTCCCACGAGGCCGTTCGGGGGGCTATTTTTGGTTTTCAGCCTCTAACGCCATGTTTTTAAGCCTAAGTCTAGAATTATGCAAATTATCATCGTATTTTCAAACCAGGAGACCCGTGGCTACGTGGTCAGTTCCTACGAGTTACATTGGTCCCGTGGGAGGTGTTGGTGCCACCCACGAGGCCGTTCGAGGGCAGTTTTGGGTTTTCACCCTCTAACGCTATGTTTTTAAGCCTAAGTCTAGAAATATGCAAATGATCGTCATACTCTCAAACCGGTAGACCCGCGACTGCGTGGTCAGTTCCTATAAGTTACATTGGTCCCGTGGAAGGTGTTGGTGCCTCCCACGGGGACATTCGGGGGCTTTTTTCGGTTTTCACCCTCTAACGCCATGTTTTTAAGCCTAAGTCTAGAAATATGCAAATTATCGATGTATTCTCAAATCGGGAGACTCGCAGCTGCGTGGTGAATTCCTACGAGTTACATTAGTCATGTGGGAGGTGTTGGTGCCTCCCATGGGGTCGTTCGGGGGTTGTTATGGGTTTTCACCCTCTAACACCATGTTTTCAAGCCTAAGTCTAGAAATATGTAAATTATCGGTGTATTCTCAAACCGAGAGAACCGCAGTGGCGTGGTCAGTTCCTACAACTTACATTAGTCCCATGGGAGGTGTTGGTGCCTCCCACGGAGCCGTTCGGGGGCTATTTTGGGTTTTCACCCTCTAACGCCATGTTTTTAAGCCTTCTAGATATATGCAAATTATCGATGTATTCTCAATTTGGGAGACCCGTGGCTGCGTGGTGAGGTCGTACGAGTTACATTGGTCCCATGGGAAATGTTGGTGCCTCCCACGGGGCCATTCGGGGGCTATTTTGGGTTTTCACCCTCTATCGCTATGTTTTTAAGTCTAAGTCTACAAATATGCAAATTATCGTCGTATTCTCAAACCGGGAGTCCCGCGGCTACGTGGTCAGTTTCACTGAGTTACATTGGTCCCGTGGGAGGTGTTGGTGCCACCCACGGGGCCATTTGGGGGCCGTTTTGGGTTTTCACCCCCTAACGCCAAGTTATTAAGCGTAAGTCTAGAAATATGCAAATTATTATTGTTTTCTCAAACAGGGAGTCCCGCGGCTGCGTGGTCGGTTCCTACGAGTTACATTGGTCCCGTGGGAGGTGTTGGTGCCACCCACGGGTTTGTTCGGGGGCTGTTTTGAGTTTTCACCCCCTAAAGCCATGTTTTTAAGCCTAAGTCTAGAAATTTGCAAATTATCGTCGTATTCTCAAATTGGGAGTCCCGCTGCTGGGTGGTCAGTTCCTACGAGTTACTTTGGTCCCGTGGGAGGTGCTGGTGCCTCCCACAAGGCCGTTCGGGGTTGTTTTCGGTTTTCACACTCTAACGCCATGTTTTTAATCCTAAGTCTAGAAATATACAAATTATCATCGTATTCTCATATCGGAAGTCCCGCGGCTGCGTGACCAGTTCCTACGAGATACATTGGTCTAGTGAGAGATATTGGTGCAACCCACGGGGCCTTTCGAGGGCAGTCTTGGGTTTTCACCCTCTAACGTCATGTTTTTAAGCCTAAGTCTAGACATATGTAAATTATCATCGTATTCTCAAACCGGGAGACCCGCGACAGCATGGTCAGTTCCTACGAGTTACATTGGTGTCGTGGGAGGTGTTGGTGCCTCCTATAGGGCCGTTCGGGGGCTGTTTTGGATTTTCACCCTCTAAACCCATGTTTTTAATCCTAAGTCTAGAAATATGCAAATTATCATCGTATTCTCAAATCGGGAGAACCGCGACGGCGTGGTCAGTTCCTACAACTTACATTAGTCCCGTCGGAGGTGTTGGTGCCTCCCACGTGGCCATTCGGGGGCTATTTTGGGTTTTCAGCCTCTAACGCCATGTTTTTAAGCCTAAGTCTAGAAATATGTAAATTATTGTCGTATTCTCAAACCGGGAGACCCGCGGCTACGTGGTCAGTTCCTATAAGTTACATTGGTCCCATGGGAGGTGTTAGTGCCCCCCGCGGGGACATTCATGGGCTATTTTGGGTTTTCACCCTCTAACGCCATGTTTTTAAGCCTAAGTCTAGAAATTTGCAAATTATCAATTTATTCTCAAATCGGGAGACTCGCGGCTGCGTGGTGAATTCCTACGAGTTACATTGGTCATGTGGGAGGTGTTGGTTCCTCCCACGGGGCCGTTTGGGGGCTGTTTTGGGTTTTCACCCTCTAACGCCATGTTTTTAAGCCTACGTCTAGAAATATGCAAATTAACGGTGTATTCTCAAACCGAGAGAACCGCAGCGGCGTTGTCAGTTCCTACAACTTACATTAGTCCCGTGGGAGGTGTTGGTGCCTCCCACGGGGTCGTTCGTGGGCTATTTTGTGTTTTCACCCTCTAACGCCATGTTTTTAAGCCTTCTAGAAATATGCAAATTATCAATCTATTCTCAATTTGGGAGACCTGTGGCTTCGGGTTGAGGTCGTACGAGTTACATTGGTACCATGGGAAATGTTGGTGCCTCACACGGGGCCATTCGGGGGCTGTTTTGGGTTTTCACCCTCTATCGCTATGGTTTTAAGCCTATGTCTAGAAATATGCAAATTATCATTGTACTCTCAAACCGTTAGACCCGTGGCTGCGTGGTTAGTTCCTATAAGTTACATTGGTCCCGTGGGAGGTGTTGGTGCCTCCCACGAGGCCGTTCGGGGGCTGTTTTGGGTTTTCACCCTCTAACACCATGTTTTTAAGCCTAAGTCTAGAAATATGAAAATTATCGTCGTATTCTCAAACCGGGAGATCCGCGGCTACGTGGTCAGTTCCTACGAGTTACATTGGTCCCGTGGGAGATTTTGGTGCCACCCACGGGGCAGTTTTGGGTTTTCACCCTCTAACGCTATGTTTTTAAGCCTAAGTCTAGAAATATGCAAATTATCATCGTACTCTAAAACCTGTCGACCCGCGGCTGCGTGGTTAGTTCCTATAAGTTACATTGGTTCCGTGGGAGGTGTTGGTGCCTCCCACCGGGCTGTTCGGGGGCTATTTTGTGTTTTCACCACCTAACTCCATGTTTTTAAGCATAAGTATAGAAATATGCAAATTATCAATGTATTCTCAAACCGGGAGACCCGCGGCTACGTGGTGAATTCGTACGAGTTACATTGGTCATGTGGGAGGTGTTGGTGCCTCCCACGGGGCCGTTCGGGGGCTGTTTTGAGTTTTCACCCTCTAAACCCATGTTTTTAAGCCTAAGTCTAGAAATATGCAAATTATCATCGTATTCTCAAATCGGAAGAACCACGACGGCGTGGTGAGTTCCTACAACTTACATTAGTCCCGTGGGAGGTGTTTGTGCCTCCCACGGGGCCGTTCGGGGGCTATTTTGGGTTTTCAACCTCTAACGCCTTGTTTTTAAACCTAAGTCTAGAAATATGCAAATTATCGTCGTATTCTCAAACCGGGAGACCCACGACTACGTGGTAAGTTTCTACGAGTTACATTGGTCCCGTGGGAGGTGTTGGTGCCACCCACGGGGCCGTTTGGGCCCAGTTTTGGGTTTTCACCCTCTATCACTATGCTTTTAAGCCTAAGTCTAGAAATATGCAAATTATCGTCATACTCTCAAACCGGTAGACCCGCGGCTGCGTGGTCAGTTCCTATAAGTTACATTGGTCCCGTGGGAGGTGTTGGTGCCTCCCACGGGGCCATTCGGGGGCTGTTTTGGGTTTTCACCCTCTAACACCATGTTTTTAAGCCTAAGTCTAGAAATATGCAAATTATCGATGTATTCTCAAATCAAGAGACTCGCGGCTGCGTGGTGAATTCCTACGAGTTACATTGGTCATGTGGGAGGTGTTGGTGCCTCCCACGGGGACGTTCGGGGGCTGTTTTGGGTTTTCACCATCTAAAGCCATGTTTTTGAGCGTAAGTCTAGAAATATGCAAATTATCGGTGTATTCTCAAACCGAGATAACCGCAGCGACGTGGTCAGTTCCTACAACTTACATTAGTCCCGTGGGAGGTGTTGGTGCCTCCCACGGGGTCGTTCGGGGCCTATTTTGGGTTTTCACCCTCTAACGCCATGTTTTTAAGCCTTCTAGAAATATGCAAATTATCGATCTATTCTCAATTTGGGAGACCCGTGGCTGCGTGGTGAGGTCGTACGAGTTACATTGGTCTCATGGGAAATGTTGGTGCCTCCCACGGGGCCATTCGGGGGCTATTTTGGGTTTTAACCCTCTATCGCTATGGTTTTAAGCCTATGTCTAGAAATATGGAAATTATCATCGTATTCTCAAACCGGGAGACCCGCGGCTGCGTGGTCAGTTCCTACGAGTTACATTGGTCTCGTGAGAGGTGTTGGTGCCACCCACGGGGCCGTCCGGGGGCAGTTTTGGGATTTCACCCTCTAACGCTATGTTTTTAAGCCTAAGTCTAGAAATATGCAAATTATCATTGTATTCTCAAATTGGGAGTCCCGCAGCTGTGTGGTCAGTTCCTACGAGTTGCATTGGTCCCGTGGGACGTCTTGGTGCCTCCCACGGGGCCGTTCGGGGGCAATTTTGGATTTCCACCCTCCAACACTTTGTTTTTAAGCCTAAGTATAGAAATATGCAAATTATCATTGTATTCTCAAATCGGGAGTTCCGCAGGTGCTTGGTCAGTTCCTACGAGTTGCATTGGTCCCGTGGGAGGTGTTGGTGCCTCCCACGGAGCCGTTCGGGGGCTGTTTTGGGATTTCCCCACTAACGCCATGTTACGCCTAAGTCTGAAAATATGTTAATTACCCTCATATTCTCAAACCGAGAGTCTCGCGGCTGCGTGGTCACTTCCTACGACTTATATTGGTCCGGTGGGAGGTGTTGGTGCCACCCACGGGGCCGTTCGAGTGATGTTTTCGATTTTCACCCTCTAATAATTTATTTTTAAGCCTAAGTCTAGAAATATGCAAAATAACATTTTATTCTCAAACCGAGAGACCCGCGGCTGCGTGGTCAGTTCCTTCAAGTTACATTGGTCCCGTAGGAGGTGTTGGTGCCTCCCACAGGGCCGTTCGGGAGCGGTTTTGGGTTTTTACCCTCTAACGCCATGTTTTTAAGCCTAAGTCTAGAAATATGAAATTATCAATGTATACTCAAATCGGGAGACCCGCGGATGCGTGGTGAGTTCCTACGAGTTACATTGGTCCCGTGGGAGGTGATGGTGCCCCCCACGGGGCCGTTCGAGGGCTGTTTTGGGTTTTCACCTTCTAAAGCCATGTTTTTAAGCCTAACTCTAGAAATATGCAATTTATCGCTGTATTCTCAAACCGGGAGACCCACGGCTACGTGGTCAGTTCCTACAACTTACATTAGTTCCGTGGGAGGTGTTGGTGCATCCCACGGGGCCATTCGAGGGCTATTTTGGGTTTTCACCCTCTAACGCCATGTTTTTAAGCCTAAGTAGAGAAATATGCAAATTATCGATGTATTCTCAAACCGGGAGACCCGTCATTGCGTGGTGAGTTCCTACGAGTTACATTGGTCCCGTGGGAAATCTTGGTGCCTCCCACGAGGCCGTTCGGGGGATATTTTGGGTTTTCACCCTCTAACGCTATGGTTTCAAGCCTATGTCTAGAAATATGCAAATTGTCGTCGTATTCTTAAATCGGGAGACCCGTGGCTGCGTGGTCAGTTCCTACGAGTTACATTGGTCTCGTGGGAGGTGTTGGTGCCACCCACGGGGCTGTTCGGGGGCAGTTTTGGGTTTTCACCCTCTAACGCTATGTTTTTAAGCCTAAGTCTAGAAACATGCAAATTATCGTCGTATTCTCAAATCGGGAGTCCCGCGGCTGCGTGGTCAGTTCCAACGAGTAAAATCGGTCCCGTGGGAGATGTTGGTGTCTCCCACGGAGCCGTTCGGGGGTTGTTTTCGGATTTCCCCCACTAACGCCATGTTACGCCTAAGTCTAAAAATATGTAGATTGCCATCGTATTCTTAAACCTTGAGTCTAGCGGCTGCATGGTCAGTTCCTACGACTTATATTGGTCCTGTGGGAGGTGTTGGTGCCACCCACGGGGACGTTCGGGTGATGTTTTGGATTTTCACCCTCTAAAAATATGTTTTTAATTCTAAGTCTAGAAATATGCAAATTATCGTCTTATTCTCAATCCGAGAGACCTGCGGCTGCGTGGTCAGTTACTACAAAGTTACATTGGTCCTGTGGGAGGTGTTGGTGCCTCCGACGGGGCCGTTCGGGGGCTGTTTTGGGTTTTCACCCTCTAACGCCATGTTTTTAAGCCTAAGTCTAAAAATATACAAATTATCGATGTATTCTCAAATCGGGAGACCCGCGGCTGCGTGGTGAGTTCCTACGAGTTACATTGGTCTCTTGGGAGGTGTTGGTGCCACCCACGGGGCCGTTCGGGGCAGTTTCGGGTTTTTATCCTCTAACGCCATATTTTTAAGTCTAAGTCTATAAATATGAAAATTATCATCATATTCTCAAACGGGGAGTCCCGCGGCTTCGTGGTCAGTTCCTACGAGTTACATTGGTCCCGTGGGAGCTGTTGGTGCCACCCACGGGGCCTTTTGGAGGTTGTTTTGGGTTTTCACCCTCTAACGCCATATTTTTAAGCCTAAGTCTAGAAATATGCAAATTATCGACCTATTCTCAAACTGAGAGACCCACGGCTGCGTGGTTAGTTTCTACGAGTTACATTGGTCCCGTGGGAGGTGTTGGTGCCTCCCACAGGGCCGTTCAGGGCTGTTTTGATTTTCACCCTCTAATGCTATGTTTTTAAGCGTATGCCTATAAATATACAAATTATCATCGTATTCTCAAACCGGGAGTCCCGCGGCGGCGTGGTCAGTTTGTAAGTTTTACATTGGTCCCGTGGGAGGTATTGGTGCCACCCACGGGACCGTTCGAGGGCAGTCTTGAGTTTTCACCCTTTAACTCTATGTTTTTAAGCCTAAGTCTAGAAATATGTAAATTATCTTCGAATTCTCAAATTGGGAGACCCGCGGCTGCGTGGTCAGTTCCTACGAGTTACATTGGTGTCGGGGGAGGTGTGGGTGCCACCCACGGGGCCGTTCGGGGGCTGTTTTGGGTTTTCACCCTCTAACGCTACGGTTTTAAGCCTAAGTCTAGAAATATGCAAATTATCGTCGTATTCTCAAACTGGGAGACCCGCGGCGGCGTGGTCAGTTCCTAAAACTTACATTAGTCCCGTGGGAGGTGTTGGTGCCTCCCAAAGGGCCGTTCTGGGGTATTTTGAGTTTTCACCCTCTAAAGCCATGTTTTTAAGCCTAAGGCTAGAGATATGTTAATTATCGGCGTATTCTCAAATAGAGAGACCCGTGGCTGCATGGTGAGTTCCTACGAGTTACATTGGTCCCGTGGGAAGTGTTGGTGCCTCCCACGGGGACGTTCGGGGGCTGTTTTGGGTTTTCACCATTTAAGCCTAAGTGTATAAATATGCAAACTATCGTCGTATTCTCAAACCGATAGACCCGCGACTGTGTGGTCAGTTACTATGAGTTACAATGGTCTCGTGGGAGGTGTTGGGGCCACCCACGGGCCGTTCGGGTGCATTTTTGGGTTTTCACCCTCTAACGCTATGTTTCTAAGCCTAAGTCTAGATATATGCAAATTATCATCGTATTCTTAAATCGGGAGTCCCGCAGTTGCGTGGTCTATTCCTACAAGTTATATTGTTCCTGTGGGAGGTGTTGGTGTCTCCCACGGGGCCGTTTGGGGGTTGTTTAGGGTTTTCTCCCGCTAACGCCATGTTATGCCTAAGTCTAGAAATATGCAGATTATCATCATATTCTCAAACCGGGAGACCCGCAGCTGCGTGGTCTGTTCCTACGAGTTACATTGGTCCAGTAGGAGGTGTTGTGGCCCTCCACGGGGCCGTTCGGGGGCTGTTTTGGGTTTTCCCCCTCCAAAGCCATGTTTTTAAGCCTAAGTCTAGAAATATACAAATTATCATCGTATTCTCAAACCGGGAGTCCCGCGGCTACGTGGTCAGTTCCTACGAGTTACATTGGTCCCGTGGGAGGTGTTGGTGCCACCCACGGGGCCGTTAGGGGGAAATTTTGGGTTTTCACCCTCTAACACCAAGTTTTTAAGCCTAAGTCTAGAAATATGCAAATTATTGTCGTATTCTCAAACAGGGAGTCCCGCGGGTGCGTGGTCAGTTCTTGCGAGTTACATTGGTCCTGCGGGAGGTGTTGGTGTCACCCACGGGGCCGTTCAGGGATGTTTTGGACTTTCACCCTCTAACAATATGTTTTTAAGCCCAAATCTAGAAATATGGAAATTATCGTCATATTCTCAAACTGGGAGACCCGTGCCTGTGTGGTCAGTTCCTACAAGTTACATTTGTCCCGTGGGAGGTGTTGGTGCCACCCACGGGGTCGTTCGGGGGATGTTTTGGTTTTTCACTTTCTAACGCCATGTTTTTAATCCTAAGTCTAGGAATATGCAAATTATCGATATATTCTCAAACCGGAAGACCCGCGACTACGTGGTGAGTTCCTACGAGTTACATTGGTCCTGTGGGAGGTATTGGTGCCTCCTACGGGGCCGTTCGAGGGCTGTTTTGGGTTTTCAACCTCTAACGCCATGTTTTTAAGCCTAAGTCTAGTTATAAGTAAATTATCGTCGTATTCTCAAACGGGGAATCCCGTGGCTGCGTGGTTAGTTCCTACGAGTTACATTGGTCCCGTGGGAGGTGTTGGTGCCACCCATGGAGCCGTTGGGGTGCAGTTTTGGTTTTCACCCTTTAACGCTATGTTTTTAAGCCTAAGTCTAGAGATATGCAAATTATCATTGTATTCTCAAACCGGGAGTACCGCGGCTATGTGGTCATTTCCTATGAGTTACATTGGTCCCGTGGGAGGTGTTGGTGCCTCCTACGGGGCCGTTCGTGAGCTATTTCAGATTTTCTCCCACAAATGCCATGTTATGCCTAAGTTTAGAAATATGCAAATTACCGTTGTATTCTCAAACCGGGGGTCCTGCGGGTGCGTGGTCAGTCCCGACAGGTTACATTGGTGTCGTGGGAGGTGTTGGTGTGTCCCACGGGGCTGTTCGGGGGTTGTTTGGGTTTTCACCTTCTAACGCCATGTATTTCAGCCTAATTTAGAAATATGCAAATTATCATCGTATTCTCAAACCGGGAGTCCCGCGGCTTTGTGGTTAGTTCCTACGAGTTACATTGGTCCCGTGGGAGGTGTTAGTGCCACCCACGGGGCCATTTTGGGGCTGTATTGGGTTTTTACCCTCTAACGCCATGTTTTTAAGCCTAAGTCTAGAAATATGCAAATTATCATCATATTCTCAAATTGGGAGTCCGCGGCTGCGTGGCCAGTTCCTACGAGTTAAATTGGTCCCGTGGGAGCTGTTGTGTCCACCCACGGGGCCGTTCGGGGGAAATTTTCGGCTTTCACCCTCTAAGGCCATGTTTTTAAACCTATGTCAAGAAATACACAAATTATCATCGTATTCTAAAATAAGGAGCCCCGCGGCTACGTGGTCAGTTCCTACGAGTTACATTGGTCCCGTGGGAGGTGTTGGCACCTCCCATGGGGCCGTTCAGGGGCTGTTTCGAGTTTTCCCCCAGTAACGCTATGATTTTAAGCCTAAGTCTAGAAATATGCAAATTATCATCGTATTCCCAAATCGGTAACCCCACGGATGCGTGGTCAGTTCCTACGAGTTATATTGGTCATGTGGGATGTGGTGGTGCCACCCACGGGGCCGATTGGGGGCTATTTCAGATTTTCACCAGCTAACGCTATGTTTTTAAGCCTAAGTCTAGAAATATGCAAATTATCATCGTATTATCAAATTGGGAAACCCGCGGCTTTGTGGTCAGTTCCTACAATTTATATTGATCACGTGGGAGGTGTTGGTGCCTCCCACAGGGACGTTCGGGGGATGTTTTGAGTTTTGCACCCTCTAACACCATGTTTTTAATCCTAAGTCTATAAATATGCAAATTATCAATATATTCTCAAATCGAGAGACCCACGGCTGCGTGGTCAATCCCTATGAGATACATTGGTCCCGTGGGAGGTGTTGGTGCCTCCCACGGGGCCGTTTGGGGGACGTTTTGCGTTTTCACCCTCTAACGCCATGTTTTTAAGTCTAAGTCTAGACATATGAAAATTATCGATGTATTCTCAAATCGGCAGACCCGCGGCTGCGTGGTGAGTTCCTACGAGTTACATTGGTCCCGTGGGAGGTGTTGGTGCCTCCCACGAGGCCATTCGGGGGCTGTTTTGGGTTTTCACCCTCTATCGCCATGTTTTTGAGCCCAAGTCTAGAAATATGAAAGTTATCGTTGTATTCTCAAACCGGGAGTCACGCGACTGCGTGGTCAGTTCCTACGAGTTACATTGGTCCCTTGGGAGGAGTTGGTGCCTCCCACGGGGCCGTTCGGGGGCTGTTTCAGATTTTCTCCCACAAATGCCATGTTATGCCTAAGTTTAGAAATATACAAATTACCATTGTATTCTCAAACCGGGGGTCTTGCGGGTGCGTGGTCAGTCCCGACAGGTTACATTGGTGCCGTGGGAGGTGTGGGTGCCAACCAGGGGGCCATTCGGGGGCAATTTTGGGTTTTGACCCTCTAAAGCTATAGTTTTAAGCCTAAGTCTAGAAATATGCAAATTATCATCCTATTCTCAAACCGGGAGAACCGCGGCGGCGTGGTCAGTTCCTACAAGTTACATTGGTCCCGTGGGAGGTGTTGGTGCCTCCCACGAGGCCGTTCGGGGGCTGTTTTGGGTTTTCACCCTCTATCGCCATGTTTTTTAGCCCAAGTCTAGAAATATGAAAGTTATCGTTGTATTCTCAAACCGGGAGTCACGCGACTGCGTGGTCAGTTCCTACGAGTTACATTGGTCCCGTGGGAGGAGTTGGTGCCTCCCACGGGGCCGTTCGGGGGCTGTTTCAGATTTTCTCCCACAGATGCCATGTTATGCCTAAGTTTAGAAATATACAAATTACCGTTGTATTCTCAAACCGGGGGTCTTGCGGGTGCGTGGTCAGTCCCGACAGGTTACATTGGTGCCGTGGGAGGTGTGGGTGCCACCCACGGGACCATTCGGGGGCAATTTTGGGTTTTAACCCTCTAAAGCTATAGTTTTAAGCCTAAGTCTAGAAATATGCAAATTATCATCGTATTCTCAAACCTGGAGACCCGCGGCTGCGTGGTGAGTTCCTACGAGTTACATTGGTCCCGTGGTAGGTGTTGGTGCCTCCCACTGGGCCGTTCGGGGGCTGTTTTGGGTCTTTTCCCTCTAATGCCATGTTTTTAAGCCTAAGTCTATAATTATGAAAATCATTGTCGTATTCTCAAACGGGGAGTCCCGCGGATGCGTGGTCAGTTCCTACGAGTTACATTGGTCCCGTGGGAGGTGTTGGTGACACCCACGGGGCCGTTCGGGGGTATTTTTGGGTTTTCACCCTCTAACGCCATGTTTTTAAGCGTAAGTGTAGAAATATGCAAATTATCGATGTATTCTCAAACCGGGAGACCCACGACTGGGTGGTCAGTTCCTACGTGTTACTTTGGTCCCGTGGAAGGTGTTGGTGCCTCTCACAGGGCCGTTCGGGGCTGTTTTGGGTTTTCACCCTTTAACGCCATGTTTTTAAGCCTAAGTCTAGAAATATACAAATTATCGTCATTTTCGCAAACCACGAGTCCCGCGGTTGCGTGGTCAGTTCCTAAGAGTTACATTGGTCCCTTGGGAGGTATTGGTGCCACCCACGGGGCCTTTCCAGGGTAGTCTTGGGTTTTCACTCTCTAACGCCATATTTTTAAGCCTAAGTCTAGAAATATGTAAGTTATCATCATATTCTCAAATCGGGAGACCCGTGGCTGCGTGGTCTGTTCCTACGAGTTACATTGGTGCCGTGGGAGGTGTTAGTGCCACACATAGGATCGTTCGAGGGTTGTTTTGAGTTTTCATCCTCTAACCCTACGGTTTTAAGCCTAAGTCTAGAAATATACAAATTATCATCGTATTCTCAAAACGGGAGACCCGCGGTGGCGTGGTCAGTTCCTACAACTTACATTAGTCCCGTGGGCGTTGTTGGTGCTTCCCACGGGGCCGTTCGGGAGTTATTTTGGGTTTTCACCCTCTAGCGCCATGTTTTTAAGCCTAAGTCTAGATATATTCAAATTATCGACGTATTCTCAAATCGGGAGACCCGTGGTTGCATGGTGAGTTCCTACGAGTTACATTGGTCCCGTGGAAAGTGTTGGTGCCTCCCACGGGGCCGTTCGGGTGCAGTTTTGGGTTTTCACCCTCAAACGCTATGTTTTTAAGCCTAAGTCTAGAAATATGCAAATTATCATCGTATTCTCAAATCGGGAGTCCTGCAGCTGCGTGGTCAGTTCCTACGAGTTACATTGTTCCCGTGGCAGGTGTTGGTGCCTCCCACGGGGTCGTTCGGAGATAGTTTCGGGTTTTCTCCCACTAACGCCATGTTATACCTAAGTCTAGAAATATGCAAATTATCGTCGTATTGTCACACCGGAAGTCCTGCGGCTTTGTGGTAAGTTCCTACGAGTTACATTGGTGCCGTGGGAGGTGTTGGTGCCACCCACGGAGCCGTTCAGGGGCTATTTTGGGTTTTCAACCTCTAACGCTATGGTTTTAAGCCTAAGTCTATAAATATGTAAATTATCATCGTATTCTCAAACTGGGAGACCCGCGGCAGCGTGGTCCGTTCCTATGAGTTACATTGGTCCCGTGGGAGGTGCTGGTCCCTCCCACGGGGCCATTCGGGGGTTGTTTTTGGTTTTCACCCTCTAACTCCATTTTTTTAAGTCTAAGTCTACATATATGCAAATTATCGTCGTATTCGCAAACCGGGAGTCCCGCGGCTACGTGGTCAGTTTCACTGAGTTACATTGGTCCCGTCGGAGGTGTTGGTGCCACCCACGGGGCCATTTGGGGGCTGTTTTGGGTTTTCACCCTCTAACGCCAAGTTTTTAAGCCTAAGTCTAGAAATATGCAAATTATTGTCGTGTTCTTAAACAGGGAGTCCCCCGGCTGCGTGGTCAGTTCCTATGAGTTACATTGGTCCCGTGGGAGGTGTTGGTGCCACCCACGGGGTCGTTCGGGGGTTGTTTTGAGTTTTCACCCCCTAAAGCCATGTTTTTAAGCCTAAGTCTAGAAATTTGCAAATTATCGTCGTATTCTCAAATCGGGAGTCCCGCTGCTGGGTGGTCAGTTCCTACGAGTTACTTTGGTCCCGTGGGAGGTGTTGGTGCCTCCCATAGGGCCGTTCGGGGTTGTTTTCTATTTTCACACTCTAACACCATGTTTTTAATCCTAAGTCTATAAATATACAAATTATCATTATATTCTCATATCGGAAGTCCCGCGGCTGCGTGACCAGTTCCTACGAGTTACATTGGTCCAGTGAGAGGTATTGGTGCCACCCACGGGGCCTTTCGAGGGCAGTCTTGGGTTTTCACCCTCTAACGTCATGTTTTTAAGCCTAAGTCTAGACATATGTAAATTATCATCGTATTCTCAAACCGAGAGACCCGCGGCAGCATGGTCAGTTCCTACAAGTTACATTAGTCCCGTGGGAGGTGTTGGTGCCTCCCACGGGGCCGTTCGGGGGCTGTTTTGGGTTTTCACCCTCTAACGCAATGTTTTTAATCTTAATTCTAGAAATATGCTAATTATCGATGTATTCTCAATTTGGGAGTCCCACGGATGCGTGGTGAGTTCCTATGCGTTACATTGGTCATGTGGAAGGTATTGGTGCCTCCCACGGGGCCGTTCGGGAGTTGTTTTGGGTTTTCACCCTTTAACACTATGTTTTTAAGCCTAAGTCTAGAAATATGCAAATTATCACCATATTCTCAAATCGGGAGACCCGCGACGGCGTTGTCAGTTCCTATGAGTTACATTGGTCCTGTGAGAGGTGTTGGTGCCTCCCACGGGGTCGTTCGGGGGCTATTTTGGGTTTTCGCCCTCTAACGCCATATTTTTAAGTCTAAGTCTAGAAATATGCAAATTATCGATGTATTCTCAAACTGGGAGACCCGTGGCTGCGTGGTGAGTTCATACGAGTTACATTGGTCCCGTGGGAAATGTTGGTGCCTCCCACGGGGCCGTTCGGGGGCTGTTTTGAGTTTTCACCCTCCAACAATATGGTTTTAAGCCTAAGTCTAAAAATATGCAAATTATCAATGTATTCTCAAACCGGGAGACCCGCGGCTGCGTGGTGAGTTCCTACGAGTTACATTGGTCCTGTGGGAGGTGTTGGTGCCTCCCACGGGGTCGTTCGGGAGCTATTTAGGGTTTTCACCATCTAAAACCATGTTTTTAAGCCTAAGTCTAGAAATATGCAGATTATTGTCGTATTCTCAAACGGGGAGTCCCACGGTTGCATGGTCAGTTCCTACGAGTTACATTGGTCCCGTGGGAGGTGTTGGGGCCACCCACGGGGCCGTTCGGGGGCTGTTTTGGGTTTTCACCCTCTAACGACATATTTCTAAGCCTACGTCTAGAAATATGTAAATTACCATCGCATTCTCAAACTGGGAGTCCTGCGGCTGCGTGGTCAGTTCCTACGAGTTACATTTATCCCGTGGGAGGTGTTGGTGCCACCCACGGGGCCGTTCGGTGGCTGTTTTGGGTTTTCATCCTCTAAAGCCATGTTTTTAAGCGTAAGTCTAGAAATATGCAAATTATCATCATATTCTCAAACTGGAAGTCCCACGGCGGCGTTGTCAGTTCCAACGAGTAAAATCGGTCCCGTGGGAGATGTTGGTGTCTCCCACGGAGCCGTTCGGGGGTTGTTTTGGGATTTCCCCCACTAATGCCATGTTCCGCCTAAGTCAAAAAATATGTAGATTGCCATCGTATTCTTAAACCGAGAGTCTCGCGATTACATGGTTAGTTCCTACGACTTATATTGGTCCAGTGGGAGGTGTTGGTGCCACCCACGGGGCCGTTCGGGTGATGTTTTTTATTTTTGCCCTCTAATAATATGTTTTTAAGCCTAATTCTAGAAATATGCAACTTATCGTCTTATTCTCAAACCGAGAGACCCGCGGCTGCGTGGTCAGTTCCTACAAGTTACATTGGTCCCGTGGGAGGTGTTGGTGTCTCCCAAAGGGCCGTTCGGGAGCTCTTTTGGGTTTTCACCCTCTAACGCCATGTTTTTAAGCCTAAGTCTAGAAATATGCAAATTATCAATGTATTCTCAAATCGGGAGACCCGCGGATGCGTGGTGAGTTCCTACGAGTTACATCGGTCCCGTGGGAGGTGTTGGTTCGTCCCACGGGGCCGTTCGAGGGCTATTTTGGGTTTTTACCCTATAACGCCATGTTTTTAAACCTAAGTCTAGAAATATGCAAATTATCGATGTATTCTCAAACCGGGAGACCCACGGCTGCGTGGTGAGTTCCTACGAGTGACATTGGTCATGTGGAAGGTGTTGGTGCCTCCCACGGGGCCGTTCGGGGGTTGTTTTGGGTTTTCACCCTCTAACGCTATTTTTTTAAGCCTAAGTCTAGAAATATGCAAATTATCATCATATTCTCAAACCGTGAGACCCGTGGCGGCGTGGTCAGTTCCTACGAGTTACATTGGTCCTGTGGGAGGTGTTGGTGCCTCCCACGGGGCCGTTCGGGGGCTATTTTGGGTTTTCACCCTCTAACGCCATGTTTTTAAGCCTAAGTCTAGAAATATGCAAATTATCAATGTATTCTCAAACTGGAAGACCCGTGGCTGCGTGGTGAGTTCGTACGAGTTTCATTGGTCCCGTGGGAAATGTTGGTGCCTCCCACGGGGTCGTTCGGGGGCTGTTTTGAGTTTTCACCCTCTAACCCTATGGTTTTTAAATCTAAGCCTAAAAATAAGTAAATTATCAATGTATTCTCCAACCGGGAGACCCACGGCTGCGTGGTGAGTTCCTACGAGTTACATTGGTCCCGTGGGAGGTGTTGGTGCCTCCTACGGGGTCGTTCGGGGGCTGTTTTGGGTTTTCACCCTCTAAAGCCATGTTTTTAAGCTAAGTCTAGAAATATGCAAATTATCGTCGTATTCTCAAACGGGGAGTCCCACGGTTGCATGGTCAGTTCCTACGAGTTACATTGGTCCCGTAGGAGGTGTTGGTGCCACCCACGGGGCAGTCCCCGGGTTGTTTTGGGTTCTCACCCTCTAACGACATATTTTTAAGCCTACGCCTAGAAATATGCAAATTACCGTCGTATTCTCAAACTGGGAGTCCCGCGGCTGCGTGGTCCGTTCCTACGACTTACATTTATCCCATGGGAGTTGTTGGTGCCACCCACGGGGCTGTTCGGTGGCTGTTTTGGGTTTTCACCCTCTAAAGTCATGTTTTTAAGCCTAAGTCTAGAAATATGCAAATTATCATCGTATTCTCAAATCGGGAGTCCCGCAGCTGTGTGGTCAGTTCCAACGAGTTAAATCAGTCCAGTGGGAGAAGTTGGTGTCTCCCACGGAGCCGTTCAGGGGTTGTTTTGGGATTTCCCCCACTAACGCCATGTTACGCCTAAGTCTAAAAATATGTAAATTGCCATCATATTCTTAAATCGAGAGTCTCGGGACTGCGTGTTCAGTTCCTACGACTTATATTGGTCATGTGGGAGGTGTTGGTGCCACCCACGGGGCCGTTCGGGTGATGTTTTTGATTTTCACCCTCTAATAATATGTTTTTAAGCCTAGGTCTAGAAATTAACATTAGTCCCGAGGGAGATGTTGGTGCCTCCCAAGGGGCCTTTCGGGTGCAGTTTTGGGTTTTCACCCTTTAACGCTATGTTTTTAAGCCTAAGTCTAGAGATATGCAAATTATCATTGTATTCTCAAACCGGGAGTACCGCGGCTATGTGGTAATTTCCTATGAGTTACATTGGTCCCGTGGGAGGTGTTGGTGCCACCCACAATTCCGTTCGGGTGATGTTTTTTATTTTCACCCTCTAATAATATGTTTTTAAGACTATGTCTAGAAATATGCAAATTATAATCTTATTCTCAAACGGAGAGACCCGCGGCTGCGTGGTCAGTTCCGACAAGTTACATTGGTCCCGTGGGAGGTGTTGGTGCCTCACAAGGCGCCGTTCGGTAGCTCTTTTGGGTTTTCACCCTCTAAAGCCATGTTTTTAAGCCTAAGTCTAGAAAAATGAAAATCATCGATGTATTCTCCAATTGGGAGACCCACGGCTGCGTGGTCAGTCCCTACGAGTTACTTTGGTCCCGTGGGAGGTGTTGGTGCCTCCCACAGGGCCGTTCGGGGTTGTTTTGTGTTTTCACCCTCTAACGCCATGTTTTTAAGACTAATTCTTGAAATATACAAATTATCTTCGTATTCTCATACCGGGAGTCCTGCGATTGCGTGATCAATTCCTACAAGTTACATTGGTCCCGTGGGTGGTATTGGTGCCACCCACGGGGCCTTTCGAGCGCAGTCTCGGGTTTTTACCCTCTAACGTCATGTTTTTAAGCCTAAGTCTAGAGATATATAAATCATCATCATATTCTCAAACCGGGAGACCCGCCGCAGCGTGGTCAGTTCCTACGAGTTACATTGGTGTCGTGGGAGGTGTTGGTGCCACCCACAGGGCCGTTCGGGGGCTATTTTGGGTTTTCACCCTCTAAAGCCATGTTTTTAAGCTTAAGTCTAGAAATACGCAAATTATCATCGTATTCTCAAATGGGGAGTCCCCCGGTTGCATGGTCAGTTCCTACGAGTTAGATTGGTCCCGTAGGAGGTATTCACGCCACCCATGGGGTCGTTCGGGGGCTATTTTGGGTTTTCAACCTCTAACGCCATGTTTTTAAGCCTAAGTCTACAAATATGCAAATTATCATCGTATTCTCAAATCAGGAGACCCGCGGCTGCGTGGTGAGTTCCTACGAGTTACATTGGTCCCGTGGGAGGTGTTGGTGCCTCCCACGGGGTCGTTCGGGGGCTGTTTTCGGTTGTCACCCTCTAAAGCCATGTTTTTAAGCCCAAGTCTAGAAATATGCAAATTATCGTCGTATTCTCAAACCGGAGTCCCACGGTTGCAAGGTTACTTCCAACAAGTTACATTGGTCCCGTAGGAGGTGTTGGTGCCACCCACGGGGTCGTTCGGGGGCTATTTTGGGTTTTCAACCTCTAACGCCATGTTTTTAAAGCTAAGTCTAAAAATATGCAAATTATCGTCGTATTCTCAAATTGGGAGACCCGCAGCTGCGTGGTGAGTTCCTACGAGTTCCATTGGTCCCGTGGGAGGTGTTGGTGCCTCCCACGGGGTCGTTCGGGGGCTGTTTTGAGTTTTCACCATCTAAAGCCATGTTTTAAGCCTAAGTCTAGAAATATGCAAATTATCGTCGTATTCTCAAACCGGGAGTCCCACGGCTGCGTGATCAGTTCCAACGAGTAAAATCGGTCCCGTGGGAGATGTTGGTGTCTCGTACGGAGCCGTTCGGGGGTTGTTTTGGGATTTCCCTCTAACGCCATGTTACGCCTAAGTCTAAAAATATGTAAATTGCCATCATATTCTTAAATCGAGAGTCTCGCGGCTGCGTGGTCAGTTCCTACGACTTATATTGGTCCTGTGGGAGGTGTGGGTGCCACCCACGGGGCCGTTCGGGTGATGTTTTTTATTTTCACCCTCCAATAATATGTTTTTAAGCCTATGTCTATAAATATGCAAATTATCATCTTATTCTCAAATCGGGAGACCCGCGGCTGCGTGGTCAGTTCCTACAAGTTACATTGGTCCCGTGGGAGGTGTTGGTGCCTCCCAAGGGGCCGTTCGGGAGCTCTTTTCGGTTTTCACCCTCTAACTCCATGTTTTTAAGCCTAAGTCTAGAAATATGCAAATTATCAATGTATTCTCAAACCGGGAGACCCGCTGATGCGTGGTGAGTTCCTACGAGTTATATTGGTCCCGTGGGAGGTGTTGTTGCCTCCCACGGGGCCGTTCGAGGGCAGTTTTGGGTTTTTACCCTCTAACGCCATATTTTTAAGCCTAAGTCTACAAATATGCAAATTATCGTCGTATTCTCAAATGGGGAGCCCCGCGGCTGCGTGGTCAGTTCCTACGAGTTACATTGGTCCAGTGGGAGGTGTTGGTGCCACCCACGGGGCCGTTCGGCGGCAGTTTTGGGTTTTCACCCTCTAAAGCCATGTTTTTAAGCCTAAGTCTAGAAATATGCAAATTATAGATGTATTCTCCAATCGGGAGACCCACGAATGCGTGGTCAGTTCCTACGAGTTACTATGGTCCCGTGGGAGGTGTTGGTGCCTCCCACAGGGCTGTTCGGGGTTGTTTTATGTTTTCACCCTCTAACGCCATGTTTTTAATCCTAAGTCTAGAAATATACAAATTATCATCGTATTCTCATACCGGGAGTCCCGCGGCTGCGTGATCAGTTCATACGAGTTACATTGGTCGCGTGGGAGGTATTGGTGCCACCCACGGGGCCTTTCGAGGGCAGTCTTGGGTTTTCACCCTCTAACGTCATGTTTTTAAGCCTAAGTCTAGACATATGTAAATTATCATCGTATTCTCAAACCGAGAGACCCGCGACAGCGTGGTTAGTTCCTACGAGTTACATTGGTGTCGTGGGAGGTGTGGGTCGCACCCATGGGGCCGTTCGGGGGTTGTTTTGGGTTTTCACCCTCTAACACTACTGTTTTAAGCCCAAGTCTAGAAATATGCAAATTATCTCCGTATTCTCTAACTGGGAGACCCACGGCGGCGTGGGCAGCTCCTACAACTTACATTAGCCCCGTGAGAGGTGTTGGTGCCTCCCACAGGGCTGTTCGGGGGTTATTTTGGGTTTTGAACCTCTAACGCCACGTTTTTAAGCCTAAGTATAGAGATATTCAAATTATCAACGTATTCTCAAATCGGGAGACACGTGGATGCATGGTGAGTTCCTACGAGTTACATTGGTCCCATGGGAAGTGTTAGTGCCTCCCACGGGGCCGTTCGAGTGCAGTTTCGGGTTTTCACCCTCTAACACTATGTTTATAAGCCTAAGTCTAGAAATATGCAAATTATCATTATATTCTCAAATCGGGTGTCCCACAGCTGCGTGGTCAGATCCTACGAGTTACATTGTTTTCGTGGGAGGTGTTGGTGCCTCCCACGGGGCCGTTCGGACACTGTTTCGGGTTTTCTCCCACTAACACCATGTTATACCTAAGTCTAGAAATATGCAAATTATCATCGTATTGTCACACCGGGAGTCCTGCGAATGTGTGGTCAGTTCCTACGAGTTACATTGGTCCGGTGGAAAGTGTTGGTGTCTCCCACGGGGCCGTTCGGGTGGAGTTTTGGGTTTTCACCCTCTAACGCTATGGTTTTAAGCCTAAGTCTAAAAATATGCAAATTATCATCATATTCTCAAACTGGGAGACCCGCTGCTGTGTGGACAGTTCCTCTGAGTTACATTGGTCCCGTGGGAGGTGCTGGTCCCTCCCACGGGGCCGTTCGGGGGCTATTTTGGGTTTTCAACCTCTAACGCCATGTTTTTAAGCCCATGTCTAGAGATATTCAAATTATCAACGCATTCTCAAATCGAGAGACCCGCGGCTACGTGGTGAGTTCCTACGAGTTACATTGGTCCCGTGGGAGGTGTTGGTGCCTCCCACGGGGTCGTTCGGGGGTTGTTTTTGGTTTTCAACCTCTAACGCCATGTTTTTAAGCCTAAGTCTAAAAATATGCAAATTATCATCGTATTCTCAAACAGGGAGTCCCACGGTTGCATGGTCAGTTCCTACGAGTTACATTGGTCCCGTAGGAGGTGTTGGTGCCACCCACGGGGCAGTTCGGGGGCTATTTTGGGTTTTCACCCTCTTACGACATATTTTTAAG
Source organism: Sambucus nigra (assembly GCA_949130495.1). Taxonomy (NCBI): domain Eukaryota; kingdom Viridiplantae; phylum Streptophyta; class Magnoliopsida; order Dipsacales; family Adoxaceae; genus Sambucus; species Sambucus nigra. The sequence goes on along the minus strand of OX422220.1, from coordinate 9,345,727 downwards.
CCTACGTCGAGAAATATGCAAATTATCGTCGTATTCTCAAACTGGGAGTCCCGCGGCTGTGTGGTCAGTTCCTACGAGTTACATTTATCCCGTGGGAGTTGTTGGTGCCACCCACGGGGCCGTTCGATGGCTGTTTTGGATTTTCAGCCTCTAAAGCCATGTTTTTAAGCCTAAGTCTAGAAATATGCAAATTATCGTCGTATTCTCAAACCGGGAGTCCCGCGGCTGCATGGTCAGTTCCAACGAGTTAAATCGGTCCCGTGGGAGATGTTGGTGTCTCCCACGGAGCCGTTTGGGGGTTGTTTTGGGATTTCCCCCACTAACGCCATGTTACGCCTAAGTCTAAAAATATGTAAATTGCCATCATATTCTTAAACCGAGAGTCTCACGACTGCGTGGTCTATTCCTACAACTTATATTTGTCCTGTGGGAGGTGTTGGTGCCACCCACGGGGCCGTTCGGGTGATGTTTTTTATTTTCACCCTCTAATAATATGTTTTTAAGCCTATGTCTAGAAATATGAAAATTATCGTCTTATTCTCAAATCAGGAGACCCGCGGCGGCGTGGTCAGTTCCTACAAGCTACATTGGTCCCGTGGGAGGTGTTGGTGCCTCCCAAGGGGCCGTTCGGGAGCTCTTTTGGGTTTTCACCCTCTATCGCCATGTTTTTAAGCCTAAGTCTAGAAATATGCAAATTATCAATGTATTCTCAAATCGGGAGACCCGCGGATGCGTGGTAAGTTTCTACGAGTTACATTCGTCCCGTGGGAGGTGTTGGTGCCTCCCACGGGGCCGTTCGAGGGCTGTTTTGGGTTTTTACCCTCTAACGCCATGTTTTTAAGCCTAAGTCTGCAAATATGAAAATTATCGTCATATTCTCAAACGGGTAGCCCCGCGGCTGCGTGGTCAGTTCCTACGAGTTACATTGGTCCCGTGGGAGGTGTTGGTGCAACCCACGGGGCCGTTCGGTGGCAATTTTGGGTTTTCACCCTCTAAAGCCATGTTTTTAATCCTAAGTCTAGAAATATGAAAATTATCGATGTATTCTCCAATAGGGAGACCCACGGCTGCGTGGTCAGTTCCTACGAGTTACTTTGGTCCCGTGGGAGGTGTTGGCGCCTGTCATAGGGCCGTTCAGGGCTCTTTTGTGTTTTCACACTCTAACGCCATGTTTTTAAGCCTAAGTCTAGAAATATACAAATTACCATCGTATTCTCATATCGGGAGTCCCGCGGCTGCGTGATCAGTTCCTACGAGTTACATTGGTCCCGTGGGAGGTATTGGTGCCACCCACGGGGCCTTTCGAGGGTAGCCTTGGGTTTTCACCCTCTAACGTCATATTTTTAAGCCTAAGTCTAGACATATGTAAATTATCATCGTATTCTCAAACCGGGAGACCCGCGGTAGTGTGGTCAAATCCTACGAGTTACATTGGTGTCGTGGGAGGTGTTGGTGCCACCCACGGAGCCGTTCGGGGGTTGTTTTGGGTTTTAATCCTCTAACGCTACTGTTTTAAGCGTAAGTCTAGAAATATGCAAATTATCGCCGTATTCTCAAATCGGGAGACCCGCGGCGGCGTGGCCAGTTCCTACAACTTACATTAGTCCCGCGGGAGGTGTTGGTGCCTCCCAAGGGTCATTCGGGGGCTATTTTGGGTTTTCAACCTCTAACGCCATGTTTTTAAGCCTAAGTCTTGAGATATTCAAATTATTGACGTATTATCAAATCGAGAGACCCGCGGCTGCGTGGTGAGTTCGTACGAGTTACATTGGTCCCGCGGGTGGTGTTGGTGCCTCCCACGGGGTCGTTCGGGGGCTGTTTTGGGTTTTCACCCTCTAAAGCCATGTTTTTAAGCCTAAGTCTTGAAATAGCCAAAATTATCATCGTATTCTCAAACGGGGAGTCCCACGGTTGCATGGTCAGTTCCTACGAGTTACATTGGTCCCGTAGGAGGTGTTGGTGCCACCCACGGGGCCGTTCGGTGGCTGTTTTGGGTTTTCACTCTCTAAAGCCATGTTTTTAAGCCTAAGTCTGGAAATATGCAAATTATTGCCGTATTCTCAAATCGGGAGTCCCGCGGCTGCGTGGTCAGTTCCAACGAGTTAAATCGGTCCCGTGGGAAATGTTGGTGTCTCCCACGGGGCCGTTCCGGTGTTGTTTTGGGATTTCCCCCACTAACGCCATGTTATGCCTAAGTCTAAAAATATGTAAATTGCCATCACATTCTTAAACCGAGAGTCTCGCGGCTGCGTTGTTAATTCCTACGACTTATATTGGTCCTGTGGGAGGTGTTGGTGCCACCCACGGGGCCGTTCGGGTGATGTTTTTTATTTTCACCCTCTAATAATATGTTTTTAAGCCTATGTCTAGAAATATGCTAATTATCATCTTATTCTCAAACCGGGAGACCCGCGGCTGCGTGGTCAGTTCCTATAAGTTACATTGGTCCCGTGGGAGGTGTTGGTGCCTCCCAAGGGGCCGTTCGGGAGATCATATGGGTTTTCACCCTCTAACACCATGTTTTTAAGCCTAAGTCTAGAAATATGCAAATTATCAATGTATTCTCAAATCGGGAGACCCGCGGATGTGTGGTGAGTTCCTACGAGTTACTATGGTCCCGTGGGAGGTGTTGGTGCCTCCCACAGGGCCGTTCGGGGGTTGTTTTGGGTTTTCACCCTCTAACGCTACTGTTTTAAGCCTAAGTCTAGAAATATGCAAATTATCGTTGTATTCTCAAACTGGGAGACCCGCGGCGGCGTGGTCAGTTCCTACAACTTACATTCGTCCCGTGGGAGGTGTTGGTGCCTCCCACAGGGCCGTTCGGGGGCTATTTTGGGTTTTAAACCTCTAATGCCATGTTTTTAAGCCTAATTCTAGAGATATTCAAATTATCGATGTATTCTCAAATCGGGAGAACCGTGGCTGCGTGGTGAGTTCCTACGAGTTACATTGGTCCCGTGGGAACTTTTGGTGCCTCCCACGGGGCCGTTCGGGTGCAGTTTTGGGTTTTCACCCTTTAACGCTATGTTTTTAAGCCTAAGTCTAGAAATATGCAAATTATCAATGTATTCTCAAATCGGGAGTCCCGCAGCTGCGTGGTCAGATCCTACGAGTTACATTATTTTTGCGAGAGGTGTTGGTGCCTCCCACGGGGCCGTTCGGAGACTGTTTTGGGTTTTCTCCCACTAACGCCAAGTTATAACTAAGTCTAGAAATATGCAAATTATCGTCGTAATGTCACACCGGGAGTCCTGCGGATGTGTGATCAGTTCCTACGATTTACATTGGTGCCGTGGGAGGTGTTGGTGCCACCTACGGAGCCGTTCAGGGGCTGTTTTGGGTTTTCACCCTCTAACGCTATGGTTTTAAGCCTAAGTCTAAAAATATGCAAATTATCATCGTATTCTCACTGGGAGACCTGCGGCTGCATGGTTAGTTCCTCTGAGTTACATTGGTCCCGCGGGAGGTGCTGGTCCCTCCCACGGGGCCGTTCGGGGGCTGTTTTGGGTTTTCTCCCTCTAACGCCATGTTTTTAAGCCTAAGTCTAAAAATATTCAAATTATCATCGTATTCTCATACCAGGAGTCCAGCGGCTACGTGGTCAGTTTCTACGAGTTACATTGGACCCGTGGGAGGTGTTGGTGCCACCCACGGGACCGTTTGGGGGCTGTTTTGGGTTTTCACCCTCTAACGCCTTGTTTTTAAGCCTAAGTCAAGAAATATGCAAATTATTATCATGTTCTCAAACAGGGAGTCCCGCGGCTGCCTGGTCAGTTCCTACGAGTTACATTAGTCCCGTGGGAGGTGTTGGTGCCACCCACGGGGCTGTTCGGGGGCTGTTTTGAGTTTTCATCCTCTAACGCCATGTTTTTAAGCCTACGTCTAGAAATATGCAAATTATCATTGTATTCTCAAACTGGGATTCATGCGGCTGCGTGGTCAATTCCTACGAGTTACATTTCTCCCATGGGAGGTGTTGGTGCCACCCACGGCGCCGTTCGGGGGTTGTTTTCGATTTTCACCCTCTAAAGCCATATTTTTAAACCTAAGTCTAGAAATATGCAAATTATCGTCGTATTCTCAAACCGGGAGTCCCGCGGATGGGTGGTTAGTTCCTACGTGTTACATTGGTCCCGTGAGTGATGTTGGTGTCTCCCACGAAGTCGTTCGGGGCCTTTTTTCTGATTTCCCCCAATAACGCCTTGTTACACCTAAGTCTAAAAAAAGGTAAATTACCATCGTATTCTTCAAACTGTGAGTCTCGTGGCTGCGTGGTCAGTTCCTATGACTTTTATTGGTCCTGTCGGAGGTGTTGGTGCCACCCACGGGGCCATTCGGGTGATGTTTTGGATTTTCACCCTCTAATAATATGTTTTTAAGCCTAAGTCTAGAAATATGCAAATTATCATCTTATTCTAAAACCGGGAGACCCGCGGCTGCGTGGTCAGTTACTACAAGTTACATTGGTCCCGTGGGAGGTGTTGGTACCACCCACGACGCTATGTTTTTAAGCCTAAGTCTAGAAATATTCAAATTATCATCATACTCTCACACCGGTAGACCCGCGACTGCGTGGTCGAATCCTATAAGTTACATTGGTCCCGTGGGAGGTGTTGGTGCCTCCCACAGGGCCGTTCGGGGGCTAGTTTGTGTTTTCAACCTCTAACACCATGTTTTTAAGCCTAAGTCTAGAGATATTCAAATTATTGACGTATTCTCAAATCGGGAGACCCGTGGCTGCGTGGTGAGTTCCTACGAGTCACATTGTTCCCATGGGAAGTGTTGGTGCCTCCCACGGGGCCGTTCCGGGGCAGTTTTGCGTTTTCGCCCTCTAACGCCATGTTTTTAAGCCTAATTCTAGAAATATATAATTATCGATGTATTCTCAAACCGAGAGGCCTGCGGCTGCGTGGTGAATTCCAATGAGTTACATTGGTCATGTGGGAGGTGTTGGTGCCTCCCACGAGGCCGTTCGGGGGCTATTTTTGGTTTTCACCCTCTAACACAAGATTTTTATGCCTAAGTCTAGAAATATGCAAATTATCATCCTTTTCTCAAACCGGGAGAACTGCGGCAGCATGGTCAGTTTCTACAACTTACATTAGTCCCGTGGGAGGTGTTGGTGCCTCCCACGAGGCCGTTCGGGGGCTATTTTGGGTTTTCACCCTCTAACGCCATCTTTTTAAGCCTTCTAGAAATATGCAAATTATCGATGTATTCTCAAATCGGTAGACCCGTGGCTACGTGGTGAGTTTGTATGAGTTACATTGGTCCCGTGGGAAATGTTGGTGCCTCCCACGGGGCCATTCGGGGGATGTTTTGTGTTTTCACCCTCTATCGCTATGGTTTTAAGTCTATGTCTAGAAATATACAAATTATCGTCATATTCTCAAACCGGGAGACCCACAGCTGCAAGGTCAGTTCCTACGAGTTACATTGTTTTCGTGGGAGGTGTTGGTGCCTCCCACGGGGCCGTTCGGAGACCGTTTCGGGTTTTCTCCCACTAACGCCATGTTATACCTAAGTCTAGAAATATGCAAATTATCATCGTATTGTCACACCGGGAGTTCTGCAGATGTGTGGTCAGTTCTTACGAGTTACATTGGTGTCGTGGGTGGAGTTGGTGCCGTGGGAGGTGTTGGTGCCACCCACGGAGCCGTTCACGGGCTGTTTTGGGTTTTTCACCCTCTAACGCTATGGTTTTAAGCCTAAGTATAAAAATATGCAAATTATCATTGTATTCTCAAACTGGGATACCTGCGGCTGCGTGGTCAGTTCCTCTGAGTTACATTGGTCCCGTGGGAGGTGCTGGTCCCTCCCATGGGGCCGTTTGGGGGTTGTTTTTGGTTTTCTCCCTCTAACGCCATGTTTTTAAGCCTAAGTCTAAAAATATGCAAATTATCATCGTATTCTCAAACCAGGAGTCCAGCGGCTACGTGGTCAGTTTCTATGAGTTACATTGGTCCCGTGGGAGGTGTTGGTGCCACCCACGGGGCCGTTCGGGGGCTGTTTTGAGTTTTCACCCTCTAACGCCATGTTTTTAAGCCTAAGTCCAGAAATATGCAAATTATTGTCATGTTCTCAAACAGGGAGTCCCGCGGTTGCGTGGTCAGTTCCTACGAGTTACATTGGTCCCGTGGGCGGTGTTGGTGCAACCCACGGGGCCGTTCGGGGGCTGTTTTGAGTTTTCACCCTCTAACGCCATGTTTTTAAGCCTAAGTCTAGAAATATGCAAATTATCATCGCATTCGCAAACTGGGAGTCCTGCGACTGCGTGGCCAATTCCTACGAGTTACATTTCTCCCATGGGAGGTGTTGGTGCCACCCACGGGGCCGTTCGGGGGCTATTTTGGGTTTTCATCCTCTAAAGCCATGTTTTTAAACCGAAGTCTAGAAATATGCAAATTATCGTCGTATTCTCAAATCGGGAGTCCCGCGGCTGGGTGGTTAGTTCCTACATTGGTCCCGTGAGAGATGTGGGTGTCTCCCACGGAGCCGTTCGGGGGCTTTTTTTGGATTTCCTCCACTAACGCCTTATTACTCCTAAGTCTAAAAATATGTAAATTATTGTCGTATTCTTCAAACTGTGAGTCTCGTGGCTGCGTGGTCAGTTCTTATGACTTAAATTGGTCATGTGGGAGGTGTTGGTGCCACCCACGGGGCCGTTCAGGGATGTTTTGGATTTTCACCCTCTAACAATATGTTTTTAAGCCTAAGTCTAGAAATATGCAAATTATCGTCGTATTCTCAAACCGGGAGACACACGGCTACGTTGTCAGTTCCTACGAGTTACATTAGTCCCGTGGGAGGTGTTGGTGCCACCCACGGGGCCGTTCGGGGGCTGTTTTGGGTTTTCACCCTCTAACGCTATGTTTTTAAGCCCAAGTCTAGAAATATGAAAATTATCGTCATACCCTCACACCGGTAGACCCGCGGCTGCATGGTCAGTTCCTATAAGTAACATTGGTCCCGTGGGAGGTGTTGCTTCCTCCCACAGGGCCGTTCAGGGGCTATTTTCTGTTTTCAACCTCTAACGCCATGTTTTTAAGCCTAAGTCTAGAGATATTCAAATTATCGACGTATTCTCAAATCGGTAGACCCGTGACTGCGTGGTGAGATCCTACGAGTTACATTGGTCCCGTGGGAAGTGTTGGTGCCTCCCACGGGGCCGTTCGAGGATAGTTTTGGGTTTTCACCCTCTAACGCCATGTTTTTAAGCCTAAGTCTAGAAATATATAAATTATTAATGTATTCTCAAAGCGGGAGACCCGCGGCTGCGTGGTGAATTCCTATGAGTTACATTGGTTATGTGGGAGGTGTTGGTGCCTCCTACGGGGCCGTTCGGGGGCTGTTTTGGGTTTTCGCCCTCTAACACAATGTTTTTAAGCTTAAGTCTAGAAATATGCAAATTATCGTCCTATTCTCAAACCAGGAGAACCGCGGCGGCGTGGTCAGTTTCTACAACTTACATTAGTCCCTTGGGAGGTGTTGGTGCCTCCCACGGGGCCGTTCGGGGGCTATTTTGGGTTTTCACCCTCTAACGCCATTTTTTAAGCCTTCTAGAAATATGCAAATTATCGATGTTTCTCAAATCGGGAGACCCGTGGATGCGTGGTGAGTTCGTACGAGTTACATTGGTCCCGTGGGAAATGTTGGTGCCTCCCACGGGGCCATTCGGGGGTTGTTTTGGGTTTTCACCCTCTATCGCTATGGCTTTAAGTCTATGTCTAGAAATATGAAAATTATCGTCGTATTCTCAAACCAGGAGACCCGCGGCTGCGTGGCCAGTTCCTACGAGTTACATTGGTCTCGTTAGAGGTGTTGGAGCCACCCACGGGGCCGTTCGGGGCCAGTTTTGGGATTTCACCCTCTAACGCCATGTTTTTAAGCCTAAGTCTAGAAATATGCAAATTATCATCGTATTCTCAAACTGGGAGTCCCGCGTCTGCGTGGTCAATTCCTACGAGTTACATTTCTCCCGTTGGAGGTGTTGGTACCACCCACGGGGCCGTTCGAGGGCTGTTTTGGTTTTCACCCTCTAAAGCGATATCTTTAAGCCTAAGTCTAGAAATATACAAATTATCATCGTATTCTCAAACCGGGAGTCCCGCGGCTGGGTGGTCATTTCCTACAACTTACATTAGTCCCGTGGGAGGTGTTGGTGCCTCCCACAAGGCCGTTCGGAGGCTATTTTGGGTTTTCAACCTCTAACGCCATGTTTTTAGGCCTAAGTCTAGAGATATTCAAATTATCACCGTATTCTCAAACCGAGAGACCCGCGGCTACGTGGTCAGTTAATAGGAGTTACATTGGTCGCGTGGGAGGTGTTTGTGCCACCCACGGAGCCGTTCGGGCGTACTTTTGGGTTTTAACCTCTAACACTATGTTTTTAAGCCTAAGTCTAGAAATATGGAAATTATCATCGTACTCTCAAACCGGTACACCTGCGGCTGCATGGTCAGTTCCTATAAGTTACATTGGTCCCGTGGGAGGTGTTGGTACCTCCCACGGGGCCGTTCGGGGGTTGTTTTGGGTCTTCCCCCTCTAACGGCATGTTTTTAAGCCTAAGTCTAGAAATATGCAAATTAACGGTGTATTGTCAAACTGGGAGACCCGCGGCTATGTGGTGAATTCCTACAAGCTACATTGGTCATGTGGGAGGTGTTGGTGCCTCCCACGGGGCCGTTCGGGGGCTGTTTTGTGTTTTCACCCTCTAAAGCCATGTTTTTAAGCCTAAGTCTAAAAATATGCTAATTATCATCGTATTCTCAAACCGAAAGAACCGCGGCGGCGTGGTCAGTTCCTACAACTTACATTAATCCCCAGGGAGGTGTTGTTGCAACCCACGGGGCCGTTCGGGGGGCTGTTTTTGGTTTTCACCCTCTAACGCTATGTTTTTAAGCCTAAGTCTAGAAATATGTAAATTATCGTCGTACTCTCACACCGGTAGACCCGCAGCTGCGTGGTCAGTTCCTATAAGTTACATTAGTCCTGTGGCTGCGTGGTGAGTTCCTACGAGTTACATTGGTCCCGTGGGAAGTGTTGGTGCCTCCCACGGGGCCGTTCGGGGGCAGCTTTGGGTTTTCACCCTCTAACGCCATGTTTTGAAGCCTAAGTCTAGAAATATGTAAATTATTGATGTATTCTCAAAGCGGGAGACCCGCGGCTGCGTGATGAATTCCTATGAGTTGCATTGGTCATGTGGGAGGTGTTGGTGCCTCCCACGGGGCCGTTCGGGGGCTATTTTGGGTTTTCACCCTCTAACGCCATGTTTTTAAACCTAAGTCTAAAAATACGCAAATTATCGGCAAATTCTCAAACCGAGAGAACCGCGGTGGCATGGTCAGTTCCTACAACTTACATTAGTCCCGTGGGAGGTGTTGGTGCCTCCCACGGGGCCGTTCAGGAGCTATTTTGGGTTTTCACCCTCTAACGCCATTTTTTTAAGCCTTCTAGAAATATTCAAATTATCAAGGTATTCTCAATTTGGGAGACCCGTGGCTACGTGGTGAGTTTGTACGAGTTACATTTGTCCCGTGGGAAATGTTGGTGCCTCCCACGGGGCCATTCGGGGGTCGTTTTGGGTTTTCACCCTCTATCGCTATGGTTTTAAGCCTATGTCTAGAAATATGAAAATTATCATTGTATTCTCAAACTGGGAGACCCGCGGCTGCGTGGTCAGTTCCTACCAGTTACATTGGTCTCGTGAGAGGTGTTGGTGCCACCCAAGGGGCCGTTCGGGGGCAGTTTTGGGATTTCACCCTCTAACGCTATGTTTTTAAGCCTAAGTCTGGAAATATACAAATTATCATCGTATTCTCAATTTGGGAGTCCCGCAGTTGCGTGATCAGATCCTACGAATTGCATTGGTCCCGTGGGACGTGTTGGTGCCTCCCACAGGGCAGTTCGGGGCTGTTTTGAGTTTTCTCCCACTAATGCCATGTTATACCTAAGTCCAAAAATATGTAAATTAGCGTCATATTAACAAACCGGGAGTCTCGCGACTGTGTGTTCAATTCCCATGACTTATATTGGTCCTGTGGGACGTGTTGGTGCCACCCACGGGGCCGTTCGGGTGATGTTTTGGATTTTCACCCTCTAAAAATATGTTTTTAAGCCTAAGTCTAGAAATATTCAAATCAACGTCTTATTCTCAAACCGGAAGACCCGCGGCTGCGTGGTCAGTTCCTACAAGTTACATTGGTCCCATGGGAGGTGTTGGTGCCTCCCACGGGGCCGTTCGAGGGTTGTTTTGGGTTTTCACCCTCTAAAGCCATGTTTTAAGCCTAAGTCTAGAAATATGCAAATTATTGATGTATTCTCAAATTGGGAGACCCGCGGCTGCGTGGTTAGTTCCTACGAATTACATTCGTCCTGTGGGAGGTGTTGGTGCCTCCTACGGGGCCGTTCGGGGACTGTTTTGGGTTTTCACCCTCTAACGCCATGTTTTTAAGCCTAATTTTAGAAATATGCAAATTATCGTTGTATTCTCAAATCGGGAGAACCGTGGCGGCGTGGTCAGTTCCTACCACTTACATTAGTCCCGTGGGAGGTGTTGGTGCCTCCCACGGGGTCGTTCGGGGGCTATTTTGGGTTTTCACCCTCTAACGCCATGTTTTTAAGCCTAAGTCTAGAAATATGCAAATTATCGATGTATTCTCAAACCGGGAGACCCGTAGCTGCGTGGTGAGTTTCTACGAGTTACATTGGTCCCGTGGGAAATATTGGTGCCTCCCACGGGGCCGTTCGGGGGCTGTTTTGGGTTTTCACCCTCTAACGCTATGGTTTTAAGCCTATGTATAGAAATATGCAAATTATCGTCATATTCTCAAACCGGGAGACCCGTGGCTGCGTGGTCAGTTCCTACAAGTTACATTGGTCTCGTGGGAGGTGTTGGTGCCACCCACGGGGCCGTTCGGGGGCAGTTTTAGATTTTCACCCTCTAACGCTATGTTTTTTAGCCTAAGTACTGAAATATGCAAATTATCATCGTATTCTCGACTCGGGAGTCCCGCAGCTGCTTGGTCAGTTCCTACAAGTTGCATCGGTCCCGTGGGACGTGTTGGTGCCTCCCACGAGGCCGTTCGGGGTTTGTCTTGGGTTTTCTCCCACTAACGCCATGTTATCCTAAGTCTAGAAATATGCAAATTATCGTCTTATACTCAAACTGGGAGACCCGCGGCTGTGTGGTGAGTTCTTACGAGTTACATTGGTCTCGTGGGAGGTGTTGGTGCCTCCTACGGGGCCGTTCGGGGCTGTTTTGGGTTTTTATCCTCTAACACCAAATTGCCGTCGTATTCTCAAACTGGGAGTCCCGCGGCTGCGTGGTCAGTTCCTACGAGTTAAATCGGTCCCGTGGGAGATGTTGGTGTCTCCCACCGAGCCGTTCGGGGGCTATTTTAGGATTTCCCCCACTAACGCCATGTTACGCCTAAGTCTAAAAATATGTTAATTACCCTCATATTCTCAAACCCAGAGTCTCGCGGCTGCGTGGTCAGTTCCTACGACTTATATTGGTCCTGTGGGAATGTTGGTGCCACCCACGGGGTCGTTCGGGTGATGTTTTTGATTTTCACCCTCTAATAATATGTTTTTAAGCCTAAGTCTAGAAATATGCAAATTATCATCTTATTCTCAAATCGGGAGACCCGCGGCTGCGAGGTCTATTCCTACAAGTTACGTTGGTCCCGTGGGAGGTGTTGGTGCCTCCCACGGGGCCGTTCGGGAGCGGTTTTGGGTTTTCACCCTCTAACGCCGTGTTTTTAAGCCTAAGTCTAGAAATATGCAAATTATCAATGTATTGTGAAATTGGGAGACCCGCGGATGCGTGGTGAGTTCCTACGAGTTACATTGGTCCCGTGGGAGGTGTTGGTGCCTCCCATGGGGCCGTTCGAGGGCTGTTTTGGGTTTTTACCCTCTAAAGCCATGTTTTTAAGCCTAAGTCTACAAATAGGCAAATTATTGTCGTATTCTCAAACGGGGAGCCCTGCGGCTGCGTGGTCAGTTCCTATGAGTTACATTGGTCTCAAGAGAGGTGTTGGTGCCACCTACGGGGACGTTCGGGGGCAATTTTGGGATTTCACCCTCTAATGCTATGTTTTTAAGACTAAGTCTAGAAATATGCAAATTATCATCGTATTCTAAAATTAGGAGTCCCGCAGCTGCGTGGTCAGTTCCTACGAGTTGCATTAGTCCCGTAGGACGTGTCGGTGCCTCCCACGGGGCCGTTCGGGGGCTGTTTCGGGTTTTCTCCCACTAACGCCATGTTATACCTAAGTCTAAAAATATGTACATTTACCGTCATTTCTCAAACCGGGAGTCTCGCGACTGTGTGGTCAGTTCCCAAGACTTCTATTGATCCTATGGGAGGTGTTGGTGCCATCCACAGGGCCGTTCGGGTGATGTTTTGGATTTTCACCCTCTAAAAATATGTTTTAAGCCTAAGTCTAGTAATATGCAAATTATCATCTTATTCTCAAATCGGGAGAACCGCGGCTACGTGGTTAGTTGCTACAAGTTACATTGGTCCCGTGGGAGGTGTTGGTACCTCCCACGGGGCCGTTCGGGGGCTGTTTTGGGTATTCACCCTCTAACGTTATGTTTTTAAGCCTAAGTCTAGAAATATGCAAATTATCAATGTATTCTAAAATTCGGAGACCCGCGGCTGCGTAGTGAGTTCCTACGAGTTACATTTGTCCCGTTGGAGGTGTTGGTGCCTCCCACGGAGCCCTTCGGGGGCGGTTTTGGGTTTTCACCCTCTAACGCCATGTTTTTAAGCCTAAGTCTAGAAATTTGCAAATTATCGACGTATTCTCAAATCGGGAAACCCACGGCTGCGTGATCAGTTCCTACGAGTAACATTGGTCCCGTGGGATGTGTTGGTGCCTCCTAGGGGGCCGTTCGGGAGCGGTTTTGGGTTTTCACCCTCTAACGCCATGTTTTTAAGCCTAAGTCTAGAAATATGCAAATTATAGATGTATTCTCAAACCGGGAGACCCATGGCTACATGGTGAGTTCCTACGAGTTACATTGGTCACATGGGAAATATTGGTGCCTCCCACGCGGCCGTTCAGGGGTTGTTTTTGGTTTTCACCTTCTAATGCTTTGTTTTTAAGCCTAAGTATAGAAATATGCAAATTATCATCGTCTTCTCCAATCGGGAGTCCCGCAGCTGCTTGGTCAGTTCCTACGAGTTGCATTGGTCGCGCGGGACGTGTTGGTGCCTCCCACGAGGCCGTTCGGGGGCTGTTTGGGGTTTTCTCCCACTAACGCCATGTTATACCTAGGTCTAAAAATATGTAAATTACCATCATATTCTCAAATTGGGAGTCTCGCGGCTGCGTGGTCAGTTCCTATGGCTTATATTGGTCCCGTGGGAGGTGTTTTTGCCACCCACGGGGCCGTTCGGGTGATGTTTTGGATTTTCACCCTCTAAAAATATGTTTTTAAGCCTAAGTCTAGAAATAGGTAAATTATCGATGTATTCTCAAACCGGGAGACCCGCGGCTGCGTGGTGAATTCCCATGAGTTACATTGGTCATGTGGGAGGTGTTGGTGCCTCCCACGGGGCCGTTCGGGGGCTGTTTTGGGTTTTCACCCTCTAACACAATGTTTTTAAGCCTAAGTCTAGAAATATGCAAATTATCATCCTATTCTCAAATCGGGAGAACCGCGGCGGCGTGGTCAGTTTCTACAACTTACATTAGTCCCGTGGGAGGTGTTGGTGCCTCCCACGGGGCCGTTCGGGGGCTATTTTGGGTTTTCACATTCTAACGCCATGTTTTTAAGCCTTCTAGAAATATGCAATTTATTGATGTTTCTCAAATCGGGAGACCCGTGGCTGCATGGTGAGTTCGTATGAGTTACATTGGTCCCGTGGGAAATGTTGGTGCCTCCCACGGGGCCATTCGGGGGCTATTTTTGGTTTTCTCCCTCTATCGCTATGGTTTTAAGTCTGTGTCTAGAAATATGCAAATTATCATCGTATTCTCAAACCGGGAGACCCGCGGCTGCGTGGTCAGTTCCTACGAGTTACATTGGTCTCGTGAGAAGCGTTGGTGCCACCCACGGGGCCGTTCGGGGCCAGTTTTGGGATTTCACCCTCTAACACCATATTTTTAAGCCTAAGTCCAGAAATATGCAAATTATCGTCGTATTCTCAAACTGGGAGTCCCGCGGCTGCGTGGTCAATTCCTACGAGTTATATTTCTCCCATGGGAGGTGTTGGTGCCACCCACGGGGCCGTTCGGGGGCTGTTTTGGGTTTTCACCCTTTGAAGCCATGTCTTTACGCCTAAGTCTAGAAATATGCAAATTATCATCGTATTTTCAAACCGGGAGTCCCGCGCCTAGGTGGTCATTTAATACAACTTACATTAGTCCCGTGGGAGGTGTTGGTGCCTCCCACAGGGCCGTTCGGGGGCTATTTTGGGTTTTCAACCTCTAACGTCATGTTTTTAGGCCTAAGTCTAGAGATATTCAAATTATCGCCGTATTCTTAAACCGGGAGTCCCGCGGCTATGTGGTCAGTTCCTACGAGTTACATTGGTCCCGTGGGATGTGTTGGTGCCACCTAAGGGGCCGTTCGGGGGTAGTTTTGGGTTTTGACCCTCTAACGCTATGTTTTTAAGCCTAAGTCTAGAAATATGAAATTATCGTCGAACTCTCAAACCGTTAGACCTGCGGCTGCATGGTCAGTTCCTTTAAGTTACATTGGTCCCATGGGAGGTGTTGGTGCCTCCCACGGGGCCATTCGGGGGTTGTTTTGGGTTCCCACCCTCTAATGCGATGTTTTTAAGCCTAAGTCTAGAAATATGCAAATTATCGATGTATTCTCAAACCGGGAGACCCGCTGCTGCGTGGTGAATTCCTAGGAGTTACATTGGTCATGTGGGAGGTATTGGTGCCTCCCACGGGGCCGTTCGGGGGCTGTTTTGGGTTTTCACCCTCTAACGCCATGTTTTAAGCCTAAGTATAGAAATATGCAAATTATCGACGTATTCTCAAACCGGAAGACCCACGGCTGCGTGATCACTTCGTACGAGTTACATTGGTCCCGTGGGACGTGTTGGTGCCTCCTAGGGGGCCGTTCGGGGGCGGTTTGGGGTTTTCACCCTCTAACGGCATGTCTTTTAGCCTAAGTCTAGAAATATGCAAATTATCGATGTATTCTCAAACCAGGAGACCCGTGGCTACATGGTGAGTTCCTACGAGTTATATTGGTCCCGTGGTAAATGTTGGTGCCTCCCATGGGGCCGTTCAGGGGCAGTTTTGGGTATTCACCTTCTAACGCTATGTTTTTAAGCCTAAGTATAGAAATGTGCAAATTATCATCGTATTCTCAAATCGGGAGTCCCGCAGCTGCTTGGTCAGTTCCTACGAGTTGCATTGGTCCCGTGGGACGTGTTGGTGCCTCCCACGAGGCCGTTCGGGGGCTGTTTGGGGTTTTCTCCCACTAACGCCATGTTATACCTAAGTCTAAAAATATGTAAATTACCGTCATATTCTCAAACTGGGAGTCTCGCGGCTGCGTGGTCAGTTCCTACTACTTATATTGGTCCTGTGGGAGGTGTTGGTGCCACCCACGGGGCCGTTCGGGTGATGTTTTGGATTTTCACCCTCTAAAAATATGTTTTTAAGCCCAAGTCTAGAAATATGTAAATTATCGATCTATTCTCAAACCGGGAGACCCGCGGCTGCGTGGTGAATTCCTATGAGTTACATTGGTCATGTGGGAGGTGTTGGTGCCTCCCACGGGGCCATTCGGGGGTTGTTTTGGGTTTTCACCCTCTAACACAATGTTTTTAATCCTAAGTCTAGAAATATCCAAATTATCGTCCTATTCTCAAATCGGGAGATCCGCGGCGGCGAGGTCAGTTTCTACAACTTACATTTGTCCCATGGGAGGTGTTGGTGCCTCCCACGGGGCCATTCGGGGGCTATTTTGGGTTTTCACCCTCTAACGCCATGTTTTTAAGCCTTCTAGAAATATGCTAATTATCGATGTTTCTCAAATTCGGAGACCCGTGGCTACGTGGTGAGTTCGTACGCGTTACATTGGTTCCGTGGGAAATGTTGGTGCCTCCCACGGGGACATTCGGGGGCTATTTTGGGTTTTCACCCTCTATCGCTATGGTTTTAAGTCTATCTCTAGAAATATGCAAATTATCATCGTATTCTCAAACCGGGAGACCCGCGGCTGCGTGGTCAATTCCTACGAGTTACATTGGTCTCGTGAGAGGTGTTGGTGCCACCCACGGGGCCGTTCGGGGCCAGTTTTGGGATTTCACCCTCTAACGCCATATTTTTAAGCCTAAGTCTAGAAATATGCAAATTATCGTCGTATTCTCAAACTGGGAGTCCCGCGACTGCGTGGTCAATTCCTACGAGTTACATTTCTCCCAGAGGAGGTGTTGGTGCCACCCACGGGGCCGTTCGGGGGTTGTTTTGGGTTTTCACCTTCTAAAGCCATGTCTCTAAGCCTAAGTCTAGAAATATGCAAATTATCATCGTATTCTCAAATCGGGAGTCCCGCGATTGGGTGGTCATTTCCTACAACTTACATTTGTCCTGTGGTAGGTGTTGATGCCTCCCACAGGGCCGTTCGGGGGCTATTTTGGGTTTTCAACCTCTAACGCCATGTTTTTAGGCCTAAGTCAAGAGATATTCAAATTATCGCCGTATTCTCAAACCCAGAGACCCGCGGCTACGTGGTCAGTTCCTACGAGTTACATTGGTCCCGTGGGAGGTGTTGGTGCCACCCACGGGGCCGTTCGGGGGTAGTTTTGGGTTTTCACCCTCTAACGCTATGTTTTTAAGCCTAAGTCTGGAAATATGCAAATTATTATCGTACTCTCAAACCGGTAGACCTGCGGCTGCATGGTCAGTTCCTATAAGTTACATTGGTCCCCTAGGAGGTGTTGGTGCCTCCCACGGGGCCGTTCGGGGGTTGTTTTGGGTTTTCACCTTCTAACGCCATGTTTTTAAGCCTAAGTCTAGAAATATTCAAATTATCAATGTATTCTCGAACCGGGAGAACCGCGGCTACGTGGTGAATTCCTACGAGTTACATTGGCCATGTGGTAGGTGTTGGTGCCTCCCACGGGGCCGTTCGGGGGCTGTTTTGGGTGTTCACCCTCTAAACCCATGTTTTTAGGCCTAAGTCTAGAAATATGCAAATTATCATCATATTCTCAAACCAGGAGAACCGCGGCGGCGTGGTCAGTTCCTACAACATACATTAGTCCCGTGGGAGGTGTTGGTGCCTCCCACGGGGCCGATCGGGGGCTATTTTGGGTTTTCACCCTCTAACGCCATGTTTTTAAGCCTAAGTCTAGAAATATGCAAATTATCATCGTATTCTCAAACCGAGAGACCCGCGGCTACCTGGTCAGTTCCTACGAGTTACATTGGTCCCGTGGGAGGTGTTGGTGCCACCAATGGGGCCGTTCGGGGGTAGTTTCGAGTTTTCACCCTCTGACGCTATGTTTTTAAGCCTAAGTCTAGAAATATGGTAATTATCGTCGTACTCTCAAACCGGTAGACCCGCGGCTGCATGGTCAGTTCCTATAAGTTACATTGGTCCCGTGGGAGGTGTTGGTGCCTCCCACGGGGCCGTTCAGGGACTTTTTTGGGTTTTCACCCTCTAACACCATGTTTTTAAGTCTAAGTCTAGAAATATGCAAATTATCGATGTATTCTCAAATCGGGAGACCCGCGGGTACGTGGTGAATTCCTACCAGTTACATTGGTCATGTGGGAGGTGTTGGTGCCTCCCACGGAGCCGTTCGGAGGTTGTTTTGGGTTTTCACCCTCTAAACCCATGTTTTTAAGCCTAAGTCTAGATATAGGAAAATTATCATCGTATTCTCAAATCGGGAGAACCGCGACGGCGTGGTCAGTTCCTACAACTTATATTAGTCCCGCGGGAGGTGTTGGTGCCTCCCATAGGGCCGGTCGGGGGCTATTTTGGGTTTTCACCCTCTAACGTCATGTTTTTAAGCCTAAGTCTAGAAATATGCAAATTATCATCGTATTCTCAAACCGGGAGACCCGCGGCTACTTGGTTAGTTCCTACGAGTTACGTTGGTCCCGTGGGAGGTGTTGGTGCCACCCACGGGGCCGTTCGGGGGTAGTTTCGGGTTTTCACCCTCTAACGCTATGTTTTTAAGCCTAAGTCTAGAAATATGCTAATTATCGTCGTACTCTCAAACCGGTAGACCCGCGGTTGCGTGGTCAGTTCCTTTAAGTTACATTGGTCCAGTGGGAGGTGTTGGTGCCTCCCACGGGGCCGTTCGGGGGCTGTTTTGGGTTTTCACCCTCTAACGCCATATTTTTAAGCCTAAGTCTAGAAATATGAAAATTATCGATGTATTCTCAAACCGGGTGACTCGCGGCTTCGTGGTGAATTCCTACGAGTTACATTGGTCATGTGGGAGGTGTTGGTGCCACCCACAGGGCCGTTTGGGGGCTGTTTTGGGTTTTCACCCTCTAACGCCATGTTTTTAAGCCTAAGTCTAGAAATATATAAATTATCGGCGTATTCTCAAACCGGGAGAACCGCGGCGGCGTGGTCTGTTCCTTCAACTTACATTAGTCCCGTGCGAGGTGGTTGTGCCTCTCACGGGGTCGTTCGGGGCTATTTTGGGCTTTCACCCTCTAAATCCATATTTTTAAGCCTTCTAGTAATATTCAAATTATCGAGGTATTCTCAATTTGGGAGACCCGTGGCTGCGTGGTGAGTTCGTACGAGTTACATTTGTCCCGTGGGAAATGTTGGTGCCTGCTACGGGGCCATTCGGGGGATGTTTTGGGTTTTCACCCTCTATCGCTATGGTTTTAAGCTTATGTCTAGAAATATGCAAATTATCGTCGTATTCTCAAACTGGGAGACCCGCAGCTGCGTGGTAAGATCCTACGAGTTACATTGATCTCGTGAGAGGTGTTGGTGCCACCCACGGGGCCGTTCGGGGGCAGTTTTGGGATTTCACCCTCTAACGCTATGTTTTTAAGCCTAAGTATAGAAATATGCAAATTATCATCGTATTCTCAATTTGGGAGTCCCGCAGCTGCTTGGTCAGTTCCTACGCGTTGCATTGGTCCCGTGGGACGTGTTGGTGCCTCCCACGGGGCCGTTTCGGGTGTTCTCCCACTAAAGCCATGTTATACCTAAGTCTAAAAATATGTAAATTACCATCATATTCTCAAACCGGGAGTCTCGCGACTGTGTGGTCAGTTCCCATGACTTATATTGGTCCTGTGGGTGGTGTCGGTGCCACCCACGGGACCGTTCGGGTGATGTCTTGGATTTTCACCCTCTAAAAATATATTTTTAAGCCTAAGTCTAGAAATATGCAAATTATCGTCTTATTCTCGAACCGGAAGACCCGCGGCTACGTGGTCAGTTCCTATAAGTTACATTGGTCCCTTGGGAGGTGTTGGTGCCTCCCACGGGGCCATTCGGGGGCTGTTTTGGGTTTTCACCCTCTAAAGCCATGTTTTTAAGCCTAAGTCTACAAATATGCAAACTATCGATGTATTCTCAAATCGGGAGACCCGCGGCTGCGTGGTGAGTTCCTACGAGTTACATTCGTCCCGTGGGAGGTGTTGGTGCCTCCCACGGGGCCGTTCGGGGGCTGTTTTGGGTTTTCACCTTCTAACGCCATGTTTTTAAGCCTTATTTTAGAAATATGCAAATTATCATTGTATTCTTAAATCGGGAGAACCGCGGCGGCATGGTCAATTCCTACCACTTACATTAGTCCCGTGGGAGGTGTTGGTGCCTCCCACGGGGCCGTTCGGGGGCTATTTTGGGTTTTCACCCTCTAACGCCACGTTTTTAAGCCTAAGTCTAGAAATATGCAAATTATCGATGTATTCTCAAACCAGGAGACCCGTAGCTGCGTGGTGAGTTCCTACGAGTTACATTGGTCCCGTGGGAAATGTTGGTGCCTCCCACGGGGCTGTTCGGGGGCTGTTTTGGGTTTTCACCCTCTAACGCTACGGTTTTAAGCCTATGTCTAGAAATATGCAAATTATCATCGTATTCTCAAACCGGGAGACCCGTGGCTGCGTGGTCAGTTCCTACGAGTTACATTGGTCTCGTGGGAGGTGTTGGTGCCACCCACGGTGCCGTTCGGGGGCAGTTTTAGGTTTTCACCCTGTAACACTATGTTTTTTAGCCTAAGTATTGAAATATGCAAATTATCATCGTATTCTCGACTCTGGAGTCCTGCAGCTGCTTGGTCAGTTCCTACAAGTTGCAATGGTCCCGTGGGACGTGTTGGTGCCTCCCACGAGGCCGTTCGGGCGCTGTTTTGGGTTTTCTCCCACTAATTCCATGTTATGCCTAAGTCTAGAAATATGCAAATTATCGTCTTATACTCAAACTGGGAGACCCGCGACTACGTGGTGAGTTCCTACGAGTTACATTGGTCTCGTGGGAGGTGTTGGTGCCTCCCACGGGGCCGTTCGGGGCTGTTATGGGTTTTTATCCTCTAACGCCATATTTTTAAGCCTACATCTAGAAATATGCAAATTATCGTCGTATTCTCAAACTGGGAGACCCGCGGCTGCGTGGTCAGTTCCTACGAGTTAAATCGGTCACGTGGGAGATGTTGGTGTCTCCCACGGAGTCGTTCGAGGGCTATTTTGGGATTTCCCTCACTAACGCCATGTTACGCCTATGTCTAAAAATATGTTAATTACCCTCATATTATCAAACCGAGAGTCTCGCGGTTGCATGGTCAGTTCCTACGACTTATATTGGTCCTGTGGGAGGTGTTGGTGCCACCCACGGGGCCGTTCGGGTGATGTTTTGGATTTTCACCCTCTAATAATATGTTTTTAAGCCTAAGTCTAGAAATATGCAAATTATCATCTTATTCTAAAATCGGGAGACCCGCAGCTGCGTGGTGAGTTCCTACAAGTTACATTGGACCCGTGGGAGGTGTTGGTGCCTCCCAAGGGGCCGTTCGGGAGATCTTTTGGGCTTTCACCCTCTAACGCCATATTTTTAAGCCTAAGTCTAGAAATATGCAAATTATCGTCTTATTCTCAAATCGGAAGACCCGCGGCTATGTGGTCAGTTCCTACAAGTTACATTGGTCCCGTGGGAGGTGTAGGTGCCTCCCACGGGGCTGTTCGAGGGTTGTTTTGGGTTTTTACCCTCTAAAGCCATGTTTTTAAGCCTAAGTCTACAAATATGCAAATTATCGATGTATTCTCAAACCAGGAGACCCGCGGCTGCGTGGTGAGTTCCTACGAGTTACATTCGTCCCGTGGGAGGTGTTGGTGCCTCCCACGGGGCCGTTCGGGGGCTGTTTTGGGTTTTCACCCTCTAACGCCATGTTTTTAAGCCTAATTTTAGAAATATGCAAATTATCATTGTATTCTCAAATCGGGAGAACCGCGGCAGCATGGTCAATTCCTACCACTTACATTAGTCCCGTGGGAGGTGTTGGTGCCTCCCACGGGGTCGTTCGGGGGCTATTTTGGGTTTTCTCCCTCTAACGCCACGTTTTTAAGCCTAAGTCTAGAAATATGCAAATTATCGATGTATTCTCAAACCGGGAGACTCGTAGCTGCATGGTGAGTTCCTACGAGTTACATTGGTCCCGTGGGAAATGTTGGTGCCTCCTACGGGGCCGTTCGGGGGCTGTTTTGGGTTTTCACCCTCTAACGCTATGGTTTTAAGCCTATGTCTAGAAATATGCAAATTATCGTCGTATTCTCAAACCGGGAGACCCGTGGCTGCATGGTCAGTTCCTACGAGTTACATTTGTCTCGTGGGAGGTGTTGGTGCCACCCACGGGGCCGTTCGGGGGCAGTTTTAGGTTTTCACCCTCTAACACTATGTTTTTTAGCCTAAGTATTGAAATATGCAAATTATCATCGTATTCTCGACTCTGGAGTCCCGCAGCTGCTTGGTCAGTTCCTACAAGTTGCAATGGTCCCGTGGGACGTGTTGGTGCCTCCCACGAGGCCGTTCGGGGGCTGTTTTGGGTTTTCTCCCACTAATTCCATGTTATACCTAAGTCTAGAAATATGCAAATTATCGTCTTATACTCAAACTGGGAGACCCGCGACTACGTGGTGAGTTCCTACGAGTTACATTGGTCTCGTGGGAGGTGTTGGTGCCTCCCACGGGGCCGTTAGGGGCTGTTATGGGTTTTTATCCTCTAACGACATATTTTTAAGCCTACGTCTAGAAATATGCAAATTACCGTCGTATTCTCAAACTGGGAGACCCGCGGCTGCGTGGTCAGTTCCTACGAGTTAAATCGGTCACGTGGGAGATGTTGGTGTCTCCCACGGAGTCGTTCGGGAGCTATTTTTGTATTTCCCCCACTACTGCCATGTTACGCCTAAGTCTAAAAATATGTTAATTACCCTCATATTCTCAAACCGAGAGTCTCGCGGCTGCATGGTCAGTTCCTACGACTTATATTGGTCCTGTGGGAGGTGTTGGTGCCACCCACGGGGCCATTCGGGTGATGTTTTGGATTTTCACCCTCTAATAATATGTTTTTAAGCCTAAGTCTAGAAATATGCAAATTATCATCTTATTCTAAAATCGGGAGACCCGCGGCTGCGTGGTCAGTTACTACAAGTTACATTGGACCCGTGGGAGGTGTTGGTGCCTCCCACGGGGCCGTTCGGGAGCGGTTTTGGGTTTTCACCCTCTAATGCCATGTTTTTAAGCCTAAGTCTAGAAATATGCCAATTATCAATGTATTCTCAAATTGGGAGACCCGCGGATGCGTGGTGATTTCCGACGAGTTACATTGGTCCCATGGGAGGTGTTGGTGCCTCCCATGGTGCCGTTCGAGGGTTGTTTTCGGTTTTTATCCTCTAAAGGCATGTTTTTAAGCCTAAGTCTACAAATATGAAAATTATCATCGTATTCTTAAACGGGGCGACCCACGGCTGCATGGTCAGTTCCTACAAGTCACATTGGTCTCGTGAGAGGTATTGGTGCCACCCACGGGGCCGTTCGAGGGAAGTTTTCGGATTTCACCCTCTAACGCTATGTTTTTAAGACTAAGTTTAGAAATATGCAAATTATCAGCGTATTCAAAAATTGGGAGTCCCGCAGCTGCGTGGTTAGTTCCTACGAGTTGCATTAGTCCCGTAGGACGTGTCGGTGCTTCCCACGAGGCCGTTCGGGGGCTGTTTCGGGTTTTCTCTCACTAACGCCATGTTATACCTAAGTCTAAAAATATGTACATTTACCGTCATATTCTCAAACAGGGAGTCTCGCGACTGTGTGGTCAGTTCCCAAGACTTATATTGGTCCTGTGGAGGTGTTGGTGCCACCCACGGGGCCGTTCGGGTGATGTTTTGGATTTTCACCCTCTAAAAATATGTTTTTAAGCCTAAGTCTAGAAATGTGCAAATTATCGTCTTATTCTCAAATTGGGAGACCCGCGGCTACGTGGTCAGTTCCTACAAGTTACATTGGTCCCGTGGGAGATGTTGGTACCTACCACGGGGCCGTTCAGGGGTTGTTTTGGGTTTTCACCCTCTAACGCCATGTTTTTAATCCTAAGTCTAGAAATATGCAAATTATCGATATATTCTCAAATTGAGAGACCCTCGGCTGTGTGGTGAGTTCCTACGAGTTACATTTGTCCCGTGGGAGGTGTTGGTGCCTCCCACAGAGCCGTTCGGGGGCTGTTTTGGGTTTTCACCCTCTAACGCCATGTTTTTAATCCTCAGTCTAGAAATATGCAAATTATCGATGTATTCTCAAACCGAGAGACCCGCGGCTGCGTGGTGAATTCCTAGGAGTTACATTGGTCATGTGGGAGGTATTGGTGCCTCCCACGGGGCCGTTCGGGGGTTGTTTTGGGTTTTCACCCTCTAACGCCATATTTTTAAGCCTAAGTCTAGAAATATGCAAATTATCGACGTATTCTCAAACTGGTAGACCCACGGCTGCGTGACTAGTTCCTACGAGTTACATTGGTCCCGTGGGACGTGTTAGTGCCTCCTAGGGGGGCGTTCGGGAGCGGTTTGGGGTTTTCACCCTCTAACGCCATAGTTTTAAGCGTAAGTCTAGAAATATGCAAATTATCGATGTACTCTCAAACTGGGAGACCCGTGGCTACAGGTGAGTTCCTACGAGTTACATTGGTCCCGTGGGAAATGTTGGTGCCTCCCACGGGGCCGTTCAGGGGAAGTTTTGGGTTTCCACCTTCTAACGCTATGTTTTTAATCCTAAGTATAGAAATATGCAAATTATCATCGTATTCTCAAATCGGGAGTCCCGCAGCTGCTTGGTCAGTTCCTACGAGTTGCATTGGTCCCGTGGGACGTGTTTGTGCCTCCCACGAGGCCGTTCGGGAGCTGTTTGGGGTTTTCTCCCACTCACGCCATGTTATACCTAAGTCTAAAAATATGTAAGTTACCGTCATATTCTCAAACCGGGAGTCTCACGGCTGCGTGGTCAGTTCCTACGACTTATATTGGTCCTATGGGACTTGTTGGTGCCACCCACGGGGCCATTCGGGTGATGCTTGGGATTTTCACCCTCTAAAAATATGTTTTTAAGCCAAAGTCTAGAAATATGCAAATTATCATCTTATTCTCAAACCGGGAGACCAGCGTCTGCGTGGTGAGTTCCTACGAGTTACATTGGTCTCGTGGTAGGTGTTGGTGCCTCCCACGGGGCCGTTCGAGGCTATTTTGGGTTTTTATCCTCTAACGCCATATTTTTAAGCGTGCCTCTAGAAATATGTAAATTACCATCGTATTCTTCAAACTGGGAGTCCCGCGGCTGCGTGGTCAGTTCTTATGAGTTATATTTATCCCTTGGGAGGTGTTGGTACCACCCACGGGGCCGTTCAGTGGCTATTTTGGGTTTTCACCCTCTAAAGCCATGTTTTTAAGCCTAAGTCTAGAAATATGCAAATTATCGTCGTATTCTCATATCGTGAGTCCCGCGGCTGCGTGGTCAGGTCCTACGAGTTAAATCGGTCCCGTGGGAGATGTTGGTGTCTCCCACGGAGCCATTCGAGGGCTGTTTTGGGATTTCCCCCACTAACGCCATGTTATGCCTAAGTCTAAAAATATGTTAATTACCCTCATATTCTCAAACCGAGAGTCTCGCGGCTGCGTGGTCAGTTCCAACGACATATATTGGTCCTGTGGGAGGTGTTGGTGCCACCCACGGGGCCGTTCGGGTGATCTTTTGGATTTTCACCCTCTAATAATATGTTTTTAAGCATAAGTCTATAAATATGCAAATTATCGTCTTATTCTCAAACCGAGAGACCCGCGGCTGCGTGGTCAGTTCCTAAAAGTTACATTGGTCCCGTGGGAGGTGTTGGTGCCTCCCACGGGGCCGTTCGAGGGCTGTTTTGGGTTTTTACCCTCTAACGCAATGTTTTTAAGCCTAAGTCTACAAATATACAAATTATCGTTGTATTCTCAAACAGGGAGCCCCGTGGCTGCGTGGTCAATTCCTAGGAGTTACATTGGTCCCGTGGGAGGTGATGGTGCCACCCACGGGGCCGTTTGATGGCAGTTTTGAGTTTTCACCCTCTAAAGCCATGTTTTTAAGCCTCAGTCTAGAAATATGCAAATTATCGATGTATTCTCAAACCGGGAGACCCACGGCTGCGTGGTCAGTTCCTACGAGTTACTTTGGTCCTGTGGGAGGTGTTGCTGCCTCCCACAGGGCCGTTCGGGGCTATTTTGGGTTTTCACCCTCTAACGCCATGTTTTTATGCCTAAGTCTAGAAATATACAAATTATCGTCGTATTCTCATACCCGGAGTCTCGCGGCTGCGTGGTCAGTTCCTAAGATTTACATTGGTCCTGTGGGAGGTATTCGTGCCACCCACAGGGCCTTTCGAGGGCAGTCTTTGGTTTTCACCCTCTAACGTCATGTTTTTAAGCCTAAGTCTAGACATATGTAAATTATCGTCGTATTCTCAAACCGGTAGACCCGCGGTAGCGTGGTCAGTTCCTACGAGTTACATTGGTGTCGCAGGAGGTGTTGGTGCGACCCACGGGGCCGTTCGGGGGTTGTTTTGGGTTTTCACCCTCTAATGCTACGGTTTTAATCCTAAGTCTAGAAATATGCAAATTATCATCGTATTCTCAAACCGAGAGACCCGCTGCGGTGTTGGTGCCTCCCACGGGGCCCTTCGGGGGCTATTTTGGGTTTTCACCCTCTAACGCCATGTTTTTAAGCCTAAGTCTAGAGATATTCAAATTATCAACGTATTCTCAAATCGGGAGACCCGTGGCTGCGTGGTGAGTTCCTACAGTTAGATTGGTTCCGTGGGAAGTGTTGGTGCCTCCCACGGGGCCGTTTGGGTGCAGTTTTGGGTTTTCACCCTCTAACGCTATATTTTTAATCCTAAGTCTAGAAATATGCAAATTATCATTGTATTCTCAAATCGGTAGTCCCACAGTTGCGTGGTCGGTTCCTACGAGTTACATTATTTTCATGAGAGGGGTTGGTGCCTCCTGCGGGGCCATTCGGAGACTGTTTCGAGTTTTCTCCCACTAACGCCATGTTACACCTAAGTCTAGAAATATGCAAATTACCGTCGTATTGTCACACCGGGAGTCCTGCCAATGTGTGGTCAGTTCCTACGAGTTACATTGGTGCCGTGGGAGGTGTTGGTGCCACCCACGGAGTCGTTCAGGGGTTGTTTTGGGTTTTCACCCTCTAACGCCATGTTTTTAAGCCTAAGTCTAAAAATCTGCAAAATATCGTCGTATTCTCAAACTGGGAGACCCGCGGCGGCGTGGTCAGTTCCTATGAGTAACATTGGTCCCGTGGGAGGTGCTGGTCCCTCCCACGGGGCCGTTCGGGGGTTATTTTGGGTTTTTTTCCTTTAACGCCATGTTTTTAAGCCTAAGTCTAGAAATATGAAAATTATGATCGTATTCTCAAATCGGTAGTCCCGCGGCTACATGGTCATTTTTTACGAGTTACATTGGTCCCATGGGAGGTGTTGGTGCCACCCACGGGGCCGTTTAGGGGCTGTTTTGGGTTTTCACCCTCTAACGCCATGTTTTTTAGCCTAAGTCTAGAAATATGCAAATTATTTTCATGTTCTCAAATAGGGAGTGCCGCGGCTGCATGGTCAGTTCCTACGAGTTACATTGGTCCCGTGGAAGGTGTTGGTGCCACCACGGGGCCGTTCAGGGGCTGTTTTGAGTTTTCACCCTCTAACGCCATGTTTTTAAGCCTAAGTCTAGAAATATGCAAATTATCGTCGTATTCTCAAACAGGGAGTCCTGCGGCTGCGTGGTCAATTCGTACGAGTTGCATTTCTCTCTTGGGAGGTGTTGGTGCCACCCACGGGGCCGTTCGGGGGCTGTTTTGGGTTTTCACCCTCTAAAGCCATGTTTTTAAGCCTAAGTCTAGAAATATGCAAATTATCATCGTATTCTCAAACTGGGAGTCCCGTGGCTGCGTGGTCAGTTCCTACGAGTTACATTGGTCTCGTGGGAGGTGTTGGTGCCACCCACGGGGCCGTTCTGGGGAAGTTTTGGGTTTTCACCCTCTAACGCTGTGTTTTTAAGATTAAGTCTAGAAATATGCAAATTATCATCGTATTCTCAAATCGGGAGTCCCACAGCTGCTTGGTCAGTTCCTACGAGTTGCATTGGTCCCGTGGGACGTGTTGGTGCCTCCCACGAGGCCTCTAGGGGGTTGGTTAGGGTTTTCTCCCACTAACGCCATGTTATACCTAAGTCTAAAAATATGTAAATTACCATCATATTCTCAAACCGGGAGTCTCGCGGCTGCGTGGTTAGTTCCTACGACTTATATTGGTCCAGTGGGAGGTGTTGGTGCTAGCCACGGGGTCGTTCGGGTGATGTTTTGGATTTTCACCCTCTAAAAATATGTTTTTAATTCTAAGTCTAGAAATATGCAATTTATCATCTTATTCTCAAACCAGGATACCCAAGGCTGCGTGGTCAGTTCCTACAAGTTACATTGGTCCCGTGGGAGGTGTTGGTGCCTCCGACGGGGCCGTTCGGGGGCAGTTTTTGGTTCTCACCCTCTAACACCATGTTTTTAAGCCTAAGTTTAGAAATATGCAAATTATCGATGTATTCTCAAATCGGGAGTCCCGCGGCTGCGTGGTGAGTTCCTACGAGTTACATTGGTCTCGTGGGAGGTGTTGGTGCCTCCCACAGGGCCGTTCGGGGCTGTTTTGGGTTTTTATCCTCTAACTCCAATGTTTTTAAGCCAAAGTCTATAAATATGCAAATTATCGTCGTATTCTCAAACGGGGAGTCCCGCGGCTGCGTGGTCAGTTCCTACGAGTTACATTGGTCCCGTGGGAGGTGTTGGTGCCACCCACGGGGCCTTTTGGAGGCTGTTTTGTGTTTGCACCCTCTAACGCCATGTTTTTAAGCCTAAGTCTAGAAATATGCAAATTATCGACGTATTCTCAAATCGGGAGACCCACGACTGCGTGGTTAGTTCCTACGAGTTACATTGGTCCCGTGGGAGGTGTTGGTGCCTCCCACAGGGCCATTCGGGGCTGTTTTGATTTTCACCCTCTAACGCTATGTTTTTAAGCCTAAGTCTATAAATATACAAATTATCATCGTATTCTCAAACCGGGAGTCCTGCGGCTGCGTGGTCAGTTCCTAAGAGTTACATTGGTCCCGTGGGAGGTATTGGTGCCACCCACGGAGCGTTCGAGGCCAGTCTTGAGTTTCTACCCTCTAACTCTATATTTTTAAGCCTAAGTCTAGAAATATGTAAATTATCTTCGTATTCTCAATACGGGAGACCCGCGGCTGCGTGGTTAGTTCCTACGAGTTACATTTGTGTCGTGGGAGGTGTTGACGCCACCCGCGGGGCCGTTCGGGGGCTGTTTTGGGTTTTCACCCTCTAACGCTATGGTTTTAAGCCTAAGTCTAGAAATATGTAAATTATCATCATATTTTCAAATCGGGAGACCCGCGGCGGCGTGGTCAGTTCCTAAAACTTACATTAGTCCCGTGGGAGGTGTTGGTGCCTCCCACAGGGCCGTTCTGGGCTATTTTGAGTTTTCACCCTCTAATGCCATGTTTTTAAGCCTAAGGCTAGAGATATGTTAATTATCGGCATATTCTCAAATCGAGAGACCCGTGGCTGCATAGTGAGTTCCTACGAGTTACAATGGTCCCGTGAGAAGTGTTGGTGCCTCCCACGGGGACGTTCGGGGGTTGTTTTGGGTTATCACCAACTAATTCTATGGTTTTAAGCCTAAGTCTAGAAATTTGCAAATTATTGTCGTATTCTCAAACTGGTAGACCCGCGGCTGTGTGGTCAGTTCCTACGAGTTACATTGGTCTCGTGGGAGGTGTTGGTGCCACCCACGGGGCCGTTTGGGTGCAACTTTGGGTATTTACCCTCTAACGCTCTATTTTTAAGCCTAAGTCTAGATATATGCAAAATATCATCGTATTCTCAAATCGGGAGTCCCGCAGCTGCGTGGTCAGCTCCTACGAGTTATATTGTTCCCGTGGGAGGTCTTGGTGTCTTCCACGGGGCCGTTCAGGGGTTGTTTTGGGTTTTCTCCCGCTAACGCCATGTTATACCTAAGTCTAGAATTATGCAAATTACCGTCGTATTGTCACACCAGGAGTACTGCTGCTGCGTGGTCAGTTCCTACGAGTTACATTGGTGCCGTGGGAGGTGTAGGTGCCACCCACGGAGCAGTTCGGGGGTTGTTTTGGGTTTTCACCCTCTAACGCTATGGTTTTAAGCCTAAGTCTAGAAATATGCAAATTACCATCGTATTCTCAAACTGGGAGACCCGCGGCTGCGTGGTCAGTTCCTATGAGTTACATTGGTCCCGTGGGAGGTGCTGGTCCCTCCCACGGGGCCGTTCGGGGGCTGTTTTGGGTTTGCACCCTCTATCGCCACGTTTTTAATCCTAAGTCTTGAAATATGCAAATTATTGCCGTATTCTCAAACAGGGAGTCTCGCGGCTGCGTGGTCAGTTACTACGAGTTACATTGGTCCCGCGAGAGGTGTTGGTGCCACCCACGGGGCCTTCCGGGGGCTATTTTCAGTTTTCACCCTCTAACACCGTGTTTTTAATCCTACGTCTAGAAATATACAAATTATCATCGTATCATCAAACTGGGAGTCCCGCAGCTGCGTGGTAACTTCGTACGAGTTGCATTTGTCCCGTGGGAGGTTTTGGTGCCACCCACGGGGCCGTTCGGGGGATGTTTTGGGTTTTCACCTTCTAAAGCCATGTTTTGAAGCCTAAGTCTAGAAATATGGAAATTATCGTCGTATTCTCAAACCGGGAGTCCCGCGGCTGTGTGGTTAGTTCTTACGAGTTACCTTAGTCCCGTGGGAGATGTTAGTGTCTCCCACGGAGCCGTTCGGGGGCTATTTTAAGATTTCCCCCACTAACGCCATGTTACGCTTAAGTATAAAAATATTTAAATTATCGTCGTATTCTTCAAACCGGGAGTCTCACAGCTGGGTGGTAAGTTCCTACGAGTTATATTGGTCCTGTGGGAGGTGTTGGTGCCACCCACGGGGCCGTTCAGGGATGTTTTCGATTTTCACCCTCTAACAATATGTTTTTAAGCCCAAGTCTAGAAATATGCAAATTATCGTCGTATTCTCAAACCGGGAGACCCGCGGCTGTGTGGTCAGTTCCTACAAGTTACATTGGTCCCGTGGGAGGTGTTGGTGCCGCCCACGGGGTCGTTCGGGGCTGTTTTTGTTTTTCACTCTCTAACGCCATGTTTTTAAGCCTAAGTTTAGAAATATACAAATTATCAATATATTCTCAAACCGGGAGACCTGCGGCTGCGTGGTGAGTTGCTACGAGTTACATTGGTCCTGTGGGAGGTGTTGGTACCTCCCACGGGGCCGTTCGGGGGTTATTTTGTGTTTTCACCCTCTAACGCCATGTTTTTAAGCCTAAGTCTAGTTATAAGCAAATTATCGTCATATTCTCAAACGGGGAATCCCGTGGATGCGTGATTAGCTCCTACGAGTTACATTGGTCCCATGGGAAGTGTTGGTGCCACCCATGGAGCCGTTGGGGTGAAGTTTTGGGTTTTCACCCTTTAACGCTATGTTTTTAAGCCTAAGTATAGAGATATGCAAATTATCATTGTATTCTCAAACCGAGAGTCCCGCGGCTATGTGGTCATTTCCTATGAGTTACATGGGTCCCGTGGGAGGTGTTGGTGCCTCCCACGGAGCCGTTCGGGGGCTGTTTCAGATTTTACTCCCACAAATGCCATGTTATGCCTATGTTTAGAAATATACAAATTACCATTGTATTCTCAAATCGGGGATCCTGCGGGTGCGTGGTCAGTCATGACAGGTTACATTGGTGCCGTGGGAGGTGTTGGTGCCACTCACAGGGCCATTCGGGGGCTATTTTGGGTTTTTACCCTCTAAAGCTATGGTTTTAAGCCTAAGTCTAGAAATATGAAAATTATCGTCGTATTCTCAAACCTGGAGACCCGCGGCTGCGTGGTCAATCCCTACAAGTTACATTGACCCGTGGGAGGTGTTGGAGCCTCCCACGGAGCCGTTCGGGGGCTATTTTGGGTTTTCACCTTCTAAAGCCATGTTTTTAAGCCTAAGTCTAAAATATGCAAATTATCATCGTATTCTCAAACCGGGAGTCCCGCGGCTTCGTGGTCAGTTCCTACGAGTTACATTGGTCCCGTGGGAGGTGTTAGTGCCACCCACGGGGCCGTTCGGGGGCTGTATTGGGTTTTTACCCTCTAACGCCATGTTTTTAAGCCTAAGTCTAGAAATATGCAAAGTATCATCATATTCTCAAATCGGGAGTCCGCGGCTGCGTGGACAGTTCCTACAAATTAAATTGGTCCCGTGGGAGTTATTGGTTCCACCCATGGGGCCATTCGGGTGAAGTTTTCGGCTTTCACCCTCTAACGCCATGTTTTTAAACCTATGTCAAGAAATATGCAAATTATCATCGTATTCTCAAACAAGGAGTCCCGCGGCTGTGTGGTCAGTTCCTACGAGTTACATTGGTTTCGTGGGAGGTGTTGGCACCTCCCACCGGGGCGTTCATGGGTTGTTTCGAGTTTTCCCCCACTAACGCTATGGTTTTAAGCCTAAGTCTAGAAATATGCAAATTATCGTCGTATTCTCAAACCAGGAGTCCAGCGGAAGCGTGGTCAGTTCCTATGAGTTATATTGGTCCTGTGGGATGTGGTGGTGCCACCCACGGGGCCGATTGGGGGCTGTTTTGGATTTTCACCATCTAACGCTATGTTTTTAAGCCTAAGTCTAGAAATATGCAAATTATCGTGGGAGGGGTTGGTGCCTCCCACAGGGCCGTTCGGGTTTTTTTTTGGGTTTTGCACCTTTTAACGCCATGTTTTTAATCCTAAGTCTAGAAATATGCAAATTACTGATGTATCCTCAAACCGGGAGACCCGCGGCTATGTGGTCAGTCCCTATGAGATACATTGGTCCCGTGGGAGGTGTTGGTGCCTCGCACGGTGCCGTTTGGGGGTTATTTTGCGTTTTCACCCTCTAACGCCTTGTTTTCAAGTCTAAGTCTAGATATATGAAAATTATTGACGTATTCTCAAATCGGGAGACCCGCGGCTGCGTGGTGAGTTCCTACGAGTTACTTTGGTCCCATGGGAGGTGTTGGTGCCTCCCACGAGGCCGTTCGGAGGCTGTTTTGGGTTTTCACCCTCTATCGCCATGTTTTTAAGCCCAAGTCCAGAAATATGAAAGTTATCATTGTATTCTCAAACCGGGAGTCCCGCGACTGCGTGGTTAGTTCCTACGAGTTACATTGGTCCCGTGGGAGGAGTTGGTGCCACCCACGGGGCCGTTTGGGTGCAGTTTTGGGTTTTCACTCTCTAACGCTATGTTTTTAAGCCTAAGTCTAAAAATATGAAAATTATCATTGTATTCTCAAACCGAGAGTCCCACGATCGCGTGGTCAGTTCCTATGAGTTACAGTGGCCACGTGGGAGGTGTTGGTGCCTCCAACGGGGCCGTTCGGGGGCCGTTTCGGCTTTTCTCCCACTAATGCCATGTTATGCCTAAGTCTAGAAATATGCAAATTACTGTCATATTCTCAAACCGAGAGTCATGCGACTGTGTGGTCAGTTCCTACGAGTTACAGTGGTGTCGTGGGAGGTGTTGGTGCCACCCACGGGGAAGTTCGGGGGCTATTTTGGGTTTTCACCCTCTAACACCATGTTTTTAAGCCTAAGTCTACAAATATGCAAATTAGAGTCATATTCTCAAACTGGGAGTCCCGAGACTGCGTGGTCAGCTCCTACGAGTTACATTTGTCCCGTTGGAGGTGTTGGTGCCACCAACGGGGCCGTTCGGGTGTTGTTTTGGGTTTTCACCCTCTAAAGCCATGCTTTTAAGCCTAAGTCTAGAAATATGCAAATTATCGTCGTATTCTCAAACCGGGAGTCCCTCAACTGCATGGTCAGTTCCTACGAGTTACATTGGTCCCCTGGGAGGTGTTGGTGCCTCCCATGGAGCCGTTCGATGGTCGTTTTGGGTTTTCCTCCACTAATGCCATGTTATGCCTAACTCTCAAAATATGTAAATTGCCGTCATATTCTCAAATCGGGAGTCTCGTGGCTGTGTGGTCAGTTCCTACGAGTTACATTGGTCCTTTGGGAGGTGTTGGTGCCACCCACGGGGCCGTCCGGGGGATGTTTTGGGTTGACTCTATGTTTTTAAGCCTAAATCTAAAAATACGCACATTTTCATCGTATTCTCAAATCGAGAGACCCGCGGCTGCGTGGTGAGTTCCTACGAGTTACATTAGTCCCGTGGGAGGTGTTGGTGCCTCCGACGAGATCGGTCGGGGGCAGTTTTTAGTTTTCACCCTCTAACGCCATGTTTTTAAGCGTAAGTCTAGAAATATGCAAATTATCGTCGTATTCTAAAACTGGGAGTCCCGCAGCTGAATGGTCAGTTCCTATGAGTTACATTGGTCCCGTAGGAGGTGTTGGTGCTACCCACGGGGCCGTTCGGGGGTTATTTTGTCTTCTCACCCCCTAACGCCACATTTTTAGGCATATGTCTAGAAATATGCAAATTATTATCGTATTCTCAAACCGGGAGTCCCGCGGCTGCGTGGTCAGTTGCTATGAGTTACATTGGTCCCGTGGGAGGTGTTGGTGCCTCCCACGGGGCCGTTAGGGGGCTGTTTTGGTTTTTCACCCTCTAACGCCATGTTTTTAAGCCTAAGTCTATAAATATGCAAATTATCGATATATTCTCAAATCGGGAGACCCGCGGCTGCGTGGTGTGTTCCAACGAGTTACATTGGTCCCGTGGGAGGTGTTGGTGCCTCCCACGGGACCGTTCGGGGGCTATTTTGGGTTTTCCCCGTCTAACGCCAATTTTAAGCCTAAGTCTAGAAATATATAAATTATCGACGTATTTTCAAATCGGGAGACCCTCGGCTGCGTGGTCAGTTCCTACGAGTTACATTGGTCCCGTGGGAGGTGTTGGTGCCTCCTACGGGGCCGTTCGGGGGAAGTTTTGGGTTTTTACCTTCTAACGCCATTTTTTAAGCCTAAGTCTTGAAATATAAAAATTATCCTCATATTCTCAAACCGAGAGTCCCACGGTCACGTGGTGAGTTCCTAAGAGTTACATTAGTCCCGTGTGAGGTATTAGTGCCACCCACGGGGCCGTTCGGGGGCAATTTTGGGTTTTTACCCTCTAACACTATGTTTTTGAGCCTAAGTCTAGAAATATGCAAATTATCGTTGTATTCTCAAATCGGGAGTCCCACGGCTGCATGCTCAGTTCCTACGAGTTACATTGGTTCCGTGGAAGGTGTTGGTGCCTCCCACGAGGTAGTTCTGAGGCTTTTCGGGTTTTCTCCCACTAACGCAATGTTATGCCTAAGTGTAGAAATATGCTGATTATCGTCGTATTCTCAAACCGGGAGTCCCGCGGCTGCGTGGTCAGTTCCTACGAGTTACATTGGTCCCGTAAGAGGTGTTGGTGCCTTCCACGGGGACGTTCGGTGTTGTTTTGGGTTTTCACCCTCTAACGCCATGTTTTTAAGCCTAAGTCTAGAAATATGCAAATTATCGTCGTATTCTCAAACGGGCAATCCCATGGCTACGTGGTGAGTTCCTACAAGTTACATTGGTTTCATGGGAGGTGTTGGTGCCTCCCACGGAGCTGTTCGGGGGTTGTTTTGCGTTATCACTATCTAACGCCATGTTTTTAAGCCTAAGTCTAGAAATATGCAAATTATCATCGTATTCTTAAATCGGAAGTCCTACGGCTGCGTGGTCAGTCCCTACGAGTTACATTGGTCTCGTGAGAGGTATTGGTGCCACCCACGGGCCGTTCGGGGGTTGTTTTGGGTTTTCACCCTCTAACGTCATGTTTTTAAGCCTAAGTCTATAAATATGCAAATTATCGTCGTATTCTCAAACCGGGAGTCCCGCGGCTACGTGGTCAGTTCCTACGAGTTACATTTGTCCCGTGGGAGGTGTTGGTGCCACCCACAGGGCCGTTAGGGGGTTATTTGGGGTTTTCCCCCACTAACGCCATGTTTTTAAGCCTAAGTCTAGAAATATGCAAATTATCATCGTATTCTCAAATCGGGAGTCCCGCGACTGTGTGACCAGTTCCTACGAGTTACATTCGTCCGGAGGGAGGTTTTGGTGCCACTCACGGGGCCGTTCGAGGGCTGTTTTGGGTTTTCACCCTGTAACACTTTGTTTTTAAGCCTAAGTATAGAAATATGGAAATTATTGTCGTATTATCTAACCGATAGACCCGCGGTTGCATGGTCAATTCCTACGAGTTACACTGGTCCCATGGGAGGTGTTGGTAGCTCCCACGGGGTATTTCGGGGGCTATTTTGGGTGTTAATGCCATGTTTTTAAGCCTAAGCCTAGAAATATGCAAATTATCATCATATTCTCAAACCGAGAGTCTTGGGGCTTCATGATTTGTTCCTACGAGTTACATTGGTCCCGTGGCCGTTCGGGGGCTGTTTTGCATTTTCACCCTCTAACACCATGTTTTTAAGCCTAAGTCTATAAATATGTAAATTATCGTTGTATTCTGAAACCGAGAGTCCCGAGGCTACGTGGTTAGCTCCTACGAGTTACATTTGTCCCATTGGAGGTGTTGGTGCCACCGACGGGGCCGTTCGGGGGCTGTTTTGGGTTTTCACCCCCTAAAGCCATGTTTTTAAGCCTAAGTCTAGAAATATGCAAATTATCGTCTTATTCTCAAATCGGGAGTCATGCGGCTACATAATCAGTTCCTACGAGTGACATTGGTCCCGTGGGAGCTGTTGGTGCCTCCCACAGAGCCGTTCGATAGCTGTTTTGGGATTTCCTCCACTAACGCCATGTTATACCTAAGTCTAGAAATATGTAAATTATCGTCATATTCTCAAACTGGGAGTCTCGCAGCTGTGTGGTCAGTTCCTATGAGTTACATTGGTCCTATGGGAGGTTATGGTGCCACCCACGGGGCCGTTCGGGGGATGTTTTGGCTTGACGCTATCTTTTCAACCCTAAGTCTAAAAATATGCACATTATTGTCATATTCTCAAACTGAGAGACCCGCGGCTGCATGGTCAGTTCCTGCGAGTTACATTGGTCCAATGGGATATGTTGGTGCCTCCCACGAGATCGTTCGGGGGTTATTTTGGGTTTTCACCCTCTAACGCCATGTTTTTAAGCCTAAGTCTAAAAATATGCAAATTATCATCGTATTCTAAAAGTGGGAGTCCCGCGGCTGCATGGTCAGTTCCTATGAGTCACATTGGTCCCGTAAGAGGTGTTGGTGCCACCCACGGGGCCGTTCGGGGGTTGTTTTGGATTTTCACCCCCTAATGCCATATTTTAAGCATACGTCTAGAAATATGCAATTTATCATCGTATTCTTAAATCGGGAGTCCCGCGGCTACGTGGTCGGTTGTTACGAGTTATATTGGTCCTGTGGGAGGTGTTGGTGCCTCCTACGGGGCCGTTAGGGGGCTGTTTTGGTTTTTCACCCTCTAATGCCATGTTTTTAAGCCTAAGTCTAGAAATATGCAAATTATCGATGTATTCCCAAACCGGGAGATCCGCAGCTGCATGGTGAGTTCCTACGAGTTACATTGGTCTTGTGGAAGGTGTTGGTGCCTCCCACGGTGTCGTTCGGGGGCTGTTTTGGATTTTCACCCTCTAACACCATGTTTTTAAGCCTAAGTCTAGAAATATACAAATTATCGTCGTATTCTCAAATCGGGAGTCCCGCGGTTGCGTGGTCTATTCCTACGTGTTACATTTATCCTGTGGGAGGTGTTGGTGTCACCCACGGTGGCGTTCGGGGATCTATTTTGGGCTTTCACCCTCTAACGTCATTTTTTAAACCCAAGTCTAGAAATATACAAATTATCGTCGTATTCTCAAACCGGGAGTCCCGCGGCTTCGTGGTAAGTTCCTACGAGTTACATTGGTCCCGTGGGAGGTGTTGGTGCCACCCACAGGGCTGTTCGGGGGCCGTTTTGGGTTTTCAACCTCTAACGCCATGTTTTTAAGCCTAAGTCTAGAAATATGCAAATTATCGTCGTATTCTCAAACCGAGAGTCCCGCGGCCGCGTGGTCAGTTCCTACGAGTTACATTAGTCCCGTTGGAGGTGTTGGTACCACCCACGGGGCCGTTCGGGGGTTGTTTTGGGTTTTCACCCTCTAACGCTATATTTTTAGGCCTACGTCTAGAAATATGCAAATTATCGTCGTATTCTCAAACCGGGAGTCCAACGGCTACTTGGTCAGTTCCTACGAGTTACATTGGTCCCGTGAGAGGTGTTGGTGCCATCCACGGGGCCGTTAGGGGGCTATTTAGGGTTTTCCACCACTAACGCCATGTTTTTAAGCCTAAGTCTAGAAATATGCAAATTATCCTTGTATTTTCAAATCGACAGTCCCGCGGCTGTGTGGTCAGTTCTTACGAGTTACATTCATCCCGTGGGAGGTGTTGGTGCCACCCACGGGGCCGTTTGGGGGCTGTTTTGGGTTTTCAGCCTCTAAATCCATGTCTTAATCCCTAAATCTAGAAATATGTAAACTATCATCGTATTCTCAAACCGGGAGTCCCGCAGCTACGTGGTCAGTTCCTATGAGTGACATTGGTCCCATGGGAGATGTTGGTTCCTCCCACAGAGTCGTTCGATGGTTGTTTTTGGATTTCCCCCACTAACACCATGTTATGCCTAAGTTTAGAAATATTTAAATTGCTGTCGTATTCTCAAACCGAGAGTCTCGCGGCTGTGTGGTCAGTTTCTACGAGTTACATTGGTCCCATTGGAGGTATTGGTACCTCCCACGGGGCCGTTCGGGGGCTATTTTGGGTTTTCACTCTCTAACGCCATTTTTTAAGCCTAAGCCTAGAAATATGCACATTATCATCGTATTCTGAAACCGCGAGTCCTGTAATTGCGTGGTTAGTTCCTACGAGTTACATTGGTCCTGTGGGACGTGTTGGTGCCACCCACGGGGCCGTTCAGGCGCTGTTTTGCATTTTCACCCTCTAACGCCATGTTTTTAAGCCTATGTCAATAAATATGCAAATTATCATCGTATTCTCAAACCGGGAGTCCCGAGCCTGCGTGATCAGCTCCTACGAGTTACATTTGTCCCGTTGGAGGTGTTGGTGCCACCCACGGGGCCGTTTGGGGGCTGTTATGGGTTTTCACCCTCTAAAGCCATGTTTTAATCCATAAATCTAGAAATATGCAAATTATCATCGTATTCTCAAACCGGGAGTCCCGCAGCTACGTGGTCAGTTCCTATGAGTGACATTGGTCCCGTGGGAGATGTTGGTTCCTCCCACAGAGTCGTTCGATGGTCGTTTTGGGATTTCCCCCACTAATGCCATGTTATGCCTAAGTTTAGAAATATTTAAATTGTTGTCGTATTCTCAAACCGAGAGTCTCGCGGCTGTGTGGTCAGTTCCTACGAGTTACATTGGTCCTATAGGAGGTGTTGGTGCCACCCACGGGGCCGTTCGGGGGATGTTTTGAGTTAACGCTATGTTTTTAGGCCTAAGTCAAGAAATATGCACATTATCGTCGTATTCTCAAACCGAGAGACCCGCGGCTGTGTGGTCAGTTCCTACGAGTTACATTGGTCCCGTGGGAGGTTTTGGTGCCTCCGACGAGATCGTTCCGTGTTTGTTTTGGGTTTTCACCCTCTAACGCCATGTTTTTAAGGCTAAGGCTAGAAATATGCAAATTATCGTCGTATTCTAAAGCCGAGAGTTCCGCGGCTGCATGGTCAGTTCCTATGAGTTATATTGGTCCCGTAAGTGGTGTTGGTGCCACCCACGGGGCCGTTCGGGGGTTGTTTTGGCTTTTCACCCCCTAACGCCATGTTTTTAAGCATACGTCTAGAAATATGCAAATTATCATCGTATTCTTAAATTGGGAGTCCCGCGGCTACGTGGTCAGTTGCTACAAGATACATTGGTCCCGTGAGAGGTGTTGGTGCCACCCACGGGGCCATTCGGGGGCTATTTGGGGTTTTCCCCCACTAACTCCATGTTTTTAATCCTAAGTATTGAAATATGAAAATTATGAGTGTATTCTAAAACCGGGAGTCCTATGGCTGCGTGGTCAGTTCCTGCGAGTTACAATGGTCCCCTGGGAGGTGTTGGTGCCACTAACGGGGCCGTTCGGGGGTTGTTTTGGGTTTTAACCCTCTAACGCTATGTTTTTAACCCTAAGTCTAGAAATATGTAAATTATCGTCGTATTCTCAATCTGGGAGTCCCGCGGCTGCGTGGTCAGTTCCTACGAGTTGTATTGGTCTCGTGACAGGTGTTGGTGCCACCCACGGGGCCGTTCGGGGGCTGTTTTGGGTTTTCACCACTAACACCATGTTTTTAAGCCTTAGTCTATAAATATGCAAATTATCGTTTTATTCTCAAATCGGGAGACCCGCGGCTGCGTGGTGAGTTCCTACGAATTACATTCATCCCGTGGGAGGTATTGGTGCCTCCCACGAGGCCGTTCGGGGGTTGTTTTGGTTTTTCACCCTCTAATGCCATGTTTTGAAGCCTAAGTCTATAAATATGCAAATTATCATCGCATCCTCAAATCGGGAGTCATACAGCTGCGTGGTCAGTTCCTATGCGTTACATTGGTGCTGCGGGAGGTGTTGGTGCCTCCCACGGGACCGTTTGGGGGCTATTTTGGGTTTTCACCCTCTAACGCCATTTTTTAAACCTAAGTCTAGAAATATACTAATTATCGTCATCTTATCAAACCGGGAGTCCCGCGGCTTCGTGGTAAGTTCCTACGAGTTACATTGGTCCCGTGGGAGGTGTTGGTGCCACCCACGGGGCTGTTAGGGGGTCGTTTTGGGTTTTCAACCTCTAACGCCATGTTTTTAAGCCTAAGTCTAGAAATATACAAATTATTGTCGTATTCTCAAACCGAGAGTCCCGCGGCTGCGTGGTCAGTTCCTACGAGTTACATTAGTCCCGTTGGAGGTGTTGGTACCACCCAAGGGGCCGTTCCAGGGTTGTTTTGGGTTTTCACCCTCTAACGCTATATTTTTAAGCCTATGTCTAGAAATATGCAAATTATCGTCGTATTCTCAAACCGGGAGTCCCACGGCTACTTGGTCAGTTCCTACGAGTTACATTGGTCCCGTAAGAGGTGTTGGTGCCATCCACGGGGCCGTTTGGGGGCTATTTGGGGTTTTCCACCACTAACGCCATGTTTTTAAGCCTAAGTCTAGAAATATGCAAATTATCATCGTATTTTCAAATCGGGAGTCCTGCGGCTGTGTGGTCAGTTCTTACGAGTTACATTCATCCCGTGGGAGGTGTTGGTGCCACCCACGGGGCCGTTCGGGCACTGTTTTGGGTTCTCAGCCTCTAACACTATGTTTTTAAGCCTAAGTCTAGAAGTATACAAATTATCATCGTATTCTCAAACCGGGAGACCCGCGACTGCGTGGTCAGTTCCTACGAGTTACATTGGTCCCGTGGGAGGTATTGGTACCTCCCACGGGGCCGTTCGGGGGCTATTTAGGGTTTTCACTCTCTAACGCCATTTTTTAAGCTTAAGCCTAGAAATATGCAAATTATCGTCGTATTCTGAAATCGAGAGTCCCGCAGTTGCGTGGTTAGTTCCTACGAGTTACATTGGTCCTCTAGGACGTGTTGGTGCCACCCACGGGGCCGTTCAGGCGCTGTTTTGCATTTTCACCCTCTAACGCCATAGTTTTAAGCCTATGTCAATAAATATGCAAATTATCGTCGTATTGTCACACCGGGAGTCCCGAGCCTGCGTGGTCATCTCCTACGATTACATTTGTCCCGTGGGAGGTGTTGGTGCCACCCACGGGGGCTGTTTTGGGTTTTCACCCTCTAAAGCCATGTTTTTATCCCTAAATCTAGAAATATGCAAATTATCGTCGTATTCTCAAACCGGGAGTCCCGCAGCTGTGTGGTCAGTTCCTATGAGTGACATTGGTCCCGTGGGAGATGTTGGTGCCTCCCACGGAGTCGTTCGATGGTTGTTTTGGGATTTCCCCCACTAACGCCATGTTATGCCTAAGTTTAGAAATATTTAAATTACCGTCGTATTCTCAAACCGAGAGTCTCGCGGCTGTGTGGTCAGTTCCTACGAGTTACATTGGTCCTATAGGAGGTGTTGGTGCCACCCATGGGGCCGTTCGGGGGATGCTTTGAGTTAACGCTATGTTTTTAGGCCTAA
This sequence comes from Sambucus nigra, assembly GCA_949130495.1. Lineage (NCBI taxonomy): Eukaryota > Viridiplantae > Streptophyta > Magnoliopsida > Dipsacales > Adoxaceae > Sambucus > Sambucus nigra. The sequence goes on along the minus strand of OX422220.1, from coordinate 9,304,009 downwards.
GTCAAGAAATATGAACATTATCATCGTATTCTCAAACCGAGAGACCCGCGGCTGCGTGGTCAGTTCCTACGAGTTACATTGGTCCCGTGGGAGGTTTTGGTGCCTCCGACGAGATCGTGCGGGGTCTGTTTTGGGTTTTCACCTTCTAACGCCATGTTTTTAAGGCTAAGGCTAGAAATATGAAAATTATCGTCGTATTCTAAAATCGGGAGTTCCGCGACTGCATGGTCAGTTCCTATGAGTTATATTGGTCCCGTAAGTGATGTTGGTGCCACCCACGGGGTCGTTCGGGGGTTGTTTTGGCTTTTCACCCCCTAACGCCATGTTTTTAAGCATACGTCTAGAAATATGCAAATTATCATCGTATTCTTAAATCGGGAGTCCCGCGGCTACGTGGTCAGTTGCTATAAGTTACATTAGTCCCGTGAGAGGCGTTGGTGCCACCCACGGGGCCATTCGGGAGCTATTTGGGGTTTTCCCCCACTAACTCCATGTTTTTAATCCTAAGTATTGAAATATGAAAATTATCATCGTATTCTAAAACCGGGAGTCCTGTGGCTGCATGGTCAGTTCCTGCGAGTTACATTGGTCCCCTGGGAGGTGTTGGTGCCACTCACGGGGCCATTCGGGGGTTGTTTTGGGTTTTAACCCTCTAACGCTATGTTTTTAATCCTAAGTCTAGAAATATGTAAATTATCATCGAATTCTCAAACTGGGAGTCCCGCGGTTGCGTGGTCAGTTCCTACGAGTTACATTGGTCTCGTGAGAGGTGTTGGTGCCACCCACGGGGCCGTTCGGGGGATGTTTTGGGTTTTCACCCTCTAACGCCATGTTTTTAAGCCTAAGTCTATAAATATGAAAATTATCATCGTATTCTCAAATCGGAAGTCCCGCGGTTGCGTGGTCAGTTCCTACGAGTTACCTTTGTCCCGTGGAAGGTGTTGGTGCCACCCACGGGGGCGTTCGGAGGCTATTTTGGGTTTTCACCCTCTAAAGCCATGTTTTTAAGCCTAAGTCTAGAAATATGCAAATTATCATCATATTCTCAAACCGGGATTCTCGCGGCTGCGTGATCAGTTCCTACGAGTTACATTGGTCTCGTGTGAGCTGTTGGTTCCACCTGCGGTGCCGTTCGGGGGTTGTTTTTGGTTTTCATCCTCTAATGCCATGTTTTTAAACCTAAGTCTATAAATATGCAAATTATCATCGTATTCTTAAATCGGGAGTCCTACGGCTGTGTGGTCAGTTCCTATTAGTTACATTGGTGCCGTGGGAGGTGTTGGTGCCACCCACGGTGCCGTTCGGGGGCTGTTTTGGGTTTTCACCCTCTAACGCTATGGTTTTAAGCCTAAGTCTAGAAATATGTAAATTATCATTGTATTCTCAAACCGAGAGACCCGCGGTTGCGTGGTGAGTTCCTACGAGTTACATTGGTCCCGTGTGAGGTGTTGGTGCCTCCCACGGGGCCGTTTGGGGGCTATTTTGGGTTTTCACCCTCTAACGCCATTTTTTAAGCCTAAGTCTAGAAATATACAAATTATCATCGTATTCTCAAATCGAAAGTCCTGCGGATTCGTGGTAAGTTCCTACGAGTTATATTGGTCCCGTGGGAGGTGTTGGTGCCACCCACGTGGCTGTTCGGGGGCTGTTTTGGGATTTCAACCTCTAACGCCATGTTTTTAAGCCTAAGTCTAAAAATATGCAAATTATCGTCGTATTCCAAAACCGGGAGTCCCTCGGCCGCGTGGTCAGTTCCTACGAGTTACATTAGTCCCGTTGGAGGTGTTGGTACCACCCACGGGGCCGTTCGGGGGTTCTTTTGGGTTTTCACCCTCTAACGCCATATTTTTAAGCCTACGTCTAGAAATATGCAAATTATCATCGTATTCTCAAACCGGGAGTCCCACGGCTACTTGGTCAGTTCCTACGAGTTATATTGGCCCCGTGAGAGATGTTGGTGCCACCCACGGGGCCGTTAAGGGGCTATTTGGGGTTTTCCCCCACTAACGCCACGTTTTTAAGCCTAAGTCATCGTATTTTCAAACCGAGAGACCCGCGGCTGTGTGGTCAGTTCTTACGAGTTACATTCATCCTGTGGGAGGTGTTGGTGCCACCCACGGGGCCGTTCGGGGGCTGTTTTGGGTTTTCACCCTCTAACACTATGTTTTTAAGCCTAAGTCTAGAAGTATACAAATTATCATCTTATTCTCTAAACAGGAGACCCACGACTACGTGGTTAATTTCTACGAGTTACATTGGTCCCGTGGAAGGTATTGGTACCTCCTACGGGGTCGTTCGGGGGCTATTTCGGGTTTTCAGTCTCTAACGCCATTATTTTAAGCCTAAGCCTAGAAATATGCAATTATCAGCGTATTCTGAAATCGGGAGTCCCATAGCTGCGTGGTTAGTTCCTACGAGTTACATTGGTCCTGTAGGACGTGTTGGTGCCACCCACGGGGCCGTTCAGGCGCTGTTTTGCATTTTCACCCTCTAACGCCATGTTTTTAAGCCTAAGTAAATAAATATGCAAATTATCATCGTATTCTCAAACCGGGAGTCCCGAGCCTGCGTGGTCAGCTCCTACGAGTTACATTTGTCCCGTTGGAGGTGTTGGTGCCACCCACGGGGCCGTTCGGGTGCTATTTTTGGTTTTCAACCTCTAAAGCCATGTTTTTAAGCCTAAATCTAGAAATATGCAAATTATCGTCATATTCTCAAACCGGGAGTCCCGCAATCACGAGGTCAGTTCCTATAAGTGACATTGGTCCCGTGGGAGATGTTGGTACCTCCCATGGAGCCGTTCGATGGTTGTTTTGGTATTTCCCCCACTAACACCATGTTATGCCGAAGTTTAGAAATATGTAAATTAGCGTCGTATTCTCAAACCGAGAGTCTCGCGGCTGTGTGGTTAGTTCCTACGAGTTACATTGGTCCTACGGGAGGTGTTGGTGCCACCCACGGGGCCGTTCGAGGGATGTTTTGGGTTAAAGCTATGTTTTTAAGCCTAAGTCTAGAAATATGCACATTATCGTCGTATTCTCAAAACGGGAGACTCGCGGCTGCGTGGTCAGTTCCTACGAGTTACATTGGTCCCGTGGGAGGTGTGGTGCCTCCCACGGAGCTGTTCGGGGGCTATATTTGTTATTCACCCTCTAACGCCGCGTTTTTTAGCCTAAGTCTAGAAATATACAAATTATCGTCGTATTCTCAAATCGGGAGTCCCGCGTCTGCGTGGTCAGTTCCTACGAGTAATATTGGTCCTGTGGGAGGTGTTGGTGCCACCCACTGGACCCTTCGGGGGCAGTTTTGGGGTTTCATCCCCTAACGCAATGTTTTTAAGCCTAAGTCTAGATATATGCAAATTATCATCGTATTCTCAAACCGGTTGTCCCGCGGCTTTGTGGTCAGTTCCTACGGGTTACATTGATAAACGGTTATCATAAATGGAAGGGAGGCTATCTATGGAGGATTTTGGAGTTGGAAGCGTTTTGAGAAGGAAGACTTTAGATGTTGTGGGAGTTTCGAGAGGGGAGAGTATGTGTGAAGAGTGAGATTATGAGCTGCGTGTCAGGACATGGAAAAGACGTAAAGGCATGGTGTGTCTTAGGCGGGAAATGAAATTTAGAGAGCTAGATCTGAACCGTTAATTTAGTTTCGAATGATCTGAGATGTTATTGTGCTTTTACATTATGTGAATTCAAAAACCATCCTATCTTATATATATATATATATATATATATATATATATATATATATATATATATATATATATATATATATATATATATATATATATATTATATATATATTATATATACATATAAATCGATCGGTATAAATCGATCTATATATATACACACACAAATCATTTTGTATATATAGTATTATACAGATTTATATATATATATACATAAATCGTTTTGTATATATGGTTTTATACAGATTTGTATGCTTCGTGTGTAATTTTTTTTCCAGATGTGTATGTTGATTGGATGGGTTTAGTGTGTTTAAATTTTTTTCCCAGCTAGTTTTTCATTTCAGATGCGTATGCTATGCTCCATTAGTTAGAATAATATATATTTTTTCCAGTTGTATTATATAAATAATAGTTTGTTTATTTTTTTATGTTTTAATTTTTTCAAGTGTAGACAATGGCGAGTGAAAATGAAGGTAGCCTTCTTTCCACACACTCGGTTTTAATTTTTCTGTGTTTCAAATTCATAGTTGCCTTTTTTGGACTATTTTTCTATTTATTCTAAAATTGTTTGTGATTATTTTCAGGTTTATGGAGGAGATTGTTTTGGGTAGCTTTATGGTTGCATTATTTTGGATGTTGCAGTTAGTTTGGCTCATTTTTATGAAAGTAGTAATTTTATTGGCTCATTATTGATTTTTATTATTATGGACAACCTTGTGGTTGAATTTGGACAGCTTTATTTTGTATTATTTGGAGAGTTTATATGTCCAAATTTGGGCAGTTTTGTACAGCTCTATATGTTTGTATTATTTGGGTATTTTTGGACAGTTTATATGTCAAACTTTGAGAAATTTTGGACAACTTTATATGTTCAAATTTAAGCACTTCTGAACAACATTGTGGGCATTTTTATGGTAAACTTTGGATAGTTTTATGGTATAATTTGGGATGTTTTTATGATATTTGTACAGTTTTGATGGTAAAATTTTGGGAGTTTTGATGGTAAAATTTAAACAATTTTGAAGGGTATTTATCATTTTTAAAAAGATTATTTCAATAAAATTAGGACCGACAAATTCGACCGAACCGACCATACAAAAAACCGGACCGACTAAGCCGGAAAAACCGGTTTAATCGGTTCGGTCTTGGTCCTTTTTTTTCTAGGACCGGTTTAATCGGTCCGGTCCTTAAAATTACTAAAAATCAGATTGGACCGGACCGCGAACACCCATACTTCGAAGGGTATAGTGGTGTTGTTTGAGCTATCCAACACCCCGTCCACGGTTTTACGGGTGATCACACACATACTTCAACCATTCCAATCGATTATAGTATTAATTATTTTATTATTAGTACAATGTTTTTGTCCTTATGGTTATCAGGTCTCCTTTATCTCTAGTTTATAAAAGGGATCATAACCCTTTTTTTTTAATGAGAAACATGATTTTTTTATTCATAATTATAAAATTACTACAGAGATTACATAAATAGGTGGAACAACGGTCCATTAAATAAAACAGTTAAAAAATAAATCATTAAAAACGTACAATGTCCACTTCTAAATGGTCGCTTTCAAACAACCATCGCCCCTTCAGACAACATTATCAAACTGGCTTTAATTAATAAAATAACAGAGACATTTTTTCAAAAGGTTTTGATAATGAAGCCCACAATGAATCTAAAAATTTTGTTCTCTCCCAGACCCACTCCACACCCTCTTCTCTATCTTCAAATATTCTTCCATTTCGTTCTGACCAGATTGTCTAAAATGCAGCTAAGATAGCATTTCTTCATAAGCAAGCCACCTTTAGAGAGTTGACCAAGCCTATCAATTTCCAATGAAACAAATATGTAGGTTTACGAGGAATAAGCACAACAGTATTGAAATATTTAAACACTTTCATCCAAATGCTCCTAGTTTCTTTTTTATAAATAAATGTCATTAAAACTTCGCAAAGGGTGCGAACCCGTATACAAGAAGTATACTAAGCAGCAAACATGCTAAAGAAAAGGGAAATACAAAAAGAAGTAGCAAAAGAACATCGACCAAAAAAATTATTACAAGTTACTGAAGAGACTGTAAATTGTCCACAAAGTCAAGAACCTCCGTACTCGTGACTGTCAAGCTACCCTTATGCTAACAAACAAGCGTGCTCAGAAACAGATATCGAAGTCTCGGGGGTGCAGTCTCATATCCTTCAAAACATCTCGAATTACTCTCCTTCCAGATTGTCCAAAAAATACAATGAGAAACTATACGCCACATGCGCCTGGCACCCTGCCTCCCTATCGGAGGTCTCCAACCCTCTAAGAGCGCCCTCACTGACCCAGGCATAACCCAAGATGTCCTCATAATGGCAAAGAAAATATCCCACAAGCTTGTAGTCACCTTGCAATGTAAAAGTAGATGATTGGTCTTTTCTTCCTCCTCCTTACATAAGCAACAACGACTCGCGAGCCGAGCATTCCACTTCTGAAGTCCCTCAAGTGTCAGAATGGCATGTCTAGCTGCCGTCCACAAAAAAAATCTAACCTTCGACAGCACTTTCACCTTCCAAATATTCTTCCAAGTTAAACGATCTAAGTTATCCCTACTACCGCTCAGGATCATATAGTAGCTCCTGACCGAGAACTCCCCTGCCTCCCCACCCTTCCAGCACAGGCAATCCTCCCTATCTGTCGGGGGTGGGGCAGAGCTTAACCACTCAAAGAACATATCTTCCTCCAGAAGTTACCAATCCCAGAACCTTCTTCTGAACTTAGGATCTCATCGATCACCCTCCCCCCTAGAAGCCCAATGGGACGCTACTAACCCATCTTGGTTCTCTCCAAGACTAAAGATCCCAGGGAAGAGGTCCTGAATAGACCCCTGATCGCCCCATCTATCCTTCCAAAATCTGATCTTGTTCCCTCTTCCCAAAGAAAAACCCGTATGTCTGAAGAACACTCCCCACTCCCTGGCTATATGTTTCCACATACCCATGCCATGAGCAAAACTCCCCACCATCGGCCCCCATCCCCATTGAGAACTCCCCCCCCCCCCCCGCTAGAACCACTCTCCTCCACAACCTATGCTCCTCCCGAGGGAACCTCCACAACCACTTCCCTAAAAGAGCTTTATTGAAAATAGTCAAGTTCTACACGCCCCCCCCCCCCTAACTTCATGGGCTTACACACCTCTTCCCATCCTACAAGGCAGTACTTGGAACTAGTCTCAGTGCCTTTCCATAAGAAATCCCGCATAATTTTCTCCATCTTCAAACGAACAGCCCCGGGCAAGGGAAGAATGGAGATGAAATAAGTCGGCAAGCTAGATAACGTACTCTTAATCAACGTCAGTCTCCCCCCTTTGGAAAGGAATCCATGATTCCAACCGGGCAGCTTCCTGCGCATTCTTTCCAAGACCGTATCCCAGCTCGTCGTAGACTTATACTTGGCTCCAAGCGGGAGGCCAAGATAAGTACTGGGTAATGATCCCAACTTGCCACCCAGGATGTCGGCCAGCTCCTCCACAACACCCTCTCCCCCAACCGGGATCAACTCACACTTACTCGCATTGATCCTAAGGCCCGACACAGCCTCAAAACAAATAAGAATGATCTTAAGAGCACAAACCTGCCTCCTATCTGCATCGCAGAAAATAATTGCATCATGTGCAAAAAGAAGGTGTGATACCATGACCAGATTAGAGCCCGGATTCCCAATAGAGAACCCCCTGATCCACCCTGGCTCGACCACCCTCCTCATCATCCTGCTAATTGCCTCCATGACTAAGATGAATAGGAAAGGAGATAGAGGGTCCCCCTGACGAAGACCATGAGAACTAGGAAAGAAACCCTCAGGCACCCCATTAATCAACACTGAAAATCTAGCAGTCGAAATGCACCTCTTTATTTTTCGACACCACCTGTCACCGAAACCCATCCTCTTTAACAAGTATAGAAGAAAGTTCCAGTTAACATGGTCATACGCCTTCTCAATGTCAATATTACAAGCGATACCAGGTGTTCCGCTCCTCGACCTAGAGTCCACACACTTGTTAGCCACCAAGACAACATCAAGAATTTGCCTACCCCCAACGAAAGCATTTTGAGACTTGAAAATCAGAGGATCAATTAGCTTTCTAAGTCTAACCGATAACACCTTGGCAAGAAGCTTGTAGGCACTACCGATTAAGTTGATGGGTCTGAAGTCACTGATATCATAAGATCCCCCCTTCTTAGAGATCAAAGAGATGAAAGTCGCATTCATCCTAGGCAAAAAATAGCCTCTGTCGTGGAACTCGTCGAAGACACCCATCATATCAACCCTAACAATGGCCCAACAATGCTGGAAAAAGTCCATAGAAAATCCGTCTGGACCGAGCACCTTATCCCCACACATCGACTTTAGAGACAAAATGAACTCCTCTTCGGTGAAAATGCCCTCAGTATCGACAGCATCTGAGCTGACTATACTCCCTAAATCGGCCCCATCGATAGTGGGTCACCACAACTCCTCTTCCCTAAAAAGATCCTCATAAAACTAAGAAATGGCCCCTCTCACATCTCTATCGTCTTCAAACACCACTCCCCCCACTTCAATTTTCCCGATGTGATTGCTACGCCTGTGAGAACTAGCCATCGAATGAAAAAAATTGGTATTCGAATCCCCCTCTCTCAACCACAACTCTCTCAACTTCTGCCTCCATCTAATATCTTCCTGAATAAGCCTAGCGCCAATCTCACCCTTAAAAACCTCCCTCGCCCTCTTCTCCTCCTCAGAGAGACCGACTCGTCCTTCCTTCTCGTCGAGAATCCTGACCTCCTCCAAGTACCGAGAGGTAGTGATCTGAACGTTACCAAAAACCTCTATATTCCAATGCTTAATACCCTCCTTAAGTAATCCCAGCTTTGTGGCCAGCCTAAAACTGGCGTTCCCCTCCACCTCGTAACCTGTCCACCAGGTTCCAACTCTATCCAAAAAATCAGTCTCCTTGAGCCACATATTCTCAATCCTAAAAGGGGTACAACCCTCTTTCCATCCCCCACAGTCTAAGAGAATCGGAAAATGATTTGAGGTGACTCTAGGAAAGCAGGACTGGACCACCACAGGAAAGTGCTCCTCCCACCCCTTAAAAATGAGAAAATGGTCCAGACGAGACATGGTCAGACTATCACGAAAGCTGGACCACGAAAATAACCCACCCTCCAACGGAAGATCAACTAACTCCATCTCATCAATAAAATCTGAAATGTCTCTCATATATCTATTAGCTCTCCCTCCGTTACTTTTCTCCGAAGCGAACCGCACCATATCGAAGTCCCCCCTAAAGCATATAGGGACATCCCGGACCCTACTCACTCCTGCCAACTCCTCCCACAATTCCCACCTACTAGCATCCTCCACTGGCCCATAAATCCCCGAGAAGCACCAAGTGAACCCATCCTCCAAATTTTTGAACAGACAGGAAAGTGACCGTCCCCCCTTCATACTCCCAATCAAATCAACCACCCCAGAATTACACAACATAACCACCCCGCCCGAGGCTCCTTTCGCTTCTAAACTAACTCAATTGACTCCCCTTCCCCCCCCCCCCCCAAATGGACAATGAAGTTATTATTGTTCTCGTCATGAGAATTTTTCATTAAATACATTATTAACTTTTTGTTCTCTTTATGAGACTTTTGTTCCCTTCCTTCAATCACGCTATGATTATATGTATATCAATTATTGTGTATATCAATTATTCTCATGCTTTGATTATGTGTATATCAATTATTGATTGTTTTTTTAATGAAATAGGAAAATAACAAGATAAGAGCATGTGCTCAATGGACTAAACATGAGAGGGAGTGGAACACATAAAACAGTGAGAGATGAGAAACATCCCATGCATATGTAAGTAATCCTCTTTAGGTAATCTATTAATTAAATTTCTCCAAACTATGTAAGAGTGACTTCAGTAGTATTCTTCCATATTAAAGTATCACCTATAAAGTAAGGAGAAATTTGAGCTCTATAGGCAGATACAAAAGGATACTACTAATAGAATCTATCAGAAATGTGACACTGACCCTACACCAAATAATTTGAGACCTGAGAAGAGAGTTTAATCGAAATGCATAGGGGCAAATTAATTTCATCAATTATAGAATTCCTCAACCAGTTGTCATGCCAGAAATCCACCATAGTTCAAACTCCAATCCACCACCGAGAACCATTCTTAAAAATAGGATAGGTACACTTGATGCCTACTCACATAGATGATTTAACATAGGAAAAGAACAACAATTCTATTAAAAGCTTTTAAACTCCCCAAAGCTAAGACTCCTTTTAGAATTAGGGAGACACATAGGAATGGTAGAAGGAAAGTCCATTTTCCATATAGAACAAGAGCCTGACCAAATGAATTTCTGATGAATCTTTGCAGCTTCTTCAAAAGAAGAGATGGACACATATAAATGGAAAATTAAGGAAGCATCCTTCCTTTAATAATTGAATATACTAATTGAGGCCCACCTGCATTAGAAAATAATCTCCTATTCCAGTGATCAAGCTTAGCTTTTGGAAAATCCATAATAGACACCAAACCATCTTTTCTAGGATTACCAAAAAAAAGAGGGGCTCCAAGATAAACAAAAAGAAGTTGAATTTCTGACATACCAGTGAGAGAATATGCTACTTCCTATTTGGAACTCTTTTTCCCATAGAGAAAGTTAATTTTGTGTCTGTTAACAATATGTCAAAAGTAACCCCATAATCATCCATATCATTCATAACATTCTTCACATTTTTAGGAGGGGCTATATAGATAATCAATAGGTCATCTGCCTAGAACAAATGAAATAGAGTAACATAAACTCTAAGAGTTGAATAAGAAATATCAAACCAATTGAGACCAGATTAGTAAGGGCTCTATTAAGAACTTCTTTTAACTCAAATAAAGACGAGAGGGGAGAGAGGATATCTTTACCAAACCCCTCTACTGCAATTAAGAAATCCCCCACTCTTCCCAATAATAAGCATAGACATCTTAGCAGAATAGAGAATAGATTTCACCCAATTGATAAAAAAAATGCCAAAACCAAACTGTATAAGCACATAAAGGAGAAAGTCCAACCCAATGGTGTCAAAAGCCTTTCCAAAGTCAATTTCAATAGCGAGATTCCCTTATAAACCCCTTATATCCGAATAAAAAGCAATGGAATTGAATGAGCCTACCTTTCATAAACCCATGTTGGGTATGCAAAATGACTTCATCAGTAATAGGAGCAAGAGTATAGGTAAATATTTTTGTAATTATCTTAAAAATAAAATCAAGAGTAATAAGCTTGTATTGGTCTATAGAATTAGCGCACATGATCTTAGGAATGAGAACTAGAAGGCTAAATTCAGTTTACCTTGAACCACACAAGTAAGAAAGAACTTTTTCACTACAGCACACACATCATCCCTTATAAAAAAACAAAAATGAGTGTAAAAGGAATAAATAAAGGCATCTGGACAAAATGCTCTAGAGGGGTCTAAATAAAACACTACATCTTTGTATATCTTCATCAGAGAGAATGGCTTTAAGAGTACTATTGTCATCACCAGTAACAATATTAAGATCATGTGCCTGAATATAGGATGGATTCATCTCATTAGAGCTTAAAGAATACATAGATTTATGAAAAAATAAGAATGTGTTCTTCAATGAGGGGAGAAACTGTGATAGTGGACCCATTAGTTGCCAAGCTTGCAATTCTAGTTTTAGACACCTTGGTTTTAGCTGAGGTATTAAAAAGTGAAGTATTTATGTTGGAGATTTTTTAAAATAAGTGAGTAAGAGCTTTGGGAGTAAAAGCTTAAACGTTGGTCCCACATTGGAAGTATGTGGAGAAAAGTGTGAAGCTAACTCAATATAAAAGGGAGAGTGTCACACATTGGAAAATGAATAAAGCTAAGTGATACCCACTAAGCTATAAAAGGAGTGGGAAACCTTTGAGTCCCACATTGGAAAAATATTAAGAAAGTATGCACTTAATAAGTAGAAATGGAAGATGAAGAGTTGCTTCATCTAGCATTTAAGAGGCTATTCAAGAGACCTATAATACGATGTGAAGCACCGTACGAACACGAGCGCACACGCGGGGCAGTGGGATATAAAGGCGCTAGTGGCGCACTTTGCACTTCGCATGCCGCGTGGCCGCAATGGTAGCGGGTTGTCGGGATTCATCCGGGTTGAATCTCGGGCGCGGTCACTTTTTCGTGGGTCTATGTAAAACCATTTCGGTATTACTGTACCTGTTCAGAAATGGTTTAATCCTATTCGTAATTAACAGTCATATCATTTCGGAATTAAGTAAAGACTGTTAAAACTTAACAGTCATGACCCCTGAGATGCAACCTTTCATTTCTTATAAATAAAGGCATCATATTTAAAAATTGTACATAATAAATATTTCCCAGTTCTGAAATTTCCAACCCTTGCTATTACTCTCTTACAATTTTCAGGAGATATAAATTATCTTATTATGTTTTGTGCACATAAACAGAATAAGAACTTGATTGACTATTCTTCGCTCCTACATCCAAAGGTTGTCTTCAAATATACAAGTTGCAGATAGTGCAAGTTGCTTCATTTTATCTTGAGTACGGATTTGTGGATTCCCGTTTGTATACCGAGGTTATTCGTGTGGGGAAAATACAGTATTTAGGAAAGTGACATCACGCCTTGAAGTTTTCTAGTATCTATTCAGAAGTTACATTATTGTATTAAAGTTGACATTACTGTGATATATAAAGAGTTCCATTTCTGTATTTGAACTCATATTATCCAACAATCTAAATACAATATTATTAGAAATGGCTGACTCTTCCAAATAACTTTGACAAATAACAAAAGGCTTTGTCAAGTTGGACCGTTTTGATAGTGGTAATTTTCTGCGTTTGCAGAAAAATGTTCATTTTCTTCTAACTATTGTAAGACTACCTGAAACTACGAGAAAGAAATTAGGAAGCAAAGGTGTTGAGTGTATTTTTATGGGTTATGCACAACATAGTAAAGCCTATAGATTTTTGGTTAGTGAACCCAATGATTCTATTGAGGTAAATACAATAATTTAAATGAGAGATGCAATTTTTTTATAAACAAAGGTTTTCTACTATTCCTAGAATAAATAATGAAAAAGAAGTAAACACACCTTCACAATTCTCTGATACTCCACCAGTGGAACAAGAAGAGATTAGAAAAAGTAAGAAACCTAGGAAAGAAAAAATCTTTGGTCCCGACTTTGTAGTATATCTTGTTGAAGGAACTAGAGATACACCTTGTAATAAATTTACTTTGACTCTTAGTGTTAAAACAGACCCACAAACTTATAGGGAGGCAATTAAGTCTGTAAATTCAGCATTTTGGAAAGAAGCTATAAATGATTAAATTAATTCAATCTTGGAAAATAAAACTTTGAAGTTAGTAGACTTACCTTCAGGATCTAAACCCATCAACTGTAGATGGATTTTTAAAAAGAAAATGAAAATAGATGGAACAATTGATAAATTTAAGGCTAGATTGGTTGCTAAAGGTTTTACACAAAAGAAGGAATTCATTATTTTGATACCTATGCTCCTGTTGCTAGAACCGCCACAATTAGAATTTTAATTGCATTAGCATTGATATATAATTTCGAGATTCATCAAATGGATGCGAAAACTGCCTTTTTAAATGGTGACTTAGAAGAAGAAATTTACATGGAACAACCTGAAGGGTTTGTTATGCCTGGACAAGAAAATAAAGTATGTAAACTTATTAAGTCCTTATATGGCCTAAAACAAGCACCTAAACAATGGCATGAAAAATTTGATAAAGTCATTATTTCTTATGGTTTTAAAATTCATGAATCTAATAAGTGTGTTTATAGTAAATTTGCAAATGGTAAAGGTGTGATCGTTTGTTTATATGTAGATGACATGTTTGGTACTGATTTAGAAAGCATTAATAATACTAAGAGTTTTCTGTCTTCTAAATTTGATATGAAAGATATGGGTGTAGCTGATGTCATATTAGGAATGAGAATAATAAGGAAAGATAAAAATATAATTCTCACTCAATCTCATTATGTTGAGAAAATTTTAAAGAAATTTAATCAGTTTGATTGCACACCTATTAGCACACCTTTTGAACCACACCTAACGATGATCTCTAATAATGGTAGAGCTAATTCACAATTGGAGTATTCACGAGTAATTGGTTGTTTAATGTAAGCCATGACATGTACTCGACCTGATATTGCTTATGTTGTTGGTAAATTAAGTAGATATACTAGAAATCCAAGTTTATTGCATTAGCATGCTGTCAATAGAATATTAAAATATTTAAAGGAACTATGGACTATGGTATATACTATAGTGGATATCCTTTAGTAATATAAGGGTTTTCTGATGACAGTTGGATAACTGAGAGGGAGGATCATTCCTCAACAAGTGGATGGATTTTCACTCTTGGTGGAGGAGCTGTTTCTTGGGGATCAAAGAAACAAACTTGTGTAGCTGATTCTACTATGGCAGCAAAGTTTATAGCATTAGCTACAACTAGTAAAGAGGCAGAATGGTTAAGGAATTTATTGATTGAAATTCTAGTTTGGCCAAAACCAATTCCTCCAATATCTATACATTATGATAGTGAGTCTATACTTTCCAGAGCTTATAGTAACGTGTACAATGAAAAATCTAGACATATTGGCTTGAGACATAGTTATGTCAGACAAATGATTACACATAGTGTAATCACAGTGGATTATGTAAAATCAAGTCAAAATTTAGCTGATCCTTTTAAAAAAGGTCTTGCAAGAGGATTAGTGTCTAAGACATCATTAGGGATGGGACTAAAGCCCATTAATAATAATCACTCTTGATGAAAACTCAACTTGAAACTTGATATATTCAAGTCTCAAGTTCATTGATTAAAGTACATCATACGACGTGATTGTAAGCACTATAAAATTTAACATCCCAAAGATAAGTGCTTAGAACATGTAATGAATAATGAAAGAGGATGAGTTTAACCCTAATAGATTTATGGTGTTTTAATTTCATGGACACCTATGATAATCTACCTATATGAGTGTGGAAGTGGTGTCGTTTCCTATGATAACTGCGCTTGACTCAACAGAACTCACGAAATAAAGGTACAAACACAAGGCCTAATACATATGTCGGCTTATATAGATAATCAGTGACTAAAAGATTTATGTGTGAAGAAAAATCCGGCTGATCAATATGGATTGATAGTTCAAAAACAAGTCTACTATACTTTCATGGTTAGCCTTGACGAATCTTCATAAGGTATTGGTTCAAGTCCTGATACACCAATGCTTATACACAGTCTTACAGACAATCAAAGATTAACAAAACTTATTTTGAAAATGGTGGAGAAATGTTGGAGAATTTTTAAAATAAGTGAGTAAGAGCTTTGGGAGTAAAAACTTAAAAGCTTGTCCCACATTGGAAGTTTGTGGAGAAAAGTGGGAAGCTAACCCAATATAAAAGGGAGAGTATCCGACATTAGAAAATGAGTAAAGCTAAGTGATACCCACTAAGCTATAAAAGGAGTGGGCAACCTTTGAGTCCCACATTGGAAAAATAAGAAGAAAGTGTGCACTTAATGATACGCCGCAAATATTGCGTATGTCACCCGTTAACCTACGCGTTATTAGCCCCCTCGGGTATCTTAATTTCTATATTTATGCTCGTTAACCAGACAACCCTCGGATTTCTATGTTAACATGTTTTTCAGGGGTTAATTGAGCTTTTGTAGGTATTTGGATGCTTAGTGTGAAGTTCGGATGCATTCCGGCGAAGTTCCGTACATAACCGCACGTTCGAGGGCATTTTAGTCTTTTCACAGCTTGGGTACCTGGCCCGACATTTCACAGAAGTTGTAGCCCTCCTTGCTAGCTTCACATGGCCATGAACGGTGCGCGATTCCGATACATAACGAAGAAGTTACGGCGTTTCTTGCGGAGGAAATACAAGAAGCAAAAGAGGAGAAGGAGAAGAAGAAAGAAGAATGCAGGGGCTGCTGCTGCTGAAATCTGCCCTGCTTGATCGATCGATCGACGCTTCTGGTCGATCGATCGACCTTTCAGGATTGTCGATATTTTCCCTTGATCGATCGATCGACCAAAGGGGTCGATCGATCGATCCCCTGTTTTTTAGCAGATATTTTCTTTTCTTTTCTTTCTTCTTTTCTTTTATTCTAACTTACTATATAAGCTAATTTTATTGTAATATCAAGCCAGACCAGCCCTTACACGATTTTAGCTTAGTTTAGTTAGGGTTGGAGGGTTTTTGATTGGTTCTTCTTCTTCCTCTCTTGGTTTGACATCCATTTGGTTTGTAAGATTGACTATTCATCTTCCTTCTCCATTAATCTAGTTGTATTTCATCCTTTCCTTGCTTTCTAGATAATTTCCATGCTTTCTAATTAGGTTTTATTGCTTTATTTATTGTTTTCTTAGTTAATTTAGTTTAATTTAGTTATTTCATTATGCATCCCTAGATAAATAGGGTCGGGAAAGCATTTCCGCCATTTTCGGGTTCGGACCTCGAAATTTAGGGTTTCGTGTAAAATCGTATTTAATTGAAACCTCGCGTATTAAAGTCGGATTATTATGCGTTTAACTTTCTTTGTCATGCAACGTTAGTGTTTATAGCGATTATCCGAATTTAATCCGCGTGTGACCATTTTTCAGTTAAATGTTTTATCTCGCAACTTTGGGTTAAATTCCTTCTTGTGTGATGTTTATGCTTAATTGAAAATGCTCGATTAAATTGCTTTCGATCCTTAATTCTAATTAGTAGTTGTTTCGATCCGTTTGGTAGAATGCGATCCCGATCCTCGCTTTACTTTAATTTAGCGTAACTTATTCTTTTCTTTTGTCACGACAACCACCCATTCACCTTTTCTTTTATTTATTTTACACTTTTATTCCTGAAGTAATTTAAACAATTAAAGTCTAAAATTCAATCACTCTCTGTGGATTCTCGATACCCGACTTACCGCTGTACTTGCTTGTCAAGTGTAGCTGTAGCTTAGGTTTTCTTTGTATCGCGGCGGCGAAACTCACGACGACTGTGCACTTACACGCGCACACTTTTTCTGCCCGGTCACAAAATGGCGCCGTTGTCGGGGAGTTTGTTTTAGATAGTAATTGTTTTATTATTTCGTTGTATTTTTCCTTTCCTATTTGTATTCTTTCTTTTAACCTTTCTTGCAGGATTTGCATACTTGAGCGCTAAGAAACTTTGATTCGCGGTTGCTCACTTTCTTGACCGGATTATCCATCTTTAAACAACGAGGTAATCATGGCCTATTATTATAGTTATTACGGTTATTCTAATGATTCATACTTTGGGGATAGTTTTCAAGTTTTCCATTTTCAAGATTTTCTTGAAAATGAAAGACTTGAAAACATTTATCGGAATGAAAATCGTTATTGGGAGCTTGAGTTGGATTCATTATTCGAATCCAATGACGATTCTCATTTCATTACTTTCAAAGACGAGTTTCAACCAAATGAGGAGTTCGAGGCTCTTGAGCCGAGGAAGCCTACTTTGGAAGAAACTTTGCTTCTTTACTCCCAAGGTTTGGAAAGCCTAAATGATGATGGAATGAGACTTGGTGCACTTCGCGATGAGATGAATTCTTATGCACAAAACAACGAGGAGGTCGAAACTTGTGTTTCACCTCAATTTTTCAGAGAATTTCTCATCGAATGTGAATCTTTCTCCTCCGAAATTCAATCTCCTTCCGACGATGAGTCGATTGAGGTTGAATTTGTTTCATCACCATATTCGTTTTCCATCATTGAACCATTAGAATCACCGGTTGATTCCTATGAGTCGGTAGAAACTTTTAAAACTTCTACACTTTTTACCGACGAGGACTCTTTACCGGACTTGTTTTCAATGGATCCTATCCCCGTGTGTGCACTATCTCCCATTCCATTTGAAAAACCTTTGGGAGATGAGTCGACTTTTCTTGGATCTCTAGTGTATCTTTCCCCCTTATTATCCAAATCCCGCATCGTCCGCTCAAAATTTCAAATTGGCGATGGTTCATTTTTTTCACCACCCACATGCCTTCTGTTGTTCAAACGGAATTCATATCTTTCGGGAGGCATGTTCACTTTGGAGGGTCCACCGTTGATCTTTCAAAGTCAAATCCCTTTTTGGGTGGACCCTCAACTATTTAGACTTCTAGTGTATAGTTAGTGCGAAGCCTAAATAGTAGGTTGTAAATAGTTAGCTTTTTAATTTTCTTTCTTTCCTATTTTTTTTTTCTTTCTTTTTAATTTAGTCTAGTGTAATTAGTTAACTTTTTGTTATTTGTTTTTGCTATGCTCGGTACTAACTTGTTGTGTAGATTTCTTTGGACTCATGCTTATGGAGATCGCTCCAATTTTGGGTAATATCGTTCTTTTCCTCTCATTGTGTTGTGTTCTTAATGCGCATTGAGGACAATGCAACATTTAAGTTAGGGGGTGTAGGATATTTTATCCATTTCTTTGTTTTGTCCACGGATTTGCTCACATTTAGTTACTAAGTATGCCTTTTTGTGAAAAATTTGAAAATTTTCGAAAATATTTTCTTTCTTTTTTCTTCTTTGTTGGGCATTTTGCCTTGTTTCCAGTGATAAATTTCAATAATTGCCCGATCCAATAGACAACTCAATGATGCATGTTCTCGATTTTAGAAGTTATTAGACTTTAGTCCTCAAATCATTGATATTGTGAATAACTTCATGAATTAAACTTTATCCCATGAGCATATGCACTTTCCTTGTTATATTGATTTGGTTTAAGATTTTTATAACTCGGTAATCTTTTGTTGCATTGTATATACTTACACCGAGTAAGCTTTGTACCTTTCGTCGTTTGTGAGTGTTATACACTATTCTTTCCTCTTTGAAAACGTTGAATTCGTCGGTAATCTCTTTATTCTTTCATTGGCCGTTCATTAATTGAGTTCATCCTTGAAATGTGTTACTTGAGCATGATTTTTATATGTTGTTTTGACTCGAGAATTGCGTATACTTTGTGAAATGATCATAGGCAATCTTTGTTATATCACCCATATTAGCCTTGACCTCACCATATATGTTTCCCTAGTTAAACCCTTTGAGCCTAAATACTAGCCTTTTGTTTCATTACCCAAAATCCCATAACCAACTCCAAATTGGAGTTTTAAGCCATACATACACCTTACATACCTTTGTTTGGAATGTTACTTGGGATTGAATGTTGTTGTTGTATTGCGGTTGCAATTTTAGGCATATGAGAGTTTGAAAAGAGAAGAAAGTGTAGTGAAAAAGAAAAGAAAAAGCAAAAAGCAAAAGAAAAGAAAAGAAAACAATAGAAAAAGAAGAAAAGAAAAGAAAGAGAAAGTTGTAAATGTTGTGTATAGTGTTCAATAAGCTTTGATTACTCTCCCCGATGATATGTCTAATGCCGTTTTGGAACTTGTTTTTCCAATTTTGTTATTGCACGCATTCTCCCATTATCCCGAGTTTTCATCCCGAACACTTTGAATCCGTACATACATTTCTTCATTCTGTACCCTAGCCTATCCTACATTACAACCCTACTACAAGTCCTATGTGATCTTAGGTTGATGTAATTCAAAAGTCATAATAGTTGTGATAATTCGTGAAAATGCATTTCGCCTCTTTTAGTGTGCGGTATCCTTTCATTGAGATTACAGTTTTTCAGTTTATATATAGCGTTCTTCTTCTGTGACATGTGTGCGGCCTAGTTTCCATTTACATTTACTCTTTATGCCCGCATGTCCCGTGTATTACCTCCCTTTTCATAGTGAATTCGCTTGATGAGCGTAATGCCCGTGAGGATTGAATGTATGCTTGATTTGATTAGTATCCGATTTATATAAGTTTTTCGCCAAATCACACTTTTGCATATGCTCTCCCCCCCTCCCACTTTTTAAGTTTCAATTCTATAAGGTGCATTCAACTTGTTAATAACAACGGACTTTAGCTTGAATTCGTTCAATATGCTAATAACATGTTTGAAATCTTTTTCGTTGTTGTTAAGTTTGTCACATATTGGGTTGGGCATATTTTGAGGAAACCATATGATGTTTGTGGGTTTCATCCCTTAAAACCCTCACGAGGCTACACTCGTCCACTAGGGTAACCTAGGGGTTTAACGGCTTATTGCATACGCTAAATGCAATCGTATCGCCCGCGAAAGTGGCCTTATCTTTTTATTGCTTGTATACCATACTTTTATACTTCTCCTTCTTTTGGTTTGCTTGTAGTTCTTGTTGTTTCCTATTTCATTGCTAGGGACTAGCAATGTGTAAGTTAGGGGGTGTGATACGCCGCAAATATTGCGTATGTCACCCGTTAACCTACGCGTTATTAGCCCCCTCGGGTATCTTAATCCCTAAATTTATGCTCGTTAACCAGACAACCCTCAAATTTCTATGTTAACATGTTTTGCAGGGGTTAATTGAGCTTTTGTAGGTATTTGGATGCTTAGTGTGAAGTTCGGATGCATTCCGGCGAAGTTCCGTACACAACCGCACGTTCGAGGGCATTTTAGTCTTTTCACAACTTGAATACCTGGACCGACATTTCACGGAAGTTGTATCCCTCCTCCCTAGCTTCGCGTGGCCGTGAACGGTGCGTGATTCCGATACATAACGAAGAAGTTACGGCGTTTCTTGCGGAGGAAATACAAGAAGCAAAAGAGGAGAAGGAGAAGAAGAAAGAAGAATGCAGGGGCTGCTGCTGCTGAAATCTGCCCTGCTTGATCGATCGATCGACGCTTCTGGTCGATCGATCGACCTTTTAGGATTGTCGATATTTTCCCTTGATCGATCGATCGACCAAAGGGGTCGATCGATCGATCCCCTGTTTTTCAGCAGATATTTTCTTTTCTTTTCTTTCTTCTTTTCTTTTATTCTAACTTACTATATAAGCTAATTTTATTGTAATATCAAGCCAGACCAGCCATATATACGATTTTAGGTTAGTTTTAGCTTAGGTTTTTGGGGTTTTGCTTGGTTCTTCTTCAATTCATCTTGGTTTGACATCCATTTGGTTTGTAAGATTGACTATTCATCTTCCCTCTCCTTTAATCTAGTTGTATTTCATTCTTTCCTTGCTTTCTAGATAATTTCCATGCTTTCTAATTAGTTTTACAAGCTTTATTTCTTGCTTTCTAGTTTAATTAGTTGTAATTTAGTTATTTCATTATGCATCCCTAGATAAATAGGGTCGGGATTGTTTTTTCGCCATTTTGGGGCCCCGAGCTCCGAAAACTAGGTTTTGTGTAAAATTGCATTTAATTGAAACCGCGCGTATCAAAGTTGGATTGTTAAGCATTTATCTTTCTTTGTCACGCAACGTTAGAGTTTATAGCGACAATCCGAATTTAATCCGCGTGTGACCATTTTTCAGTTAAATGTTTTATCTCGCAACTTTGGGTTAAATTCCTTCTTGTGTGATGTTTATGCTTAATTGAAAATGCTCGATTAAATTGCTTTCGAGCCTTAATTCTAATTAGTAGTTGTTTCTATCCATTTGGTAAAATGCGATCCCGATCCTCGCTTTACTTTAATTTAGCGTAACTTATTCTTCTCTTTTGTCACGACAACCACCCATTCACCTTTTCATTTATTTATTTTACACTTTTATTCCTGAAGTAATTAAAATAATTAAAGTCTAAAATTCAATCACTCCCTGTGGATTCTCGATACCCGACTTACCGCTGTGCTTGCTTGTCAAGTGTAGTAGTAGCTTAGGTTCTTTTGTATCGCGGCGGCGAAACACACGACGATTGTGCACTTACACGCGCACACTTTTTCCGCCCGGTCACAAAATGGTGCCGTTGCTGGGGAGTGTGTTTTAGATTGTAATTGTTTTATTATTTCGTAGTATTTTTCCTTTTGTATTTGTATTCTTTGTTTTAACCTTTTTTGCAGGATTTGCATACTTTGAGCGCTAAGAAACTTTGATTCGCGGTTGCTATCTTTATTTCTTGGATTCTTCATCTTTCAACAACGAGGTAAACATGTCTTTCTATTATAGTTATTACGGTCATTCTAATGATTCTTACTTTGGGGATAGTTTTCAAGTTTTCCATTTTCAAGATTTTCTTGAAAATGAAAGACTTGAAAACATTTATCGAAATGAAAATCGTTATTGGGAGCTTGAGTTGGATTCATTATTCGAATCCAATGACGATTTTCATTTCATTACTTTCGAAGACGAGTTTCAACCAAATGAGGAGTCTGAGGTTCTTGAGACGAGGAAGCCTACTTTGGAAGAAACTTTGTTTCTTTACTCCCAAGGTTTGGAAAGCCTAAATGATGCTGGAATGAGACTTGGTGCACTTTGCGATGAGATGAATTCTTATGAACAAAACAACGAGGAGGTGGAATCTTGTGTTTCACCTCAATTTTTCAGAGAATTTCTCATCGAATGTGAATCTTTCTCCTCCGAAATTCAATCTCCTTCCGACGATGAGTCGATTGAGGTTGAATTTGTTTCATCACCATATTCGTTTTCCATCATTGAACCATTAGAATCACCGGTTGATTCCTATGAGTCGGTAGAAACTTTTAAAACTTCTACACTTTTTGCCGACGAGGACTCTTTACCGGACTTGTTTTCGATGGATCCTATCCCCGTCTGTGCATTATCTCCCATTCCATTTGAAAAACCTTTGGGAGATGAGTCGACTTTTCTTGGATCTCTAGTGTATCTTTCCCCCTTATTATCCAAATCCCCCATCGTCCGCTCAAAATTTCAAATTGGCGATGGTTCATTTTTTTCACCACCCACATGCCTTCCGTTGTTCAAACGGAATTCATATCTTTCGGGAGGCATGTTCACTTTGGAGGGTCCATCGTTGATCTTTCAAAGTCAAATCCCTTTTTGGGTGGACCCTCAACTATTTAGGCTTCTAGTGTATAGTTAGTGTGAAGCCTAAATAGTAGGTTGTAAATAGTTAGCTTTTTAATTTTCTTTCTTTCCTATTTTTTTTTCTTTCCTTTTAATTTAGTCTAGTGTAATTAGTTAACTTTTTGTTATTTGTTTTTGCTATGCTCGGTACTAACTTGTTTTGTAGATTTCTTTAGACTCATGCTTATGGAGATCGCTCCAATTTTGGGTAATATCGTTATTTTCCTCTCTTTGTGTTGTGTTCTTAATGCGCATTGAGGACAATGCAACATTTAAGTTAGGAGGTGTAGGATATTTTATCCATTTCTTTGTTTTGTCCACGAATTTGCTCACATTTAGTTACTAAGTATGCCTTTTTGTGAAAAATTTGAAAATTTTCGAAAATATTTTCTTTCTTTTTTCTTCTTTGTTGGGCATTTTGCCTTGTTTCCAGTGATAAATTTCAATAATTGCCCGATCCAATAGACAACTCAATGATGCATGTTCTCGATTTTAGAAGTTATTAGACTTTAGTCCTCAAATCATTGATATTGTGAATAACTTCATGAATTAAACTTTATCCCATGAGCATATGCACTTTCCTTGTTATATTGATTTGGTTTAAGAATTTTATAACTCGGTAATCTTTTGTTGCATTGTATATACTTACACCGAGTAAGCTTTGTACCTTTCGTCGTTTGTGAGTGTTATACACTATTCTTTCCTCTTTGAAAACGTTGAATTCGTCGGTAATCTCTTTATTCTTTCATTGACCGTTCATTAATTGAGTTCATCCTTGAAATGTCTTACTTGAACATGATTTTCATATGTTGTTTTGACTCGAGAATTGCGTATACTTTGTGAAATGATCATAGGCAATCTTTGTTATATCACCCATATTAGCCTTGACCTCACCATATATGTTTCCCTAGTTAACCCCTTTGAGCCTAAATACTAGCCTTTCGTTTCATTACCCAAAATCCCATAACCAACTCCAAATTGGAGTTTTAAGCCATACATACACCTTACATACCTTTGTTTGGAATGTTACTTGGGATTGAATGTTGTTGTTGTATTGCGGTTGCAATTTTAGGCATATGAGAGTTTGAAAAGAGAAGAAAGTGTAGTGAAAAAGAAAAGAAAAAGCAAAAAGCAAAAGAAAAGAAAAGAAAACAATAGAAAAAGAAGAAAAGAAAAGAAAGAGAAAGTTGTTTATAGTCTTTGTGTGTGTGCAGGTGTGTGCGTGTATGTGTGGCGGGGGGAGGGGTGTGGTGGGTGTGTGTGTGTGTGGTGGGACAATCTTAACAATTGTATAGCTTTAATTAATAAATTGTATAGCTTTAATTGTAATTTTAATTGTAGAGTTTTAGATGAAAGTAAATTAATAATTAGTGCCCATTTCATATGAAAGTGGGATTGCCCCACATTGTAAATTAGTAAATTAATAATTGTTAGTTTAATTGATGAAATGAATTAATTGAGTAGATGAATTGGAAGGAGTACGGGATACACATTTGTTGTTGGTATTGCTGTTGGATTATAGTGGATCGATGTTGGGTCGGTTAACAGTAAAAGTGTCATTACCACTGGATTATTGTCCATATGGGGGTGTGATTTTTTAACTTTTTTTGAAAATTACTTTGTATATCGAACAATATATAATTATTAATAATTATTGGATTATTGTCCATATGGGGGTTGGCCAATGTGGGTTTTTAGGTGTATCTGGTGGGTATTCTTTAGTGGTTAATTCTAGATATTATTAATAAAGATAAGTAGGGATCTTTTGGTATGGCTGAAAATGGCTATATTATTAATAATTATTGTGTGTGTGGTGGGGGCAGGGGGTGGTGTGTGTGCGTGTACGTGTGCGTGTGTGTGGTGGGGGAGGGGGTGGGGGTGGGGGAAGGGGGTGGGGCAAGGTGGGGGAGGGGGCAGGGATGGGGGGTGGGTGGTGGGGTAGGGGTGGGAGGCTGCGTGTGTGTCTATGTGTGTATGTGCGTAGTGTCCCTTGTAAAAGAATTGATTGATTATTAATTTGTTTAGTAAATTAATATATGATTGCCCCTTATTGTAAATTAGTAAATTAATATATGATTAATTATGAAAGTAGGATTGCCCCTCATTGTAAATTAGTAAATTAATAATTGTATATTTTAATTGTTAGTTTAATTGATGAAAATAATTATTGTGTGTGTGGTGGGGGGCAGGGGGTGGTGTGTGTGCATGTACATGTGCACGTGTGTGGTGGGGGAGGGGGTGTATGAAAGTAATTTAATAATTAATCCTCATTTTTATTTGTAGTAATTGTACATATTTGCATGTCTTCTTATAATTTTTTTTATCTGTACTAATAACATGTTTTTACAGCAAATGTCTCCTTCCGGTATTAAGGCGAGGATGATGATGCTGGTTATGATGATGTCGTCTGGGCTCGGTGGTAGCGGAGGTAACGAGGGCTCCTTGGCCCCTAGGCTCCCCAAATATGGAAAATTTTGGATTACCATCGAGAATAAGTCGGAGCTATTAGCGATATCCCTCGAGCTGATAAAGACGGTCATCGGCCCGGAGTATATGAGTTCGAAGTAGGTGCCATATGAGCTCCAGTTAGCTGTTTGGGCGGCACTACAGGTAATATATTTATATTTATATGAATATTTCAATTTTAATTTCGATTTCAATTTCATTTTATATTTATATTTATATTTATATTTATATTTATTCGTAACCAACATTGTATTTGTTGGACAGGAACAATTCAACTTCGATCCAAAGCTACGCGATTCCGTCTTGGAGCAGTTGAGGGAGCAACACAAGATCTGGAAGAAAAATATGCGTACACGGTACTTTGGGAAATCACGAGCGTCCATTATCCAAAGGCGTGAATCCGTCCCGCCGAAGGAGCCGATCTCATTGGCACAATGGCAAAAGTTCATTGACAATGAGATCGGGGAGCGACAATTGGCATCTCGCCAATCGGGGAGGGATAATCGGGCAAAAAAGATGGACATACACTACTCCGGCCGGACGTCTTACGCCGAGGTGGAGCATAGGATGATGGTAAGATTTAATTTTTCTATAACTACAGAAATATGTTATTCTGCATTATTTTACTTTGCGGGGTCGATACTAATTTTACTTTATTTTATTTCAGGGGATAGGGAGTGACCCTGGGGGTAAGCCACATAGGCTCGATACTTATGTGGCTCTTCGGATGAAGAAGGGGAAGGACAAAGAGGTGTCCCTGAGCTTCGCGACCACGATTATAAGTAATCCGACAGTTTACTTTTTGTTAATTACATTATAATTTTTTAGTTTACTTATTTTACTAATCATGTGCTTTTTGTCGTTTCAAGCAAAGCTTAAGGAAGTACATGAGTCGCAGTCTGATGCCGAAAAGGCATCTTTGTCCACAGACGCACTCAGCCAAGTTCTTGGCTCTGATCGCAAGGGGAGGACAAGGGGGTGAGCTCGCGGGTGGCCAAATCTAGGATTTTTGGATTGGAGAGGAGCGACACCGGTTTGGCTCGAACGGTGGATTCACATGACGCAAAATTGTCCCGTTTGGAGGCGACAGTAAAAGATATGTTCTCATTCATGAAGCGTACGTTGGGCGAAGACCATAAGGGGAAAGGGAAGGAGAATGCGGTTGAGTAGGAGGTGCGGGAGGACGAGGTGCAGGACGACGAGGATGTGGACCTCGCTACTTCATCACCAACACGTGCGTACTTCGATGATCCACTTCCCTATTTGGATCCCTTCAACATACCGATGTCGACACTTGGTTGGCGCAACGTGTTCATATTGGACGTATTTGATGTCCAGCGGATAGGGCGGGGGTTGAGGGACCCGAATATCGTCCAGGGTGGAATAGTTCATGGACGTGAGCTTCAAGAGATCGAGTCCAAGGTGCTCATCACGCATGTGATGCCCGGGAAGGAGAACTCCCTATTGTGGTTGCGTGAACAATGCGGCACGATGTATATTAGTGGGTGTGTCAATTAGTATATCGTGTGGACTACTCACCTCCTCACATTTACCCCAGACATGTAGTGACATTATTTTTAAGTTGGTACATTTGAATTATATTTGGATTATATCGTCATGTATATTGATTCTATTTTGAATGTATATTTGCATTATCTTTAGTTTATTTGGATATATGATGTTTGAACAGCTACAACGTGGTAATAACACGTACAAATATACTGTTGGGCAGTGGCAGTGGCCATACTACCCAGCAGTTTTTTTTAAATTCTCCCCAGAATTGTCACGGTCATTGACCGTGACAAGTCCGTGACAAAGGATTGTTATCATGGACTTGTCACGGTCAATGATAGTGATAATTTTTTAAAAAGGGTCAAGGATTTGTCAAGGTTACTAACCGTGACTAAACTTGTCATGGTCATGAACCGTGACACGACCATGAAAATTCTAACGAACTTGTCACGGTCAAAATCCGTGACAAAAAAAGTTGTCTCGCCCTTAACTGTCAAGGTCAATGACCATGACAATTAGGCAAAATTTGGTGTAGTGGTTGTAGAGGAGCTAGTGGCGCACTTTGCACATCGCATGCCGCGTGTCCGAAGTGGTAGCGGGTTGCAGGGATTCGTCCCAATCGGATCTCGAGCGCGGTCACTTTTTGGTGGGTCTATGTAAAACCATTTCGGTATTATTGTACCTATTCAGAAATAGTTTAATACTATTGGTAATTAACATTCATACCATTTCAGAATTAAGTAAAGACTGTTAAAACTTAACAGTCATGACCCCTGAGATGCAGCCTTTCATTTCCTATAAATAAAGGAATCCATTTTCAAAATTGCACATAATAAATATTACCCAGTTCCGAAATTTCCAACCCTTGCTATTACTCTCTTACAATTTTCAGGAGATATAAATTATCTTATTCTGTATTGTGCACATAAACAGAATAAGAACTTGATTGATTGTTCTTTGCTGCTGCATCCAAAGGTTATCTTCAAATATACAAATCATTTCGACAAATAACAGAAGGCTTCGTCAAGTTGGACCATTTTGATGGTGGTAATTTTCTGCGTTGGCAGAAAAAGGTTCATTTTCTTTCAACTATTATAAGACTACCTGAAACTAAGAGAAAAAAATTAGGAAGCAAAGGTGTTGAGTGTATTTTCATAGGTTATAATAAAGCCTGCAAATTTTTGGTTAGTGAACCTAATGATTCTGTTGAGGTAAATACAATAATTGAATCGAGAGATGCAATTTTTTATGAACAAAGGTTTTCTTCTATTCCTAGAATAAATAATGAAAAAGAAGTAAACACTCCTTCACAATTCTCTGATACTCGACCAGTGGAACAAGAAGAGACTAGAAAAAGTAAGAGACCTAGAAAAGAAAAAAGATTTGGTCCCAACTTTGTAGTATATCTTGTTGAAAGAACTAGAGATACACCTTGTAATAAATTTTCTTTGACTCTTAGTGTTGAAACATACCCACAAACTTATAGTGAGGCAATTAAGTCTGTAGATTCAGCATTTTGGAAAGAAGCTATAAATGATGAAATGGATTCAATAATGGGAAATAAAACTTGGAAGTTAGTAGACTTACCTCCAGGATCTAAACCCATCAAGTGTAGATGGATGTTTAAAAAGAAAATGAAAATATATGGAACAATTGATAAATTCAAGGCTAGATTGGTTGCTAAAGGTTTTACACAAAAGAAGGAATTGATTATTTTTATACCTATGCACCAGTTGCTAGAACCTCCACTATCAGAATTTTAATTGCATTAGCATCAATATATAATTTTGGGATTCATCAAATGGATGTGAAAACTACCTTTTTAAATGGTGACTTAGAAGAATAAATTTTCATGGAACAACCTGAAGGGTTTGTTATGCCTAGACAAGAAAATAAAGTATGTAAACTTATTAAGTCCTTATATGGCCTAAAACAATCACCTAAACAATGGCATGAAAAATTTGATAAAGTCATTATTTCTTATGGTTTTAAAATTCATGAATCTAATAAGTGTGTTTATAGTAAATTTGCTAATGGTAAAGGTGTGATCGTTTGTTTATATGTAGATGACATGTTTGGTACTGATTTAGAAAGCCTTAATAATACTAAGAGTTTTCTGTCTTCTGAATTTAATATGAAAGTTATGGGTGTAGCTGATGTCATATTAGGAATGAGAATAATAAGGAAAGATAAAAATATAATTCTCACTCAATATCATTATGTTGAGAAAATTTTAAAGAAATTTAATCAGTTTGATTGCACACCTATTAGAACACCTTTTGAACCACATCTAAAGTTGATCCCTAATAATGGTAGAGCTATTTCACAATTGGAATATGCATGAGTAATTGGTAGTTTAATGTATGCCATGACATGTACTCGACCTTATATTGCTTATGTTGTTGGTAAATTAAGTTGATATACTAGTAATGCAAGTTTATTGCATTAGCATGATGTCAATAGAATATTAAAATATTTAAAAGGAACTATAGACTATGGTATATACTATAGTGGATATCCTTAAGTATTATAAGGGTATTCTGATGCCAGTTGGATAACTGAGCGGGAGGATCATTCCTCAACAAGTGGATTGATTTTCACTCTTGGTGGAGGAGTTGTTTTTGGGGATCAAAGAAACAAACTTGTATAGATGATTCTACTATGGCAGCTGAGTTTGTAGCATTAGTCAAAATTTAGCTGATCCTTTTACAAAGGTCTTACAAGAAGACTAGTGTCTAAGACATCAATAGGGATGGAACTAAATCCCATTAATAATAATCACTCTTGATGGTAACTCAACTTTAAACTTGATATATTCAAGTCTCAAGTTCAATGATTAAAGTACATCATACGACGTGATTATAAGCACTATAAATTTTAACATCCCAAGGATAAGTGCTTAGAACATGTAATGAATAATGAAAGAGGATGAGTTTAACCTTAATAGATTTATGGTGTTTTAGTTACATGGACACCTATGATAATCTACCTATATGAGTGTGGAAGTGGTGTCGCTTCTTATGAGAACTGGGCTTGACTCTAAAGCACTCACGAAATCAAGGTACAGACACAAGCTCTAATACATATGTCGGCTTATATGGATAATCAGTGACTAAAAGATTTATGTGTGAAGACAAATCCGATTGATCAATATGGATTTATAGTTCAAATACAAGTCTACTATACTTTCATGGTTAGCCTTAACGAACCTTCACAAGGTATTTGATCAAGTCGTGAGACACCAATGCTTATACACAGTCTTACAGACAATCAAAGATTTACAAAACTTATTTTGAAAATGGTGGAGGAATGTTGGAGAATTTTTAAAATAAGTGAGTAAGAGCTTTGGGACTAAAAGCTTTAAATCTTGTCCCGCATTGAAAGTATGTGGAGAAAAGTGGGAAGCTAACCCAATATAAAAGGGAGAGTGTCTGACATTGGAAAATGAGTAAAGTTAAGTGATATCCACTAAGCTATAAAAGGAGTGGGCAACCTTTGAGTCCCACATTGGAAAAATATTAAGAAAGTGTGCACTTAATAAGTAGAAATGGAAGATGAAGAGTAACTTCATATAGCATTTAAGAGGCTATTCAAGAGACCTCTAATACGGTGCGAAGCACCGTACGCACACGCACAGGCACGTACATGTGCGCGCGGGGCAGTGGGCTGTAGAGGTGCTAGTGTCACACTTTGCACTTCGCATGTTGCGTGTCCGTAGTGGTAGCGAGTTGTCGGGATTCATCCTGGTCGGATCTCGGGCACGGTCACTTTTAGTGGGTTTGTGTAAAACTGTTTCGGTATTATTGTACCTGTTCGGAAATGGTTTAACACTATTGGTAATTAAGAGTCATACCATTTGGGAATTAAGTAAATACTGTCAAAACTTAACAGTCATGACCCCTGAGATGCAGACTTTCATTTCCTATAAATAAAGGCATCCTATTTCGAAATTGCACATAATAAATATTACCCAGTTTCGAAATTTCCAACCCTAGCTATTACTCTCTTACAATTTTTAAGAGATATAAATTATCTTATTCTGTTTTGTGCATATAAACAAAATAAGAACTTGATTGACTGTTCTTCGCTGCTACATCCAAAGGCTGTCTTCAAATATAAATGTTGCAGGCAGTGCAAGTGGCTTCCTTGTATCTTGTGTACAGATTTTCGGATTCCCGTTTGTATACCGAAGTTATTCGTGTGAGGTAAATAATGTATTTAGGAAAGTGACATCACGCCTTCATAATTCTCTGATACTCCACCAGTGGAACAAGAAGAGATTAGAAAAAGTAAGGGACCTAAGAAAGAAAAAAGCTTTGGTCCCGACTTTGTAGTATATCTTGTTGAAGGAACTAGAGATACACCTTGTAATAAATTTTCTTTGACTCTTAGCGTTGAAACAGACCCACAAACTTATAGTGAGGCAATTATGTCTGTAGATTCAGCTTTTGGAAAGAAGCTAAAAATGATGAAATGGATTCAATCCTGGGAAATTAAACTTGGAAGTTAGTAGACTTACCTCCAGGATCTAAACCCATCAAGTGTAGATGGATTTTTAAAAAGAAAATGAAAATAGATGGAACAATGTTTAAATTCAAGGCTAGATTGGTTGCTAAAGGTTTTACACAAAAGAAGGAATTGATTATTTTGATACCTACACACCTGTTGCTAGAACCTCCACTTTTAGAATTTTAATTACATTAGCATATATATAAAATTTTGAGATTCATCAAATGGATGTGAAAATTGCCTTTTTAAATGGTTACTTAGAAGAAGAAATTTACATAGAACAACCTGAGGGTTTGTTATGCCTGGACAAGAAAATAAAGTATGTAAACTTATTAAGTCCTTATATGGCCTAAAACAAGCAAATAAACAATGGCATGAAAAATTTGGTAAAGTCATTATTTCTTATGGTTTTAAAATTCATGAATCTAATAAGTGTGTTTATAGTAAATTTGCTAATGGTAAAGATGTGATCGTTTGTTTATATGTAGATGACATGTTTGGTACTGATTTAGAAAAAAGTAATAATACTAAGAGTTTTTTGTCTTTTAAATTTGATATGAAATATATGGGTGTAGCTTATGTCACATTAGGAATGAGAATAATAAGGAAAGATAAAAATAAAATTCTCACTCAATCTCATTATGTTGAGAAAATTTTAAAGAAATTTAATCAGTTTTATTGCACACCTGTTAGTACACCTTTTGAACCACAGCTAAAGATGATCCTTAATAATGGTAGAGCTATTTCACAATTGGAATATGCACGAGTAATTGGTAGTTTAATGTATGCCATGACATGTACTCAACCTAATGTTTCTTATACTGTTGGTAAATTCACTAGATATACTAGTAATCCAAGTTTATTGCATTGGCATGCTGTCAATAGAATATTAAAATATTTAAAAGGAACTATGGACTATGGACTATGGTATATACTATATTGATATCCTTCAGTATTAGAAGGGTTTTTCAATGCTAGTTGGATAACTGAGCGGGAGGATCATTCCTCAATAAGTGGATGGATCTTCACACTTGGTGGAGGAGCTGTTTCTTGGGAATCAAAGAAAAAACTTGTATAGCTGATTATACTATAGCAGATGAGTTTGTAGCATTAGCTGCAACTAGTAAAGAGGCAGAATGGTTAAGGAATTTATTGATTGAAATTCCAGTTTGGCCAAAACCAATGCCCCCAATATCTATACATTGTGATAGTGAGCCTATAATTTCCAGAGCTTATAGTAAAGTGTACAATGGAAAATCTAGATATATTGGCATGAAATAATTATGTCAGATAAATGATTACAGGTAGTGTAATCAAAGTGGATTATGAAAAAACAAGTCAAAATTTAGCTTATCCTTTTACAAAAGGTCTTGCAAGAGGACTGGTGTCTAAGACATTAATAGGGATGGGACTAAAGCTCATTAATAATAATCACTCTTGATTAAAACTCAACTTAAAACTTGATATATTCAAGTATCAAGTTCAATGATTAAAGTACATCATACAACGTGATTGTAAGAACTATAAAATTTAACATCCCAAGGATAAGTGCTTAGAACATGTAATGAATAATGAAAGAGGATGAGTTTAACCTAAATAGATTTATGGTGTTTTAGTTACATGGACAACTATGATAATCTGCCTATATGAGTGTGGAAGTGGTGCCGCTTCCTATGAGAACTGTTCTTGACTCTAAAGCACTCACGAAATCAAGGTACATACACAAGGCCTAATACATATGTCGGCTTATATGGATAATCAGTGACTAAAAGATTTATTTGTGAAGATAAATCTGAATGATCAATATGGATTGATAGTTCAAAGACAGGTCTACTACTCTTTCATGGTTAGCCTTGACGAACCTTCACAAGGTATTGGTTCAAGTCGTGAGACAACAATGCTTATACACAGTCTTACAGACAATCAAAGATTTACAAAACTTACTTTGAAAATGGTGGAGGAATGTTAGAGAATTTTTAAAATAAGTGAGTAAGAGCTTTGGGAGTAAACGCTTAAAAGCTTGTCCCACATTAGAAGTATGTGGAGAAAAGTGGGAAGCTAACCCAATATAAAAGGGACAGTGTCCCACATTGGAAAATGAGTAAAGCTAAGTGATATCAAGTAAGCTATAAAAGGAGTGGTCAACCTTTGAGTCCCACATTGGAAAAATATTAAGGAAGTGTGCACTTACTAAGTAGAAATGGAAGATGAAGAGTTACTTCATATAGCATTTAAGAGGCTATTCAAGAGACCTCTAATACGGTGCGAAGCACCATACGCACACGCACGCGCACGCGCACTCGCGCGTGCGGCAGTGGGTTGTAGAGGCGCTAGTGGATCACTTTGCACTTCGTATGCCGCGTGTCCGCATTGGTAGCGGGTTACCGGGATTCGTCCGGGTCGGATCTCGGGCGCGGTCACTTTTTGGTGGGTCTGTGTAAAACCGTTTCGGTATTACTGTACCTATTCAAAAATGATTTAATACTATTGGTAATTAACAGTCATACCATTTTGGAATTAAGTAAAGACTGTTAAAACTTAACAGTCATGACCCGTGAGATGCAGCTTTTCGTTTCCTATAAATAAAGGCATTCTATTTCGAAATTGAACATAATAAATATTACCCAGTTCCGAAATTTCCAACCCTTGATATTACTCTCTTATAATTTTCAAGAGATATAAATTATGTTATTATGTTTTGTGAACATAAACAGAATAACAACTTGATTGACTATTTTTCGCTGATGCATCCAAAGGCTGTCTTCAAATATATAAGTTGCAGGCAGTGCAAGTTGCTTTATTATATCTTGAGTATTGATTTGCGGATTCCCATTTGTATATCTAAGCTATTCATGTGGGGAAAATACTGTATTTAGGAACATGACATCACGCCTTGAAGTTTTCTAGTATCTATTCAGAAGTTACATTATTGTATTGAAGTTGACATTACTGTGATATATAAAGAGTTCCATTTCTGTATTTGCATTCATATTATCCAATAATCTAAATATAGTATTAGTATTATCAGAAATGGTCGACTCTTCCAAATCATTTGACAAATAACAAAAGGCTTTGTCAAGTTGGACCGTTTTGATGGTGGTAATTTTCTGCGTTGGCAGAAAAAGGTTCATTTTCTTCTAACAACATTGAAGATTATATATTTCTTGTCACAACAGAAACCAAATGAAGAAGAAGATGAAACCGTGGAACAGACTAGGCAACGTACAAAATGGGAGACCGATGATTACTTGTGTCGTGGTCACATTCTCAATGCACTTACTGATAATTTGTTCGACTTGTACTAAAATGTTGGGACTACAAAAACTTTGTGGGAAACATGGGAGACCAAATATCTTACGAAAGACGCTACAAGTAAAAAGTTCCTTATCGGTCAGTTATAAGTTTTAAAATGCATGATAATAGGGCTGTGCTAGAACAATTTCATGCATCCAACGCATCATAAATCATTGAAAACTGAAAAGGTTAAATATGGATGATAATATAATTATTTCTGCCATAATTGAAAAACTTCCTCCTTTTTGGAAAGATTATAAGAAAGAACTCAAACACAAAAAGGAGGATCTTTCACTTAAAGAATTAGAGACTCATTTAAGAATTGAACAAGAGTCTCAAATTCTAGATGGTAAAGAGGAGCAAGAAAATTTTGTTTCTAAGGTCCATGTGCGGGAGGAAGGAAAGGAGCAAAAATATGGCAATCATGGAAAAAATAACAAGCGAAAGAATTTTTCAAATAATTCTAAAGCAAACAAAAAGAAAAAAGAAAATTATTTTTATTGCAACAAACCAGATCACTTCAAGAAGGATTGTCGTGAGTTCAAGAAACTAAAGGAAAAAGGAGGGACATCAAACACAAAGAAAAACTTTGTTGTTATGATATCCGAGGCTAATATGCTTGGAGAAAATAACTCTTGGTGGATTGATTCTGGTGCCACAAGGCATGTTTGTAAGGACAAGAGCTTGTTCTCTGCCTATGAAACAGTGGAAGGAGATGTTCTCTATATGGGAAATTCTTCTACTACTGCGGTTAAAGGCAAAGGGACAGTGGATCTCGAATTCACTTTCAGAAAAATCCTTAGCCTCACCAATGTTTTTCATATTCCTGATGTTAGAAAAAATTTAGTTTCTGGAAGTCATCTTAACAAATTTGGCTTTAAGCTTGTATTTGAGACAAACAAATTTATTCTGACTAAGAGTGGTACCTTTGTAGTCAAAGGATATTTGTATGAGGGCATGTTTAAGCTCAATATCAATGAAAAATATTCATCTGCTTATATCGTTGATTGTCTTTCATTATGGCATAGTCGTTTAGGACATGTTAATACAAATAAAATGCATTTCATGGTGAATTTAAATTTAATTCCTAAATATGAGAATGATATGAATGAAAAGTGTAAAATATGCACGCAAATAAAAATAACAAGATTGTCTTTTTCAAAAATAGAAAAAACTACATCTCTGTTGCAATTAGTACATAGTGATGTTTGTGATTTGCATGGAACACCTACTAGATGTGGTAGTACATATTTTGCTACATTTATCGATGACTTTTCAAAATATTGTTACGTATATATTTTAAACTCTAAGGATGATGTGCTTAATATATTTAAGACATATAAAAATAAAGTTAAAAATCAATGTGATAATAAAATAAAATGTCTTAAATCTGATAGAGGTGGTGAATATCACTTTCCTCAATTTTGTGAAGATATGGGAATTATACATGAAGTTACTGCACCTTATACACCACAACAAAATGGAGTAGTAGAAAGAAAAAATAGGACACTAACTGAAATTGTTAACGCTATGCTTTCTTATTCTGGTTTAAGTAAAGGGTTTTGGGGAGAAGCACTTTTAACTACGTGTCATATTCTGAATAGGATACCTGTTAAAGATAATAAGAAAACTCCTTACGAATTATGGAAGAATAGAAAACCTAATTTAGGTTATCTTAAGGTTTAGAGTTGTAGAGCTATTGTAAGACTACCTGAAACTAAGAGAAAGAAATTAGGAATCAAAGGTGTTGAGTGTATTTTCATAGGTTATGCACAACATAGTAAAGCCTATAGATTTTTGGTTTGTGAACCTAATGATTTTGTTAAGGTAAATAAAATAATTATATCGAGATATGCAATTTTTTATGAACAAAGGTTTTCTTCTATTCCTAGAATAAATAATGAAAAAGAAGTAAACACTCCTTCATAATTCTCTGATACTCCACCAGTGGAACAAGAAGAGATTACAAAAAGTAAGAGACCAAGGAAAGAAAAAACCTTTGGTCCCCACTTTGTAGTATATCTTGTTGAAGGAACTAGAGATACACCTTGTAATAAACTTGCTTTGACTCTTAGTGTTGAAACAGACCCACAAACTTATAGTGAGGCAATTATGTCTGTAGATTCAGCATTTTGGAAAGAAGCTAAAAATGATGAAACGGATTCAATCTAGGGAAATAAGACTTGAAAGTTAGTAGACTTACCTCCAGGATCTATACCCATTAAGTGTAGATGGATTTTCAAAAAGAAAATGAAAATAGATGGAACAATTGATAAATTCAAGGCAAGATTGGTTGCTAAAGGTTTTACACAAAAGAGGGAATTCATTATTTTGATACCTATGCACATATTGCTAGTACCTCCACTATTATAATTTTAATTGCATTAGCATCGATATATAATTTTGAGATTCATCAAATGGATGTGAAAACTGCCTTTTTAAATGGTGACTTAGAAGAAGAAATTTACATGGAACGACCTGAAGGGTTTGTTATGCCTGGACAAGAAAATAAAGTATGTAAACTTATTAAGTCCTTATATGGCCTAAAACAAGCACCTAAACAATGGCATGAAAAATTTGATAAAGTCATTATTTCTTATGGTTTTAAAATTCATGAATCTAATAAGTGTGTTTATAGTAAATTTGCTAATGGTAAAGGTGTGATCGTTTGTTTATATGTAGATAACATATTTGGTATTGACTTAGAAAGCATTAATAATACTAAGAGTTTTCTGTCTTCTAAAATTGATATGAAAGATATGGCTGTAGCAGATGTCATATTAGGAATGAGAATACTAAGGAAAGATAAAAATATAATTCTCACTCAATCTCATTATGTTGACAAAATTTTAAAGAAATTTAATCAGTTTCATTGCACACCTATTAGTACACCTTTTGAACCACAGCTAAAGTTGATCCCAAATAATGGCAGAGCTATTTCACAATTGGAATATTCACGAGTAATTGGTAGTTTAATGTATGCCATGATATGCACTCGACCTGATATTGCTTATGATGTTGGTAAATTAAGTAGATATACTATTAATCCAAGTTTATTGCATTAGCATGCTGTCATTAGAATATTAAAATATTTAAAAGGAACTATGGACTATGGTATATTCTATAGTGGATATCCTTCAGTATTAGAAGGGTTTTCCGATGTCAGTTTGATAACTGAGCGGGAGGAACAAGTGGATGGATTTTCACTCTTGGTGGAGGAGCTATTTCTTGGGGATCAAAGAAACAAACTTGTATATCTGATTCTACTATGGCAGCTGAGTTTGTAGCATTAGATTCAACTAGTAAAGAGGTAGAATGGTTAAGTAATTTATTGATTGAAATTCCAATTTGGCCAAAACCGATGCCTCCAGTATCTATACATTGTGATAGTGAGTCTACACTTTCTAGAGCTTATAGTAAAATGTACAATGGAAAATCTAGACATATTGGCCTGAGACATAGTTATGTCAGACAAATGATTACAGATAGTGTAATCACAGTGGATTATGTAAAATCAAGTCAAAATTTAGTTGATCCTTTTACAAAAGGTCTTGCAAGAGGACTGGTGTCTAAGACATAAATAGGGATGGGACTAAAGCCCATATATAATAATCACTTTTGATGGTAACTCAACATGAAACTTGATATATTCACGTCTCAATTTCAATGATTAAAGTACATCATACGACGTGATTGTAAGAACTATAAAATTTAACATCCCAAGGATAAGTGCTTAGAACATGTAATGAATAATGAAAGAGGATGAGTTTAACCTTAATAGATTTATGGTATTTTAGTTACATGGACACCTAGATAATCTAACTATATGAGTGTGGAAGTTATGCCGCTTCCTATGAGAACTGGGCTTGACTCTAAAGCACTCACGAAATCGAGGTACATACACAAGGCCTAATACATATGTCAGCTTATATGGATAATCAGTGACTAAAATATTTATGTGTGAAGACAAATCTAGCTAGTCAATATGGATTTATAGTTCAAAGACAAGTCTATTATACTTTCATGTTTAGCCTTGACGAACCTTCACAAGGTATTGGTTCAAGTCGTGAGACACCAATGCTTATACACAGTCTTATAGGCAATCAAAGATTTACAAAACTTATTTTGAAAATGGTGGAGGAATGTTGGAGAATTTTAAAAATAAGTGAGTAAGAGCTTTGGGAGTAAAATCTTAAAATCTTGTCCCATATTGGAAGTATGTGGAGAAAAGTGGGAAGCTAATCCAATATAAAAGGGAGAGTGTCCCACATTGAAAAATGAGTAAAGCTAAGTGATACCCACTAAGCTATAAAAGGATTGGGAAACCTTTGAGTCCCATATTGGAAAAATATTAAGAAAGTGTGCACTTAATAAGTAGAAATGGAAGATGAAGAGTTACTTCATCTAGTATTTAAGAGGCAATTCAAGAGACCTCTAATACGGTGCGAAGCACCGTACGCACACGCATGTGCACACACGCGCACTGGGGGCAGTGGGCTATAGAGGTGCTAGTGGCGCACTTCTCATGCCGCATGTCCGCAGTGCTAGCGAGTTATCGGGATTTCTCCGGGTCGAATCTCGGGCGCGGTCACTTTTTGGTGGGTCTGTGTAAAACCGTTTCGGTATTACTGTACCTGTTCGGAAATGGTTAAATACTATTGGTAATTAACAGTTATACTATTTCAGAATTAAGTAAAGACTGTTAACACTTTACAGTCATGACCCTTGAGATGCAGCCTTTCATT
The DNA here is from genome assembly GCA_949130495.1 of Sambucus nigra. Taxonomy (NCBI): domain Eukaryota; kingdom Viridiplantae; phylum Streptophyta; class Magnoliopsida; order Dipsacales; family Adoxaceae; genus Sambucus; species Sambucus nigra. The sequence goes on along the minus strand of OX422220.1, from coordinate 9,264,834 downwards.
TCCTTAAATAAAGGCATCCTATTTCAAAATTTCACATAATAAATATTACCCAGTTCCGAAATTTCCAACCCTTACTATTACTCTTTTACAATTTTCAGGAGATATAAATTATCTTATTCTATTTTGTGCATAATTGACTGTTCTTTGTTGTTGCATCCAAAGGTTGTCTTCAAATATACAAGTTACAGACAGTGCAAGTTATTTCATTATATCTTGAGTATGCTTTTGTAGATTCCCGTTTATATACCGAAGTTATTCGTGTGGGACAAATACTGTATTTAGGAAAGTGACATCACACCTTGATGTTTTCCAAAATCTATTCAGAAGTTACATTATTGTATTGAAGTTGACATTACACTGATATATAAAGAGTTCCATTTTTGTATTTGCATTCATATTATCCAACAATCTAAATACAGTATTATCAGAAATGACCGACTCTTCTAAATCACTTCGACAAATAACAGAAGGCTTTGTCAAGTTGGATCGTTTAGATGGTGGTAATTTTCTGCGTTGGCAGAAAAAGGTTCATTTTCTTCTGACAACATTGAAGATTGTATATGCCTTGTCACAACCGAAACTAAATGAAGAAGAAGATGAAAATGTGGAACAGACTAGGCAATGCACAAAATGGGAGGCCGATGATTACTTATGTCGTGGTCACATTTGCAATGCACTTGCTGAAAATTTGTTCGACTTGTACCAAAATTTTGGGACTACAAAAACTTTGTGGGAAACATTGGAGAACAAATATCTTACGAAAGATGCTACAAGTAGGAAGTTCCTTATCGGTCAATTTTTAAGCTTTAAAATGCATGATAATAGGCCTGTGCTAGAACAATTTCATGACATCCAACGCATCATAAATCATTGCAAACTGAAAAAGTTAAATATGGATGATAATGTAATTGTTTCTGCCATAATTGAAAATTTTCCTCCTTCTTGGAAAGATTATAAGAAAGACTCAAACAAAAAAGAAGGATCTTTCATTTGAAGAATTAGAGACTCATTTAAGAATTGAACAAGAGTCTCAAATTCTAGATGGTAAAGAGGAGCAAGAAAATTTTATTTCTAAGGTCCATGTGGTGGAGGAAGGAAAGGAGCAAAAATATGGCAATCCTGGAAAAAATAACAAGCGGAAGAATCTTTCAAATAATTCTAAAGCAAACAAAAAGAAGAAAGAAATTTTTTTTCATTGCAACAAACTAGGTCACTTCAAGAAGGATTGTTGTGAGTTCAAGAAACTAAAGAACAAAAGGAGGGACATCAGACACAAAGAAAAAATTTGCTGCTATGATATCTGAGGCTAATATGCTTGGAGAAAACAACTCTTGGTGGATTGATTTTGGTGCCACAAGGCATGTTTGTAAGGACAAGAGTTTGTTCTCTGCTTATGAAACAGTGGAAAGAGATGTTCTCTATATGGGAAATTCTTTTACTACTGCGGTTAAAGGAAAAGGGACAGTGGATCTCGAATTCACTTTCGAAAAATATTTAGCCTCACCAATGTTTTTTATGTTCCTGATGTTAGAAAAAATTTAGTTTCTGGAAGTCTTCTTAATAAATTTGGCTTTAAGCTTGTATTTGAGACAGACAAATTTATTTTGACTAAGAGCGGTACCTTTGAAGTCAAAGGATATTTGTATGAGGGCATGTTTAAGCTCAATATCAATGAAAAATATTCTTCTGCTTATATCGTTGATTGTCTTTCATTATGGCATAGTCGTTTAGGACATGTTAATATAAAGAAAATGCATTTCATGGTGAATTTAAATTTAATTCCTAAATATGAGAATGATATGAATGAAAAGTGTAAAATATGCATCCAAACAAAAATAACAAGATTGCCTTTTCCAAAAATAGACAAAACTACATCTTTGTTGCAATTAGTACATAGTGATGTTTGTGATTTCCATGGAACACCTACTAGATGTGGTAGTAAATATTTTGCTACATTTATCGATGACTTTTCAAAATATTGTTACATATATCTTTTAAACTCTAAGGATGATGTGCTTCAAGTTGAAAATCAATGTGATAATAAAATAAAATGTCTTAGATGTGATAGAGGTGATGAATATCACTTTCCTCAATTTTGTGAAGATATGAGAATTATACATGAAGTTATTGCACCTTATACACCACAACAAAATGGAGTAACAGAAAGAAAAAATAGGACACTAACTGAAATGGTTAACGCTATGCTTTCTTATTCTTGTTTAAGTAAAGGGTTTTGGAAAGAAGCACTTTTAACTGCATGTCATATTCTGAATAGGATACCTATTAAATATAATGTCATACCCCTTATTTTTATGCTTTCTAAATTGGGGATTTAGTAAATTTGATGTGAGTTATTAATTTAATATAAATATTGAAATTAATTATTTTTAATTACTAACGTGACGAGAGTGAGTAATTATTGGAAACTTGTTGAATATTACTAATGAGCAAAGTTAGTAATTATTGGAAACTTGTTGAATATTACTCATGAGCAAAGTAATATATAATATTGGTTCTATTAAATGTCACGAGTAAATAAAATGAAAATTTTGGAAATTTAAGTCGGGACGCGCCCGTGTCGCGTCAAGACTAAATCTTGATTAATAAAAGTGAATAAATTATAAGTCACCCATATGGTCATTTAGAGTGCGCCAAAGTGTCCGGAAGGGTCGATATAGTCATAATAATGTACCCGGGGGTTTAGTTTGGGTCTCGGGGCGTTTTTAGGCTTAATTAACACCCTGGGAGGGCGTTTTAGGCATTTTGTATTTTTGGTCTTGGAAACCTACGAATTTACTAGGTTATATCAGATGCTTAGGGTTGTCTTCTAGGGTTAACACAACCAAAAATAAAAGACGGCCATTGGAGAAGTAAAGGAAGATCTTACCAAGGAGTTCTAGGACAAGAACTCCTCCGTTTGCACCTCCGTCACCGCCAAACGTTAGATCGCGTAACGAGGATCACCACCACACTGATTTCATCCACAAATCAGAAATAAAAATTCCCAGGCAAGTATTTATCTTGCTTAATTTAGTTAATGATTCATTCATATTAGTTTAGGGTTGTTTAGGATGAGTTTTTATGAAAGAAAACCTATGTTGGAGGTTAGAAATCGCATGTTGTAGAGATATAAACATCAATCTGGAAATTCCCTTCACATGTAGAGGTTGAACCACGAATTTACATTGGGTTAGAAGTAGAAATTCTAGAAAAAGAAATGAGAAGAACTAAGTTAAAGAAATTTTTAGGGTTCATGAGATTTATATAGATTTTGGCCCTTTTAATTCATGATACTTGATGAAAACTCGCATGTCTTACGTAGAATATTGTTCATTTGGGTTTATAATGCTTGTGGTATAAATTTCTGGGAGTTTGGGAGTTAAAGACTTGGATTTGGATGATTTTGGATGATAATTCCCGTAACTGGTATTCTGCAGTTTTTGCCATACCTTCTTGATCGATCGATCGAGCCAAGATCATCGATCGATCGACTGATCGATTGATCGACCCCTTTATATCGATCGATCGACCCCTTCTGGGAAAACTAGATTTTTCCTTGTGTTGACTTAATCCGAGTAAATGCGTAATAAACCTTGATTAATGTTATTAGGACATAATGAAACATAAAAAGGACCAGTAGGGTCAAGGTAAACCCCATTAAGTGGAACTTTAATGAAATGGGAAAATGAAGGGTAAATGGGGAAATATTCATACCTAAGAAACATAACATGCGTAGACTTAATAATCGAAATGTCTGGGAATTGGATTAGAAGGTAAGTGAGGGCCTACTGAAATTGTACTTAGGTAAAGGGAATACTTCGAGAGATGAGACGTGAGTTGGAATAAATTAAATTTCAAAAATAAAATCAATAAGTCCGTTATAAGAAATAATCGAATAAAAATGTACTAAGACTGGAATAATATAATGTTGGGTCGTGGGCGTACCTAACTTATGAATGTGAATAGTTATATATATCTATATGACTCTGTGATTGATCACATATCTCATATACGTGTAAACAAATCATGCCCGCGCTACTTGGTATCGCTAAGGTTTCTATGATGGGACAGTCTTATCTTGATGGGACCTTTATGGGGGATATTAACTCGTACCCTAGAACATAGAAATCCTTGGTACAGGCTATCTGATTGATAGTCAGACGGTCCTAAGAAATGTGAGGGTATCTGCTGACCTCTTACTGACTTGGAACTATGCTTCGCCTCAATTTGTGTTTGATTGTATTAATACAGTTCGAGAGTGATTTCGAACTAGTATTCCCCTTAGTACGAGTGATACGGGGACTTGATGGCAGAGTATGCCAGCACCATAAATATTATGTGGGGTGCCAGCAGTTTATATATATTATATGGGTAATTAATGTATATATATGTAGTCTTGAAATTTGTAACTTCCTACTGAGACTAAAAGAAGTTAATTAGTGGATAAATATTCTGGTTTTATTTTATATGGCTGAAATGTTGTGACACTGTTGAAATACGTTTTAATCAAAAGAGAGTTATGTGAAAACCTTAAATTCCTGGAATTTAATTATCTTAGTCCTAGAAATTGTCGGCATGGAATCTAATGAGGAATTTGAATTAAGTTAATCTTTTGGGATTAATAGTGCGGTAGGGTGCACACTAGAAAAGAGGTGAGACTTTCTCAAGAGAGTGTCGTTACTAATATGTTGTTGCATTAGCCAGTAAACATTTTAAATACTTGCTAAACTAAATTTTTAAACTGTTTTACAATCGGGCTCTGACCCGTTTACTGTTATCTCTCCTCTCTTGTATATATATATATATATATATGTATGTATTACAGGTGCCAGCCACAAGGGCGTAAAGCTTAGGATTCTCTGGATATGGAACGCGCTGCAGCTTTTGTGGGAGTTGTAGGCCTTGTGCTTAGACGACCTCATTATTGATTCCGTTTCTAGTTCTACTTTATCTAGTTGGGCATATTTCACACTTTTCATTATTTAGTTGGTTTTGTGAGGAATTGTAATTCATTTACTTTCAGTATCTTTACTTTGGGATTTATTACTGTCAGAATGTTTTTCTTTGGCGTTTTGAAGTTGGGATTTACTATTGATGGTTAAATTCTTGAATGATCATCTACATTCATACTATTATTGTGTGACTCTTAAACTGTTAATTATCATAGGTTTTATAATTGGACTTAAATAAAATGGGAATAAGGTTTAAATGGTTTTGATACTTATTTTAAATATTAGGGTGTTTAAATTGGAAAATTTATTTTTCGACAGTGATGCTGAGAATGAACCAACCGTTCAGCTTGATTATAATTTAATGAAGGACTGATCACCCGGTATTTAATTAGGCGGGGTGTCACATGTGGTATCAGAGCATCAGGTTCTAGTGTCCTTAGGATCGGTACGACTTACTTCTCTTTCTGCTTTGCGTTCTTGTTATAGAGCCCTATTTTAGGATTGTTGTATTCTTGCTTTTATGATTACGTCTTCAGCTATTTAAGATTTGATAATAACTGTAGACTAATAAATTTATTCACATTTCAGATGCCTCCGAGACGTGCACCAAAGGATAGGCGTGCCCAAGCCGAGCAGCCAGTAGCTCCGGCTGAGGGAACAATGAATGTAAATGAGGTAGCCGCTAGCGTTGCTCAGGCGGTGAATGTTGCGCTAGTGGTAGTGCAGCAGGCTCCACCCCAAGTTCAGGCAGTGGCGTGAGTACCTGCACATCTTCCATCTGCATGGGAGTGGGTTAGGGATTCCTTTCAGAAGGCGCATCCCTCTGAGTTCTCGTGTAGTTCAGACATCATCATTGTCAGCCAGTGGAAGAAAGATATCCAGAGGCATCTGCGTATGTATGAGTGGACAGACGTGCAGAAATAGTTGTTGGCTTCCTTCAAGCTAGTGGGGGATGCTTTGCAGTGGTGGGAGTCCATCACCACCTTGGAGGAGAGGGATATTATCCCGATTCAGTCATTCTAGGAGCGGTTCGACCGCAAGTATTTTCCATCCACCGTGCAAACTGAACTGAGGCGAAAGTTACTGAGTCTGAAGCAGGAGAATTTTACTATTGCTGAGTATGAGGAGGAGTTCACGAGACTTCTAACTATAGTGCCAGATGAGGCACCCACTGAGGGGAAGAAGATACTGTTATTTGTTGATGGATTAGCCTGGAGGATTCGTCAGCACCTCATAGGAAATCTATCCTTGAGTACCTACTCTGACGTACTCAACGTTACCTTATTACATTGCCAGGATCACCGCTTCCATCTGCAGGGAAGCAAACGAGCAGGAGAGTCCGGCCAACAGGGCCGGATAGGGGGTAATGGTTCCAGTGGAGCACCGACATCTCAGGGGCAGACTCGTCAGCATGAGAAAAGTTCCCATCAGGGGGACCCTGCCAAGCGGTTCTGATCAGGTGATTCCAGGCAGGGATTTGGGGAATTTAGGCAGGGCCAGTCTAATCAGCAGGGCCAGCAAGGCCAACACCATCAGCAACAGGGTTAGCCGCAGGGCCAACAACATTTTCATCAGGGCCAGTGGCAGGGTGGTAATGGCCAGCAGGGCCGTGGTAAGCAGGGTCAGAGGGGAGGTAATTTCAGGGGCTGATGTTTTGAGTGCAGCAAGAATATCCATAGGCACCAGGATTGTCCATATGGAGAGAGGGCCCCACAACAGCAGGGTGTCCGTAATGAGCCACATAGGCCACTTTTTCCAGCTGCCCTCCCAGCACCAGCTCAGGTACCAGCCCTACTCGCCATTCCAGTCGCTCCAGTACAGCAGGGGCAGTTACAGTATGGACATGTCTATAACGTCCACCAGCCAGTAGTCCCACTGCGCCACCTGCGATTGAGGGTATGTTTCCTATCCATGGTACTATGGGTCGGGTTTTATTTGATACCAGGGCGACACACTGTTTTATAGCTACCCATTTTGCGAAGGCCTTAGGATTATTAGCCAGAACAGAGAGCACTGTAACATGTGTAGACTCCCCACTGGGAAATGGATCGTTAATTTTCTTTATATGCCGGGGTGTGGGAGTAGAGATTGGTAGCTTGGTATTACTAGCAGACATGTTAGTCTTAGATATGCATGAGCACGACGTTATTATTGGTATGGATTGGCTCGCGGCTTACAGAGCCATGATAGATTATTTTGGTGGGAGTATTGTCTTTGCCATTCCGGGGCAAGAGATGTTTGTAGTGGCGATCCGTCGCCCAGAGGGAGGTCGACCTCTCATTTTTATTACATGGAGGAGGATACCTCTAAGGAGATCATGATTCCCTTAGACTTGATCCCAGTTGTTCGTGAGTATTCTGATGTATTTCAGGAGATACCAAGCCTACCCCCCAGTCAAGAGATAGACTTTGTCATAGATTTATTACCGGATACTCAACCTATAGCACGCACTCCCTACCGTATGGCTCCGACGGAGATGCGAGAGTCACGAGATCAGATAGAGCAGCTATTAGGTCAAGGCTTCATTCGCAGGAGTACCTCACCTTGGGGCGCTCTAGTTTTGTTTGTGAAAAAGAGAGATGGTTCACTAAGGCTATGTGTGGACTACCGGGAACTGAATAAGGTCATGATACGGAATAAGTATCCGTTGCCTCGAATCGATGATCTGTTCGACCAGCTGAGGGGAGCAACTTTATTTTCGAAGATAGATCTGAGGTCAGGGTACTATCAGCTACGTATTAGGGAGCAGGATCTTTCAAAGACTGGTTTCTTGACGAGATATGGGTCCTATGAGTTCAGAGTGATGCCATTTGGACTCACAAATGATCCAGCCATATTTATGGACTTGATGAACTGAGTGTTCAGAGAGTTTTTGGATCAGTTTGCCATCGTCTTCATAGATGACATCCTGATATATTCACACTCTGAGGAAGAGCATGCCGAGCACTTGAGGAAGGTTCTTCAGACTCTACGAGAGCATCAGTTGTATGCTAAGTACGAGAAGTGAGGGTTCTGGTTACGGGAAGTACAGTTCTTGGGGCATGTTGTTTCTGAACAGGGGATAGCAGTTAACCCGAGTAAAGTGTCAGTGGTGAGGGAATGGGGACAGCCCACGACATCGACGAAAGTACATAGTTTCTTGGGATTAGCCAGATACTACAGGAGATTCATTCGGGGGTTTTCCAAAATAGCGGGTCTATTGACGAACCTAACTCGCAAGGGGGTACCATATGTTTGGGACGATGCTTGTCAATTGGCTTTCGACGAGCTGAAAGACAATCTTACTTCTACACCGATCCTTGCTTTACCTAGGCCGGGCGTGGAGTATCTAGTTTACACCGATTCCTCTTTACGGGGACTTGGGGGAGTACTTTAGGAGGAGGAGAAGGCTATAGCTTTTGCCTCCCATAAGCTTAAGCCGCACGAGAAGAATTACCCCACACACAACCTAGAGTTAGCAGCGGTCGTCTTTGCATTGAGGATATGGAGACACTACTCTTTGGGGGAGAAATTTCGCTTATTCACAGGCCACAAGTCACTGCAGTACCTGTTCACTCAGCGAGAGCTGAATATGCGTCAGCGCAGGTGGTTAGAGTTTGTGAAGGACTATCAGTTCGACATATAGTACCATCCGGGGAAGGCCAACGTAGTTGCTGATGCATTGAGCCGTAGATCGGTAGACGATGTAGCGGACATCTGGAAAGAAAAGTGGAAAGAGTTGGGTCACCAGGACGTAGTAGCCTGTTCCTTCATATCTGTTATGACAGTGACACCCGAGATTGTTACGAGGGTAATACAGGCACATACCGCAGACCCATTTTGCCAAGAGCATATTGTACAACTTTTAGCTGAGGGTGCTGAGTCCTATTCTGTTAGTTCTGATGGGGGTTTGAGTTTTAATGGGATATTAGTGGTCCCAGAAGGAGCAGACTTACGTCATGCAGTGATGACCCAGTCTCACGGGTCCATATTTGCGTTGCATCCTGGGGGAGATAAGATATACCAGGATATGAGGCGGCAATACTAGTGGAGTGGGATGAAAAAGGATATTGCTAAGTTCGTGTCCAAGTGTTCTACCTGCCAGCTGGTAAAGGTGGATCACCAGAAACCATCAGGGTTACTTCAGCCATTGGAGATACCCACGTGTAAGTGGGAGAGTATTTATATGGATTTTATTACTGGGTTGCCTACATCACAGCGGGGCCACGACTCCATCTGGGTGATTGTGGACCGTTTGACCAAGGTGGCTCATTTTCTGCCGGTGCGGACAGACTATACCACGGGTCAGTATGCTCAGTTGTTCATTGTTGAGATTGTCAGATTACATGGGGTGCCCCTGAATATTGTGTCAGATAGAGATAAGATCTTCGTGTCACATTTCTGGGAGAGCTTTTAGGAGGCCATAGGTACAGATTTGAGGTTGAGTTCAGCTTATCACCCACAGACAGATGGACAAACAGAGCGTACTAATCAGATGTTGGAGGATATGCTAAGCATGTGTGTCCTTGATTTTGGAGGAGGTTGGGAGCCACATCTTCCACTGGTAGAGTTTGCTTATAATAACTCTTATCAGTTCACGATTGGCATGGATCCATTCGAGGCTTTGTATGGCAGGCCATGTCGTTCCCCAACGTGTTGGCTAGAAGTGGGCGATAACAAGTTTCTCGGACCAGAGGTGATTCAGGAAACCTCTGCGAGGATTGAGATTAACAGGAGTCACATTCGGGTAGCCCAGGACAGGCAGAAAAGTTACGCCGATGCAAAATGGTTCTTCCGAGAGTTTAAAGGTGGGGGACCAAGTATTACTACGTGTATCTCCTATGAAAGGAGTGATGAGATTCGAGAAGACAGGGAAATTGGCCCCGAGGTACGTGGGACCATTTCCCATTATCGAGAGGATTGGGCCGGTAGCATACAGATAGGGATTGCCAGAGTATTTACATCTCATTCATGATGTATTCCACATCTCGTCGTTGAGACGATACCTTCGGGATGACATGGCCCATACACATATCGCAATTGAGGAGATTGACTTACGGCCCGACAATTCTTACGAGGAAAGACCAATGGCTATCCTAGACCATAGCGAAAGGAGATTGAGGTCGAAGGTAGTTCCACTTGTACGGGTCCAGTGGGAGCATCATAATGCGGACGAATTCACCTGGGAGCGTGAGGCAGATATGTGCGAGAAATACCCAGATTTATTCTTACCAGGTATACCTTATTTTCTGAATTTCGAGATGAAATTTTGTTATTAGGGGGGAAGTATGTAATACCCCGTATTTTTATGCTTTCTAAATTTAGGGATTTAGTAAATTTGATGTGAGTTATTAATTTAATATAAATTCGGAAATTAATTATTTTTAATTACTAATGTGACGAGAGTTAATAATTATTGGAAACTTGTTGAATATTACTAATGAGTAAAGTTAGTAATTATTGGAAATTTATTGAATATTACTCATGAGCAAATTAATATAGAATATTGGTTCTATTAAATGTCACGAGTAAATAAAATGACAATTTTGAAAATTTAAGTTGGGACGCGCCCATGTCGTGTCATGACTAAATTTTGATTAATAAAAGTGAATAAATTATAAGTCACCCGTATGGTCATTTCGAGTGCGCCAAAGTGTCCGAAAGGGTCGAGATAGTCAAAATAATGTACCCGGGGGTTTAGTTTGGGTCTCGGGGCGTTTTTAGGCTTAATTAACACCCTGGGAGGGCGTATTAGGCATTTTGTATTTTTGGGCTTGGAAACCTACGAATTTTCTATGTTATATCAGATGCTTAGGGTTGTCTTCTAGGGTTAACACAACCAAAAACAAAAGACGGCCATTGGAGAAGTAAAGGAAGAGCTTACCAAGGAGTTCTAGGCCAAGAACTCCTCCGTTTGCACCGCCATCACCGCCAAACGTTAGATCACGCAACGAGGATCACCACCACACTGATTTCATCCACAAATCAGAAACAAAAATTCCCAGGCAAGTATTTATCTTGCTTAATTTAGTTAATGATTTATTCATATTAGTTTAGGGTTGTTTAAGATGAGTTTTTATGAAAGAAAATCTATGTTGGAGGTTAGAAATCGCATGTTGTAGAGATATAAACATCAATATGGAAATTCCCTTCACATGTAGAGGTTGAACCATGAATTTAGATTGGGTTAGAAGTAGAAATTCTAGAAAAAGAAATGAGAAGAACTAAGTTAAAGAAATTTTTAGGGTTCATGAGATTTATATAGATTTTGGCCCTTTTAATTCATGATACTTGATGGAAACTCGCATGCCTTACGTAGAATATTATTCATTTGGGTTTATAATCCTTGTGGTATAAATTTCTGGGAGTTTGGGAGTTAAAGACTTGGATTTGGATGATTTTGGATGATAATTCCCATAACTGGTATTCTGCAGTTTTTGCCTTACCTGCTTGATCGATCGATCGAGACAAGATCATCGATCGATCGATCGACACCTTTCTATCGATTGATTGACTCCTTCTGGGAAAACTAGATTTTTCTTTGTGTTCACTTAATCCAAGTAAATGCGTAATAAACCTTGATTAATGTTATTAGTACATAATGAAACATAAAAAGGACCAGTAGGGTCAAGGTAAACCCCGTTAAGTGGAACTTTAATGAAATGGGAAAATGAAGGGTAAACGGGGAAATATTCATACCTAAGAAATATAACGTGCGTAGACTTAATAATCGAAATGTCTGGGAATTGGATTAGAAGGTAAGTGAGGGCCTACTGAAATTTTACTTAGGTAAAGGGAATACTTCGAGAGATGAGACGTGAGTTGGAATAAATTAAATTTCGAAAATAAAATCAATAAGTCCGTTATTAGAAATAATCGAATAAAAATGTACTAAGACTGGAATAATATAATGTTGGGCCGTGGGCGTACCTAACTTATGAATGTGAATAGTTATATATATCTATATGAATCTGTGATTGATCAAATATCTTATAAATGTGTAAACAAATGATGCCCGCGCGACTTGTTATCGCTGAGGTTTCCACGCTGGGACAGTCTTATCTTGATGGGACCTTTATGGGGGATATTGACTCGTACCCTAGAACATAAAATCCTTGGTACAGGCTATCTGATTGATAGTATGGTCCTAAGAGACTTGAGGGTATGTACTGACCTCTTAGTGACTTGGAACTATGCTTCGCCTCAATTTGTGTTTGTTTGTATTAATACAGCTCGAGAGTGATTTCGAACTAGTATTCCCCTTAGTACGAGTGATACGGGGACTTGATAGCAAAGTATGCCAACACCATAAATATTATGTGGGGTGCCAGTAGTATATATATATTATATGGGTAATTAATGTATATATATATATAGTCTTGAAATTTGTAACTTCCTACTGAGACTAAAAGAAGTTAATTAATGGATAAATATTCTGGTTTTATTCTATATGGCTTAAATGTTGTGACACTGTTGAAATACTTTTTAATCAAATAAGAGTTATGTGAAAACCTTAAATTCCTGGAATTTAATTATCTTAGTCCTAGAAATTGTTGGCATGGAATCTAATGAGGAATTTGAATTAAGTTAATCTTTTGGGATTAATAGTGCGGTAGGGTGCACACTAGAAGAGAGGTGAGACTTTCTCAAGAGAGTGTCGTTACTAATATGTTGTTGCATTAGCCAGTAAACATTTTAAATAGTTGCTAAACTAAAATTTTAAACTATTTTACAATCGGGCTCTGACCCGTTTACTGTTATATCTCCTCTCTTGTATATGTATATATATATGTATTACAGGGGCCCAGCCACAGGGGCGTCAGGCTTAGCATTCTCCGGATATGGAGTGCGCTGCAGCTTTTGTGGGAGTTGCAGGCCTTGTGCTTAGATGACCTCATTATTGATTCCGTTTCTAGTTCTACTTTATCTAGTCGGGCATGTGTCGCCCTTTTGATTATTTAGTTGGTTTTGTGAGGAATTGTAATTCATTTACTTTCAGTAGCTTTACTTTGGGATTTATTACTGTCAGAATATTTTTCTTTGGCGTTTTGAAGTTGGGATTTACTATTGATGGTTTAATTTTTTAATGATCATCTACATTCTTACTATTATTGTGTGACTCTTAAACTGTTAATTATCAAAGGTTTTATAATTGGACTTAAATAAAATGGGAATAAGGTTTAAATCATTTTGACACTTAGTTTAAATATTAGGGTGTTTAAATTGGAAAATTTATTTTTTGACAGTGATGCTGAGAATGAACCAACCGTTCACCTTGATTATAATTTAATAAAGGACTGATCACCCGGTATTTAATTAGGCGGGGTGTCACATATAATAAGAAAACTTCTTACGAATTGTGGAAGAATAGAAAACCTAATTTAGGTTATCTTAAAGTTCGGGGTTGTAGATCTATTGTAAAACTACCTGAAACTAAGAGAAAGAAATTAGGAAGCAAAGGTGTTGAGTGTATTTTCATAGGTTATGCACAACATAGTAAAGCCTATATATTTTTGGTTAGTGACCCTAACGATTCTGTTGAAGTAAATACAATAATTGAATCGAGAGATGTAATTTTTTATGAACAAAGGTTTTCTTCTATTCCTAGAATAAATAATGAAAAAAAAAGTAAACACTCCTTCACAATTCTCTGATACTCCACCAGTGGAACAAGAAGAGATTAGAAAAAGTAAGAGACCAAGGAAAGAAAAAAGATTTGGTCCCGACTTTGTAGTATATCTTGTTGAAGGAACTAGAGATACACCTTGTAATAAATTTGCTTTGACTCTTAGTGTTGAAACAGACCCACAAACTTATAGTGAGGCAATTAAGTCTGTAGATTCAGCGTTTTGGAAAGAATCTATAAATGATGAAATGGATTCAATCTTGGGAAATAAAACTTGGAAGTTAGTAGACTTACCTCCAGGATATAAAATCATCAAGTGTAGATGGATTTTTAAAAAGAAAATGAAAATAAATGGAACAATTGATAAATTCAAGGCTAGATTGCTTGCTAAAGGTTTTACACAAAAGAATGAATTGATTATTTTGATACCTATGCACCTGTCGCTAGAACCTCCACTATTAGAATTCTAATTGCATTAGCATCGATATATAATTTTGAGATTCATCAAATGAATGTGAAAACTTCCCTTTTAAATGGTGACTTAGAAGAAAAAATTTACATGGAACAACCTGAAGAGTTTGTTATGCCTGGACATGAATGGTTTGTTATGCCTGGACAAGAAAATAAAGTATGTAAACTTATTAAGTCCTTATATGGCCTAAAACAAGCACCTAAACAATGGCATGAAAATTTTGATAAAGTCATTATTTCTTACGATTTTAAAATTCAAGAATCTAATAAGTGTGTTTATAGTAAATTTGCTAATGGTAAAGGTGTGATCGTTTGTTTATATGTAGATGACATGTTTCGTACTGATTTAGAAAGCATTAATAATACTAAGAGTTTTCTATCTTCTAAATTTGATATGAAAGATATGGGTGTAGCTGATGTCATATTAGGAATGAGAATAACAAGGAGAGATAGAAATATAATTCTCACTCAATCTCATTATGTTGAGAAAATTTTAATGAAATTTAATCAGTTTGATTGTACACCTGTTAGTACACCTTTTGAACAACAACTAAAGTTGATCCCTAATAATGGTAGAGCTATTCCACAATTGGAATATGCACGAGTAATTGGTAATGTATGACATGACATGTATTCGGCCTAATATTGTTTATGCTGTTGGTAAATTAAGTAAATATACTAGTAATCCAAGTTTATTGCATTGGCATGCTGTCAATAGAATATTAAAATATTTAAAAGGAACTGTGGACTATGGTATATACCATAGTGGATATCCTCCAGTATTAGAAGGGTTTTTTAATGCCAGTTGGATAACTGAGCGGGATGATCATTCCTCAACAACTGGAGGGATTTTCACTCTTGGTGGAGGAGTTGTTTCTTGGGGATCAAAGAAATAAACTTGTATAGTTGATTCTACTTTGGAAGCTGAGTTGTAACATTAGCTGCAACTAGTAAAGAGGCAGAATGGTTAAGGAATTTATTGATTGAAATTCCGGTTTGGCCAAAACCAATGCCTCCAATATCTATAGATTTTGATAGTGAGTCTACACTTTCCAGAGCTTATAGTAAAGTGTACAATGGAAAATCTAGAAATATTGGCCTGAGACATAGTTATGTCAGATAAATGATTACAGATAGTGTAATCATAGTGGATTATGTAAAATCAAGTCAAAATTTAGCTTATCCTTTTACAAAAGGTCTTGCAAGAGGACTGGTGTCTAAGACATCAATAGGGATGGGACTAAATCCCATTAATAATAATCACTCTTAACTTAACTTGAAACTTGATATATTCAAGTCTCAAGTTCAATGATTAAAGTACATCATACGACGTGATTATAAGCACTATAAAATTTAACATCCCAAGGATAGGTGCTTAGAACATGTAATGAATAATGAAAGAGGATGAGTTTAACCTTAATAGGTTTATATTCTTTTAGTTACATGAACACCTATGATAATCTACTTATATGAGTGTGGAAGTGGTGCCACTTCCTATGAGAGCTGGGCTTGACTCTAAAGCACTCACGAAATCAAGGTACAGACACAAGGCCTAACATATATATCGGCTTATATGGATAATCAGTGACTAAAATATTTATGTGTGAAGACAAATATGGCTAGTCAATATGGATTTATAGTTCAAAGACAAGTCTATTATACTTTCATGGTTATCCTTGACGAACCTTCACAAGGTATTGGTTCAAGTCATGAGACACCAATGCTTATACATAGTCTTATAGGCAATCAAAGATTTAAAAAACTTATTTTGAAAATGGTGGAGGAATGTTGGAGAATTTTAAAAATAAGTGAGTAAGAGCTTTGGGAGTAAAATCTTAAAATCTTGTCCCATATTGGAAGTATGTGGAGAAAAGTGGGAAGCTAATCCAATATAAAAGGGAGAGTGTCCCACATTGAAAAACGAGTAAAGCTAAGTGATACCCACTAAGCTATAAAAGGATTGGGAAACCTTTGAGTCCCATATTGGAAAAATATTAAGAAAGTGTGAACTTAATAAGTAGAAATGGAAGATGAAGAGTTACTTCATCTAGCATTTAAGAGGCAATTCAAGAGACCTCTAATCCGGTGCGAAGCACCGTACGCAATGGTAACGAGTTGTCGGGATTCGTTCGGGTCGAATCTCGGGCGCTGTCACTTTTTGGTGGGTCTGTGTAAACCCGTTTATGTATTACTGTACCTTTTTCGGAAATGGTGTAATTCTATTGGTAATTAATAGTCATACCATTTTGAAATTAAGTAAAGACTGTTAAAACTTAACAGTCATGACCCCTGAGATGAAGCCTTTCATTTCCCATAAATAAAGGCATCATATTTCGAAATCGCACATAATAAATATTACCCAGTTCCGAAATTTCCAACCCTTGCTATTAATCCCTTACAATTTTTAGGAGATATAAATTATCTTATTCTGTTTTGTGCACATAAACAGAATAAGAACTTGATTGATTGTATTTTGAGTACGGATTTGCGAATTCCCGTTTGTATACCGAAGTTATTCGTGTAGGGCAAACACTGTATTTAGGAAAGTGACATCACGCCTTGAAGTTTTCTAGGATCTATTCAGAAGTTACATTATTGTATTGAAGTTAACATTACTATGATATATAAAGAGTTCTATTTCTGTATTTACATTTATACTATCCAACATTTTTGTCTCTTTTTTAAGCTGTATTTGCCTAGACTTTTGTTTCCACAAACTATCCTCCTTTGACAAGGCCGTATTCACCCTACTCAAGAAATCAATCTTGGGCTCTACTATCATCAAACCCCAAGTCTAAAATAACCTTTTGAATGTATTCTATATCTTTAAAAAATTGATTTACCTCCATATTTATGTAACCAAAGTGAACTAGTTCCATAATCTAAGGGCTTTCTTGACACTCATAAACTTGATCATAATTATCTTCATGTGATTGCTAACAAATGATGTAGAACTCCAATCATGTTTAACAAATTAATAATGTATACTACATGTAAAAGCATTTAAAATACATTATCATCCTTTTGATAGTTATACCCCTATATATTAATATATTCCATTAAATACCTTTTGCCTCTCCCTTTCTGAAGTCTCTACTCAGTACTCTCCCTCGCTCTTTCCATCTTACTCTAAACTTTTCACCTTTTATTTCTTTTTTTATCAAGCTATAAATTACATGAAGAACACGTTTTCTCAACAAAGTACATTAACTTTGAGGGTTTCCAATAACACCCTTCCTGTATCTCCAAAAAATAATATATGATTCCAAAACCTCTCGCCCCATTAAAAACCTTGGATTTTCTATCAATTTACTGGTGTAAGTGTAACCCATATCTGATATTCAAACTTATTTTATGTTAATCTTGAATTATCAATTCAACTTCTCAATAAATTCATCCTTCTCGAACATATTAGGTGTTTTGAGCTTCCACTTCAAATTATTGAATAATTTCTGCTCTAGCTTGATATTGTAAAATTAGTTTGTAAAATTTTCTAATTCATAGAGCATTGAGGAGTGATACCTCTATTTTATAGTGTTTTTATTTTTTTGTTTTTACTTTTGTTCTTAAATTATCTGTGTGCACGTCTATATGAAGGAGTGGGTGAGTGGTGTGCTCTTGAGGTTACAAATTTTAGAGTTAAAATGTCTTAAGGTGTGTTTTGTGATTGCAAATATAATGAAGGTTTTCTTAACCCGCTGAAGTGATTTTTAATTGATGATAAGTTCTTAATTAGTGTCTCGAAATCTTTATAATGCGTAGATGCTGTATTTTTAGAAGCATGGAGTTTATATGATTGAGACATAAGCATAAACTATTAGAAGGTAATGGTGGTTAATGTATTGAAGCCACTTTCATATTCTACTAGATATTAGAATTATTATATTATTATACAAGTATTTGGTGATGCCATAGTTGAAGGATGGATTAGTTTTACATTACAGGGCCAAAAATTAATTTTCTTCTCTCACCAATGATGGAGAAAATTTGGTGAGTTTCAATCTCATGCTCTGTGCCTACTTTTTGTCTAACATATGCTATTTTTAGTTTGTGGTATTTTATACAATTTTATTCAACTTTATCTAGCTTAATGGAATGGTAGCTTTTTCTGTATCTTATTTTTAACAAGATAGAAGTAAACGTTTATGGTTTCTAATGTTTAGTTTATGATTAATGTGAATTGGTAAATATTAATTAGTGAAAAGTGTTGTCATCAAAGAAGGCCAATAATTATGGTACCTAACCTAACAGATATAAATCAAATTCTATTCGTTGAGATTTTATAATGGAGGAACATGATTTGTACAAGTGAATAGAATGGAATGTGAAAGTATACGCCCCAACAGAACTTAAGATCATACAAAACCAATACTTATTAGCGCACCTGTTGTCTTATTAAAAACCATAAAATTATTTGAAGAAACAAAATTCCCACATTTTTTATTTTTTGAGGAAAAAAAATACCAACAATCAAGTGTTCCAATGAGCCTACTTTTGTAGCTTACTTGTGTAACGTACTCATGTACAATTTTTACAGGTGAGGAACTGATAAAAATATTTTCTATTTTATATAAACCATTTTCTTATTGTTAAATTGATGATTTCGCATGACAATTTATATAGGGAGAGATTATGACGTAATCTATTTCTTTCTTTAGTTCAAATATGTCTCTAACTTGACTTGAATTTTTTAGACAGAGCGGGAGGGGAGATTGATTCAAAGACCAAGTTTTAGTTTCATATGAGAAGAGATTTGTAAGTGTATTGACAATTTGGATGAAGTTAAAAAAAAAAAGAATCTGCAACAAACTACACAACTCAAAGATTGTGTTTAGGCATTACCCTTTTGGGTGAGGCGACCTACCCTTCCCTAACCCCTTCAAATTTTTAACAAACTACACAGATCCCCCCCCCCCCCCCCCACCAACACCACCCAAAAAATAATAATAATAATAAATGGTTGAAGAGTTTTAGTGCACAGATTGGTGCGACACACTTATGTGTCCCATAGTGGCTTGTGCCTTGGCTCTACTACTGTTGGATATGGACACGAACGAATACTGGTGCGACACATCAGTCTGTTGCATATGTGAATTTATAAATTATTTGACTAAATATAATAAAATATCTATCATTTGAAAAAAAAATCTTCGAAATATGATAAATGGTTCTTACTTTTGTCGAGTTATTTGTGATTATTACGAGAATCCAGAATATGTATTAAACTAATTCTCTTTACCAAATACGCTTAAGTAAAATATATTTACATGTGGTTTTTTTATAGTACATTATTGTTTTATTCATTTTTTTCTTGTGTTAATTGTTTTGTTCTTTCTAATGTGGTTATTCTACCTTGGTTAGAATCACCCCCCACCCACCCCTAAAAAAGGATGGAATTAGTCTCCTATTTGATTAATTCGGACCTCACATTTCATTTATAGTTCATATTATAGCATAACATGTGATTGCTTATATGGATAATTCTAAGTGTATCGCATATTCAAACAAAATAGAAACTTTGTGTATCTGTCAAACTAGTTATGCTTCTCGTATTCCTCAAATTGTGGTTTTCTCCCCTGTCAAATGGTTTGTGTAGATGACACATAGCAATATGGTTTTTATTAAGTTTGCAAATGTTGTTCAAGTAGGTACATATATGAAATAAATCCCTATTTGAATTTCGATTGTCTAATTATAATTATGATGATATCAAGGCATTTTCAAATTTTCATTTATAAAATTTGAAGAATATGCTCATGATTAGTTTTTTAGCATGTTTTTTTTATATATATCAGACATCAACAAAAATTTGAAAATTCGTGTTTTGAATTGTTTTGCACACATATCCCTTTGAAACATCTAGAATTTCAGCATGGCTGCCCACATTGGTTAGACGGGAAACGCATGTGTGCACCAATTGGTATCATTAAAAGTGGAATGGATAGTCCAAACATTTAAAACCCTAGAAGGGAACATGGCTAACCCGAGAACTTGGCACATCAAGAATGATATGATAATGATTAGAGTTAACCGTAGGTTAAACAAGACAAATGGTTGGAGGCCATTTTTGATCCAATTAAGACTAAATAAGGCCCTAGGCAATTTTCTCTCTTTTTTTCTCCTGGTAACATTAAGAGAGACAATCCCCGCGAAGGCATGACCTGTAGTTTAAATGTGCATCAAATCAAATGTCAATCATACTTCCATACTCCTAAAAAGAAATTCTACCAGAAGCATATCCCCCTTGAACCTCGTGAGACCCAAAACTAAATTAAAATCACCCAATTTTGTCCCGGGATGTTGAATTTTGACTAATGTTTAGTAATTCTTCCCAAAGCCCTCTTCTTCCCTAATATGAAGTTTTAGCATAAAAAAAGTTAAGAAATAATCCTCACTATTGCCAGTGGTTAGGACTAAAATGTGTTGACTGGAATTCCGAATAACATTGACCATCAATAAACACCCACAAGTTTAGCTCCTCATCATTTCTTTAATTAACATCTATAACATGCAGAAACAGAGAGTCCAAACGTTTAACCTCAATACTGTCAAAGGAACACATTGATTCAACTATGGAGACTATAAATGGTATGCACTTATTACACATACTCCCTTAAGTATTTTGAGTGGTGATATTAGAGCACTGAATACGCAAGTAATTGGATACAAAAAGAAAATTTGTTTGATAGTGCACTAAGGAATCTCGAGCCAAATTTAAATGTGAAATTTATTGGGGATCACAAATATGGGTTTATCCCTAATTTTCAAAGGGTTATTAATTTAGTTTGGGGACAATGAACAATTAAAATATTTGGATTTAGGCCAAATTTGAAGTTGTTGAAAAATTCAAAATGTTTATTCTCTTGGCATAGGAGAGTGAAATTCAGACCTCTAAGCTTGAGGTTGATCTTTTTTACAGAAGGGTAAAATGATGTAAATTGGGAGTGTGGGGCCCATGGGCCAGTGGCATATATCAAGAGAAAGATATATTTTGTAGTCTTTATTAATATTAATTTTAACTAGGTAATTATTATCATAATTAGATGATTATTTTGTACTAGGTTTCCTTACCGTAGTATCCTTACCAAACAAGGATTAAGTCTAGTCATGTTTTTAATAAAGCATTTGGCCATATCTTGTATTAATTTTACATTATTATTTATTTATGGATGTGGATTATAAGAGAACCTTGGCAATTTCTTTTGTGTGAATATGTATTTTAATCTTTCGTTGCGTTTACATCATAACATGTTTAACTAAGACCCATGGACATAACTATAACCATTTTAAAGGAAGCCCTGATCTCTTAAAAGCTAATAAAAAGAATTAAAGAGATATCATCAACTTATTAACCTAAACTTACCATATTAAAAAAGTCTGAATTTGGAGTATACAATTTTGAAACACGTTCCATTATGAAAAAGTATTAATTAATTTGCAGATTGAGTATGGTTATAGACATATCTATTTTAGATTGGCCCTTGATACTTGTTATTGGCTTTTTGTTAGTCCTTTTGTTGAGCATGTTTGGTCATGATTGATGTATTCTTATGGTAGACAACTTGCCCTCATATTTGAATTTACTCCGTATATCAATGATAATTTTTTCGGATAAAAACGTTATTGATTTGCTTATGGAACTAAGTTACTCACCCACCCTTAGGGATGACGTGCCCTAAGAGTCTTGGATACCCCAAGTTTTATAATAAATAAAAAATAAATATTGGTTTACATGGCCTTGAGTTTTCTTAGGTCGAATTATCATAGACCACCACTTTCGACCTTTTCTACTTACAGATGTGGAATCCTAGAATATATTCACATTTACTATACTCTAAACCAAGAAAGAAGGTACAAAGATGTCCATCTTTTCCATTATGTTGTTCGTATATTCATATTTGAACAAAGCCATTCTTAGATTTATAAGGGGAAAAAAGATCAGACATATTCTCTTTCTTAGCTTAAATTCTTTACATTGAGTCGTATGCACACATTTTTTGTTTGGGTGGGTGGGTGGGTGGGGGGGGGGGAGGCAGCTTTCAAAAATACCATCTAGTTGGCTCATTCGGTTTCTTTAACATGCTCGTTACATAATGATTAATGTTGGTGTGAAGCTGGATTGCAACTTTTCGAAATTATCTACTTTGATAGGCTTCTTACCTAAGTTTACAAGTCCTATGTCATTAATCTTAGTCTTTTTTAAGGTCATGGATGCAATGATTGATTCAAATCTATAATTCAAGCAATCCAAATTCTTCGTGATAGCCATATTAATATCGTGTTCCCTACAATCAACCTAATCAAGTATGTAATTATTATGAAGTTTGGAACGAGTAATTTGACCTATTGGTGAGAAGAAGATAACATTTCAACTCTAATACCAAACTAACACAAGATAAATTTAATTAGGGTTTATTACGTGGCAGAAATGGTGAGACTTTTTGGAAGCAAGCGGTTGAAATAACCTTAATTTGGAGAAATAAGATGTAAGATCCATGCATAAATTCGGTTTGTAGTTTGTACCGGAAACAACTGGGCCATCCCTTTGAGGTTTGTTGGTATATTATGGAGGTTTGGTTATGTTGTACTTTTATTGAAGGGTATTATTGACTTAATTTATTAGCATTTTTAGGGTTGGACAAGAGTGTATTCTAGTTGGATGTGAAGGTATAAGAGAGTCAGAAAGTAAGAAAAATAAGAATTTAGATTCTTCTTCGCAAGGGTTACGTCAAATCACTAGAAAACCTCAAATTCTAAAAATTCATCTATACTAAAAATATGTTTACACATTTATGGGCTTTGGAATTTTTCTCAAGATTAGGACTAAAAAGCCAAAGTAAAGTCACTTTAAGTCCATGTGGTTATGTTTATTTTTTATTTTTGTAACTATTTTGCCAAAGTTTGTGAGAATGATCACTTGATTGAACGATTGTTCAAGATTACTAAGACCATATAAGACCAAAATAAATAAATAACTATCCAAGGACCAATTGAAAACAATAGCCCATGTCCACTATTATTGATATTCTTTACATACCCATAATTAGTAAAGCTAATATAAAATAATAAATAGGGAGTAATTATAAACACAAATAGTCTATAAAAACATTTTTACAAACTGATGTGGCAGTATTTGATTAGTAAGAAATGAAATGAACCCAATAACTTACAGGTGGGACCAATTTCCTTGCCAATCAACTACTACCACGTATATTTGTGAAAAACGTTTTTTGAACTTGTGCCTAACATTACTCAATGTATAGATACCAACAATTTATTAACCTAATGTAATATGATGAGACACAAATTTACTTTTGCACCCCTTGATTACATAATAGTTTGTGTTCTCCATGTTAAAATTTTGATTTACCTTTTCTTGTAGGCATGTTGTTGATCAGGTTGACTCTAATTCTGTCCACATTGACCCATAGAAACTATTACATTCTCCAGTTATCATGAATACCTTGATGCTCTCTTTGTTTTGATCATTTAGTCTTTTGATAATGCAGGATAAAACATTTTAGCATCCATATATATCAGCCATTGGAGCACATACGTAAGTATCTGCTTTGCTATTTGAACCTAAAATATGTATTTTATACACTTGTTGGTCATTGTTATATGTTCACTACACCAAAACATGCTTTTAGTAACGGACTAAGTTTTTTATTACTAACAATATTATACCATTACCATTTCTTACGATAAATTATAGTTACCAATCTAATGTATTTATTTCCAATTTTAGTTCAATATTTTAAAAGTGAAAATTAAAAAGAAAAACAAGAAAATGTTACCTCACAACCAAACGAAAAGCTTCAACTCTTAACCCACCAAATGTAGAGTGGGGTTAAATGGATTAACCACCAACACTCTAATAATTTAACCCGCAGATTTAATCAAATGTTGATTAATGATTATCGAGTTTTACTACAATTTAGGCCCTACACAGGCTAAGATATTATTATTCACGATTTAATATATTGCGTATACTCCATATTTGATAAAATACACTAGACAATACTCTAGTATTAATTTAATTTGTTCATTTAATATGACAACACATATATTATGACAAGTGACACTATAAATATTGGACACTTGGTTTCATAGAGAACATGACATGTCAAGCCCACTTGAGGCACTTTTACTATAAAAAGAGATTTCCCCCTCATTTGATGAATGATGGTCTTGGGGGCAAAGTAAGGAGATGAAATATAGCTCTCCTCCCCCACGCACCTTTGGAGCTCTGTCACGGATTTGATAATGACAAGTGGATTTTTATAGTTTCATTATACGGTATATGGGCGTTTGAGAGGCGGATAGCCGCATTTGGCACCCTCCACGCACCAAAACTATTAAAACTGGGCGTTCGAGAGGCGGCTCGCCGAATTAGGCACCCCCACGCTCCAAAACCACCAAAACCGAGCTCTCTCCGGCGTATCGTACGGACCCACGAACTATGCCGACTTTGATTTCGCAAAGATGGATACGTAGGCGCAGCCATGTTGCTCAAGTCTAAAACAAGTTCGACGCGGTGCCTCCTCAAATTTGCACTCGCATCTTACATTTGGCAACTCCGCTGGGGAGGTATTCGTGATTTCGATTGCGTAATGCCTCATCCGCACACACGAAAAACTCGGCAAAAGGTGGAAAAAACACTCCATTTCAGATAAGCATTTTGATATATTTAATTATTTTATCTTTTGTTATTACATGAAATGGCATGGTAAATATTACTAAATCTTAACTGAAAAATATCATATACTGATTATTTTAAAGTTTAGTCGAAATATAGCTTTAACATCCATTTTCATAAATAAATTTATACTAAATATGCCAATTGTGATATAATTGTTCATAAACAATATAAAATATTACTGGTAATTATAATGATCTCTCACTAGTTGACCTCATATATATGAAATATACAGTAGCTAGTGTCAGCTCTAATGGCTGCGAATTGATTTGAAAATGAATAAATCTAGGGAGAGCCAGAAAAAAAGCTTATACATTATTATTGTGGATCCCGCAAGACATCAAAATATGCATTAAAAATCTGTACCCATTTTTATCTTATATGTGGGTTTCAAAATTAAATCTCAAAAGTAAATCTCTCTATCACCCTCTTTGAAAAAATCTGTAAAGATATGCTTGGATAAATGTCCATAATAAATAAGTATATTTCGTACACTTTTGTCGAACAAAAAGTCTAAATCTCTACTTTCAACGACTGTTTTTAGACCATGTACTTTATTTTTGAACCATACAAAAATAAGATATGGCACGAAACTCGGATCTTAGAGCAACAATGGCGTACAAAAGGTAAGTTTACAGTGGTTTTAGCTTTTGTTCATGGTTTCCTTTATAGTGGTGGAGGCTCTACAATTGGTAAGTATGAGATCCTACGAACTACTTTTGTTCGTAGGAAGTAAATAAACATTTCTAACGAACAACATTTATTCGTAGGAACTTGTTACGAAAAAATGTTGTTCGTAGGAACTCACATATATAATAAAAAAATTATTTATAGTTGTTACAAACTTCATTTGTTCGTAAAAATTTTCTACGAATAAATGAAGTTTGTAAAAATCACTTACAAATTCAATAGTCAAATGATAATTTTACAAAACGACTATCATTTCTGATGTTGAATTTATTAATTCAAGTACACAATTACAAAAATTACCTTTTTCTGTCTTTTAATATCACTGCCACGCATGCTCTTATATTGAACCACTGTAATTTTGCTGATGGAACACGTTTATATTAATGCGTATCAGATAAGAAAAAAAACTACACGCGCCAAGTACCTGCATTGTATATTTTGTTACACTCGACTCTTGAGAAGACTTTGACTATACATTATTTTACCTTGAAAAAATTACATAAATCACATTCATCTCTCCAAACTCTGACTAGAAGTCACTCGTTCTATAAAATGAATTCTCCAAAATGGACAGTCGGCACTATGAACTCAGGCAAAATGAGTACAGTTCTCCGGCATACCACCTCATTCCTGCGTACCATAAATCACAAAAATGATTTAACCTGGAGATCACCTGTTTTTTAATAAACCCATCTCGATTTTTTTAAATGGGCATTATCAGACCCACCTCTGTTTGTTTCAAAATCGACGGAGTAATCAGAGAATGAGAAGAGAAGGGTTGAAACCCAGCACACCACACAAAGATGCCACAGCAAACCCAGTCGAAAGATTCGACTCAAATCTAAACCGTATTCTAACCAACCTTGTGCCAGCCATTAAGAAAAAAGTTGGAAGTAAAAAATAGCTCAGCACAAATATTTATAGTCTGATATGGACAGCCGGCACTATGAACTCAGGCAAAATGAGTACAGCCTCCGCAGTGGACAAAGAGATGGAGTTTTGCTTCTTGCTCAACCAAGAGACAAGAGCAGAACCAAAATAAAAACACCCACCAGAAGTGCTCCTATAACCATCTGCATCCCCGGCCCAATCGACATCCGAATAGGCGAACAAACGGTCATTGATATCAAAGGAATACCAAATACCGTATGATAGAGTCCCACTCATGTATTTGATAATACGTTTTAGAGCGAGTAAGTGTGACTCTTTCGGAGACGCCTGATATTGCGTACAGACTCCAACACTAAAGGCTATGTCGGGACGACTGGTAGTTAAGTAGAGAAGACTACCTATCATACTCCGATATAAGGTTTGTTCTACGTCCTTGCCTAAAGTGTCCTTACTAAGCTTGATAGAAGTACTCATAGGTGTACGTGCATGCTTAGAGGAGTCTAAACTGAATTTCTTCACTAGGTCTCTAGCATACTTGGATTGAGAGATGAACATCCCATCCTCTACCTGACGCACCTAGAGACCAAGGAACAAAGTAAGCTCACCTACCATGCTCATCTCAAAATCACTTTTCATCTCCTCCTCAAAGTGGTGAGCATGCTAGGAGTAGATGGATCCAAAGACTATGTCATCCACATAGACCTGGGCAACCAAAATAGCAGCGTTATCTCTCCTGACGAACAACGTCATATCAACTCCCCCTCTCTTGAAGCCACGGGCTAAGAGATAGGAAGCAAGCCTCTTATACAAAGCACGGGGTGCTTGCTTCAAACCATACAAGGCTTTCCTCAGATAGTAGACGTGATCTGGGTGCTTAGGGTCTTCAAACCCTTTCGGTTGTTCCACATAAACCTCCTCCTGTAGAATTCCATTCAGAAAGGCACTCTTGACATCCATCTGATATAACTTGAAGCGCAGATGACATGCGATGGCGAGTGGTAAGCGTACGGACTCAAGCCTTGCAACAGGAGCAAATGTCTCCCCAAAGTCTACACCCTCTATCTGTGTGTAGCCTTGAGCGACCAACCTAGCCTTATTTCTGATTATGGTACCATTTTCATCCATTTTATTCTTGAAAATCCCCCTGGTACCTATCACATTAGTCTCACTAGGTCGGGGGACAAGTTCCCAGACATTGTTCTTTTTAAACTGAAGCAACTCATCCTGCATGGCAGATATCCAGTGCTCATCCTTGAGTGCTTATTTATGATTCTTGGTCTCGACTTTTGACGTGTAGCAAAGATGGCTAACAATGTTCTTTAGCTGAGCACGAGTCTTGACCCCTAGAGTGGGATCACCAACAATGGCTGAAGGATCATGACTCTTGCGAACCCAATCAGGTGTGTCCTCTAGAACAGGAATAAGATCCATAGAGTGTGGGTGAAAGACAAGTAAGTCACTGCCAGAGAAGTCCTCATCCTCACACTGAATGTTAGGATCAATAGCCGTCGGAAGTTCGTCATCTTGCACGGTGACGTTTATTGATTCCATAACCTTAGAGCTCTTCAGGTTAAAAACTCGGTACGCTCTACTATTCGATGAATATCCTAGCAATATTCCCTCATCGCTCCGAGAGTCAAACTTTCCTAATTTATCTCTATCCCATAGGATGTAGCATTTACTCCCCAAAACACAAAAATATGCAAGGTTAGGTTTCTTACCAGTCCAAAATTCATAAGGCGTCTTAAGTGTGTGTGGACGCAGGTAAACCCTATTCACCGTGTGGCATGCAGTTGACACTGCCTCTGCCCAAAATCTCCTAGAAACCTTACGACCTAGAAGCATAGATCTAGCCATTTCCTGGATCGTTATATTCTTTCTCTCAACAATCCCATTTTGTCGAGGAGTCCTCATAGCAGAAAACTCATGTCTTATCCCAAGGCTATCACAATAAAGATCTACCTTTGCTTCTGTGAATTCAGTGCCATTGTCACTATGTATCCTGTTAATAGTGACTCCGTATTGGTTTTGCAGGACACGACACTTGGTCGTTAAAAACTCTACAGCATCTGATTTCTCTCTCAGAAAACCTATAATCGAATATCTGGAGAAATCATCCACCATCACGAGAATATACCTCTTACCACCCAGACTCTCAGTGCGAGTCGGACCCATAAGATCCATGTGAATCAGCTCAAGAACACGGGAGGTGATAATGGAATACAACTTCCTATGAGGGCTACGAATTTGCTTTCCCAACTGACAAGGTCCACAAACCGTGGAAGTTGGCTTTCCAAGTGATGGTAAGCCACGTACTAGGTCCTTTTTAGCTAAACGAGTCAAATCTCTAACGTTTACGTGACCTAGACGTTGGTGCCGCAAATTCATAGGAGTGATCGTGGCGCTGTTGCAGACAAGTGAGGATGTGGGCTCAGTCCCATAGCAATTATCCTCTGTCCTCACCCCTTGCACTAAAAGTTTACCGGCTTGATTATAGACCTTACATGCATCCCGATCAAACTTTACTGCAAAGTCATCGTCGCACGGTTGGATAATGCTGAGAAGGTTTGCTTTTAAACCTTTGACGTACAAAATATTCTCTAGCTTAGGAAATCCTGGTAACTCTACTATACCTCGTCCTATAATGCTAGACTTGCTTCCATCTCCAAAGGTGACTCTACTATCCTTATAATCCTCAAGGTGGGTAAAAAATGAGACATCACCTGTCATGTGTCTGGAGCATCCACTATCAAAATACCATTGTGAGGTATAATGAGCTTTGAGAGCGACATGAACAACAAGGGACTTTTTATCTTTCTTAGGTACCTAAGAAGAGGTAACCTTTTGTTTACCCTTGTTGAGGTTTGTTTTAGCCGGGATGTGAGAAGCCTTCATTGACGACAAAGACATCCGTCGAAATTCTTCCATCAAACTCTATGATGTGGCGGCTAAAAACTCAACACGCTCTCTCAGACTGGAAAGATCATCAATATGATGTGGTGGAGCAGTAGTACGTCGTGTACGACCCAAACTATAGCAAAAGTCCCTCAGGTGACCATTTCTTTTGCAATATGTACAAAAGAACACAGTTTTAGACGGACCTTGGTTTGCTTTTCTTGGTCGAACTCTCCTTATTGGTTTTTGATGATGGCCATATGGAGTCGTAGTAAACTCAGGAATTGGTCCAGGTGTAATTTGGGATGTGGAGGCACCATCAAAACCCATTCCCTGCCTATCACCAAAACCTAAAGCGGGACCGAGGATCATCTTTCCCATCGTCCCAGATCTGTCCTCGATTTGTACCTTGACTTCCTGTGCTCTCTCAAGGTCATGAGTAAGCTGGGAAACATTGGCTTCAAGTTTCTTCTGAGTCTCCAGGGAGGAATGGATCTCACTCGTAAGACTAGCCACTTGTTTAGTCAAGTCCCCTTTCTCTTTCTCAAAACAACTCTCTCTCTCTCTAAACAAACTCTCTTTCTTAACACATGCAGACTCTCTCTCTCTCGTGGCGGTGCAGGTGGAGGACTCTCTCTCTCTCGCTTCTTCTGAATCTTCTTCTAAAGCGATGATCGTAAGGACTAACGCTTTGTTACGTTTTTTAGTTTTAAATGACTCATTATATATCTCGGCGTAGGCGCGTTGAAGATTACTCTCGCTCTCACTTGCATCATCCTTCCCTTCACTCACATTGTTCTCACTATCGAGGTGTCATTGTGAAGCAGCATTCTCATCTTCGTGAGGTGCATAAGAGGTACTCACATGACTAGCCATGAATGCGGTGAAGTTACACTCATGCGGTGACTCATCTCCCGAGTCCACCGACTCCACCTCACTGTCGTCACTAAGGGTAGCATTAAGGACAACTTTTCCCTTTTCTCTGTTAAGACATGTAGCACACTCAAAAGATCTATGACCCCTACCGTCGCACTCATAGCATCTCTCATTGTCTTTCTTATGAGGGTCTTTAAAATCTTTCTCATTTTTCTTTTCAAACTTATTTTTCTGAAAATTCTTTTTATCTTTGAAATTTCTATTTTTCTTAAATTTGAGAATTTTCTTAAAATTTTTAGCAAATAGAGCCAAATCATCTAAGTCAAAATCACACTCAGATTCAGACGTTTCAATATTTCTCTTTCTAGATGACTCAACTCTCTTTCTTGCCGACCCCTAACTTTTTCTCTCTTGAGGATTAAGTGCAATCCCCTTATCTTTAGGCTTGACAGATTTAAGAAACATATCAATTTCATATGTTTGCAAGTCTCCTACAAGTTCCTCCAATTTTAGCGTATTTAAATTACCCATAGAATTTAGCACAGTGACTTTAGGGATAAAACGCTTAGGCAGTGATCTTAGAATCTTTTTAACAACTCTAGCATTAGGAATATGTTCATCAATAGTAAAGCTAGTATTAACAATATCAGATAGCCTCGCATAAAAATCATCAAAACATTCAGTTTCAAGAATGGTGATTGTCTCAAATTGAGTTGTTAAATTTTGCAGTTTAGACTCTTTCACAACATTTGTTCCTTGATGGGTAAGTTGCAAAACATTTCATGCCTCTTTTGACGTGGAGCACGTCATGATACATCGGAACTCGTTAGGAGTGAGGGATCCGAAAATAGCACTTAAACCCTTAGAATTAAAAGATGACCATTTAAATTCTTTTTCAGTCCATGTAGTGACAGGTTTTAAATTGGTCAAGTTTTCAACAGTGACGGAGGGAGGTGTCCACCCTTTTTCAACTAAAATTCAGACACGTTCATCTATGGCCTTTAAAGCAGACCTCATGCTGGCTTTCTAGTATGCATAGTTTGTCCCGTCAAAAATTGGAATTTTATTATATGATTTCTCTATTGAACACGCTCTTTTTCAAAAATCAATTTTTTTCATAAAATTGATATCTTAGAAAATTTTTGCGAAAAATTAGGAATACGCGATAGATTAGCGTAACTGGCTCTGATACCAATTTGAAGAGGTGCGCTTGCGTTCAAAATAAGAAATTATATAATTAAGCTTAGTTTTATCCAATCAAATCCTAAACATGCATCTAGGTGTGATTGAAGAAGATGTAAAACATGCAAGAACATTCAAACACACACATGTGAGGAAAAATCCCCCAAAGGGGCAAAACCTTTTATTTTTCACTATAATTTGTAATATACAGTTACACGGATTACAATGAAAAATAAGAGTGACACAGAAATACTCGCAGGCGTCGGTTCCGGTGTCGTCGGTTGAAATCTCCCTCAGGAACTTCAGATGTGCATCAATGAAGAAGAAAGACAGCTTCTCCACAAAGGTTGAACAAACACAAGGTTGTGTTCTTGGGTTGCAAAGGATTCACAAAGATTTGGCAAAGTTGTGTGAATCAAAACATGAGTCTTGGGACTCAAAAAGATGAAGACTAGAGTAATTTGGACTCTTAAATTCGTTTATGAAAGTCTTAGGAAATACACCACCGAAATAGGTATATATATATATATAGGAAACTTGAGTCGGTGGAAAAATCTAAGCGGATCTGTTCGTGATTATAAAATCCGTATCGGTCCGATTTTGATGCCGGATCGATCCGATTATCGGATCGGTTCATTTTTAAAATCACTTAATCAGTTCGGCTTCGATCCGGGGTATACTGGTTTTGATGCAAATCGGATCGGTCAATTTTTTATGCCGGATCGGTCCGTTATCGGATCGGTTCGTTTTTAAAATCACCGGATAGGTCCGGTTTACCTGAAAAACTTTACCAAGTTATGATGTTGAAGACGCTGTGATATTCGAATCCATTGATATAGATGCGATCTTGAATTTCTTCAATGGTGTAACGGCGTACGATATACATATTGACAATGGTAAAAAATGACCTTACAAATATTTATTATTCACCTCGAGGTGACTCCGCATGTTTATTGACTGAATTGTTCTATATATGATTTAAAACTGCTTCTAAGTTTTCTAAGCTTTGGTAAAATAGCGGGGACATGAGATAAATAACTTACCACAAGGTATATTTGTCTCTATTATTTTACGCTAGTATTAACTGAATATTAAATCATATCGAACTAGCATCATGAAATTTCACAGAACAATATGTGTCACGATTCCTCGACGCATGATTCCGAGTTTATTTTATTTTATTAACATAAAATAAAATAAAGGGGGAAATATATACCCCACATGATTATATATGGCATCCTAATATGCCTCACAAGTTACTAATGAATTTTGTGCTAGAATTCGAGTTGATTTCATCGATCTTGAGCAATTACATCAGGCCTTACAGATGTCAAAAGCCAATCGCTCAATATATTTTATTTTAATTGGGGGAAAACACCCCGTGAAATGTATTTAAATGCTTTCAACTCTTAGATGTTGTTGTAACCAATTATTTATTTTTCTTTACTTTACTTTATCTTGAGAGGAAACAGAAAGAAAAGTAAAGAGGGGGAAAAGTACTGTATAGTGTACCACTTGTAGTTAGGCATAAACACAGGTGACAAACATGCCCGGATTCGATCCCAGAATAACCATCATTGATGAAGCATCCCCAAAAGAAACATCAGAGTTGTTCATCATAGCCACCGGATGGCTCATATATAGCACTGGCTACATTACATTATTTCCAGCAAAACGATGGGGGGCAAACAAAATTTCTCGCAAAACCTGGAGCATAGATACAGAGTTTGCATACAAACCTTAGAATAATTGTGGTAAGTCTCCCACGGAGGTACATTATATTTCTCAAAAACCTTACCAGTATTGTGGTAAGTCACCCACAGAGGTGCATTATATTTCTCACAAACCTTACCAGTTTCGACGTTAGTCGTCCACAGAGATGCATTATAATTCATAAAAACCTTACCAGTATTATGGTAAGTCGCCTACTGAGGTGCATTATAGTTTTCACTAACCTTACCAGTATCGTGGTAAGTCACCCACAAAGATGATTTATAGTCCTCACAAACCTTTCCAGTATTGTGGTAATTCTACCACAGAGGTGCATTACAGTTCTTGTAAAGTCCTACATTACTAGGGCCGCCTGACCTTCGGATATGGGAGATTTATCGCCTACATTACTAGGCCCGCCTGACCCTCCGATATGGGAGATTTATCTCCTAAATTACTAGGCCCTCCTGACCCTCGGATATGGGAGATTTCAATCCTACATTACTAGGCCCGCCTGACCCTCGGATATGGGAGATTTAAGTCCTATACTACTAGGCCCGCCTGACCCTATAATATGGGAGATTTAAGTCCTACATTACTAGGCCCACCTAACCCTCGGATATTGGAGATTTAAGTCCAACATTACTAGGCCCGCCTGACCCTTGGATATGGGAGATTTTTTTTAAGACCAATAGGACTTGGCCCGGACCATCAGTTATGAGAGATTTTGTTTTTAAGTCCTAAATTACTAGGCCCACCTGACCCTCGGTTATGGGAGGTTTTAAGACAAATATGACTTGGCCTGCCTGACCCTCGGTTATGGGAGATTTTAAGACCAATATGACTTGTCCCGCATTCACCCTCGGTTATGGGAGATTTAAAGACAAATATAACTTCGTGAGCCTGATTCTCGCTCATGGGAGATTTAAAGTTCAATATTACTTGGCACACATGACCCTCTTACGGGAGATTTAAAAGACCTACATTATTATGTATAAGCCTGATTTACGGGAGACTAAAGTCATATATTACTAGGCACACTTAAAGACCTTGATTTTCGGGCACGCTTAAAGTCCTAAAAGGACCTTTATGGTTTCTCGGCCAAATAAAGTCAGGCACACTTACAAGATATGTTGGTTTAGAAACCCCAGTTCATTCGAAGCACTGGTAGTTGCTCGATCGAGTACTCTCGACAGGTTTTGATCTTATAATTGCAAAAGATCCACTATACTTAGATAAACCACCGATTGGTTACTCAGGCCGGTACATCTGACAAGTTTGTTGTTTGAAACCACAATAAAATTGTGGAGACATGCTCATTCGATAGGAATAAGGGAAACCCCCAAAATATTCGCCCCCCCCCCCCCCCAAAAAAAATGAAAACTAGAGGCATCAAAGATAGCCCTCAAAACTACTTACAGATGATATGCGCATATGCACGCATGAAAAATAGACTGAACATAGTTATGTGATGATTTTTTAGTCGAACGGGCTAAACGATTTATTCCGTACACATAGTTGATATGTCTCAGCCAAAGCATCAACACACCAACTATGTCTACGAGGGGGCAATGTAGAGTGGGGTTAAATGGATTAACCACCAACACTCTAATAATTTAATCCGCAGATTTAATCAAATATTAATTAATGATTATTGAGTTTTACTACAATTTAGGCCCTACACGGGCTAAGATATTATTATTCGCGACTTAATATATTGTGTATACTCCCCATTTGATAAAATACACTAGACAATACTCTAGTATTAATTTAATTTGTTCATTTAATATGCCACCACATATATTGTGACAAGTGGCACCATAAATATTGGACACTTGGTTCCATAGAGAAGATGGCATGTGTCAAGCCCACTTGAGGCACTTTTGCTATAAAAAGAGGGTTCCACCCTCATTTGATGGATGATGGTCTTGGGGGAAAAGTAAGGAGAAGAAATATAGCTCCCCTCCCCCATGCACCTTTCGAGCTCCATCACGAGTTTGATAGTGATGAGTGGATTTTTATAGTTTCATTATACGATATATGGGCCTTTGAGAGGCGGATAGCCGGATTTGGCACCTCCACGCACCAAAACTACCCAAACTAGGCGTTCGAGAGGCGGCTCGCCTAATTAGGCACCCCCACGCACCAAAACCACCAAAACCGAGCTCTCTCCGACATATTCTATGGACCCACGAACTATGCAGACTTTGATTCCGCAAAGTGGGATACGTAGACGCAACCACGTTGCTCAAATCTAAAACATGTTCGACGCGGTGCCTCCTCAAATCTGCACTCACATCTTACATGCACCTAAATGAAAATCCCCAACTCATAACCTAGGGTTTCTCTTGTTCATCATTACCAACCTAGGGCTGCAGGTCTCCGTTCTTCTTCTCAGACAGGTATATAACTCAATCTCTCTATAAATATTCCTTTTTTATTTTTGTTTAAATATGTAGTTATCTGCAAATCTTTAGTTTTGTTTAAATCTTTACGTATGTGAAAATCTTAATGCCCAATCTCTCAAAATTGACTTCTAACAAGATATACTTTTTAGTTTTATTTATGAATGAGGATATTTCTACTCTTTGATCTTTTGGAATTCGGATTCAAGTTCACATTTGGGGAAATTTCTCTGGCCTCACAATAACAGGGGCAGCGTTCACGCTAAGTTCACCTCCAATTTCCCCCCCAAGTCCATGGTGTGCAAAAACAATCAATACTAAAGTGAATTTTATGTGTATATAGATGCACAACCACAAACATATATGTTTATAAGTTGGTGTAATTTGAAATGTGATTTTGTTAAATTCTTCTTTTTTTTGTAGGGAGCTAGGGTTAGGGTATAGATGTATCCAAGAAAGATATGAGTTATTCCCTCTATAATGTCCTTCTAGCTTTTAATTTGGAAAATTAAGTTTTGTGACACCTTTACTTTTTATATAATTTATAATTTATAATTTATCTTATAGTTTCCATTTAAATTCTATTAAGAAATAGAGAGATGAATTTTTTTAGTTTCAATTTCAGTTTTATTAAGATAAGAAATTGCAAAAAAATAATAATTATATAGCAATTGCTTACTCAGTTTTGCTATGAACTATTGAACCATGTTTCTTTCCCATATGTGTTTTAAGCTTCAATATGCTTCTCTTTGAGAACTCCGTGATTTTTTTTAATTTCAATTTCAGTTTTATTAAGATTAGAAATTGCAAAAAAAATAATTATATAGGTTTTTCTTACTTAATTTTGCGATGAACTAGTGAACCATGCTGCTTGCTCATCTGTGTTTTGGGGTTCAATATGTTTCTCTTTGAGATCTTTGTTTAGACCATTTGCCATGTCGGGTAAGTTAATTTGATCAGGAAATCCTTAGTAAAGTGAAAGAATGATTGCACATTTAATGACCTTGAAATACACATTGAATGCACTCAAAATTATTCCGTGTTTGTTATATAGTGTTTGGACCTTTTGAGTCGCTCATAATTTCCTATTATAGTCCTCGTGAATCTATATGAGATTCTATTAAGATGACATTCTGGTGGTCTATACTATAAACATTGTTAGCTTTTAACAAATAAAAAAATGATTGTCCATCTAGGAATAATAAGTTTACTTGGAGGATTCTCTTTGTAGCGTCAGACATGATGTTGCCAGCACCACATTTGCTGTATAAGGATAACATGAAAATGTGTTAATTGAATGCACTGATCGAACAAGTCCACAATTTTTAAGCTTAAATCATATTTGTATTTAAAGCATTGGTAAGGGAGATTCATGAACAGGGATAAAGACACTGAATGCCCAAGGGGCCATGGTCCCCCCAATCTTTTCAAAATGTGTTGTGATGTACTTTTTTTTACCACTGTTCCCAAAATCGAACAAAA
The DNA here is from genome assembly GCA_949130495.1 of Sambucus nigra. NCBI lineage: Eukaryota > Viridiplantae > Streptophyta > Magnoliopsida > Dipsacales > Adoxaceae > Sambucus > Sambucus nigra. Next base: position 9,227,976 of record OX422220.1, on the reverse strand, counting down.
AATATAGGCCCACTTAGGTTCTATTATTTTTTATAGTCTTAATTGGAGAGAGAGACGAGCCCATCTTGCTTTTTTTTTCCTATACTTTTTACCACTCATTAGGTCCACTACTTTGACCTATTAAGTTTAATATGTCGTTTTACATTTACCCTAGTTTGTCCTTACCTTTGTCGACCACTTATTTTTTTTCCCGAAGAGGTTTAATGACCCCAATTTATTAGATATAATAGAACAGCCCTATCGTGGTAGATTATACAAGATAAAGAGATCTTTAAGAATAATCTTAAAATCTAAATAAGAACAAAAAAAGAGCAATTAAACAACAAGTTTGACTAATTGGACTCCTTGAAGATCCATTCTATTATGACCTCTGGCAATGCTTGGAAGCTGCATAGATTGATTGAAGCAGGAGTAGAATTTAGACTGGATTCCATATCTAGCTAAACTGTCTGCCACAAAGTTTATTTCTCTCCAAGAATGGGTGAAGGTAACCGAAAGCTGAAATAGAATCATTTTGATGGAGGAGACCACTTCAATGAGGTGCTATGGGGGGGGGGGGGGGGCTGGAATGATGTTATTAAGAACATCGATGATAAATTTAGAGTCAGATTCCACTATAATAGTATGCAAATTGAGACTTATACAAAGCTTTAAACCTCTTAAAATGGCTAAATATTCAGCTTTGTATTAGAAGCAATGCCTTCAAAGAGGAAAATGCTTTTATAAAAATTCCCTTTAAGGTTTCTAAGAATGCCCCTGAACCTGATGGACTCGAATTGCCTATTGAAGCACCGTCTATATTTAACTTTATCACTCCTTCATTGGGCTTGAACCATTTAATTAGGTGAAAGGAGCCTTTCTTTTGCTTATAGCTGATGAACTTGAAAATCATAGGTATGTGCGCAAAGTGAAGATCCTTAGAATATAATCTTTTATTTGAGCAATAAATAGAAGCAAGGTGAATAACTTGAGTGATGATCAGACTGTGATCCATATGTCCTCACTCAAATCTGCAATAGTTCCTGCTCTTCCATATTTCCCAAAGTATGATACCAGGAATGATGATGAAAAAGGAATTGATTGAAATCTTGATTTGGTTTCCTGATCCACCATGACATAAGCATCAAGTTCAATGATGAAAAATTAACTTGCAGACCAAACAAATTAGCAAAGTAATTCCATATCTTGAGGGCAATGGGACCATTAAGGAACAAATGGTCAAAGGATTCAATACGGATTGGCAGCATCAACATTTGGATGATAAGAGGATGCCTTTAGTTTTAATGGTCTCATTTATTGGGACAATTTTGTGAAAACATTTCCATAGGAAGATGGAAATTTTATGAGGGTACCCTTGGTGCCATATGAATTTACAAATGAGAGAGGATGGTTTGTTATTCCTAATAATGTTCCAAGAAGATTTAGTTGAGAATTTACCATCAGTTATTAGAGTCTAGTATTTTTCCCCTTCTATCTCCATCATATGCTGTTCAGCAGTTCCTTCAATAACTTGGATCCTCTTATAAGTCTGAGAGCCACCTGTGATAGGTTTATTCTTGTAGTTATTACAGAAAAACTCTGACCATAGGGTTTTATCAGTGTTAAGGTTCCACCAAATCTTTAAGCTAAAAGAAGAGCATAAATCATTTATAAGTTTCAATCCAAGCCCTCCTTCTTCCACTGGTAAGAAGATGTCAGGCCACTTCAACCAGTGATGTTTAGAGCCATAATCTCTTGAATAACCCCATAAAAAAGTTCTGAAAATCCTCTGGATATGAAGAATGGATTATTTAGGAGGCTTGAGGGCTGCTATAGTATGAATTGGGATAGAGGTAAGAACTGAGGAGAAGAGAGTTTTCCTACCTGGGAAAGAGAGGAATTTAGTCTGCCAAGAAGTTAATTTCAATCTTATCTTTTGAATGATTTTTTCAAAGTAACGATGTTTGATCTTCCCATAGTAAATAGGATAACCTAAATATTTCAGAGGGATTTTTTTAAAAGTTAAATCAGTGAGTTTAGATATGGCTCTTATTCTAGTAAGGCTGCAGAATGGTGCATAGTAAAGCTGACCTTTGAGAAATTAATAATCTGACCCAATGCCAATTCAAACCTCTTAAGGAAACCAATCAAATGTTTAAGACTATTAGTTCTACCATAGTAAAAAATAATGGTATCATCAGCAAAGCTAAGGTTGCTGATTATAGGACTATGTGTAGTAAGAGAATATGGTTTAACTTGGCCATTTAAAACCATATTGTGCAAGCCTTTGTTGAGAGTTTCAGCTACTAACACAAAAAGATCTGGGGATAGGGGATCTCCCTGCTTTAAGACCCTAGAGGACTTGAAAAATCCAGCCCTTTGACCATTGATAAGAGAACCAATTACTTGAGATGCACCTCCAAATTATATATCAATCCACATTTCAGAGAAACAAAATTATCTAAGAGTTTTAACAAGCCATGAGCCTTCTTACCAATTAACTGCATCAATTCCTGAGCCAACAGGATGTTGTCAGTGATCTTCCTGCCTTTGATAAATCCATTGTGAGAGTTGCCAATTATTATAGGGAGCACTGAAGCCAATCTAGTTGCTAAGATCTTAGTGATAATCATGAAGCAATAATTACAAAGGCTTATTAGCCTATAATCAGAGCAGGTATTAGGATTGCTAGCTTTTGGAATAAGCATGATATTTGTGCTTGTCCAAATCTTAGGGAGCATACCACCTGCAAAAAAAATATGAAATAGCATGTAAAAATGTTAGATTTAATGATGTCCCAAAAAGTCTTATAGAACACTCCATGGAAACCATCAGGGCTTTCACAACTATCTTCATTTAGATCTTTAATGGTCTGCAAAACTTCTTCTTCAGTTGGAACTTCATCTAGCATTCTTGATTGGGCAGAGGAAATTTGCTGATCAATAGCTCCTATGATGACATCTTCACCTTGTATAGGAGTTGCATGGAAAATGTTCTGATAATAAGCCACAAATTTAGCTTTAATGTCCTCTATATTGTCTATCCAGGTTCTATCTTGTTTTTTTACTTTATGGATCATTTGGTGAATTCTTCCAGCCTTCACAGATGCATGGAAAATCTTGGAATTAAAATATCCCTCTGGAATCCATCTACTTTTCATTTTTCGCTTCTAGAAAAGATCTTCATTTTTTAGAGCCTCTTGCAGTAAGGCTCTAGATTTGGATAACTACTCTCTATTGTCTGAATAAGGGGTTGCTTCATATTGAACTTCTTTTTGTAACACCTCGTCTTCAAGCTTCTGGATCTCATTGTAAACATTTTTTAATAAAATTTTATTTCATATACTAAGATCTGCCTTAAGCCTTTTGAGCTTATTAGAGAAACATCTTAGAGGATTTCCATCAACATGAGTAATCCAAGAGTTTTCAATGATGCCATTAATATACCTATGTTTACACCACATGTTTTGAAATTTAAATGATTTAGGAATAGAGTCAAGCTGAGTTAGAATAGAGAAATGGAGAGGGGAATGATCAGATCATGTTTTGTTGAGATGAGAGAGTTTAAAATTGGGGGAAGTAGTGCTCCATTCAATAGAAGCAAGTCCTCCATCAAGTCTAGCCCAACTATTGCCTATATCCCTAAAATTATGCCAAGTAAACCTCGATACCATGTAATTAATCTCGTAAAGAGAAAAGTTAATAATGAAATTGTTGAAATCTTCAATTGAATTGAAGTCAACCTCATTACCTCCAAGGTTTTCAACACTTTTTGTAACTACATTAAAGTCACCCATCACTAGACAAGGCTTAGAGTCAACCAAAAACTTATACTGATTGAGATCATCCCATAAAGGCTGTCTTTCAATTCTGGAACATTTAGCATAGAAATTAGAGAGGAACACTTCTGATGGTAAGTGATGGTGGGAAATCTTTAAAAGAATCGCTTGATCCCCATTATGAACAGTAGAGCATTGAATTCCAAATCTCCATAAGAACCATATCTTATTGTTAAAATTATTAAGACAACCTTCAAAGTTGATTATTAGGAGATTAGCCACTTATAATACCCCGTATTTCTGCGTATTTGAAATTTAATTAATTAGGAGATTAATTGAGAAAATTCGTTTTATGTTAAATTACACGGGTGATGCAATTTAATAGAATTGAGTAATAATGTGTTCATTAAATATTAATCGAGAGATAAATAATGATCAATATTTTGTGTTAAATTTACTAAGTGAATAGTAAATAAATGATGATTATTAATTTACGTCATAGCGAGTGATATTGGCGTATAGGATTTTATCTCAACCGGGAGTCGCGTATAGACTAATTTGAGGTCGAGGTAGGAAAATTAATTTACAATGACTCGGATGATGATTTTGAGATCACGGATGACTCTGAAAGGGTCAAAATAATTGGAATATTATACCCGGGGGGTGCTATTTGGGTTCCGGGGAATTTTTAGACTAAACCGGCACCATATGAGGGTATTTTAGTCTTTCGATAAACTAGGGTAAAGGGACCTACGTATTTCATAGCCTTATATCAGCTGATAGGAGAGTGAGGCTAGGGTTAGAAACTCAAAGATCAAAGAGGATCCATTAGACAAGAAGGAGAGACTATTCTTGAAGCTTAAAGAAGGATTATTGGGAGATTTAAGTAATTCTTACACCACCAACAACTTTGGAGGGCGGATTTGAGGAGAAGTCAATCAAACCCAACACTAAATCATAAAATCATATCATTTAATACAAAGAAAGTGTTTATTTATGGTTTTTATTTCAAGTTATAATACCCATGTGAGAATAGGGTTGATTATGTTGATTTAAAGGATGAAACTTGAATTTAAAATTAATTAAATCCATGTTATGGGTAGAAATTTCATGTAGTATGAATTAATATTTGTAGAGGATAAGATATACGATGTTATGTGATAATCACCACGAATTAAATCTAGGCTTTTGTTAAAATGGTTGAAGAACACCATAAAGCTAGGGTTATGGCATTTATTGAATTTAATCCATTCTTGATGTGATTTTTAAGAGATATAATGGGTTAAATACGTTAGAATCCATCCCTACTCATATATATAGTGACTTGATATGTTGGTTGGGAGTTTCGAAGCGTTGCATGAGAGTTTAGAGATTTGAAAATCGTGAAAAATGCAATAAACCAACGAAGAAGACGATCTGGTACGTTTCGAATCGATTCGGCCCAGGGCCAAATCGATTAGGAAAGAAAATCGATTCCGCCTCCTGGGCGAATCGATTCGGTCTCCTAGAAAATGTGAAATTTCTCTTTTTGAGCCTAAAACACCTAAATTGTCACGAGGAAAACTTTTAGGACGTAGTTGAAAAATAATGAGGGACTTATTATATTGCAGTAGTCCTATGATAGGGTTATGACTTAGTCTTAGTGACAGGGTTAAGGCGAAGGTATAATGGTCATAAAAGGTAATGTAATTAATTTGAGAGAATGAGAATAAGTTACGAGAATTTTGAGTGAGGGTAAATTCATAGACCAATAGGTTATGGATAGGTTAGCCACTGAAGGAATGTAAGGGGTAACTAGGGCCCTTAGTATAGAGAATAGTACTCTATTAAATGCGATTGTGAGAATAATCATAACATCATAGTATGATGAGTATTCGAAATATATATACTACGTTCGAAGTATGATGATTAGGTTATGTTTTACACCTACTGAATACATGTAATATAGGTTGTGTGTAAACCTATTATGTGATTTGTGATATATGTTAACATACCAACTCTGCTTGCTATCCCGGAGGTTTTTGAACAGTGGGCGATCCCACCTTGATGATTCCATTGCCCCAAAACATAAAACTTAGGGCGGCTCACTATATGTTGCGTATTAGTGGGACTGGCAGTTCATTTGGATACGTTAGGTATGTGCGTATCCTAAAGTCTTAGAACTATGTTCGCCTTCATTGATTGATATTTGATTTTTGATTTGAGGAGACATTTGTAACCACTAGTCCTTGATATTGGAAGATATGTACATGGATGGATAGCAGAGTACGCTTGTATTAACGATGGTCATTCTCAGGGACGTCATAATAATATATATTAGTGTGCAAAGTATATACCCATGTCAATATTCTACTTACGTGTGACAATAGACAATAGATAATGCATATATGATGAATAAATTAAGTAGATAAACTTAATCAACAAGTTAAGAAAATAACATGTGTAAAATATTACATACGGAGCTAATAATGTATGAGAAATGTTAATTCAAATAGAGTGCTGTATGGGCGATACGAGAACTAAGACGTGTTGATAATATGTTAGATACTTAAGTCGAGTTAGCTTGGGTAGTACAAATAGGTGGGCTAAGTATAGAACATTAGGCGTTCACTATAGACGAGAGGTGAGGAAACTAAAGAGAGTGCACGAGAACTTAACATGTGTAATAAATAACTTTTTTCTAAAACCGTGAAAAATGCTTGGTAAATGTTTTCAAAATATTTTGGATTCTAAATCTTGCTATAAATATTTTCAAAACCTTTTAGGTGTCCGACCACACGGATGCCAAACTTGATTATTCTATTCTAGGGATGCATAACTACAGCCCATGTGGATGTATGCAGGATTCAGACTAGACGTTTCGGTTGTTCATTCCTAGAATAGGATTTCATTATTCAGTATTTTAGTTGGGCATGTTGCCCTCAGTACTTATTCAGTTATTCAGTTCGTATCTTCATTTGCATTTATTTTTGGGGGGTTGTTTTTTGGATTTGGGATTGGTAGCGAATGGATTATTCGGCATAACTTTTATTTATTTATATCGTGTGATGGATTATACTCTATTATGGTGTTTATGTTTTAAATTGGTTTGCGCATATAATTATTATCTGTTAATGAAAGATAAAATTTGACATTGACTTAATTAACTAATAGGTGGTTAGTAATTAATATGGTTTTCAATAATGATGCTAAAAATGAACTAAATGAGAAACCTCTTTTAATTTAATAAAGGACTAATCACTTGGTATTTAATTAAGCGGGATGTCATAGATGGTATCAGAGCATCAGGTTCTAGCGTCTATAGGATCTGTACGGCTTACTACGATTTCATCGTAGCCTTATTTGGTGTAAAGCCCTATTATTAGGATTGCTACATTCATGCTAATGTATGTGAGATTTATGTTCTTCTGCTATTCTATTTGTATTGACTGTGAATTCATACAATTCGATCTATTTTTAGATGCCACTAAGGAGAGAGCGAGAGGAGAGGGAAACGAACAGGGAAGAGGTGAGGGAGGCTCAACAAGATCCATAAGTAACGCCGCCACAGCCACCACTGGAGATGATGTCGACTGCATAGGTGGCCAAGATAGTGGCCCAGGCTCTCAATGCAGCTATAATAGCCATGGTATCTCACTTCCCCTAGCCACATCCACAACCACCAGTGGTACCAGTGATCTAGGCCCAGCCAGGGCTATCTACTTAGCAGAGAGTCAGGGGGACCTTCCATAAGGACCCCCTGCCCGAGTTTTAGGGTAGCTCTAATGCAGTCACGGCATGTCAGTAGAAGAAGAATATACAACGCCACCTGCATATTGTTTCCTTTCATACTGGTCGGGGCAGCATTACAGTGGTTGGAGTTACTTACTACCGCCAACAAGAGATATATGATGACTACCACTGAGTTCTGGATACGATTCGATCGTAAATACTTTTCGCTTGTAGTTGAGTCTGGGATGCGGAAGAAGTTAGGGGAAGCAACTCAGGGTGACCGTTCGATAGTGGAATACGAGGAAGATTTCACCTATTTGGCTAACTTTGTGCTAGATGAGATGAGCAATAAGGAGAACAAGAAAGCAAGGTTTATGGATGGATTAGACTGAAGGATCAGGTAGCACTTAATTGGTAACCCCGTATTAGTGACGTATACAAATTTCATCAATGTCGTATCATTATATTGCCATAACCATCACTTCCACATGAGGGGAAGCAGGAGAGGAGTAGATCCTAGCCAGCCAAGCAAGGCTAATGAGGGTGGTGCTAGTGGAGCCCCATTGCAGCAGCAGCAGCAGGTAGGCAGACAGCAGGGGCATGATTCTCGACAGGGGGATCATGCCAAGAGATTCAGGTCAGAAGGGTACCGAATAGAGACCCAGGGATTTAGGTAGGTTTAGTAGGTCCCTAATCAGCAGCAGAAGGTTCCTTAGGGCCGTCAGGTCCAAAGGTATAATAGAGGTGGCTAGCAGGGTCGGGGTTACCAGGGACAGCATCAAGGCCAGTGTCGATAGGGCCAGTAGGGCTAGGGGCAGAGGGATTTTCCGAGGCAGTGCTTTATATGTGTCCAGCAGGGTCATAAGAGGAGAGATTGCCCATAACAGAGCAGGGCCCAACAGTAGGGTACCCAATAGGCGCAGTATGCTCCATTACTTCCAGCGCCAACACCATCAGCCCCACAGCAGCAGCGGGGACAGATGCACTATGAGCGTGTATAACGTTCGATACATAGCCATGCCATCAGCACCACCGGCACCGCTGGTAGTAAAGGGTACATTTACTATTCATAGACTTGAGGGTAAGATTCCTTTTTATACCGGGTCATCACGTTCATTTATTAAGACCAGATTTGCTAGAGCTTCCAATTAGAGACAGCCGATAGTCTCTTTATGTGTATAGAGTCATCGTTGGGTAGTGGGTCACTTATACACTCAATCTGTAGAGGGGTCAATATCGTTATTAGAAGACTGAGTTTTGTGGAAGCCCTTCTAGTGTTAGACATGGATGGGTACAATATAATTTTGGGTATGGATACTATAGACTATTATGAGAGGACCATAGTGCTATCCATTTTAGGGCAGGATATGTTCCTAGTGGCGATGCCTCTTCTTGAGGGAGGGTTGTGCATTCACTTATACTACATTGAGGATGAGACCTCACAGGAGGTAGTGATTCCATTATACTCGATTCTAGTTGTGAGATATTTTGAGGATGTATTCTAGGAGATACTCGGGTTGCCACCTAGTTGGGAAAATGAGTTTGTTATTGACTTAGCATCGGGTATGAGATCGATTTCTCGAGCACCATATCGCATGGATCCTTCTGAGATGCAGGAGTTCAGAGAGAAGATTCAATAGCTTTTGAGATAGAGTTTCATTCGGCAAAGTACATCGCCATGGGGTGCGCCAGTGTTACTTGTGAAGAAAAGGGACGGTTTTCTTCGCTTATGTATAGACTACAGAGAGCTTAATAAGGTCACGATGCGGAATAAGTATCTGTTATCGAGGATTGATGACCTATTTGACCAGTTGAGATGAACTCTGTATTTCTCCAAGATTGATTTGAGATAGGGATATCACCAGTTACGTATTCAGGAGGAGGACATTTCTAAGATCATTTTTTTATGTGGTACGGGTCATACAAGTTCAGGGTGATGCCATTTGGGCTCACCAATACGCCAGCAGTGTTCATGGATCTCATGAATATGGTATTTAGGATGTTTCTTGACCAGTTCATGATCGTGTTCATAAACGACATTCTGGATTACTCGCGCACTAAGGAGGAGCACACAGAGCATCTACGCATGGTTCTAGAGACCCTACGGGGCCACCAGTTGTATTCCAAGTTTGGGAAGTGTGGATTTTGGCCATGGGAGGTTTAGTATTTTGGCCATAGGCATTGATGTTGATCCGAGCAAGGTATCGACGGTGAGGGAGTGGGGACATCCCACGACACCGATAGAGATTCATAAATTTTTGGGTTGGTTGAGTATTATCGTCACTTCATTATAGAGTTCTCGAATATTATGTGTCCATTGACAAACTTGACTCGCAAGGGTTACCACTTGTGTGGAGTGACCATTGCCAGTTAACTTTTGATGAGCTAAAGGATAAATTTATGTCAACACTCGTACTTATTTTGCTTATGGGAAGATTGGAGTACTGGGTCTATACCAATGCATATTTGCAGGGACTTGGGGGTGTATTACAACAGGAGGAGAGGGATATAACTTATTCGTCCCAAAAGCATAAGCCCCATGAGAAGAATTACCCCACCCACGACCTTGAGTTGGCAGCGGTTGTTTTTTCTTTGAGGATATAAAGGCACTATCTTCTGGGGGAGCAATTTATGTTATTCATGGATTATAAGTCACTTCAGCATCTCTTCACATAGAATGATTTGAACATGAGGCAGAGGCGGTGGATAGAATTTATGAAGGACTACAAGTTTGACATTCAGTATTATCTTGGTAGCAAAGGTTAGGAAGGCGAAGTGGAATGATTTTTGACATGATAATGAGATAACTAGAGCGTGCATGGTAGTTTAAGATATCAATCTCGAGATTTTTATGCGGGTATTGAAAGCATAAATCGAGGATCAGTTCTGTCAGGATAGGATACGACAGTCTTTAGCTGAGGGTGCGAAGTATTACTCGGTCAGCTCAGAGGCAGGCTTGCGCTTTAATGGGAGACTAGTTGTGCCAGAGGATGGGATTTGAGGTATGAAGTTATGACTGAGTCTCATGATTCGAGGTTTGCGGTACATCCTATTGGGGATAAGATATACCAGGACATGAGGAGGTAGTATTGGTGGCCAGGGATGAAGTGAGACATAGCAGAGTTTGTCACGAAGTGTTTTACCTATCGGTTAGTGAAGGTAGATATTTTCGTGTGGAAGTGGAAGAACATTTAGATGGATTTTATCACAGGTCTACCAATGTCACAGAGGGGTCATGGCTTCATTTGGGTGATAGTGGATCGGTTGACTAAGGTGGTCCATTTCTTGCCAGTTCGTAATGATTTTGAGACGATGCAGTATGTGTAGTCATTTATTGCGAAGATGTTTAAGCTGCATGTGGTATCGATTAACATCCTCTCTGATAGAGACAAGATCTTTGTGTCCCATTTGTGGCAGATCTTTCAGGAGGCCATGGACACATATTTGTGATTGAGTACCGCATACCACCCATAAACAGATGGATAGACTGAGAGGGTGAATCAGCTGATAGAGGACATGTTGAGGATATGCATTTTAGATTTTGGGGGAGGATGGGAGCGATACCTTCCATTGGTAGAGTTTGCGTGTAACAACTCTTACCAATTTACCATTAGCATGGAACCATTTAAGGCACATTATGGGAGGCCTTTTCGTTCTCCCGCTTGTTGGTTAGACGTGGGGGACAACATGTTATTGGGGCCAGAGATGATACACGAGACTACTACTAAGATCGAGCTAATTCGAGGATGTACCCAAATAGCTCTAAATAGGCAGAAGAGTCATGTTGATGTATATCGGTGACACGTTGAGTTAGAGGTTGGTGATCAGATGTTGGTTCAGGTGTCTCCCATGAAGGGGGTCATGAGATTCGGCAAGAAGGAGAAGCTAGCGTCGAGATATATGGGGCCCTTCCCTATTATTAAGAGAGTGGTACTAGTGTCATATAAAATGGGTTTACCAGATCATCTACAGTGAATACATGACGTTTACCACGTGGCATCGCTGAAGAAGTACCGGAGGAGCGAGAGAGATTTTTGGCACATTCCACTCAAGGAGATTGATTTGAAGCCAGACATCTCGTACGAGGAGAGATTCATGGATATTATGGATCATAATGAGCGTTAGTTGCAGTTTAAGGTGGTATCACTAGTCAGAGTTCAGTGAGGACACTACAGCGTGGATAAGTCGACATGGGAGCGGGAGTATGACATGCAAGAGTCGTATCCAGAGTTATACACCGTAGGTATGTCCTAATTTTAGGGACGAAATTCCTTTGTGAGGGGGGAAGTATGTAATACCCCGTATTTCTACGTATTTGAAATTTAATTAATTCAGAGATTAATTGAGAAAATTCGTTTTATGTTAAATTACACATGTGACATAATTTAATAGAATTGAGTAATAATGTGTTCATTAAATATTAATCAAGAGAGAAATAATGATTAATATTATGTGTTAAATTTACTATATGAATAGTAAATAATTGATGATATTAATTATGCCATAGCGAGTGATATTGTCGTCTCGAATTTCATCTCAATTTGGAGTCGTATATAGACTAATTTTAGGTCGAGATAGGAAAATTAATTTAGAGTGAGCCGGATGATGATTTCGAGGTCACGAATGATTCCGAAATAGTCAAAATAGTAAACCTGGGGATGCTAATTGGGTCCCGAGGAATTTTTAGACTAAACTGGCACTGTATGGGGGTATTTTAGTCTTGCGATAAACTAGGGTAAAGGAACCTATGAATTTCATAACCTTATATCAGCTGATAGGAAGGTGACGATATGGCTAGAAACTCAAATATCAAAGAGGAGCAATAAGACAAGAAGGATAGACTATTGTTGAAGCGTAAGGAAGGATTCTGGAGAGATTCAAGTGATTTTTGCACCACAAACAACTTTGGAGGGAGGATTTGAGGAGAAATCAATCAAACCCAACAAAAAATCACGAAATCAGATCATTTAATCCAAGGCAAGTGTTTATTTATGGTTTTTATTTGAAGTTATAATACCCATGTGACAATAGGGCTGATTATGTTGATTTAAAGGATCAAACTTGAATTTATAGTGAATTAAATCCATGTTATGGATAGGAATTTCATGTAGTATGAATTAATATCTGTAGAGGACAAGATATATGAGGTTACGTGATAATCACCACAAATTAAGTTTGGGTTTTGGTTCAAAATGGTTGAAGAACACCAAAAAGCTAGGGGTATGGCATTTATTAAATTTAATCCATTATTGATGTGATTTTTAAGAGATCTAATGGGTTAAATACGTTAGAATCAATCCCTACTCATATATATAGTGACTCGATATGTTGGTTGGGAGTTTTGAAGCGTTGCATGAGAGTTTGGAGATTTGAACATGGTGAAAAATGCAATAAACCAACGAAGAAGACGATTTGGTACATTTTGAATAGATTTGGCCCAGGGGAGAATCAATTCGTAAAGTGAATCGATTCAGCCTCCCCGGCGAATCAATTCCGTTTCCCAGAAAATGTGAAATTTCTCTTTTTAAACCTAGAACTCCTAAATTGTCACTAGGAAAAACTTTTAGAACATAGTTGAACAATAATAAGGGACTTATTATACCGTAGTGGGCCTAAGATAAGGTTATGACTTTGTCTTAATGAGAGGGTTAAGGAAATGATATAACGGGCTTAAAAGGCAACGTAATTAATTCGAGAGAACGAGAATAAGTTACGATAATTTCTAATGAGGGTAAATTCATGGACTGGTAGGTTATAAATAGGTTAGCCACTGAAGGAATGTAAGGGTTAACAAGGGCCCTTAGAGTAGAGAATAATACTCTATTAAATGAGATAGTGAAATTAATCGTAACATGATGAAAATGCGCTGATCTTCGTAAATAGCTTTGATATCAATTTGTAAACTTATGCAGTGCAACGAAATATTTCAAGTGTTTTCAAATTGATTTGAGTGTATGATAAATTAACCAAATTCAATTAATCCCAAGTTTTAGTTAAACCCTAAATCATGCATCTAAGTTATTTAAGAAACATATTTTCCGGAAAAAATCCCCGAAGGGAAAAGACCTTTTATTTCACTAATAATTTGTAAACCGCAACTTACAATATCACAAGCAAAATCTGCAAAGAAATTATCGCAGCAAACTCTCATAGGCCACAACCTAACTCCACAATGAATCAACCACAGATGATCCACACGGACACGCGGTCCAATCAGTCTAGGAACACCTGTAAGCACTCCCTATAACACTCCGTCATCACCCCAGCACCTCAATCAAGTGTCACCTATATCAGTAGTAGAGATCCTCTATACAAAAGAAAACTTCAACAAGATTGTATCTTAGGTTCAAAAACAATTCACATAAAGATTGGGATGTTTTGTGAATTGAAAACCAGTATTAAAGCCTTAAAGGAGGAAAAAAAACGTTTCTGCAGTTTGCAGTTTTTCGTACTTTGTAAAACTTAGGTCTCATCTGGAAAACAGACTCGTTTAATGAGTTACATATATAAACGTTAAGGTGACGCACCCCTCGAATGAAACAGGATGTCGTTCGAAGGAGAAAGATGTCGTTCGAAGGGGAAATGAAGTCATTTGAACGACTACGCATGAGATAAGGCCGTCGCTCGAATGAGTCATCGCTCGAACAAAATAGGGCGAAAAATAAATTTATTTTTTATTTCAGAAAATTCATCTTTTAAATCTTGGAAACATTATTTTGACGAAAAACAACACCTCGAGACTTAGAAAATATTTTGAAAATTTTTCCAAACCTCTTTTAAAAAATATCCCAACACTTTTAAGTGAACCATAAATCGACTTAAATATGTTCTCACCAAAATTAACCTTAAAGAGGCTTGAATGTTGAAGAACCTTCATATTCAGATCCATCTCGACATTGATTGATCTTAAATATTTCTTCAATTGTTTGTAGCGGTATACGACATACTCAATTGTGAACGGACATTTATAAAATGATGTCCTTACAATTCTCCCCCTATGTCTATGCCAGTACGAAATAAAAACATACGAATTATCAAATACAAAATGTCTATACAAATCTAATACCCTCCCATGAACCCAAAACTGAAAAGGTACTAAATATGTAGGTCTCAAACTTATCTTCAAAATCCTCAACTTCAAGGACTTCAAGCTTTTCTCATCAGGGTTTTCAAGCCAATAATGATCAAAATCTTGCACCTACACACATGAGACAAAGTAAATACCTTCGTGACATATCGAGTTTGAAATGAGATAAACATAAATTAAATATCCAATCTCAAATCTCCCCCATAATGCAAAAACTCCCCCATAATTCATTCACCCCCTTTTTATTTGGCCAAAATAGACGTGGAAACGAATAAACAGAACAAACATGAAGTTGTCACGAAAAGCAAACAACTACGATCATTAAGAGATACCTAATAGTATTCCACAAACTATTTTTGATTTTTTAATTTTTTCAAACAAAATGAAAAAATAATTTTACAAAAATCACACACCATGAATTTACACTAAGATAACCAAATCGTGGAAACAGAGTGAATGGGTGTGAACAAATTCGATAGGAAAGTCGATGAAATCTCGTAACATATGTGCACGATGAATCGAAATACTCCTAACGATTGAACTTAAAATGTCCTTAGGTGTCAAAAAGTGTTGAATTTAAATGACATCAACTCAATCCCTCAACACATCAAAGTTAAAAGTGATTCTCACACCAATAACGTCTAAAACTATGTAATTAATTTTTAAGACGCTATCAGGACGTGAAAACCCTTTTTATTTTCCATCCAAACTCCCAAATAATAATGATGTTTATTTTTCTTATGAGTTGAGGAAACTAAAACCTATTGGCCCATTTTTGGCATATTTTTCTTTTTATTGCCTCATTAATTTTTTCGGGCTCTTTTAAACCTCATTAGACCATGGCTTCTGTTTTTGCCACATTATTTTTGGTCATATTTAATGATGGCTTAATCGTAAAGGATAAATGAGTACCTTTGGTAGCCCTTCCCCATTTTTTAAAATCACACAAACTCACTAACGGTTCTTACATGCACTACTTCCATTGTCAAGTTTTATCTCATTTGGTTCATTTTAAAGATAGAATTGAGATGACAACACTCTGACCATTATGTGATAAACAAGTACGATAATCAAACAAATACGTGAAAGTGTGCATTAAAGGCAATTATGAGTCAAACATATAGGTAGTAATTACAAATTACATCTTAATGACTCCACACATTATAAAACACAAAATAAAATGATAACGCATATCAAAACACTATCAAATCGTCACATAGATATGGAATTAAGTTCTGACTAGATCATCCTAAATTTCCATTCATATACGGTGTAAAACAAAATACACAAATCTTTTTTTCCTTTTCAAATTTTCCCCCCAAAATGAAAATCTTTTTGTATTTTTCCAAAAATTTTCAAAAACATTTTTTTTTTATTTTTCAAAAAATATATCAAAAATGGAAAATATAAATATAAAAATATACATGTCATAACTATAGAAAAAATAAATCATGAAGCACAACTAGCGCGTGACGTATACACAACACGATCACCAAAAGATCTAACATGGGGTGAATCACGTGCAAGCAACCGAGAGTCATGAACAATCAATCCAAAAGCCACTAAATCCGATTTTCTAACCCAAACATATTTGTAACGACATGTGGGGGTTTGAGGAATTGAATTTACTCTCTTATTAAACTTCCTAGGAGTATTTTGAAGTTTATAACAAAAATGCCTAAGATGACCTTGCCTACTACAGTGTGTGCAAGTGTAAATCGTGCGGTGAGTGTTATCTAAAGGGATCCCGTTCCTAAAGTTTCTAGATGGCGCTCTCCTAAAATTCTTAGGTGTCTCTGTCACAATGTTCCTTAATGTCTCTCTCCTAACGAACCTAGGTGCCTATCTCTTAACAACCCTAGTAGGCTCTCTCACACGTGTGGGGTTGGCTTTGGGAATGGGTGCAACACTATCATTGAAGCCTATACCACACCTATCTTACTTGATTTAAACAGTCCCTAACATTTTATCTAACTTTTCTGACCTAGACTCCAAATCAAACTTAACCTTGTTGGACTCTCTTAAACTCTTCTCAAGCTCACCTTTCTTCGACTCAATAACACGTCTATAATCCTTAAACTCTAAAAGCTCCTTAATCATAGTCTCCATCAACCCTCTAAGACTATCTCCCTCACCCTCGACATATCCTAGCTTCTCTCTAAGCATCTCCTCATCTGTCCTAAGATCCTCAATTAAAGCATGGGTGTTATTCTTATCTAAGGCACTCTCTTTCAACTTAGCTTCTAATCTCAAGTTTTCCTTATTTATCTTTATAGATTCCTCGTACAAATTATTGTAGGCAACATGCAATTCACTTAACTCTTCCTCTTTATCCTCACTTTCGTCACTCTCACTCTCACTCTCATCACTAGTCACATAGGTGGGAAGCTCTCGCTTAGTAGCATAAAAAACATCTTTTTCAGAATCACTATCACTATGGGAAGAAACATGAGATGTCGGTTTATTAAAAATCTTCCTTATCTTATTGGGACACTCATCTATTGAATGACCAATTCCCTCACAACCAAGACACCTCTCAGAGTCATTTTTAATGGAAGATTTAAAACAAGAATTCGAGTGAATTTTCCAATTAGCCAT
The DNA here is from genome assembly GCA_949130495.1 of Sambucus nigra. Taxonomy (NCBI): domain Eukaryota; kingdom Viridiplantae; phylum Streptophyta; class Magnoliopsida; order Dipsacales; family Adoxaceae; genus Sambucus; species Sambucus nigra. Next base: position 9,210,823 of record OX422220.1, on the reverse strand, counting down.
TTCAAAATTTTGAAATCTAAAATCATCAATACCACCAAAAGCCATATTTAAGAAAATTTGGATCAAACACAATAACTTAGTTCAACAGGCTCTAATACCAATTTGAAAAAGTGGCGATCGCTTAAATAAGCTCTGATACCAATTTGAAAACGCGATGATCTTCTTAAATAGCTTTGATATCAATTTGTAAACTTATGTAGTACAGCGTAATATTTCAAGTGTTTTCAAATTGATTTAATTGTATGAAAAATCAACCAAATTCAATTAATCCCAAATTTTTGTTAAACCCTAAATCATGCATCTAAGTGATTTGAAAGCATTTAATCAGGAAGCATGCAAAATGAAACCAATTTTCAGGGAAAAAAATCACCAAAGGGCAAAAACATTTTATTTCACTAATAATTTGTAAACCGTAACATAAAATATTACAAGCGAAATCTGCAAAGAATTTACCGCAGAAAACTCTCATAGGTTGTAACCTAACTCATCAACGAATCAACTGCAGAAGATCCACACAGACACGTAATCCAATCAGTCCAGAAATACCGACAAGCACTCCCTATGACATGCAGTCATCAGCCCAACACCAAAATCAAGTGGCACCTATATCAGTAGTAAATATCCTCTCTATAAGAGAAACTTCAACAAGATTGTATCTTGAGTTCCAAAATAATTCACATAAAGATTGGGATATTTTGTGAATTGAAAACAAGGATTAAAGCCTTAAAGGAGAAGATAAAGCGATTTTATGCAATTTGCAGATTTTCGTACTGTGTAAAACTCAGGTCTCCTTTGGAAAACAGACTCGTTTAATGAGTTATTTATAAAAATGTTAAGGCGGCGTGTCTCTCGAACGAAACATGATGTCTTCGAATGAGAAACGAAGTCATTTGAACGACTACGCGCAATTTCTTCGCACGAGATAAGGTTGTCGCTCGAACGAAAAAGCGTGAAAAATAAATTTATTTTTTATTTTCAAAAATTCGTCTTTTAAATCATTGAAAATTTATTTGAAGAAAAACAACACCTCAACACTTAGAAAATATTTTGGAAACTTTTCCAAACCTCTTTTCAAAAATTTCCCTACACTTTTAAGTGAACCATAAAGGGACTTAAATACGTTCTCACCGAAATTAACCTTGCAAAGGCTTGAATGCTAAAGAACCTTGATATTCGGATATGTCTCGACGTTGAATGATCTTAAATAGTTCTTCGACGGTTTGTAGCGGTATATGACATATTCAATTGTGAACGAATATTTATAAAATCATGTCCTTACACATGATAGTACGGTGAGTATCCGATAGATAAATACTATGTATGAAGTATGATGATTAGGTTGTGCATACATCTACTCAATAAAAGTATATGTAGGTTGTGTGTAAACCTATTATGTGATTTATGAGATATGTTAACATACCTACGCTGCTTGCTATCCCGGAGGTTTCTGCGCAGTGGGCGATCCCACCTTGATGATTCTAGTGAGGTCTGGATTCGTGTCCCATAACATAGAACTTAGGGGGGCTCACTATATGTTGTGTATTAGTGGGACTGGAAGGCCATTTGGGTACATTAGGTATGTGCGTAGCCCAAAGTCTTAGAACTATGTTCGCCTCCATTGATTGATATGTGATTATGGGTTCGAGGTGACATTCTGAATCACTAGTCCCTTATATTGTACGAGAGGTACATGAACGGATAGCAGAGTATGACCATATCAACGGCTGTCATTCTCGGGGATGCCGTAATAGTATGTATTAGTGTGTAAAGTATAAAACCATGTGAATATTATACTCAAGTGTGACAGATGACAATAAATACCGTATATCTGATGAATAAATTAAGTAGAGAAACTTAATTAAAAGGTTAATAAAATAACATGTGTGAAATGTTAGTTAGCTTTGGTAGTATAAATAGGTGGGCTAAGTATAGAACTTTTGGCGTGCACTATAGATGAGAGGTGAGGAAACTCAAGAGAGTGTACGTGAACCTAACATGTGTAATAAATAACTGATTTCTAAAATAGTGATAAATGCTTGCTAAATGTTTTTAAAATGTTTTGGGTTCTAACCCTTGCAATAATTATTTTCAAAACCTTTTAGGTGTCCAACCGCTGGGATGGCAGACTTGATTATTCTATTATATGCTGCAACACATGTGGATGCATGCAGGATTCAGACTAGACGCTTCAGTTGTTCATTCCTAGACTAGAATTTCATTATTCAGTATTTCAGTTGGGCTTGTTGCCCTTAACACTTATTCATTTATTCAGTTCAGATTTTCATTTCGATTTATTTATTTTTGTTGAGTTATTATTTGGATTTGGGATTGGTAGCCGATTGATTATTCGACATGACTTTAATTTATTTATTTATTTATATCATGTAATGGATTAGACTCGATTATGGTGTGTATGTTTTAAATTGGTTTCCTCGTATTATTGTTAACTGTTAATGAAACATAAAATTTGACATCGGCTTAATCACTACAATGAATCCTGGAATGGTCACCCCCAGGGGGTCACAACCCAAATTTTTGACCATATCAACTTTGGCGTGACCATATCCATAACCTAGTGTGGTCATGGATACTCTTGGACATGGTCACGATACAAATCCCTGACCAACAGGGGTCACGACCATAGGCTGTGACTAGGTCGTGACCCTTATGGCGCCAAATTCATGCCAAAGTTCCCACCAAGTTTTATCATGGTAGGGTCATGGGCTTGAGCCGTGACCATAGGCACAATGCACACCAATTGGGTCACGGATTTTGGTCGTGACCATCTCAATTTTTCACGCGTTGTTGTCACAGCCCTAAGCCGTGACCACATAGTTACCTACACACTAATGAGGAAAAAAATTATGGGTCATGGTAGTGGGTCATGACTCTAAGATGTGACCAGTGTCCTTATAATAAAACCCCCGCCTTCATTTCATTTCTTCCCGTGTCAATCTCTCTCTCTCTCTCTCTCGACGAGTATCATTATCAAACCCTAATTTCGGCGATTTGCATTCTCAATCTCTGTCTTAATCTTATTTGGCTTCTTCTGTCAATCACGATAAAGCCTAATTTTGTTTATTTATGTGTTAAACCGTAATGTATATGTATGTATATGTGCGTTAATGTGAGTGTATTTCGGTGTTTGTGTGTGTATGTGTGTATGTGTGTACGTGTGTATATGCATATGCATATGTATATGTGTGTATTTGTGTGAATATTCATGTATATCTGTGTATGTGTGTGTATGTCTGTATATGTGTGTGTATGTGTGTGTATATGTGTGAATGTGTGTATACTTTTTTTAAGAAAAGGGATGTTATAGTTAGGAACTGAAAGTTATTTCATTATTTGTAGGGTAATTATTGGGTATTGTTAACATTGATTGGGAATTCTTATTTAGAGTTTGAAATTAACTGCATTATTTAAGGGTATTGTTATTATTAGTATTGAGTGAATGTGGTTACTTATGCATTAAAATAAATTGCGAAATTTAAAGGTATTGTCATTTAGGTCTTGGAATTTATTTAATTTTGAAATTAATTGAGTATTATTAGTATTGACTGAATGTGGTTACTTAGGAATTAAAATAAACAACATTATTTAAGGGTATTGTCATTTAGGGGTTTGTATTTATTTAAAGTTTTAGACTTATTGAGTTGTTTAGGTTCCGTACCCTAAATAAACTAATATACTCAAAATCCTTTCTTTATTATCAAAACCTTAATCAAACAGATATACCCTAATATATCCTTATACCTTAACCGTATGACTCATATTCACTCCCTCATATATTCTTCTAAAAAAAATGAGGCACGGTGATAGTCACTGGCAACAAGAGTTGGAGAGGTTGCAATTGGACTGCAAACGTAACTCTTTTATTAGTGAGCATCATATAAAGGGTACTCCTATTTATAGGTATGGAAATAAAAAAGATCAAACACCTTGTAAATCGTGGAGTTAATTTCCATCAAGATTACTTTTCGATCGTATTCTATTTTCCCTAATAGAAAACTGGGATGACGTTATACAAAATATATTTCACACACAAAATCCCGATATAGCCCTGACCTTGGTTATATTATTGAAGAAGGCAGGAAAAAAATCCACTTGTTATGGATACAACTGCGTACAGAGAGCATTGACATAGACGGTGATGTCTTTCGCCATATGCACGCTAAATTGAATCTTGCCAACAAGATTAAAAGGATGGGATTCCGAGTTCATGTCACGGATATCTACACATCAATCATAGATACCATTCCCCCAAGTTGGCCACGTGCAAAAATTCATAGGTTCTTCAAAACTAATACTGAATGGATGGATATTAGGCACATTGAACATATTCTAAATTTTTACTTTGAAAAGTTATATATATATATAATCATAAGCTTGATTAATTAATTATAATTTCTTGGTCACTTATGGTTTTTCATTTTTGTAGATAATGTTGGGAGGAAACAACCCAAAGGAACAATGTGAATAGGGGACAACGCAACAAGGTTCACCATCTAGTGCAAAACTCGAATTCTCAATACCAATTGGTGGGAATACACAACTCCTCCAAATTTTTCCGTCCTCACTAAGTCCAACTGCTTCAGCCCCCTCATCCAGCACTGTCATTGCTCCACCACCCCTATCCAATGCTGACGATGCCTCCCACTCAACCCAAAAGAAGCCCATTACGTTCTCCCTTCTTAGGGATAACCCGTCATGTTATAGGAATGACGTGCTAAACTTTAAAGCTCGGTGTTTAGCTTTGGGAAAAATGAATGTGAGAGTTGGTAGACTAGACAACTGGAACCTAGTTTATCAAGTCATAAAAGGTGACATATATGATCAACTCTGCAAGTATTTCTCATTTCCCAATCGTTCTACGAATAAGGTTATATCTCGGATTGCTGAATCATTGATGACATACAGGAGAAACCTTCGGAGGAAACATTTCTTGAAGGAGGCAGCCAACTTCGATATGTTATCTTTGAAAGATAGAGTCTCTCAATGTTGAATTTTCGGTGGAGCAGTGGAATAAGTTTTTGGAGAATGAGGCGTTGGAGAAAAAGTTGGTCCAAAGGGAGAAAAACAAAAAAAAATAGTGCACAAAAAACTGATATCCACGGGATGGGATCCAAATTCTATGAGGATTTGAAGAATGGATGGGATAGTATGATAAAGGATGGTCCAGATACGGGGAAAAAAACAAATTTGTCCAACTTATTCGTTCATGATCGACAGGGAAAAGATAATAAACTCCTGCCGCACTTGGCTGAGACGCTATAATCAATAGAGTCCATCAGCAGTCAGTCATGTTTGAGCCCTAATGATGGCTTTGACCTTGAAAATAATACCTTGACTCGAACCTTTCGAAAGGACAAAAGGGGGAGGACAAGAGTTATTGGCTCACATATAACAAAAACAAAATTTTAATAGACCGCACCTCTCGCGGATGAGTTTTCTTCGATCATGGATCGTTTGTCGTTCAATAATGAACGACAGTTCAAGACCGATGGGGATGTCCAGGATATAAAAAATAACCGGGAATGTTGACGAATAAATTGGGCAACTTGTTTCCCTTTTTCCAAAATTATGGGATCCCAGTGCCCCCTCCTCAAGGTTACCCTTACCCTTACCTTCCTCCTTAAGGTTTTCCCTATCCCCCCCTTCAAGTTTACCTTCCCAAATGCATCCTCCAATATTCCCCTCCTAAATGCCACCTCATCCAACATTCCCATCCCAAATGTTGCCTCATCCAACATTCCCATCCCAAATACTGCATCATCTAATATTCCCATTCCCCATGCCTCCGCTTATCACGGGACTTGGATCATCATCAACAACTCACAGTGACTATGGAAAAAAGTACTATTTCAAAGACCTGAGAAATAAGAGGGTTATTGGGGTCTGCACACTCATCTCCAAGGTTGTCATAACATGAATACACAACCGACCTTTGGAGATGGGTGAGGTTCAAATAATGGTCGCTGAAATATACAAAGGTTGTGGAGATGTACCTGTGTTCGCTAAAGGCGGGGATGGGATGCAATTGAGTAATTATGCAGACTCTTTTCTTGCTTAGCCAATTTATCTGTTGGAAAATATTAAAAATATTTTGTTTTGTTTCAGTTATAATAACATTTTTTTGGTGTAGTTGTAATAACATTTTTTTTTGTTTCAGTTGTAAGAATATTGTTTTTGTTTCAGTTTAAGAATATTGGTTTTGTTTAAGTTTTAATAATATTTTTTTATTGCTTCAGTTGTAAGAATATTATTTTTGTTTCAGTTGTAATAATATTTTTTAACCTATATCCACAGGACTGAAATTTGAAGATTATTACATGGATTCCCACTATACAAAGAGTGGATGGGAGAGATTAACCAAATTTTAAATAATCATGTAAACGGTGTTCAAGAATTTATTAAATACGCTTTCAAAAAATCTTAAACGTGACCAGGTTCCGTGTCCGTGCACTTGTTGTAAGAAATAAAAATATAAGTCATTGGAATACGTTGAGTTTCATTTAATACAGTGGGGAATCTGTTATGACTATACAATATGGACATACTATGGTGCAAAAATATACCTTATGTTCCTGAAGAATCGCCAGAACCCGACTGCGTAACAAAACCCTAATGAGTGGAAGTGGTACATGATTCACCAACACATCGTCCATTGACCGACTTAATTGATGATACTTATGGACTCCACAACTGTCAAAACCACCAACCTTTGGATACGGATAATGCACGTTATGACCAACTAAATGAAAATTTTGATGTTGAACTTCCAGAAAATCGAGAATACATACGGTTGAAAGCTAATGCGGCTAGACTGTTGTATGAAGATTGCGATCAAGATCATTTGGTATTATATGCAATGGTTGGTTTGCATAATTTGAAGAGTCAATTTGGTTTGCCTCGGAACAACGTAACCAGAATTCTTAAGTGGGTTAAAGATAATCTCCAAAAGAAAACACGTTACCAGACATTATCCTACCATGAAGAAGATCTTGAAGGGTTTGGGTTTAAAATACAAATTTATTCATGTATGCAAATATGATTGCATATTGTATCGCAATGAGCACGAAGAAAAGGATGAATGTTCTATATGTAGTGAGCCTAGATATGTGGTTTGTGAGAATGAAAAGGACAAAGTTGCAAAAAATTGCAAGTGCTCGTAAGTCCCATAAAAGGTTTTAAAGTATTTTCCACTTGTGCCACGGTTAAAATGGTTTTTTACTATACCGTGGATAGTGGAGGCCATGACATGGCACCCTCTATGTGAGGTGGGTGGGTATCTGATCAGTCATCCAGTTAATTCACCCATCTGGAAAGTATCAAATGCACAACACCATGAATTTGTAAAGGAACCGCGTAACGTTTGTCTTGCATTCTCAACCGATGGGTTTAACCCTTTCGGTAATTTAAGTACTAGTCAGAGTTATTGGCCAGTTCTCTTGGTGCCTTTAAGTCTTCCTCCAACACTAAGCACGATAAATGAGTTCACATTATTATCTTTGTTGATACTCGTGTCGAAGGCTCCCATTGATGATATTGACATATTCTTAGCACCATTAATTGAAGAACTTAAAGAGTTATGGGATAAAGGCGTGAGGAAGTTCAACTCTCATAAGGGTGAAGAGTTACACACTTAAAGCAATGGTGATGTGGGTGATCCATGATCTTACAGCTTATGGGACCTTGTCCAATTTTAATTTTCATGGTTATTATGGATGTCCAATAAGTGGGGAGGAAACCACAGCCTATTGCCTAAAAATAGTGGTAAGATGAGTTAAACGGGCCGTCCTAGATTTCTGCCGACCAGTCATCCTTTTGGGAACGACAAGTCTAACTTTTTGCCTGTTGGTTACGACCGCAGAACACAACTTGCTTAACTTTGTAGTCACCAGATAAAAGAGAAGGCGATGGCTGTGACTGTGGGGAATAGCTACGTAGGCAAACACCCCCAATTTGTAAACCTGAAGCGTGAAACTAGCGGGATCCGAACGAACCTTGTAAGCTGAAGTCGTGGTCCAGCCAATCGATATTTTTTAATTTGTTTCATTGGAAAGATCATTGTGTAAGGCATGTAGTTGATGTGATGCACACAGAGAAGAATGTTTAAGAACATCTAATAGGAACATGTCTATGTGGATCTCATTCCAAAGATGGAGATTTGGCTTTCCTAGATCTACAGGATATGAAAATAAAGAAGAACTGTGGTTAAAAAATAATCCTACAACTGGAAGAATTTCTACCCCTTGGGCTGCTTTCAGTTAGAATACTAGTGAGAAGAAGATCCTCTTAGACATGTTGCGCAACTTCAAGACTCCAACCGGCTATTCTGGTAATTTATGTAGGGTAGTAATCTACCAAGCAAATGAGTTGAAACAGTGAAAGTCTCATGACTAGAACGTAATCATCCAATTAATTCCTCTAATATTTCGGCATTTATTTTCTGAACACAAAGATCTCCATCGGGAAATTATGCAAATAAGTTTGTATATTGTCCTACTTTGTGCACAAGTGGTAAACAGAAGGCACATTAAAGTTGTGAAATCAACTTTAGTCGAGGCAGTTTGTGTATTAGAAAAATATTTTCCTCCGTCGTTTTTCGATATCAGCATCCACCTGCTTGTGCATTTATGTAGTGAATATTTGTTATGTGGTCCCGTTAGGTATCCTTGGATGTATACTTTTGAGCGCTTGATAAAAACCTTAAAAGATTACGTAAAGAATACTTGGTATATTAGAGGGTCAATTGCTGAAGAATACATAATGGTGGAATCATCGCTATATAATAGGGGACATATGCCAGAAAAAAGGTTAGGAGGTTGAATCCTCAAGGAGAACGAGTGATCTAGGAACCTGACGAGTTTGAGGATGAATTGACGTTAGGGAACCCTAAAGAGGTGAAACTCACAAATCTATAATATGAGCAAGAAACTCGTTATGTCTTCGAATCGCAAGATGAAGTCGAAGACTGGAGAGAGTGAGTATCTACTGAATTCTTCTTCTTTGATTATATGTTTTTTATATATGGTCATCTAAACTCTACAATTTACCGGTAGTAAGTGGAGAACAAAATTACCCAAGATCAAAGGAGTAATTGCACGACAACTGATTTTAGGGCATGGGTATCGAAAGAGGAAAATTTCACATCTTATGTGCGCGGTCATTTATTCGTGTGTGATAAAAACATGCCCTTATAATTCATTAATAAATGCAGCTTCGAAAAAGAGGTGATATCTCTTCCAGGCTTGCACGCCTAGCAATAGGCCCATATTTTTGTGAGAAAGAGTATAAGAAATTCCACACCAACGATTTTGATTTCATTTCATATCCATATGAGGAAAAGCTTTTGACACAAAATAATGGAATATCAATTGCTACCTTGACCACCTGTATCACTAGAAAAAGCGATAAAAATCCAAAGAATACGGAGCTAACCTATTATGGGATAATCCAACAAATCTTAGAACTTGATTACTTATATTTCACAGAAACTATATTCTATTGTGATTGGTTAAAGGTGGAGGACACAACGAATGATTGCAAATATGAATATGACTCCAAACTTATTATGGTATATTTATCAAAGCTGAAGAGTAAAGATCTCATAGTCGACAAACCTTTTATTTATTCCTTTAAGAATGTGAAGAAGGTATTCTAGTCGAAGTGCATAAACTATCTCAATTGGTCTATTATTGTGCATGCACCAAAGGTTATGACTACTTAAATGGATGCATTAAAGGCTCCAAAATATTTTCAATCAGCTTTTGACGACAACCCTAATTTGAAGGATCTTTTAGTTGATTTAGATGAAGATTGAGTATTAAAATATTATGTTATCCTTGTCAATATTATTTGTATCCTATTATGATATTGACATTATATTAGAACTTTACTTTGATGTATGAATGTTTAATATGATTTATGTAAGTTAACTTTCGATAATATGTTATGCTCAGTCGAATGTTTAGTTAATTTCACAAGACGCTCGGTTTGAGAATAGAGTCACTTGAGTTTGTGATTGGATCAAATTGACCTAACTCAATTTCCATGTGTTCTTATACATATAAATGTGTTGATCAATTTCATTGATGCAGTGTTCATAAAATGAAGTTAAATTAGCTTAATTTTATAAAGATTCTATTAAAGAAGCTAATCAACAAATGTACATGTAAAAGAATACATTGGGGGCTCCGGGATGAATTTGGTCTAATCACACATTCAGAAGTCTCTATTTAATGGCCTTCTTGGATCGCAGATATTAGGTACTCTTTACTTTAACTGAAGTAGCTATATAATTAATATGGATTATCTTTTAAATCTTTTAAATGATAGAAGGAGTACGAGATAATTATTGGTTTTGTTTTGTTTGGATGTTGGATAATTATTGGTTGTTGGCTTATTGTTGGATAATAAGTTAGAAGGAGTACGAGATAATTATTGGTTTTGTTTGGTTTGGTTGTTGGATAATTGTTGGTTATTGGCTTGTTGTTGGATAGTATGTTAGAAGGAGTACGGAATAATTATTGGTTGTTGGTTTATTGTAGGTTTTTCACTGTTGGATAATCACGGGACCCCCGGTTTGAGAGCACGATGTTAATTTCAAAATATCTAGACTTAGGCTTAAAAACATATCGTTAGGTGGAAAAACCCTGAAACACCCCCTAAACGGCCCCTTAAGGGGTATCAACACCTCGCACCGACACCTCTCACGGGGCCGTTTAGGCGGGTTCTTTGGGTTTTTGCCATATAATAGCATGTTTTTAAACCTAACTCTAGATATTTTCAAATTGTCATCACATTCTCAAACTTGAGGTCCCGTGACCACGTGGTCAGCTCTTGCGAGTTATGTTGGTCCCGTGTAAGGTGTTCGTACCTCTCACGGTGATGTTTAGAGGTTGTTTTGGGTTTTTACTCTCTAACGGCATATTTTCAAGCCTAAGCATCATAATCTCAAACCGAGGGTCCCATGACCACGTAGCCGGTTCCTGTAAGTTACATTAGTGTCGTATGAGGTGTTCGCGCCTCTCACATGGCCGCTTGGGGGTGTTTTGGTTTTTCGCAATCTAACGGCATGTTTTAAGCCTAAGTCTGTATATTTTAAAATTATCGTTATATTCTTAAATCGAGAGTCCCGTGACCACACGGTCGATTCCTGCATATTAAATTGGTCCCGTGCGAGGTGTTTGCGCCGCTTACGGGACCGTTTGGGGGTGCTTTGGGTTTTCTCCCTCTAAAGGCATGTTTGGCAAGAAAATCTGCCTTTTCTGGTCTTGCCAAAAGTAGCGTGTTATAGAGCTCATTGAAATTGTCCTGGAAAGGGGTCCCGAGTAATATGATGCATTTTCCCGTTTGGAGTTTGATTGAGTATTCAAATACGACTCCTCTCATTACGGGGAGTGTGGCCTTAACCAATAACCACCACTATAGGACAAGCTAATAGTATTTTCCCACATTATTTATGTTTCTCATTTACAACACTCCTTTTCCCTTCTTTGAGTGTTCCTTCGTCGTGATTCTCTCCTGTAAGGGTTGTCAATATCTTAATCTTCTTGTGAGGTCACCTTGTAATGTTGATTTCCTTGCACCTCTTTTGGAATTTTGAGTTCCTAATGAGGCCACCTTGTAACGTTAAAAAATAGGTGTAGGCAACTCAACATTATAAGGTGGCCTCACAAGAAGATTAAGATCTTGACAGCCCTCACATGAGAGAATCACGGTGAAGGAACGCTCAAAGAAAGGGAAAAGGATTGTTGTAAATGAGAAACATCAAAAATGGGGGAAAATACTATTGGAGTGTCCTATATTGGTGGTTCTTGATGAAGTACATACTCACCGTAATGAGAGGAGTCGTATTTGGAATACTCTATCAAACTCCAATGGGAAAACGCATCATATTATTCAGGACTCCTTTCAAGAACAATTTCAGCGAGCTCCACAACACGCTGCATTTGGCAAGGCCAGAAAAGGCAGATTTTCTTGCCAAACATGTCTTTGGAGGGAAAAAACCCAAATCACCCCCAAAGGGTCTCGTTAGAGGCGCAATATATCTCACGAGATCAATGTAACTCGCAGGAATCGATCGCGTGGTCACAAGACCCCCAATTTCAGAATATGACAATAATTTTAAAATATATAGACTCAGGCTTAAAAGATGTCGTTAGAGGGCGAAAAACTAAAACTCTCCCCATGTGGCCCCGTAAGAGGAGCGAACACCTTGCACGGGACCAATGTAACTTTCAGGAACCAGTCGAATGGTCACGGGACCCCCAGTTTAAAAATAAGACGATAATTTGAAAATATCTACACCTAGGCTTGAAAACGTGTCGTTAGAGGGAAAAACACAAAGCACCCCTAAACGGCCCCTTGAGGGGCGTGATCACCATTTACGGGTCCAATCTAGCTTGTAGGAACCGACCGCATTATCACAGGAACCCCAGTTTGAGAGCACGACCCAAATTTGAGAATATATAGACTTAGGCTTAAAAATGTATCGTTAGAGGGTCAAATCCCTCAACACCCCCCAAACGTCCCTGTGAGCGATGCAAAAACCTCGCACGGGACGAATGTAACTCATAGGAACTAACCATGTGTTAACGAGACCCCCAGTTTGAGAGGACATCCCAAATTTGAGAATATCCACACTTAGGCTTGAAAACATGCCATCAGAGGGCAAAACCCCATAACGCCCCCTAAATGACCATGTGAATGATGCCAACACCTTCCAAGGACTAATGTAACTCCTAAGACCGACCGCGTGGTCACGGGACCCCCGGTTTGAGAGAACGGTCCAAATTTGAGAATATCCACACTTAGGCTTGAAAATTTTCCGTTAGAGAGCGAAACCTCATAACGCCCCCCAAATGGCTCTGTGAGTGGCGCCAGCACCTCGCATAGGACCAATGTAACACGTAAGACCCAACCACATGGTCATGGGACACCAAGTTTGAGAGCACGACCCAAATTTGAGAATATCCACACTTATGCTTGAAAATGTGCCATTAGAGGGTGAAACCTCGTAACGCCACCCAAACGGCCCCATGAGCGGTGCCAACAACTCACACGAGACCAATGTAACTCGTAGGAATAGATTGCATGTTCACGATACCCCGATTTAAGAGAATGACCCAAATTTGAAAGTATCTACACTTAGTCAATGTGCCATTAGGGAGCCAAACACAAAGCACCCCCATACGGCCCCTTGAGGGGCGTGATCACTGTGCACGGGTCCACTGTAGCTCGTAGAAATCGACCGAGTAGTCGCGGGACCCTCGATTTGAGAGAACAACCCAAATTTGAGAATATATGGACCTAGGCTTGAAAATGTGCTTTTAGAGGGTGAAACCACATAAACCCCCCCATACAGCCCCGTAAGCAGCACCAAAACCTAGGAAGGGACCAATGTAACTCTTAGGAATCGATCGGGTGTTCACGGTACCGCGGGTTTGAGAGCACGATCCAAATTTGAGAATATCCACACTTAGTCTTGAAAATGTTCCGTTAGAGGGTGAAACCCCGTAACGACCCCCAAATGGCCCTGTGAGTGGCGCCAACACCTCAAACGGGACCAATGTAACTCATAGGGATTGATCGTGTGGTAATAAATCCCCCGGTTTGAGAGCACAACCCAAATTTGAGAATATCCCACTTAGGCTTGAAAACATGCCGTTAGAGGGAAAAAACTCATAACGCCCTCCACATGGCTCCGTGAGTGGTGTTAACACCTCTCACAACACCAATGCAACTCGTAGGAACTGACCTCATAGTCACGGGACCCTCAGTTTGAGAGCATGACCCAAATTTGAGAAAATCCACACTTAGGCTTGAAAACGTGCCATTAAAGGGCCAAACCCCATAACACCCCCAAACGGCCCCGTGAGAGGTGCTAACACCTCTCAAAGGACCAATGTAGCTCATAAGAACCGACCAAATGGTCACGAGACCCCAATTTGAGAGCACCGCCCAATTATGAGAATATGGTCGTGGACTCAAATTGGGGGACCCATGACCACACGAGATTTTATAATTTATTGATTATCATTATGGTCGTGCGAGGTTTACATTACGCATGCTTTAGAATGTCTAGAAAATGGAGAAAATTCTGCCCAATTGTTTTCTTAATATAGTTAAAAATGGTCACGGACAAAGTCCATGACCATCTCTATTTTGGACAGGCCAAAGCGTGGGTCACGACCTTAGGCCGTGACTAGAGACGTGACCAATTGCATAAATTAAAGGATGGGTCATGGCCTTAGTCCATGACCAGAGGCGTGACCACTTGCATAAATTAAAGGGTGGGTCACGTCTTTGGGATGTGATCAGCGGCGTGTCCAGTCGCATAAATTAAAGTATGGGTCACGGCTTTGGGCCGTGACCAGATGTGTGCGTGGGTCATTACTATAGTCCGCGACCATCTTCCATGACCCCCAACGTCTGTGACCCTTCATTTGATCAGGGATTTGGGCCGTGACCCACCATAATGGTCACACTAGAAATGGTCACATCCTTTGGCCGTGACCCACAGTCTTAGTTAGGGATTTTGGTCGTGACTATTCGCACAATATGGTGTAGTAAATTAACAAACAAGTGGTTAGTAATTAATATGGTTTTCGACAGTCATGCTGGGAATGAACTAAATGAGAAACCTCTTTTAGTTTAATAATGGACTGATCACCCGGTATTTAATTCGATCAGGTTTCATACCACTCTAAATCCAAGCAACATCTAAAGTGAGAAGTCTCCAAATCCAGCAGCAAAGAAGAGTTGCAACAACAAAAGTAATTTCACCATATGTAGAAACATATGCTTTACCTTTGCTCACTTGTTATTTAATCTAATTTTAAAACTACCTTTTGACCCTTATTATTTGTTCTAATTGTAAATTTATATTTTTACCCTTAATAATCATCCTAACTTCATATTTTTACCCTTCAACTAGAATATAAATATTGACCCTGGTAATAAATTAACACGTATTGCAGATTTTAGAGTTTAATTGCAAAAGTTAGGGGTGGAGTTAATGAGGTAGCAAAGTTTGCAATTCATAGTAATAATGTACTCATTATCCGGGTAATTAACTACGTCCATTTCCCCTTATTTACTTTATAAAAATATGGCAAAATATTTTTTTAATTTCAAACAATGATTCAATTTTAGGTTAATTTATAATTGACTTATCTTTTGTTTAGCCATTAATTATATTTCTCATTGTTTATCGTAGTTGTAAATTTATTTTTTAACCCTTAAATTTATCCTATCGCACTTTTTGATGCTAATTGTCAACTATGTTATTATTCAAAATGCAAAAATAATATTTTACCCACCCTAATTGCATAATTCTATGGTTTAAGTCAAGGTGATGACTACTGATAAAAAATGGATACTTGTTATCTAAGTAAACAACTAAACCCCTTATTAGTTATTTAATTCTATGTTTTGCAATCGTTGGTAAAAAAAAAGTCCTAATAAATTTTCAGCCCCCTCGAAGAACAAATCCTTACTTCGTCCTTGTTCATGAACAAAGAGTTATGGAAAGAGGTTGCATTTTGATTACATCAAAAGGACTCAGCGAGATTAGCATGTGTTGTATTGTTTGTTAACACAAATTGACGATTTACATGCATGCTGCGATATACACATTTGTATATACTTCTTTTGAAAATATCAATGGATTTGAGTGGATCAATAACATCAAAGCTTCAAGTGTCAAAAGTTCGTGTTTGCATTTTTGGATATATTAGATTCCATGTTTACTCATTCTTAACCACATGAGAGGTAATAGGCATTGTATATAGCCCTAGTCGATGTTATCTAGAACAGAAACCCAATGTAGCACGCATTTTCCGATATATATATATATATATATATATAGACACACACACACTAGGGTATGCCCGTGCCTGAAGGCACGCTAATAATTTTGAAACCTATAAAGTCGTGTATAATGTAAATAATGAATGTTTTATATATTATAAGTTTAATTTTTCAAAGTATTGAATCGTATAAATTTAAGTAGTGTTGAATCTTGTATAATGAAGTCAAACAGGTTTTTTCTACGACATAAATGTAAACAGTTTAATGTTTTTTTTTACAACAAATAAAGTCTAAACAGTTTACAACACATCTGCCCGTTCTTGAAGGCACATCACTAATTTTCAAAAGTGTACGTCGTTGATAGAACCAAAAGTCACATTTATTTCGTAACAGATTAATTATATGTTATCATCTATTATCGATGTCATGTGACGTGTTCATAAGTAGTTTTATCATCTATTATAGTTTTAAACGTGCTTTTACTCGTATTAAATTGGGTTTAAAAATTGTTAAGCATTTCCAAATTGGGTGTAAAAATTGTCAGAAAGTTTTATGTAAAATACAAATAGTGTCGCAAAATTTATAAAATTTGGACTTAATTTCATTTGTTTATAGAACTATACACCTTTTTAAGAAAGAAAAAGTAGCAAAAATCAACACTAATAGTTTGTCTTGGAACTCGTGTAAACATCACCACATAATTCAATACCTGAATATCCACCCAAAGCACAACCTAAATCGCTCCAATGATTTAAAATCTAAGTCAAAACCAATTTGAAACTAAAACATCTATGTATACAACTATTTTTTGGGTTGAATTGCGTGTCAAAATGAATAAAAAAAATTAACTCAAACATAGTTAAAAGAACGACTAACACATAGGTAAACAAACACATGGTCACACATAACATGAAAGAAGTCTTTTAACATTCATATTCATTCTGAACCATACCAAAAGAAGTTCAAACAGGACTGCTATGATTAAAAGTGAAAATCATAACATGGGACACTAAATAATATATAGCCCACTTGGCCTCTAGGGAAGATAAAATGATCTTGCTTCCACTTCCTTAAATATCAACATTGCGATCAACTCTTCAAAACCATCCAACATAAAGCCTAAAAACATAATAAAGCTAAGCTTAGCTTGTATTCATTCGTAAATAGTGCAATGAACATTTTTTTGTCAATCTAACTTTATAAAATGAAGCAACATAATTTTTGGTACCAAGTCATGTTAAACTTTTTACTAATACAAACCATCATATTAAGTAAACAAAATGTAACATACTTCGACGTAGGAAAACTAATATGACTTAGTAGTAAAAACCTCAATGCCTAGATTGAATATACTTGATACATCTGTCAAAAAGTAGGAAAACTAATATGACTTAGTAGTTGTTTGTTGGCAATAAGAGCTCCATCACTTCCCACAATCCCTTCATTTTGGTGCCCACGAAAATACTTGAACTGTGAACATATTCCAGAATCAAAAGCATGATAAGGCAAAATAATGTAAGAGTTATTTTGATTTTGGCCCCATTACAAACACACAACAATTTTTTCTAGCATCTAGATTCCAAACACATGCCTTGATTTTCTGGGAATACAGATAGCTAAAAGTTCATGCCATTATCTATATAACAGTGTACACCTTCAGTACATTGGATGTATCACAAACTACAACATTTTTTGAATAAGTTGGAGTGGTGCAGAGCAAATTGATTTTTTTCTTCAAATTAATGTTAAATGTAGGTCATTGTTGCTACCAATTTGACCAACACCAAAGTATATGGACCAATTCCAAGTCTTCATTGATTTATCATGACACCTTGATAGTATGTACCTCCCTTTCTCCTAAAGTGTAAAAAATACCACAGTATATAATAGTAATATGCCCTCCAATCGAGTAATCCAAAGGCAACATTTTCTTTCATTTTCATTTTCAGAATCTTAGGATAGAACTCTGCCTTTTGACCTTTGTCTAACATATCTGCTTCAGGGACTGCTATTATATGAACAAAAATAGGGTTTAAGCATTGCCTCCACTACCTCGTGTCAACATCAGGTTTGCCTATAATAAAGAGGAGCAAAAACATTAAGCATGTATATGAAATGATAAATAACAACATCATTAAGTAAGTTTTTCCTATAAACACTCGAGTCAAATGAACACTAAGTTTTGTTTCTTACAGTGGCACATAACGTGTAAACACAAACGAAGCAATCATAGCCCTACAAGAAGAGTACACACAAATGAAGACACTTAAATTGAACATATGCCATTATCCTTAATAGATTGGGAACGAAGCAATCATAGCCCTACAAAAAGAGTAGACACAAACACAGACATTGAAATAGATTTTAGTATATTGGTAATATCCTAAAGAACATCTCCAGTGACATAAATGGCATAAATTAAACTAAAAACCTATGCCATTATCCTTAATACACACATTCCCAATTGTCGATACATAACACTACCAACAAATATATAAAATATAAAACTTTAATCAAAGTTCAAACTATTCATTGACGCTTGCTGAAATCTTAAATGGTAATGGAAACACGGCCTCCACGAATTGTATCCCCTGTTCAGAAAAAAGAAAGCACTTTATTTGGTATGAACATATCCAAATTCTAAGAAGTGTTTTCACGGGTTACATCTAATTATTTACTCATAAATTGGTATAGAAATTGTAGTTCAAAGGCAAAATAATTACCAACAATGGTAATTAATTCACGTGTAACAATCCAAACAATAAACTCAAACAATGATTTGCATTAAATTTAACTTTGAAAAACAACAAATAAAAAGAAACTACCTAAAACAGCTTATCCAGCAAGGCCTTGTTCCCTAGATTTCTTCATCCACTTAAGAGTACTCTCCAATGTCGAGTATGCAGTAACCTCCGTCAAACTCTAATGCTTTGTTGATTATCTCGGCTTTGAACGGCTACATTGATACCCCCCAGTAACACGAATATACCCAAATCAAAAAATCAATTTTTGAATCAAAATTAGTTATTTCAAACTATTATTGAAGACAATTAGTAAAACAACCAACAAATACCTAACAAATGAAGGCGGGAGATAAATTTAGGTTCTGAAAAAAAAATTAAAGAAATGATAATAGTGCCTGCTAGGATCTCTAACATAAATAAATTCTTAAACCCATTAAACGTGCCACTGAATAACATCTGCTAAATTCACTGTAAAAAGAAATATCTCAATCAATAACACCTTGTTAGTATACAAAAAATAATAAAGAAAAACAGAGAAAGAAATATCTGAATCAATAAGAGAAAACTAATTTGAGTTATGTTGTAATCTCACTATTACACAGACTAAAAGTCCATGAATAAAGAACCTATAAATGTAGTTTCGTGAAAAAGAAACACAAAGGGACAACGCAAACAACACAAAAATTGGGGAAAATTAGTGTACCAAAAACTTAATGAATTCTCATAGTAACCCCAATGTTTATATATAATGAAAACAAACAATGCAATATTATTAATCATGTTATATTCAACATTTACCCTCAATTGCTTTCAGAAAAGAACGCCCGTTATATATATTAAGAATCATGTTACTAATGGAGTTCACAATGAATCCAATGCACGACAACAAATCAATTGCCCAACTCCACAATAAATCTAGTTGACTTCAAACTTACAAACTGATTTTAAATCAAATGTCAGCTTCTTCAAGATTTTCCACTTTTCAATGTCAATTGCAACGAAGTGTAAATGGTTGCTTAGGCAATTAGTCTGTTTGTCTTCGATTGACCACCACAATCAAGAGGATCACGACTGAGAGGAGAAATAAAGATCTAACCTTTTATTGAAAAAGATCTGTGAGATTCAGAGTTGTATTTTCCTTTTAAGTAGTCCATGACTGCAGAGTTCATCCACCTTATTTGGAGATGATGCAAGCGCCTCTGCAATTCGAGTCAAGCAAACTGAAGCATGCTATAGAATCTAAAAACACAACAAACAAAAGGTAACATAAAAATTTGTTATGTTAATTTGAACTAATCTCCCCGACTGATTTATAAAGGGTATTTGAATTTAGAAAACTGCTCCGCGATCTCACCTTAGCATCATGATACTGAAGAAGATTTGTCAACAATGGAACTGCTTCCATCACAAAGCTAGTGGCAATTGATGAGAGTTTCTTGCACATATTTGTAGAATTAGACAATGCAACTCACTGATAAATAATATGAAAATAAATCGGTACAATACCTAATAAAAAATGAGTTACCTGAACTCCTGTGGAGAAAAAGTTAAGATATGAAACTGTAACTCTTCTTGAGATTCTCGAGAGATATCTTCATAAAAATTATTTATTAAAAGAAAATTATCCAAATATTCAAGCCTCTTTGGGGGGTCATGAGCGGAATGTGATTCAGTGCAGTCCAAACACACTGCACATATTTTGAGTTTGCAATAGACGACCTTCTAACGTTATATAGCTGATGGGATGTGAGGTGCGCTAGCATTTTTGTTTGACAACCAAAAAAAATTAGTTTAAATAATAAAAACCTGATTACCAATAAAAAAATCAAATAAAACTTTAAATCAAAGCATGTAAGGTTACCAATCTTTTATGCTAATGATCATACATTGACACTCTTCCGACTTGAGCTCCACCAATTTCGTATGCTTTTATCATACCTTTACAATGTTCCATTGTAACCAAAATTTTTACGCATCTTTAAAAACACAGCTTCAAATGTGCTAACCAAAAAGAAAAGTTAAAACCCTAACCAGCAATGATTGGTGTAAAGCCTCAACTCAGATCATAAAAAATAGTATAAAACATCGTATACCCTAGGACTAAAGTCCAATAACTCTACTGATCGATGTTGATTAGGTTTCTCCTAGGATGGTTGATGCATCTCAAGGTTTCTCTAATCAATGTTACTCAAGGTGAAGCCATTATGAACTATTACCATGAGCTCAAATGTTATAGCAGGCTGTTCAGAGTTATGGACCAGTAGGTCTATGATGGGCACATCATCTCTATCTAAGGGCACATCAGATCCACCTCCAAAGTAAGAAGATTTGGTCATCAGTTAAATCCCAATAAAAAATCATAGCAACACTATTAACATATATTTTAAAGAAATGAAGATAAATAATATGAAGAAACTGACTGAGATACCGAAAATTTATAAATAAAACCTAGGAATCATGTGGTGAATTGCCCTCAACTTTTATACAAAATTATAATAAAAAAATTTATGTAATCCAACTAACAAAAAGAGATGATAAAAACATATAAAGATAATGAAATATTTAAATTGATTCATAAATGTCTCATCTTAATTAATGTATAAATTTTACAACTGTCTAAAGATAATAAAATATTAAAATAGTCACAATTTCATATATATACTTTTCGTGTACCAATGTAAACAAAATTAAAGCCTTAAATAATATCAGCTGTGTTCTCACTGTTTGGGTCATGTTTGTGTTGTTTGTGCAGTTAGAACTGGTGCTTTGGGGGTAGCTCATTATTTTACAGACTTTCCATGACAGTTTTCCAAAAATATTGTACTCCAATCTCATCTAAAAGAACGTAGTATCATTTCTACCAAGGGCCATAGAATATATAGCAAAAGGAAAATAATCCATATCTTCATACCATAACTAAAACGTAAAAATTGAATTTATAAAACTTATATTCCCAAGAAAAGACAAATCTTGATTACTATTGTTTCAATGAAGCAAAAGGGCCTCACTGGACACGAATCCAATCCAACATTTGTAATTGAATATAAACAAACTAAGGCACGATGAAAGAACCAACAAAAATGAAATATGTAGTTAGTTTCCTTAAATCAGACTAAATGTATAGACTAACTAATACCAACGATGCTAAAGCATGTAAAATCAGCAAAATAATGAGCCCGTTCGTGATTGAGAATGTTTGTGCTAAGAGCGCAGTATCATCACTGGCTATCATATCTTCATTAATAAAAGAGAAACAAATATATTTTATTAAGAGATGATGACAACTTTGAATTAGTGCTCGATGGAGTCTTTGACAAAATCTTGATATGAGAAATAAAAAATTTGTAAAGATGTCTCTGCATCATAAACAAAAATTAAGAAACACATAATATCAAACCACATATACAATGCAAGAGTGAACATTTGGACATACGTTTGAAGATGAGTTATATTTAAAAACGTTGAAATAATAACTATCCATTAAGCATATGCCTACACCTTTACAAATATCTTAAAAATAGATTTCACCAAAAACTGTACATAGAGAAAGCATTTGCCTCATCAATACACATTAGAATGAATGCCCCAAAGCATTTACAACTTTTAAAATCTTAATACAATCTAAAATAAAAATAATGAAATCACAAACATTAAAAACAGAGTCATGTACTTGCCCAAAGATGAAATTTTGAAACCTTTAAAATGAAAATATGATATATGTTGCGAAATATTAAAATCCTCATTTTACTTTAAAACCATTATACGTAAGCACTTTAGCGTAAAAAAACTCAGGCTCTAAGAGCCAAAATTAAAAAAATCAAAAGTCTCAATGAAATTTATTCCAAAGAATCCAAATCGGTTTAAAATTTAGATAAATACCCCACACAACTTGTATAAGCATAAAAAGAAAGAATTTACTAAGATAAACAAAAATTAATAATATAAATTATTTAAAGAAATAACATAGAAATGAAAACACATGTTGAATATCCAAAAATCGAAGAAAAGTATAAATGCTTACCACTTTACCTTCAGTCGGTACTCACAAAGAACAATTTGGGGTTGCTAAACTTGTTTCGTGGAATTGAATTTTGAAGACCTCAATTGAAATGATTTATGATATTCCAAACATTGTTGAAATGATTTGCATTAAACCCTTGTATCGTAAACTGTGAAACCCACTCATTATTCGCTTTATATTCACATAACGTTTGAGCCTCTCATATCCACTTCCATAGATGCATAACTATAAAAAGGAAAACAAATACATAAAATTCGTGTGACGTGTTTAATTTGTTTATTGATAGTAGTGCCTACATAAACTAACAGAAGTATGAGAACAAACCAAATTCAAAAGTTAGTATGTCAAACTAAAATCACATAGATCACCAAGAGCTAAATGCAAAACAGTTAATTCAGGCCCCAAAGTTTAATAATTAAATCTGAAACACTTCCTAAAATTAGAATCGAAAGTTTAATAATTAAATGTGAAACAATTAATTCAGACCACAAACTAAAAAATTATGGAACTTATAAGAATACATCTAAAAATTTCTCTAAGTGCAATAACAGTTGTAAAGATAATTAAGTTGAAAATATTTTTTCAGGCACCCAAAGTGCAATAACTATTGTAAAGGAAGGTTTAAGTAGAATAAAAATGTGACAAAATTCACCATAAAAGACATAAAAATTAGAATGAAGCGAAATCTCACGTTCTTCATAAGCCATTTTGAAACCTCCAGGTGCCCACATCCTGGAAAAATCCAAACTTATAAATATAGGGATTACAAGAAGCACACCTTAAGAGAGATCAGATTATTGTAAATTCTTAAAACCAAACACGGGTTAATGGAAGATGGAAAAAATAACTAACATATCATTTAAAAAAATTAAGACGGATCCAATAATTGAGGTTCCTTTCCAACATGGAAATACCTAACATTGAGAAAACTTGGACAAAAATTTGGTCTAATAGGGAAACACCTGTAAATACAAATAGAAGAAAAAGTTAATCATATCTGAAAAATCAGCTAGAAAATTATTTATGTTTCAAACAAAAAAATAGAGAGAGAGAGAGAGAGAAAGTGATTTCAAGTTTGTAAACATCTATTTGTCTTAACATTGTTGCCATTATCAACAATCAAGAAATTTAACATCACAGCTTTAACATGAATAGAACAGAGAGGATGGGTAATACATTCAGAAATGAAATACAAAAATAGCGTATAAACATAAAATGGAATACCTATTCATGATTTTCCACACCAAATAAAAATGAACCCGTTAGTAAAGGGGACAAAGTAAAGGAACACATAAATAAAATTGTAAAAAAAAGTAAAGAGATGAAGATCTAGTTGGATATCTAACACAATTGAGTAACAAAAAAGGAAAAAAATATTATTAAATCGAAAATACTTGATCCGATGGAGATCCGGTTGAATGGAGTGGTAGCATAAGACGTTAAAGGGAGACATTGGAGGAGGCATGTGGGGAAAGGGTGCCATCGTGTGAGTGTAGGAGGGTGATGAAGGAAGCGTGGAAGGGGGGAGAATGAAGGACACGATGAGTGAGAGGTAGACGATGAGTGAATGAGGTTAGGGTTTGGTTGTGAGGGTGAGTGCGTGTGCGAAGAGGGAGGAAGGAAAAGTGGGAGGCGTATGAGAAAGAATAGGGAACTACAATTTGAGATCATCGTGGGTTAGGGTTTTGGGATCATGTCTTTGGCAGGAATTAATCTCAACCCTTCATTTACAGCCTTGTTGTCTTCGATCTGAACCACAAAATGTCTTAGAAACTTATGAATAGTGAAAACACCATGCTATTTTATTATATATATATATATATATATATATATATATATATATATATATTCAATTCTTTTTTTCTCTCTCTCTTTTGTGTATTGGATTATAAATGTACATTGAATAGTGGATTATAGAATTAGGCAATTAGCATTTGTGACACCCCACCTATTCTAATACCGGTTGATAAGGCCTTTATTAAATTAAATAGAAATCATATCAGATTTCATCTTTAGCAGCATATGGGATCAAATGACTAACGATTTTGGGATTACAAGACACAAAGGAGGAGGTGTTAGAAATCAGCTTTTCCAATGGTGGTTATATGGGGTAAAATTAAACAAAAGTATAAGCAGAATTGTTCCAGCTATAATTTGTTGGTGCATTTGGTGTTTCAGAAACAAATGCAGATTTGATGATAGTCTTCCTAGTGTAAATGCTGTTCTACATCATATCAAGTCTGAGCTTATTTCCAATAAAGTCTTTTTTAGTGCTCAAAAGGCTAAAGTGCAGATGATAATCAAGTGGAATCTTCCTAGAACAGGTGCTTTAAAGATTAATATTGATGGCAGTTCCATTGGTAATCCAGGTAATGGAGGGGGCGGCAGAATTCTTAGGAATCACTCAGGGGACATGCTTTGGGCTTTTCATGCTCATTTTGGAGTAGTATCTAATATGGAAGCAGAGGCGTTGGTTTTACTTAAAGGTCTGGAATTTTCTATGGACTTCATTAGCTATGATCTAACTATAGAGAGTGACTCTAAAGTTTTAGTGGATTTAATTCAAAATAAAGGTTCTTCCCCTTGGAAAATTCAGTGGCATATGTTCAAAATCAGAAGTTTAATGTCGAGGATAAAGGTCAGAATTGTTCATATTCATAGAGAGGCAAATCAAGTAGCAGATTTCCTTGCAAAGTTAGGCAGCTCTCAACATACAGATTGCTTTTCTCATAGTACAGATGATTTCCCAAAGCAGCTGAAAGGTTTTATCAGAGTAGATAGATGGGGTTTACCTTCATTCCGAAATGTCTAAGGGTCATTGGTGTTTAGTTTATTCCCCTGGTTGCTTAAAGTTGGCTTTAATCAGTTCTTTCCTATTTGATTCTGTAAGGGTTCTAATTTATAAAGAACCTCGTTTATGTTTCTTATTTCCTTCTTTCTTGTATTTTCTCAATGATGTAAGCTATTTAGAAGAGGCTAGTTCTTCTATCATTTGAGAATAAAAGGATGCTTTCTCCAAAAAAAAAAAAACATCACTGTCGAAAACTTATTAATTAAACTAATAACCTATTAAGTCTGATGTTAGTTTTAAAGTCTTGTTAACATGCATAAGTAAAACAATTCAACAATATATACATTACCATCCACAGTTACTGAATGTTAAGTATTTATAGCATAAATAGAGTCAACCGAATAAACTATCGATATCATGAATATAATAATTTAAATACTCAACCAACATAATGTAAAAGACATATAAAAATAAAGCTGTCCAACTGGGGTAACATACCTAAAGAGAAATATTGAACTGGAACCTATCTTGGTAGAAATAAGTGGAGCGTCCAATCAAGTCCTGCATGCATCCATAGCTACTACAGCATCGTCTGACTGGAATGGAATGACAATCCCTGGTGAACCTGTGGCTGAGCACCTAAAAGGTTTTGAAAATATTTTTAATACGGGCCAGAGCCCAAAACATTTGAAAAATAATTGAAATTATTTAGATTCAATAATAATAAAGCAGTAAGAAATATTCATGTTCACCTAGTGTCGCACTCACAAGATATTATCCTCACCCCCAATGCGCACCTAACGCGTATATTTTACCCGCCAAGATATTCAACCCCGCCTAACTAGTCTAACCATCCTTAACCTACTTTGATCCACTAAACATCTAGACCATCCGTATCTCCCACACGATACCCCGTACCATATGCTACGCAGTTAATCCATAAGCTGTAACTTAGGGCATCTCAATTATAGGTGTCTCAATACATAGGCAATGTAACCATACACTAGTTATACTTTGATGCGCATACAATCATTTACACATAAATATACATATCACTCTTTATACGTATATGCATAGCATCCCCGAGCTAGACCTTCAGGATGCATCTCTAGTATGCTATCAGGCACCAGGTACATCACGTACCACTCCTGGGCCGCTGGATTAGAATCTCATCACCAATCCCAAATCATAATCACATAACGGAGATGGTCATAAACATACATATGTGTGTCATAACCTTACCACATCACACCAAACCGGACTCAAAACCACTACATATCCTCTCATATAGATAATGGCCATGCAATAGTACTATAACCGGGGGGAAAATCCAACACTTGCTTGTCAATGCAAGGGTGGACCGCCCACTACACGCAACCTCCAATGGTAGCATATTAGAGTAAGTATGCTCACATAAAGTCAATCACACATAGACATACATATATATACTAGTCACACTCTACACGTGTATATATATATAATATCCATCGTAGCACTAGCCTAACAAATCCCAAGTCTAACCAGACTTTCGATTTTATCTAAGTATTCACTTTCTTATAGTTTAACTCCCAGATTATATTCTTCTGGACAACATGATATTCTAAACAAGTATTAGCTTCACCATTTCAAAATCCTAATCTGATTTCTTGATCTCTACCTGTGAACATTCACTCGCTTACTCACGTGTTTTTCATAGATGGAATTCTTCCCCGATTAGCCTATGACATTTCCTATCCCTAAAGTTGAATTCATAGAAACCAAAACTCATCCATGACCAACATTCCATGTCTGGTCTGCAAACGGTACAAGAAAACAACACAAGGCAAAGGAGGCCAACCAGCAAAACTGAACCGTTTCGCTGCCTCGATCGAACCGATTTGGTCAGTGAATCGGTTATCCCCCCCAGCGAACCGGTTTGGTTTCTTGGTCTACTAGAACAAACTTTTAATGGTATCCCATCCTCCGCCTTCATCCCTACTAGTCCTAACCTTCATCCAACACCTTATCCAACAATGAATTAAATCAATAATCATGCAAGATAAAAACCCTAGTTTCAAGATTCGATCTTTTCTTCTTAAATCATTAAAGAACCTATCTTTCTTATTCAATTTACAATAGATTCATCATATTAATTTCATTAGATTCATCTCCTAACATTTAATTCATTCAAAACTCAGATTTACCTAGTTCTCCCAACCCGAAATTTGTGTTATTATATACCAAATTACATGAACGACTGAAACTACATGTGAATACTAAAGAAAATAAATACTTGCCTCTAAAATTAGATTTAAGATATTTCCATTCTTGAAACTCTTCCTTTGATGATGATCTTCAACTCGAAAGCAATAGCCCTTCTTCCTGGACTTTCTCTCAAATCCAAGCCTATTTGGTGGATGGATAGCAGACCCCCTCTATCCACCTTATTTATATATGAAACTAAAACACTCTAATACCGTAATCAAGTCATCCCCCTTAAGTAAAATTACTCGTATACCCTCCAACAACTCCCACTTAGTCTAAAAAGCCCTCGGGACCCGATTGTAACCCTCGGGTACCTATTCTGGACTATTTAGGCCCATTCTGGACAATCAGCACACTCAAAATTACCATCTGAGTCACCTAACATCAAATTTCCATCTCACTCCTGACATGACCCTATTCGTGTGTCCCGAATGAAATACCGATAAACTCGTCGCTTTGACTTACTTACGATGTAACATGATTTAATACGTTATCATTTACTTATCACACAAGTAAATATAAATATACATAGATATTAATCCTTCCTCATTATCTAATTAATATTTATCTACGCCAATTTATTTTTTGATTATTCTAAAATTATGTGCACACATGTAATTTTAAAATACTTTAAAATACGAGGTGTTACATACTCCCCTTAATAACAGTTTCGTACCCAAAATTCATACATATCTGGTAAAAAGAGATCCAGATACTTTTTTTGCATGTCGTCCTTATGCTCCCAAGTCGACTTTTTGTCATTATGATGCCCCTACTTAACAAGAACTAACGGTACCACCTTCAACCGAAGCTCTCTTGTTATGTTCAAAATGGCAACATGCCTCTCCTCGTACGAGATATCTGGATGCAATTCAATCTCCTCTGTGAATGCTCTAGCAAGGCAAGCCTATAACCAATTGGCCCTATCCTCTTAATGATCGGGAAAGGTCCCATATACCTTGGTGCCAACTTTCCTTTCTTTCCAAACTGCATAACTCCCTTCATAGGAGACACCCATATTAACACCTGATCATGCACGTTAATCTTCAAAAATTTCTGGCTCATTTCGACATAAATCTTCTGCCATCTTGAGCTACCTGAATATACATCAACTCAATCCTCATCAACGTATCCTAATAATGTCCTACCCAAGAAGTTTATTATTCCCGACTTCATCTAACAGGAGGGAAGACGACAACGTCTACCATACAAAGCCTCGAAAGGCGCCACGCTAATAGTAAATTGGTACGACGCGTGATATGCAAACTCTACCACATTTAAATAATGCTCCCAGATACCCTTAAAGTCCATAATATACATCCTCGGCATATCCTCCATAACCGTTTCACCCTCTCTATTTTCCCATTGGTCTGCGAGTGATACGCCATGCCCAAATGCAACTTAGTCCCAATATCCTTCTGAAAAACTCTACCAGAAGTAGGACATAAAACTTTATCTCAATCCAAAACAATATTCAGTGGCACCTCGTGCAGCCTCATTCTCTTTCTTCAATGAAAAGTTTGGCACATTGCCCGATGGTGTAATTCACCCTAAATCGCCCATACTGGCCCACCAATACAGCCTCCTCACTTCCTCGCACTTCCATTTCCCTTCATATGGACCAAAGATACTAACCCATTCGCCTTCTCCATAACCACGCGTCGTAGGTCCTCATCATTTGGTACAATCAACCTCCCATTGATGCGCAAGTCGCTCTCAAAACTGACTGAGTAGGACTCCACTCTACCTATCAATAATTGTTGGACCCTCTCCCGACAAGATGGATCCCTTGCATGTGCCTTCATAACCCTCAAACGATCTCGGGTGTAATAGTCATCACTGCCATAAATGCTCGAACTATCTCCTCCTCTTGACAAAGCTCAGTATAATTCACCTTCGAAAACGGCTGTCAACTGCCCTATACAGTTCAATTCATCTACCACCATATTAGCCTTCCCCGAATGATACTCAATATCGAATTGAATAGGGTGCCTATACACCCTATGGCATGTGTAGACACATATGCATCAAATTCAACTACTTATGCCTTCCATGATCATACAGTAAAGGTGGACTCTATTACTCTACTAATCATGACTCGATTCTTTCTAAAATTACCCCACTTATAAACTAGTGAAAAAATGTTCCTCAATGCTCCTTTCACAGCACTACTTGGCCCCACTGGCCTAAATCATATAATATCTCTCTGCTCAAAATGTTGTATGCACACATATTTAATGACTAGTGTACTAAAACAAATTCCTAGAGCCCCAAATGTCTCCCAACTCCCAACACTTACTATGTTTTATGAGTGGGACATCTCACAAGCAAAATCCAAATAAGGAACCCCCCCGATACACTACTACCTATCTTTTTCAATTATCGAGATCTGTAGAACCAAGACACATTACCAAGACACTCAAAAATCCTATGCCTGAAAGTCACTAAATCTAATTCTCAACTCCCACGTCTCTAAAGGAGTCATACAATAAGGCGCTTACACTATCGCTAAGTCCTCAACATTAAATCAATCACAACTCGACCTCTGCACTCGATTGAAATTCCAGTATCCTCTAAATCACATTAGAAAAGTCCCTAAACACGGGGGTTGAATATAATCAGATAACTATGCTCTCTGAAGTCTACTACCCAAAATAGTATAAACGTGCCCTCAACCATCACTCAGGATGAGGTGTCGTAATAATAAACACATCCTATACTGGAATAGTGAACACGGTGGCCCTACTATAATAGTCCACCATTGCCCTACACGTCGCTAACCATTCCATGTACAGGAAAACATCATACTTGCTCATCACTCAATGAGTATATTCGCTACTAAACATAACCTTATAATATCCACACTTATTCCCCTGCAGATGGGACGGATAAGATCCCCACTAACCATGGTAAATACACAATCATAATAATAATGGACTCTATATCCACTAAACCCTTCTCACACGCGAATCTAATGCAAGTAAAAGATTGTGATGCTACCATGTCACCCAAAACTCACCTCATGTACCCATGTATAAGAAGACATCCCCTCAATCGCTAACAACTCTGGTTGTAAAACTAGTCCACGAACATGATACACACACCCAAACTGCCCTTGCCCCTATGAAGGCGGTAATGCAAGAACTGTTGGTGGGGCTGGAAGCTGTTGAAACTGTTGCCCAGATTTCGCACCTCCCTATGAAATATATCGGCCTTTAACCTTGCTGACCCTGGCGAGGCTTCTCTTATCTTTGGCCTTGCTAGCCCTGATATCGGCGGCCCTGCTTACCTTCATTCTAGTTCTCCTGGCCCTGAGGAGTATAATGTCGACCGCCCAAACCCTTCTTATAACTACTAATACTGGGCCTAAATATCTCTTAGGGAAGTCCATGTGCTGGGAATTCCTCTCATTCTGCCTCTACTGCTATTATGGCGCTCTACTGGCACCACTACCCTCAGTCTTGCCCTATTGGCTAGAATCTACAGCTCTCTTTGCCCCCATCAGGTGAAAGAAATAATCTTGACACTAGAGCCACGTGACATTTATGACCTCGGTGTAGGCCCGTAATGTCGGGTTTCCTAACAAATGCTGGAGAATCCTCCAAGTGAGGACATCAATGAACTTAAGGACTCTTTTCTACTCTATATTCACCTCATTGGGCACAAAGTTTTCCATGCGCGTGAACTCTTCCTCATATTCGACCACAGTTCGACCCTCCTATGAAAGATCTAAGAATCTCCTCCTCATCTTCGTCTAAACTGTCGACGAAAAGAACTTACGATTAAAAAACATCCACAACTCATGTATTCTCATTGAATTCATCTTCTTTGTTGTGGTAACTCACTCCCACCATTGTAGAGCTATCCCGACTAGCTTGAATGTAGTTGGTACTACTTTTAAATGTCGCTGCATTCCACCATACATAAATGCCTCTAGATATCTTTCTTCTATTGGCTAGCTCCAATAACATCCATGCATCCCTTGGAACTCTAGAGGATGGCCCTTCTAGAAGAACTCTCTAACTCTCTTATAAAAAAATGGCACTGGGTGAGCCTGAACTGGTTCCACTGGATGCTGTAATTCTGCCTGGGGAAATTATTGTGCCATGGAAGTCATCGCATCATTAACTGCATGTGCAACAATGGTGGAAATCTCTGCAGCTTCCATCGTTTCTTGATTGACTTGCAGATCCGACTGAACCTCCCTTCCTGCAGCCTTCCTAACGACCCGAGTTGGTTGTCCTCTCCTATTGTTTGGCATCTAAAATGAAACCAAAATTGTGTAAGATTCACTTAAACTATATACTATAGTAGAAGAATGTAAAAGCGCAACATGAATCAATAGTCCTAAGTATAAGGCTCTACATCAAAGAATGCTACGCTGGATATATAATAAATCTGCACAGATCTTAAGGACACTAGAACTTGATGCTCTAGTACCATATGTAACACCCCGCATATTCTAAAACCGGTTGATCAGGCCTTTATTAAATTAAACAGGAACCATATATGATTTCACTCTTACCATCACCGTTGAAAACCTATTAATTAATCTAATAACCTATTAAGTCTGGTGTCAATTTCAAAGTCTTTTTGACATGCGTAAGTAAAACCATTCAATAATATATACATAACCATCCATAATGGCTGAACGTAAAGTACTAACAGCACAAATAAAGTCAAACGAATAAACTCTCAGTATCCAGAATATAATAATCCAAATACTCAATCGACATAATGTAAAAGACGTCTTATAATAAAACTTTCCAACTACAGGAAACATGTCCAGAGAGAAATATTGAACAAGAACCTATACAGATAATAATGATTGAAGCATCTAATCAAGTCTTGTATGCATCCACAACTGCTGAAGCATCATCTGACTGGAATGGAATGACTATCCCTGGTGAACCTCTAGCTGAGCACCTAAAAGGCTTTGAAAATATTTTTGATATGGGTAAGAGCCACAACATTTGAAAAATAGTTGAAAGTATTTAAATGAAATAATAATAAACTACAAATAAATATTCATGTTCACTTGGTGTCGCACTCACATGAGATTATCCTCACCCCTCTTCTACAGTGCAAACCTAACGCGTGTATAGTACCCACCTAGTTATGTTACCCCGCCTAACTAGTCTAACCATCATTAACCTACTTTTATCCTCTAAACATCTTGCCCATCCGTACTACCCATACGATACCCCATATCATGTACTACGTAGTTAATCCATAAGCTATAACTTAGGGCTTCTCAATTATAGGTCTTTCAATGCATATGCAATGTGACCATACACTAGTTATAGTTTGATGTTCACACAATCATTTACACACGTATATACATATCACTATTTATACATATATACATAGCATCCTCGAGATGGACCTCCTGGATGCATCCCTAGTATGTTATCAGGCACTGGGTACATCACGTATCACTCTAGGGCCGCCGAGGAGGAATCTCACCACCGATCCCAAATCGTAAACACATAATGGAGGTAACCATAAATGTACATCCATGGGTCTTAACCATAACACATCACACTCAATCGGAATTGAAACCACTACATATCCTCTCATATGGATAGTGGTCATGCAATAGTACTATGACCCAATGAAACAATCCAACATCTACTTATCAATGCTAGGGTGGACTTCCCACTACGCACAACCTCCAACGATAGCATATTAGAGTAGGTATGTTCATGTAAAGTCAATCACACATAGACATACATATATATACTGGTCACACTCGATACGTATATATATGAAGTCGGCTAACGTGCGTAATATCCCTCGTAGCACTAGCCTAATAAATTCCAAAGTCTACCCCGACTTTCGATTTTATCTAAGTATTCATTTACTCGTAGTTTAACTACTTGATTATATTCTTCTAGCCAACGTGTTATTTTAACCATGAACTAGCCTCACCATTTCGAAATCCTAATTCGATTTCTCGATCTCTACCCATGAACATTCACTCACATAATCACGTGTTTTCCATACGCATAATTCATCCCCAGTTAGTCTAAGATATATCCTAACCCTCAAATTGAATTCCCCAAAAAATAAACTCATCCCCAAACCCAAGATTCCATTCTCAATCCTTAAATAGTCCAAGAAAACAACACAAGACAGAGGAGGCCAGCCAGTAGAACTGAACTGATTCGTTGGCTAGACCGAAACAGTTTGGTCAGCGAACTAGTTTGCTTCCCCCAGTGAACCACTTCGGTTTGATGGGTAGCCAGTACGAACTTTCGACGAGATTTCACCATCCACCTTCATCCCTGGTGGTCCTAACCTTCATCCAACACCAACACATGAACTCTAACCATTCAAAAACATAAACTTTAATTCTCTACTCAAAAACTATCCCAAAACAACATCTAAATCATCTCACAACGAATTAAATCAAGAATCATGCAAGACTAAAAACCCTTGTTTCAAGATTCGATCTTTTCTTCTTAAATAATTCAAGAACCTATCTTTCATATTCAATTTACATCAGATTTATCATATTAATTTCATTATATTCCTCTCCTAACATATATTTAATTCAAAACCCGAACTTACCTAGTTCTCTCAACCCGAAATTTGTGTTACCAAATTGCATGAACAATTGAAACTACATGTGAATATTAAAGAAATTAAATACTTTCCTCTAAAATGAGAGTTCAGAGATTTCCCTTCTTGAAACTCTTCCTTTGATAATGATCTTCAAACCGGAAGCAATAACCATTTTCCTCGGATCCTTTTTCCTCTTCTTTTCTCTCTTTCTCTTCACTTTTCTCACTTGCTCTCAAACCCTAGCCTTTTTGGTGGATAGATAGCAGTCCCCCTCTATCCACCTTGATTATATATTAACCCAAAACCCTATAATCCCGAAATAGGGTCAAACCCCTCAAGTAAAATGACTCGTATACCCTACTATGGCTTCCACTTAGTATAAAAAGCCTCGAAACCTAATTGTAAGACCTGGGTACCTATTCTGGACTATTTCGACCCATTTCAGACCATCGGAGCACTCAAAATTAGTATATGAGTCCCCTAACATTAAATTTTCATCTCATTCTCGACATGACCCTATCCACGTATCCCGAATGAAATATCGATAAACCCATCATTTTAACTCACTTAAGATGTAACATGATTTAATATGTTATCATTTACTTATCACACAAGTAAATATAAATATACATAAACATTAATACTTTTTCATTCGCTAATTACTATTTATCTACACCAATTTATTTTTTGATTATTTTAAAATCACATGCACACGTGTAATTTAAAATACTTTAAAAATACGGGGTGTTACAACATTGTGGAATGACAACGAATTGATATAATTTGATAGGCTATCACATGTATATCATATATTCCTAAATTATGATATTATTAATAAATTACAAACTACTTTAATACTCATTACTGATTCCGTGTAGTTATGAATATATAGAAAATTTCTTGCTATGTTAAACATTTTTCATTTGTACCTTTCAAATTCACTCTTGAATATTGCTCCATCGTCGGCTGAAATTTACCTCACATTTTGAAGATGGATAATTACATTCCATAAAATGTCACTATGGTTAGTTATTTTTTTCAATCTAGAGAGCAACCCAGGGCTCAATTCTTCTTCTCCGTTTCATGAATCTTATTTTTCTTAGATAGGTACAACTCTTTCTCTATGCATATAAATGTGTACATGTGTGTGTAAGTCCATAGGTATGTGGATATAGATGCGTATTTTAATTCAAGCTTCTGATATATATATATATATATATATATATATATATATATATGTGTGTGTGTGTCTGTGTATATACATATATTAAAAACACCTTTAAAAATAAAAAGGTACAAAATAAATAAATTAAAAAAATATTTTCTTTAAAAAATATTTTTAAAAAATATTTAATAAGATAATTAATAAAAAATAATATAATAAACATGCATGATATTTAAAAACTATTTTTATAAAAAAAAAAAAGAAAAAAACTCTTTTAGCATGACATTTCATGCATGGGCATGAAATGAAGAAAATATCACGCATGCATTTTGAAAATGTCATGCATACAAAGTGGAGATATTTTTCAAAAACCATGGCTCCATATATATATACTAGTAGGCCCATGCCTAAAGGCACGGCAAAAATTTTCCAAGAGATCGCAAAACGGAAAAAAATTCAAAGTTTGTAATTGCAAAACGATAAAAAATTTCCAAAGTACGCAATTGCAAAATGACAAAAATTTTGTTCCCCGACAAAACATAGTGCAGTCTAAAGTATTGAATATGTAAACAATTTACGTTAATTTTTTACAACACAAATGTGAAACGATGAAAATTTCGAAAGTACATAATCGTGAAACGATGAAAATTTTCAAAATATGTAATTGTAAAATGATAAAAATATCGTTCCCCAACAAAACAAAGTGCAATTTTAAAAAAATTGCCCATAATATCCCTTATTTATAGGACTATCTACCTTGGTTAACAAATAACAAATTGTCCAACACCATTCAAATAATCTAAATTCATCAAACAAACTCACATATAACATGAAATATATAATATTCGTCAACTGAATTCACATTGCCTCTAATAAACGAAGTGTCCATTTTAAAAAAATTGGGCATAGTATCCTTTGTTTATTAGACTATCAACCCTCTTAAGGGATAACAACAAATCCAACAATACTAAATGATCTCAAATTGATCTAACAAATACTTCAATGAAACAAACTTCATAACAAAAACAACATATATATCAACTTAGGTTCAAGGGCTTTAGACAGTTCTTTTTCTTCTTCATGATCCTCGCTGAATGAGTAGGCCACATCCTTAAAAGCTTTAAAGATTCTCGAGATGACAACTTGTGGAGAATTTTGATCGATAATAATTGTATATGGCAAGAAATATAGAAAAATTATGTCAAAATTCTAAAAATGTGAGAAAAATAAAATAACCAATATCATATCCAAAGAATAGAAAAGACCATACATTTCGTCCACATGAGTTTGTCTATCGAGACACTGAAACATATGTCGTTCCGGATCTTGGCCTTATGAGTCATCTGTCAACAAATACTGTGTACTTTAGCCCTTCATTTGACTGAAAAGTCAAAAGTATGCATTTAAAAAAATTAGATGCTTAGGGAAAAAGAATCAAACTGAAAGGATCCCCTTGATTCTATACTTTATGAATTTGACCAAGTGATGTGTGTTATATGCATCACGAAAGCTAAACACATGTGATTGATATGTGTTGTGTAATATATGTAGAAAAATAGGGAAATTAAAAGCATATGATTAGCATATGATTAACATATGATTTTGTTAAAAATTAAAATGGACTTTTACCAAACAATAGATAAATGTGATTATTTCTTTCAGTAAAAGTCCTACCTAGTGTGGATGAAAGAAAAAACAATAAAATCTGGAATAATGGAGTTTACCGTTCGTGGAAGCAGCGTTACTGGCATATCTTCTTCACAATAGAAGCCAAAGTAAAATTTGAACTGCCCACAATGATCATGAGTAAAGATAAATAATGAATTGTGGCTTAGAGAACTAAGCACATACCTCACCCCTTCACCGCCTCCTCTCACAACCACACCCCCTCACCTCTCTCCCCTCATGCATTGTTGCTAGAAGACTGGTACTACGATGGACTGCTTCAGTGCTGCTACTGGTACTACGAACAAAAATAGTATAATAGCTACTTCTATTATGCTCAACATATCACATCTGCATTAACAAAGTAGGTGAGTCCTTAAACCGATCACATCTTCATTAACAAAATTAGTCAAATGGTGCGATGAGTTCAAATTCATATACTAAAACCATAGCAGAGTGTGGAATTCCTGATTAAATCAAACAATAAACCAACACGAATGAAACACCTGAACATCAAAAAATAAACCTAAACATCAAATTAAATCTACATAATATACATTGAAGAGTGTCAACGTTGAAATCAAATCTCGATTATGTTCCAAAACCTTTCCTAAGCATCACTCATACTAAAAGTCCGATTAAGTTTCGAATA
Organism: Sambucus nigra; assembly: GCA_949130495.1. Taxonomy (NCBI): domain Eukaryota; kingdom Viridiplantae; phylum Streptophyta; class Magnoliopsida; order Dipsacales; family Adoxaceae; genus Sambucus; species Sambucus nigra. Next base: position 9,173,152 of record OX422220.1, on the reverse strand, counting down.
AATCTCTGTCCTCTGTAGCTTCTTCACAGTGTTGACAAATCCATCAACTCCTCCTCTAGGCTGCAAAATTAAAATGTGAAGTAATGGTTCATACATTAGTTTTTTATCTGATGTTCTACAGTCAACTGTGAGAATAACAACAATATGCAAAATCATAGAGGTAAATTAAGTTCGTACTGACACGAGACACAACACTGACATTCCACAATAACCAATTTATCATTTGGATAACTGATTTTCATAAGCTTTCGAGTTGGATATTAATATTCTTTTGTTTCCACTTTGATTCATCATGTTCTTTTTATGTTGGACTGTAATGAAATTATCTTCTTTATCTCGTGGGAGATTAAGGATATGCCTTGGTGATAGTTGATATCTTCCTCCCACTTCTGCATTTTCCTCCTCTCAATCTTGGATTTCTCCTTCCTCTATTTCTAGTTCCTCATCTTGGACTTCAAACTTTTTCTAAATTTTTCCCATTTTATTGTCTTTTATCAACTCTAACATTATTTCCATCTCTTTCTTGTTTTGCATCTTTTCTTCCTTCCACAACTGTTTCCTCTGATATCTCCACTGTATATATGCTTGACACCCTTTAGCAGGTATAGAACAACCCCATTGGGTCCCACTTATTGGTCCGTTATAGCCTACGCCATCAACGGACATTGGAGGACACTATATGGTGGAGATGCATGCTCTATTATGCTAGTGTCCAGTTACGTTATACCTGTAATTCTCAAAAAAATCATTCAAAAAAATATCCAGTTATGTTAGAGTCTAGTTCCATATATTACAATAACGTGCACATAAAATTTGGTCATAGGGGAGTTCTTATAATAAGAAAAAAAATAGGAAATTAAAAGAAAATTCCAAATAGAGGGAGTGGAGGTTGATAAATGATTTCAACTTTAGCTCAAGTAAAGGACTAATCACATCTCAAGTAGAGGACTCCAAAGTCCTTAGCTCTCGGTAATCCAAGTACAAGAAAAAGTAAACCAAATGATATATAATGTTAATAAGCATTTTATTGATAAATTATGAAGGAAGTGTGTACCCATTTTCATCCCCAAACAGCATGTGCGCCATAAACACCTGTTCGAATATAATTTTGAAGCATGAACCTGCTCGATCCATCAGACCTGTTGAAAGAATGAACCTTCTCGATCCATCAAACCTGCTGAAAGCTTGAACCTGCTTAAACTAAGAACCTTGAGCATACATAAATTAATAATAAACTAAGAACCTCAAATTAGTTTTACCTTTTTCTTCTGTAGATTCTCTTTCTTGTACTTTGCGTCTCCATGAAATATTAAATCTAATTGCATTGGTTGTGATTTCTTTTTGCTGCAGGCCTTGCATTGATTTTTACCCTCCCAATTACCTTCAACGTGAAATTGGAAAAAAAATACAAATAACAAAAAATAGAATTAATGAGTTTCCTTAATGAGTGAAAGAAGGACCTGTGAGTGTGAGAAATAGATGAAATGCCCAAACAAATGCTCATATGCCAAAACAATACCCTCAATCTGTAAAAATCATACAAACCTTAATAGAGTAATAATAGAAATATAAGATTACACCTAAATAATTTCAAAAAGAAAAAGATTCCAAACCTTATCACGTACTGTCAATTTATTGACAATAACTACTTGGGACACTAAGAATAACTGACTGAGGTATAGCCCTAAACAGGTAATTTTCCCAATTGAATAAATCCATGATGAATAAGAATATGAGATTCATTTAATTAGATGTTGAAAAGCGTTTCTTTGAAAATAGTTTATGGGGCATACTGTTAAAAAGTATTCAGTTGAACTTAATAATTATCATTAATGAAGTTGTGGAAATTATAGCAGGAACATGATTAGGCAAAACCCCCAAATGTTCCATTATAAAATGTTCATTTAGAACCTTTAGGTAGGGTCCTTAGATTGTAGTTCCTTGATGAAGAATCATGAAAATTACTCCAATCCATGGACCTGTTTGAGGAAAGCGATCCGCACAGCACAGTCATGACTGATCCCTCTATTCTCTTCATTAAGGAGTCCCCGTGTATTCTGATTCCTTTGCATTTCATGCTCTTTAGCTACAAGAAGAGGAAAAAGAAAGCTAATATACAGTGCTCATCGCAACCTTGTTATGAACACTATTAGCAATTGATTCAATTACCCAACCTTCCTCATCGCCACTGTTTATACCACTAACCAACGGCTCGCAGTTGAAAGTATCTTCACCTAAGGTGTTTCCAAGTGAAAAATGTAATTTATTGATAATTGATCGCACTGCCCAAAAGTCCCGACTGTAAACAAACAAAACCAATAAACAAATGAACCAAATTTGTAAGAACAATATAAGTAGGACTAACCACACATAAAAATTAACAATAACGAAGAAGTAATGCCAAATATTAAAAGATTTGTGCCAAAAATCCATGAAAGTACGTACAAATAACTGGAATTCATCCTACTGTGACACCGGTTTTAGTGTACTACTCAAATTGAGTGAACTATACCTACCTATTCAAATTGGGTACCTCTGAAGCGAAATAAAAAATATTTAGCAACTCCTAAACCTATCAAATCTTTCAAAGAAACATTATTTCTCTGTAATGAAATAAGTAAATCAAAATGAAACTAAAATAAAACTCTAAAATGAATCTAGCATATATTTTTAAAAGGTGTGTGAATGAAGTAGGTCTATAGGAGTAAATGAATCTTGAAATCACAAAATTTTAAACATGTGCTACACCTAAGTGAAATAACAGACATTCCATTCGGAATGCATCACGATTCAAAATGTAGAAATTGTATGGAAGTTAACAAAACAAATACATAATTACAGATAAATTTAAGACCTTGATTTAATTCTCCATTTCGGTACAGTAGCTATAAGAATATTAACAAAAACTCCCATAAAAACAAATATAATTACCAAACTAAACCTAATAAAACCACCTGGATCACTATGAAATAGCATAATTTTAGCTGCCAAACCTAGCATAATTAAAGATAAATTTAAAGGCAATGACCATCCATTTTGGTATGATAACTAAAATTTTAATTTCATCAAACATAACAAAAGATGAAGACTATTGTAACACCCCGCCCGCCCGGGGAGAGCGAACGGAGCGCTAATGAGATAAAATAAATCCAAATCCACAAGTGACAAGGTATTGAGAATCTAAATAAACCCACAATAATATAAATTCACTAATCTCAATCTCTTCAATTACAACAAGTCTCTCGAATAAAAAATACAACAACTAACTAAAAAATAAAATACAAATCTCCAAAGCTCTATACATCAAAATAATACAATTCTTCCAACTTGTATTAAAAATTCTTCCCAAAATAATTCACGCTAAAATCAATCTCCAATAATCCATAGCGCTCAAATCCACGCTAACCTGCCACTAAAAGAAAATATGGGGAAGTACACAATACGACAGGAAAGATGCTCAACAAATATATGTTAGCGATGAATAAAACGTAACAACACGAGTACGAATATTCAAATAAAAATGCAAATCTCAAAGCATTTATCAATACAATTTCTCAACAACACTTTAACCGGGTCATCAGGCCTCACCACATCCGTATATGCTTTATCAAGCTATAGCCCGGGAAACAGGAATTTTGGCGGGTGCCCAACATCCGTGCCATATTAAAATTTCATGACAACGTGCTTATCAACAGTATAATGATACCACATGAATCAAAATAATTTCAACAATTATTTTTCAGATTTCAATGAATTTATCAATTCAAATATGAGTTCAATTAAACAAGAATTCAAAGAGAATGACACTCGCGAGATTTAAGGAGCATATTGTGTAAAACCCCATACCTCAAACCATGATGAGAAACCAATGATCACATCCTCAAGATCAACACAAAAGATCTACAAAATATCCTCCAAGAACCTCCAACAAAATAGCCCCAAGAGCACCTCTAATCTAAGGTTGGAACTCACAAATCTCAAGGGCCAATGTGTATATAAAAAGAAGAGGAATATAAATATATTTGCTGCCAAAATTTGTGCCAAAAGTATGTTAAAAGGGTTGCCCACGACTTCCTTTTATAATGCAAAGAAATGAAGAGTTGGAATCCAAAAGACTCCTTTAAATAAGGCAAAGAAATGAAGAGTTGGAAGTCAAAACAACTCCAAGAGTTAAAAACATTTTAAAATCATTTTAAAATCCGTTTTAACTCCGTTTTCGAAACCTATTGAAATTCTCGCCTTTAAAAATAATAACCAACATATTTAAGCAATAAAAATAATTTTATCAAAAACTTTATTTTCCTTCATTTTCCAAAAATTAATTAAAATAGCTCAAAATTACGCGGGTTGTTACACTTCCCCACTAACAATGGAATTTCGCCCTCGAAATTCGCCGAATGCCTAACTCTCAAAAACCAGGCTAACAATCTCCAAACATAATTTCGTCTCCAAAAATAAATTCCTCACCTCTAATCTCAAAACTTATCACGAATATCACCTAAAATTTTCTATCTCCAAAAATTGTTAACCACGCAATGAACCCAAAACCCAAGCCCCGAGGGTTGCCGTATACCTAAGCTCTGATACCATTTGTAACACCCCGCCCAAGGAGAGCGAACGGAGCGCTAATGAGATAAAATAAATCCAAATTCATAAGTGACAAGGTATTGAGAATCTAAATAAACCCACAATAATATAAATCCACTAATCTCAATCTCTTCAATTACAACAAGTCTCTCGAATAAAAAATACAACAACTAACTAAAAAATAAAATACAAATCTCCAAAGCTCTATACATCAAAATAATACAATTCTTCCAACTTGTATTAAAAATTCTTTCCAAAATAATTCACGCTAAAATCAATCTCCAATAATCCATAGCGCTCAAATCCACGCTAACCTGCCACTAAAAGAAAATATGGGGAAGTACACAATACGACAGGAAAGATGCTCAACAAATATATGTTAGCGATGAATAAAACGTAACAACACGAGTACGAATATTCAAATAAAAATGCAAATCTCAAAGCATTTATCAATACAATTTCTCAACAACACTTTAACCGGGTCACCAGGCCTCACCACATCCGTATATGCTTTATCAAGCTATAGCCCGGGAAACAGGAATTTTGGCGGGTGCCCAACATCCGTGCCATATTAAAATTTCATGACAACGTGCTTATCAACAGTATAATGATACCACATGAATCAAAATAATTTCAACAATTATTTTTCAGATTTTAATGAATTTATCAATTCAAATATGAGTTCAATTAAACAAGAATTCAAAGAGAATGACACTCGCGAGATTTAAGGAGCATATTGTGTAAAACCCCATACCTCAAACCATGATGAGAAACCAATGATCACATCCTCAAGATCAACACAAAAGATCTACAAAATATCCTCCAAGAACCTCCAACAAAATAGCCCCAAGAGCACCTCTAATCTAAGGTTGGAACTCACAAATCTCAAGGGCCAATGTGTATATAAAAAGAAGAGGAATATAAATATATTTGCTGCCAAAATTTGTGCCAAAAGTATGTTAAAAGGGTTGCCCACGACTTCCTTTTATAATGCAAAGAAATGAAGAGTTGGAATCCAAAAGACTCCTTTAAATAAGGCAAAGAAATGAAGAGTTGGAAGTCAAAACAACTCCAAGAGTTAAAAACATTTTAAAATCATTTTAAAATCCGTTTTAACTCCGTTTTCGAAACCTATTGAAATTCTCGCCTTTAAAAATAATAACCAACATATTTGAGCAATAAAAATAATTTTATCAAAAACTTTATTTTCCTTCATTTTCCAAAAATTAATTAAAATAGCTCAAAATTACGCGGGTTGTTACACTTCCCCACTAACAATGGAATTTCGCCCTCGAAATTCGCCGAATGCCTAACTCTCAAAAACCAGGCTAACAATGTCCAAACATAATTTCGTCTCCAAAAATAAATTCCTCACCTCTAATCTCAAAACTTATCACGAATATCACCTAAAATTTTCTATCTCCAAAAATTGTTAACCACGCAATGAACCCAAAACCCAAGCCCCGAGGGTTGCCGTATACCTAAGCTCTGATACCATTTGTAACACCCCGCCCAAGGAGAGCGAACGGAGCGCTAATGAGATAAAATAAATCCAAATCCACAAGTGACAAGGTATTGAGAATCTAAATAAACCCACAATAATATAAATCCACTAATCTCAATCTCTTCAATTACAACAAGTCTCTCGAATAAAAAATACAACAACTAACTAAAAAATAAAATACAAATCTCCAAAGCTCTATACATCAAAATAATACAATTCTTCCAACTTGTATTAAAAATTCTTCCCAAAATAATTCACGCTAAAATCAATCTCCAATAATCCATAGCGCTCAAATCCACGCTAACCTGCCACTAAAAGAAAATATGGGGAAGTACACAATACGACATGAAAGATGCTCAACAAATATATGTTAGCGTTGAATAAAACGTAACAACACGAGTACGAATATTCAAATAAAAATGCAAATCTCAAAGCATTTATCAATACAATTTCTCAACAACACTTTAACCGGGTCACCAGGCCTCACCACATCCGTATATGCTTTATCAAGCTATAGCCCGGGAAACAGGAATTTTGGCGGGTGCCCAACATCCGTGCCATATTAAAATTTCATGACAACATGCTTATCAACAGTATAATGATACCACATGAATCAAAATAATTTCAACAATTATTTTTCAGATTTCAATGAATTTATCAATTCAAATATGAGTTCAATTAAACAAGAATTCAAAGAGAATGACACTCGCGAGATTTAAGGAGCATATTGTGTAAAACCCCATACCTCAAACCATGATGAGAAACCAATGATCACATCCTCAAGATCAACACAAAAGATCTACAAAATATCCTCCAAGAACCTCCAACAAAATAGCCCCAAGAGCACCTCTAATCTAAGGTTGGAACTCACAAATCTCAAGGGCCAATGTGTATATAAAAAAAAGAGGAATATAAATATATTTGCTGCCAAAATTTGTGCCAAAAGTATGTTAAAAGGGTTGCCCACGACTTCCTTTTATAATGCAAAGAAATGAAGAGTTGGAATCCAAAAGACTCCTTTAAATAAGGCAAAGAAATGAAGAGTTGGAAGTCAAAACAACTCCAAGAGTTAAAAACATTTTAAAATCATTTTAAAATCCGTTTTAACTCCGTTTTCGAAACCTATTGAAATTCTCGCCTTTAAAAATAATAACCAACATATTTGAGCAATAAAAATAATTTTATCAAAAACTTTATTTTCCTTCATTTTCCAAAAATTAATTAAAATAGCCCAAAATTACGCGGGTTGTTACAACTATGTAGTAACATAACATAAGGTCAAACATAACATAAAATTTTAATTTCATCAAACATAACATAAGATTAAACAGTATTAATGCCAAAAAGCATATGAAGACTATATAGTAATTCACTTGCAGGGCACCACCACAAACTTTTTAGATCTTAATGCCACTTGAACTACCTATTAGTAACCAATCCCGCAACTGGTAAAACAAATAGAATAAGTAAAGTATCTACAACAGAGTTGAATAAATATTATTCACCTTCAATGAATTTCTTATACAAAGTTCCCAACTAGAAGAACATACTTCTGACTCCAACTACTGAATATGAACCAAAAGAAAGAAAGTTGTTGAATTTCTTATCCCCCTGATTTAATTCTCCAATATAAGTTTGTTGGTTACCGTATCTATAAGAAAAATGATCATCTAAGACTATTGGCAACTATCAAATGCAATATTATTTGTATACTGTATATAATAATGCGTGTATTAGCTAAGACTATTGACAACTATTGAATAAGATGAAAAAATTTCAATAAATAGGATAGTAACAATTCATTAGTGTTATGGTCTGATTCATTACTGTTAACTAAATCTAAAACTAAAATTAAAACTAAATGTGATATTTTTTTAGAAATGTCCACGGACGCAATCGGAATGGGTAAAAAAATTGACGAAAAACCCTTACACGAACCAAATCCGACAAAGGAAAAATGGCCAACTTTAAAGTCGATTTTGACCCCTTGAACAGCGCCAAAAATAGCTTAAAACGTAATTAGCTAGGCATGGACGATACGAATCCAATGGCGCCAGAATCGCCTCATTCCGATTCACCGTTAAAAAGTTATGGCATTTTTCCCAAAACATACTATTTTAACTTCAAACGGAATAATATTAAGGCACTTCAACTACGTCTCGCGCCAACTATTTTAATAAGAAAACATATGACCAAATCATTATAATAACAACACATACTGAGTTAATGTAACAAATATCGGATTGCAACTCATCCAAGTGCAAAGCACATCACACACGTTGCATCAACAAACACCCCCTGCATTGTTTTTCATGTAACTATCTTCTCTCTAATTTTTAATCACGTGGTAGACTTAAAAGTTTTTAACCACATAATGGAGGTGGTTTCAAAATTTAGAGAAACCCAAAAATAGGAGCTTGGATCTTAAATCTCCATCATAATTTTTTTTCATTTAGGCAAACATAAATACAATTCAAAGTAAACATTAACAAAATCCAAACCACACATCAAATATAACCATACCTAGATTGTGGTTATATCCACACATCAAACCCAAATTGTGGATCAGGTTATATCAGAAATAAACTCACGAAGCTAAATTCATATTTATTATTTCAAAATTTAGTTTATTTATTTATTTATAAGGTTATTCTTAAGAATTTCAACTCACCAGTAAGGTTATTTCAACTTATACGACATATGTCTGAAATTTCAAATCACCCCTGAACACATGTGATGAACTCAATTCATCTAAACGATCTGATGCTATAAATAGAAACAGCAGGAAGTTAATTCAGCTAAAAGAGAATTAAAAGATCTGATGCTATTAATCTGTCAACTATCAAATTATGTGTACAATATGCCTCTATAAAGAGAATTAAAAGTAATAGACCTAATATGTGTGCAAGTTGTGTGTGCAATATGCTCTGAGAACTATTAAGCTTGCTTACTAGTTGGACCGTAATTTTTGTGCGATATGCCTCTTGAAGTGAAGTTGTGGGATCAATAAAAGGTGAGCACCTCATGTTCGACCTCGAAGCCTTAAACATAAAGAAAAAAAATAAATTACTCTAAAGAGAATTAAAAACAAAGTGTTTCAAAGCATTGAACAAAGAAATCATATTTTAAAAGCAACTGATTATCATCTCTTCTAGCAGCTCAAATGCCTAACAAAGCCCAACAAAAGCCAAACAAAGTTAGTTATATACACATAACTTGGTAGTCTTTCATTTCAATAATGAATAAAATATATGGGTGATGAAAAATTGTACAATTTTAGAGAACAAATAGAGGAGCAACATGGGAAAGTAACAACACTAAACCTTTAAGTACGATTATCAAAATTAAAGAAAAAAAATAAAACAACATAAATTATTGTCTGTTTGTTTGTTTCAGACACTAAACATTTGAGAGGGGTTCCACTCAAGTTTATTGTCTGTTTCAAACACTAAATTTGAGATCTACAGCATGTGTGAAATGATGTCCGGTAACTGTAACAATAACATAGTATAGTACATGAGAAAGTTTAATTTCCATCCGTATATATGAGAACCATGAACATATTTCAACATAAGAACGTATAGTACCTGAAATTTCAACAAAAAAAGTATAGTAACAGATTTTAACAAATTGGAATATGCTAGGAGGAAATTGATAGTGAATACAAAATTAGATCCCCAAAAAAATGTTGTGTGCACATGTTACTTGAGCATTCTGTCGAATACCTCTCGTGCAGAAACAAAGAATTTCGTCGTCCTTGAATTAGCGAATGGTGTTCCCTGCATAAAATCAAGAAGAATCAATTAACTACCAACAATCCCCAACACCAAACCTGAAAGTGAAAGCAATAAAATAGTATCAAAAATGTTCGTCAAGTTCAAATGTTTTGCCAGAACGAATTAGCAGTATCATGTTTTGTTAAAAGTAGCCAATTTGAACCCCCAAAAAACTTGAATATAAACATAGTTGAACTTAGAAAAATTGATGTTTTGAAATTGAATTTTGTACTGAATACTGAATTTTGTACTGAACATTCAATGGATTAATGAACACTCGTCTTGAATATGTTGTCATACTTTGTTTCTAACAATAATAAAACTACAACGTCGTTACAAATCACCACATAAAATATTTTTGTTTAGACATCCTATTTGAACACACATTCACTCATGTATTATATCACATGGTCATTCTCCATACACCTAAAATGCAACTTATTAAAACAAAAAATAGCAAAAGTACCTCAATTACTTGGAGGCCACATTTTTAAGTCTTCCCTCTCCTACATACTCCCATTTCCACTACCCCATTATGTTCCTGCTTGATTCGCATCATGTGAGCTACAAAAAAATCAAATTAAGACCTACAAAATAAAACGAAAGTAAACATTAAATTAATACCTATAAAAATAAACATAAAATTAATACCTGCAAAAATAAACATCAATAAGTAATCCACATAATTTGAAAGTAACTGATAGGATTTTGAAAGTAACTGATGGCTGAAAGTAACACACGCATGTAGGCGCCAAAGTCCACACATTGGCACAAAGCCATTACAAACAAACACAATCTAAAAACCCAAAAAGAAAAGATTAAAACTTTATAGTGGGAGAGTGTACCCTTTTATAGTGAGATAAAATTAAAATTAGTTGGATCTGAAAAAAAAACATATACGTGCCAATTTAGATCTGAAAAGAAAAATTAAAAATGAAAAAAAACCCTAAAATAATCGGGTCTGAGAGAAAGAGAGAGATGAAGCTCCATGTGCAAAATACGTCGCCGATCTTTACCACAGAGCTATCGGCGTTCGCGGGTCTTTACTATAGAGCTACCGGAATTCGTATAATTTTGAGAAAGGAGGTCGCGTGCGGGAGAGAGAGAAAGAGCTCTGTGTGCAAATTTTTTTTAGAAATGGGCTCTTGATCGAGAGAGAGATATGGCCTTCTGTGTGTAAAGTGGGAGAAGATTACTAAAATAACCCAATTTTTAAATTTTAGGGTAAGTTTGATAAGGAAAAAAAGAGGGGGAAACTAAATAATTGTGGGTATGCTTGTAAAAAAGAAAGGGATGTGATCTTAACCATTATATATGTATATGTATATAATTTATTTATTTGTACTATATATAGAGAAAAAAAATAAGAATGATATTGGTATCTTTAAACAAAAATGCTTTGCTGTGTATGGATCAACAAAACTATGGAAACTCGTGTTCCTTAGTACCTCGATGCTATTTTATGATTTTCTACTTGGTTACGATCTTCTACTTGGTCCAATAGAGTTAAAGTTAAGCTTATATCTTTATTATTTCTTCATTCTTTTTTATTTTAATTTATTTTTCTAATATGTATATTATGTAGTATTATTTAGTTTGGGTGCCTTATATGCCATTTGTAATCTGTATATCTTGTCATCTCTCTTATGGTCTATCCTTCTAATTTTGTCTATTGTTGGGTTTAATAGAAAATGTTTGTTCTCTTACCAGATGACGAAAGGATGACTGATCCATTTTTTTCACCAGTGGAAGGAAGGATGGAAGGTCCAAATTATGAGTTTAATATGTCACCACCTTTAGGCCTATCTATGTGTTTTAGTTATGTGGCATTAATATGTCCCTAATTTGTAAGAATCATTTGGTTTATTTTTCGTTGAAATTAACAAGATTTGTATCAGAATTGTCTTAGCACGTGGTATTCATATCTGCATTTTGTATTTAATTTTATAGTTTGTGATTGTAAGTGTTCACCATTATTTTGTATGTTCAATTATAGGAGAAAATAATTGTATGTTCACCTAAACCATGTAATAACGTAAATTGATATTTTTCTAAATATGGTTATATTAACTAATTTAATGTACTCCCACCAGCTAGTAAGGAATTTAGACATTAAAAATATCCTCAAACTAATTTTTAATTTCTGTAAGCAATTTTTACAATACTTAAAAGTGACCATAATTTTGGTGGCTAAACTCAAAATTTGATCGGATACGTAATCACTGAAAATAATTCTATTCTTCTTCTTCCAACTTAGATTAATTGTGAGAGTATGCTAAATACTTGGTAGTTAAGATGTCCAAGAACCTCCCATAAACTTTCAAATTAAAAATAAGAGAGTGCCTTATCAAAATAAAACTAGGAAAATCTGCTACGTATAGTTGATGCTTATATTTCACAATACTAATGCCTCTTTACCCATTAAAGTGATTTCATGTTTTCATTTACATCCTCAAGACCCTCTTTCTAACTTGCTCTAAGATTCATCTCTATATTGCTATAATATTTTTAACACCAATACTCACAAACAATCATGATACGTACATTGAATATCTACTATTACTAATAAAAATATTAACAGTGCACTAAACCCCCCAAATTAGTCCCAATCATGTATATTGCACTTGTACCGAGATACAATACCCGAATCAACGAAAGAGGTAAGCAACTCAAAACACAAGAGTGGCTCAGAAGGCTAGTCTCATAAAAGAGACGTGGCCAATGAAGGACTCCCTTTAACATTTTCTAATAGTCTCTTAGTAAGAAATTTATCGGTGAAAGCTAATAAATTCACAAAAAGTATTAAACAACACTGATTTTCCTTTTTCTACGTTATGCAAAGTTTAAGTGCAGTTGTTGGAAGTAAGTACTATTTCATTATAATTAGTTTTATTTTACCAATTTCATCCTAAAAAATTCTAAAGTTATTTTTGCACCAATGCATTTTGTCCTAAATTATTTGTTTATTTCAACAGAAAGGTCAAGTCCAAAGGTAACCTGCAACATTAATATGAAATTTGAAGATCATGATGCAGGTAGTCGTACACCACTCGGGCCCGATATGTGCTCATTACGGAGTAAAAACTAACTCAACAGTTAAAATTGACATTAGTAACTAGTGACTTTTTTTGGGCACTCTATATACAGAATGAAGGAAAATAAGGGTGTAATGTATACGAACTTCAAATTTGTAGGCAAATAAGGGTAATTTAGGTAGTTTTGTGCATACCAAATTTGTATGTAAGATTATAATAGCCCAGTCAAGTGAAATTTAAGGAGAAACAAATAAAGTGCATGTGACTTTTTGTTATTTTCTCTGTACCAAATGAACAATTTAGAGAACGTTAGATGAACTTTATGTAGTTTCATTTTTTGTATATTCAATGTAGCTTCCCTGGTTTACATTTAACCCCACATGATATGTTAGTGCAATGGGCACGCTTTAGGTTTTTTATATATTCAATGTAGCCACGTACAAATTGGGGTGGCACAAAATACAGCTCAATGTTCACTTTCACAACTATTAACTGAACAGATTCAACTTTAAAAATTAAATAAAAAAGAAGATGAAATAGTGATATTCCATTAAAGTTATTCACTCTATTTGTGGACCATATTAGGGACCTAATACGATTACTTTGGACAAATTCAGAGCTTCGGTAGATGTTGCTTGGTTGTTTTACAACATTTTTTTTATTATTGATCACAATTCACTACGTTTTTATCTTTTCTATTTGTTGAAGTGTATGGTGGCATGAAAATCTAGGATGCTAAAGAAAAGGATTAAATGTTTTAGGAATAAAAAAATGACTGGTAATCGTTGGTTTTAACGTTTTATCATTGAGCTGACTTTTTGGTTACAAATGTATTTGTTAAAGTTTTAAGTGTAGCACATGTTAATATACATGTTTTCTATATTAAAAACTTACAATGATTATAGTTCATAATGGGTCATTAATATACTCTCTTTGTCTCATACTAAGAGTCACTATTTGACTTTCGAACTTTATAAGAAAATTTTAATACTATGTAATGGTTTAAATCAAATATTAAATAGATATCAGCATGACTCTTAATTTAAGAATCGGGCGCGCGCGCGCGGGTGGGGGGGGGGGGGGGTTAAAAGGCCTACCATATCATAATTGATATTGAGTTTTTAATCAAAGTACATGTTCTTATATCTTGGACATTAGTCGGTGGCACACCCGAAAAATGATCAAATGTCAATAAATTACAACTTATATACATAAGAAAATCAAAAGTAAAAGTTTTAAAATCCCCATATGAGCATTGTGACTCAATTTTCTACTTTGTACGGTTATGTCTTAGATATTCTTTCACTAAGTTCAACAAAAAATGTTTTTAAAGAGGATTTAGGTGGAGCAACAGTATAGAGGACACTATAATAAAAGATTCAAATATACGTACACATGCATAAAATGAAATAATCAAAATTACGCATTCAGTGTTAATTTTTTATTTTTTTATTTTTATTCTTCTCCTTATTAGATATAGGTTGCATTTTTTTTTCATCTGAATATGAAGTCTGGATCTGAAATCTAAAATCTTAATTTGATGTTTGAAATCTGAATCTGAAAAATATTTTGTTTTTATGTCTAAATAGATCTCACTCTGAATGTGTGTATTTAGACAGATTCAGACTTCAAAGGTACATTTACCTCTTAATTATTCAGAGGCAAAAATAGTCGTTAACCTCTTAATCATTAAAAAACATTATTTAGTACCTGTCAAATCTGAATGGTTCAGATTCAGACTTAAAAGGTATAAACAAATAACATTATAGTTCTTTTTCCCCCTTTTTTTCTCATTCATGGAGAAACATCTTATTATGTACTAATGCTTTTTTCTTCTTTCTTTTGACCGTTGTTGTTTTCTTCATTAGTTTGAGTTCTTTTGACCTTTTTTGATTCCTCATTCATGGAGAAAGGTCATCATTCCCAAAATTTTAATGAACGTTGACCCTTAATTTTTAAACGTAAGTATAAAAATACTTCCAGAAACAAGGCTATACTAGACCTTGACTAAATTTGTGGAAGACTTGAAAGCAAATTTATTTTTTTTCTTAGTATGAATCAATATATATATATATATATATATATATATATATATATATATATATATATATATATATATATATATATATATATATATATTAATATGAATTAGTTACAATGTGGTTCCCAATAAAGATAGAATGGGGAATGAGGGCTAAAACAAATAGTAAAGGATGACACCCATCAACCCTTACACCCAAAATCATCCATATACACATAATTAAAGTGCTAACATGCTCTAGTATTTTAGACTACATCCAAGTTTACTACTCTCTTTACTAATTTTTCTCTATTTTCTTCATAGCTAGATCCATTACTTTCTTTCACACTCCTTTTCCTTTGTTTCTTTTTCTCACGATGTATTTGCCAACCGAACATAGTTTTAAGGAAAAAAACATATCCAAAATATAGAGTTCTATATATGAAATAAGTAAATGAAACTACTCAAACATTTAATCAGATACATGTAACAACATGAACTCACATCAACTAACCACACAATCCATAAGTAAATAACAATTGATAAAGGAGCATAGGAAGCACAAATTTCAGTATTATTATACTCCGTAATATATAAAGCACTTCAACTAACGTCCACACAAAGTAATATTAAATTCACGAGCATTAATTTTCTTAGCATCATAACGATGTTGCCTAATAATCAAACATAACAAAATACATATTCAAATTAAATGAAGACCTCCAAGCAATCAAGAAAACATAAACGATAAAATAAAGTCATGGAAATCGTTATTTGTTGTAGTCCAGACCGAGACATTATACCATTTCATTGTTTCACGCCCTTCATTTTCCCTAGCCCATGCAAATACATTGATTCAATCTCTTTACTACATATAATAACTATAAAAACAGTAACAATAAAGCCTCAAATATTTTAGAATAACAACAAACCTTGTTCTGATTTTGTGTGGTTTTATAAAGTAAAATCATCATCTCTAACTCGCAAGTGGATGTATGTGAAACATAAAATCGAAAAATAATGCTATAAAAGGTATGCGAGTGTTTTGTTGGGATATTTTTTGTGCGCGTTTATGTTTATGTGTGTGTGTGTGTGTGTGTGTGTGTGAGAGAGAGAGAGAGAGAGAGAGAGAGAGAGAGGGATGGAGAGAGAGAGAGTGATGGGTACCTATACATTTGTGCCACGATAATGAGAAAATAGTCTTAATTAACTCAAAATGATTTCTTTGCTATTTTAAAAAAAAATTGATTAATATATGTCATTTTTTATCATCTTAACAACTGACATATATTTCATCGATTTTTTTTAAAATAGCAAAAAAGTCATTTTGAGTTAATTTTTTATAGGTTCGTTGAAATGTTTAAATATTGTACAAAAAAATAAATTCAAAATATTTTTTTTACTATTTTGAAAAATGGTCCTTTTTTTACTCTATTTGAGGTATCTTATATATATATATGAGAGGGGGGTATTTTATTGTTTCAAAATTTTAACAGTTGAGATCGAATTTTGGGGAACGATCTAAGGGTGTGAGAATGTGCCCTGTCACGATTTAAGGATTGTGGCATGGAAAATGGGGATAAATAATGGGTGATCCTTAACATAAACCCTACCCTCCCCCGAAATTTCAAACCCCTCACATTTGAGCTCTCCCATTTTTTATTTCCCCACAAAAGAAATACCCCACGAACCTTATTCTAAAACCCTACCACGTTGTCGATGCTGCTACAACCAGCTACCATGCTTCCGCCGCTACATCTAGATACCACGCTTCTACCCTTTGTTCAAACCGATCTATTGATCCATCCACTAGAGCCATCCGATGTTCACTCCTCTATTCAGACCGAGCCATCGTTGCAAAAACTGTTCACACAACCAGTTGCGGTTTATTCTACTACTAGATTAGAGGTATTATTTTAAATTTCCCAAACTAATTTCAAATAAGTTTTTCCATTTAGTGTTGTATGGGATGACATTCTTTGAGCAGTGTGACACCCCGCTTATTAAAATAATAGTTGGCCAGACCGTTACTCTAATAAAATAGGGAATCATAAATGGTCCATTCTTAGCATCACTATCATAATAATAGTACGAGACAACCACCAAATATTTTAGAAAACGAATGTCAATTTATTTTGCAATTTAAATAAAAACAGTGCCGCCAATCCAATTTATAAAGAGAAGGTGGATATATATAAAACGTGTAACAATTTAATCATCATTCTAAAGAACTTAATCAAATAAGTTGTCGGTTAACAGACTAGTACAAAAGATCATATAAAGCGTTACATCAAGTGTAAACAAATAATGGGGATACATGCCCGAATATACAGACTGATCATAACTATATTATAAAAAAGATTGATGCATCTATTACAAAAATCCTACAACATCCGCAAAAATGTTGTAGCTCCTTGACACGGAGAATGAAAGATTAACACGGGTGTCCTTACGGCGAAGCACCTGGGCATCAATAAGAACCACACAAGACAGACAAATATAAACGGGTCAGGGCCCGATTTGATATGATATGCATGTGAATAAAATGCATAACAATTATGAATGCTAACATCATAAGTAGGTTAAGTTCGCTCTTCAATATAAGAATCATCCTTACCTATCATCTAAATGCACATCCTAGCGCCATACTAGATCATTATAGATTAAACTACTAGTCTAATTATGAGAAATAACTTAATTCCATTTAACATGCTCAATTTTCAAATTCATAAAATATAACTTCAAAAGTCCATTTATCATTGGGTAAACTTATGCCATACAACTGATTTATAAATGCATTATTCATTTGAAATGTCACATTCGTGAGAACAGTTACAATCAAATATAACGATTCTAAGACCATCTCTCTGGGAGTCACCCCACTGGATGCGCCCCAAAATGGCTATCATCTTCCAGGTCCTATAACCAAGACCACTTGGGCATCCTAAATCGCGTCGCATGGGAAGCGGCCATATACCTTCGACAGTGAGTAATAACCATACCCGGAATTACCTCACTTCGAATAAAACAACCACACAATGTAACCACCGATCCTATGGTCGAGGACTATATTCTCCCTACATCACAAGCTAGGGGATTTACATCATGTGCGTAACTTCCCTTATGATATCATTTAGAGAGGTATGCATATGCATGCAATAAATCACAAGATGTGCCAATTTAAAGTGTACATTCATTATATCCGGAACCATATGTGCCCAACGACATAAGCTACAAAGTTTAATTGCCCCCATACTAACCTCCGAGAGTTCCCAACAACACTAAAGTCTACCAAGTGTAATTTTTCCTCATACTAGTCTCTAAAAGTCCCAAAACAATACCACCTAACTCTCCCTTAGTCCTAAGTTAGCTTACTAGATGAAAAAGATACTAACTTATATTAAATAGCCCCCGAGATAAGCCCAATTACCTCCTTACTAATCTAGGATATAAATCCCCCTAATATAAGACTCTAATACTCTTTATTACTTAATAAGAGAAGGTTCCAAAGCCTCAAACCTAAAAGTAAAGGGCTAAAACCTAAGTTTGAAAAATATCCTAAAACAACAGGATTTCCGAATCGATTCTCCTAGGGCCGAATCGATTCGCCCCTGATAGCGAATCGATTCGCTCAAAAAGCGAATCGATTCGGTTGAAAAAAGCAGCATTCTGTCTCATCCCGAATCGACTCGAACTTAACTCGAATCGATTCGGTTTCCCAGACCTGTAGCCTCCATTTTTAGCGAATCGATTCACTAGGTAGGGCGAAAAGATTCTCCCTGGTCGATTTTCCCAGTTGGGGCTACGGGTTATATGAACCCTAAATACCCAAAACCTATTTCCTTCCTTCAAATCCCAACATAATCCATTTATGATTTCACCAAATCATTCCTACACAAAAACTAACTAATATATCTAACTCAAATCATATCTAAATCAATATTTAAGGGTTTAAACACCAAAATCATCAAAATATATAAATGATTCAAACTTAAGAACACAACTATAAATACAAATTATTCACACTCAATCATACATATTTGCAAGTTAAAAACTTGCCTTAAGATCGTAGTCCCGGATTCTTGCTCGTTGAAACGATTTCTAGCCCCAAATCTTAAATTCTCTCTTTTTCTCCTCTTTCTCCTAAGCTCTCTCTTCTCTCTAACTCACTCTAGGTTTAGAAACATAAATGAGAAATAAATGTTCTTGTAAGACTAAAATACCCAATTACATTAAGTCCAACTTTAAATGCTGCTACACAATTAAAATGACCCGTAACATCATAATTAAGTTATAACTAGTCAAAAGTATCCCGAAAACCAAAAATACAATTGGTACTTATTTTGACTATCTCAACCATTTCCGACTAATCGTGCCCTCTAAATTGGCATCCGGGATATCGTTCATTATATCATGTTCCAACATCATATTAACTCTTAAATAATAATTCAATAGGAATATAATTCATAACCGTTGTTTAAAGCACAACGACGCAACAAAACATAATGTTACGCTATTTACATTCGCTTAATGGTAAATATGCAAAACCCAGTAAATATTATCTCTTAAGTCACTTAAATTAATATTTACTTCAAATTCCTTTATTTTATATAATTGACTCACAAGGCAAATTAATATAAAAAAAATTAATTACTCATAAATAAGGGGTATTACATACTCCCCCCCCCCCCCCTTACAAGGGAATTTTGCCCTCAAAATTTAGGCGTACCTTGTAAAAAGAGATGTGGATACTTCTCTCAAATATCGTCCTCCCGTTCCCAAGTTGATTCCTCAGCATTGTGGTGTCCCCACTAGTCTCGGACCAAGGGCACCACCTTCGATCTTAGTCTATGCTTTCCGTGATATAGAAAAGCAACTGGTTGTTCCTCATATGAAATATCGGGTTGTAACTCTATATCATCCAATGAAATGTGCCAATGGGCTCCCTCTCATCTCTTATACTTCTTTAAAGATGAAACATGGAACACTCCATGAATTTTTTGTAGGCGTTCCGACAAAGCAAGTTGATATGCTACGGGGCCTACCTTTGCAATAATGGTAAAAGGGACTACATAGCGCGGCACAAGTTTTCCTTTCATCTTGAATCGCATTACATCCTTCATTGAGGATACTTTCACTAAAACTTGATCCCCCACTTCCAATTCCATATGCCCCCGATTCGCATCGGCATAGGTCTTCTGGCGATCTTTCACAATTCGGATGCGGTTTCGAATAAGCTCAATCTTCGAAGAGGTATCTTGGATCATTTCAGGTCTAAGGATCTTATTATCTCCTACTTCCAACCATTAAGTAGGTGATCGACACGGTCAACCATACAATGCCTCATACGGTGCCATACATATCATGAATTGGTATGAATTATTGTATGCAAATTTGACCAATGGAAGGTATTACTCCCATCCTCCTCTAAAATCAAGTACGCACATTAGAAGCATATCTTCCAACATTTGGTTGACCCTCTCCGTTTGTCCATCATTTTACGGGTGGTATGAAGTACTCAACCTCAATTCAATCCCCATCGCCTCTTGGAAACTTTTCCAGAAGAGGGATACGAAAATCTTGTCTCGGTCTGAGACGATGTTGATAGGCACCCCACGGAGTTTCACAATTTATGCAATAAAGAGCTGGGCGTAATGTGCCGTATTATAATCCGTCCGTACCAGTAGGAAGTGTGCCGATTTGTTCAAATGATCAACGATAACCTAAATAGAATCATGACCTCTTAGCTACGTCGAAAATCTCATGATAAAATCCAATGAGATACTTTCCCATTTCCACACCGGTATCTCCAACGGTTGTAATAATCCAGTTAATCGCTGGTGGTCCACCTTTAACAATTGACAAGTGATGCATTGGAAGACAAGCTCTGAAATATCTCTTTTCATACCTACCCACCAATACTGACGACGAATATCTTGGTACATTTTGTCCCCTCCTGGATGTACTGCAAATCTCAAACTATGGGATTCAGTCATGACAATACGTCTCAAGTCTCCCTCGTTCGGGACTATAAGTCTTTCGTGGAAACGTAACCCACCCTACAAACTATTAGCATAGGACTTTGCTCCCTCGGTCAACAATTGGCGTACCCAATCTTGAAAATCTTTGTCCCTTCCTTGCGCTTCTACGACTCGCATCATAATAGCAGGCGTAACGATCAACACTGACATAAATGCTCTTGCTACAGTATCTTCCAGGCTAAGCTCTTTCACTTGGATTTCAACACATTCGCTAGTTCCTCCACAGTTTACGACTCAGCACATCCCCCACTACATTTTCCTTGCCTGGGTGGTAGTGAATATCAAATTGATAATCCTTTACGAACTCCAACCACCGGCGTTGCATCATATTTAGATCTTTCTGAAAGAACAAATATTATAACGACTTGTGGTCCATGAAAAGACTGAATATCTCACCCAGGAGATAATTCCCCTATATCTTTAAGGCAAACACTACCGCGGCAAGCTCTAAGTCATGAACGGGATAATTCTTCTCATGAGGCTTAAGCTTGCAAGACGCATATGCAATGGACCTATGCTCTTATTGTGACAGACCTCCCAATCCTTGTAGAGACGCATTCGTAAAGACCAAATTGTCCACTCTCGGTCTTGGCAACGCGAGTACAGGAGCAGAAGTCAATTTGTCCTTCAGCTCATCGAAAGCTAGCCGACAGGAATCATCCCAAATAAATCGTACTCCCTTCCAAGTCAAGTTCATTAAAGGGCCCGCGATTTTAGAAAAACCCTTAATGAAATGGAGATAATAACCCTCCAAACCCAAAAGGCTACAGATATCCATGGGCGTCGTGGGCTGACCCCATTCCCTCACTACGATAACTTTACTTGGGTCTACGGAAATACCTTCAACCGTCACTATATGCCCCAAAACTGCACTTCCTTCAATCGAAAGCCACATTTCTCTAACTTAGCATAAAGTTGATGATCCCTTAGTGTATGCAGGACCAATCGTAAATGTTTGGCATGATCAGCGTCAGTCCGAGAATAGACTAGAATGTTATCAATGAACATTATGACAAACTGGTCTAGAAAGTCCCGAAACACTCGTTTCATAAGGTCCATAAATACGACAGGAGCATTCGTTAGCCCAAAAGTCATGACCAAAAACTCATAAGACCCATATCTAGTCAAGAATGAGGTCTTCGAGACGTCCTGCTCTCGAATTCCTAGTTGATGATACCTATTCCTCAAATCTATTTTAGAGAAGTACGACGCTCACCTTAATTTATCAAACAAATCATCGATTCTAGGTAATGGGTATATATTCCTGATGGTGATCTTATTCAATTCATGGTAATCAATGCATAACCGGAGGGAACCATCTCTTTTCTTCAAAAATAACACAGGAGCACCCCATGGCAACGTGCTACGCCGAATGAACCCTTGTTATAACAGTTGCTGAATCTGGTCCCTTAACTCCCTCATTTCCAAAATATCCATCCGGTATAGAGCTCATGCAATCAGCCAAGTTCCCGATGCTAAATCAATTACAAACTCAATCTCAAGACTTGGAGGTAAGCCCAGAATCTCTTAAAAGACGTCCTCAAATTCTCTAACAATCGGAATCGAATCTAGGGATAAAACTATTTCTCGTGAAGTCTCTTCCTTAATACAATACAAGTGCGTGCTCGAACCTCCCTTCGAAAGAGGCATAGCCACTAGAAACATTTCTTTCCCCCGAATTGTGAAGACTATACTCCTCCCATAACAATTCACGATAGCACGGTATTTAAATAACCAATCCATGCCCAAAATAACATCATACTGACCATATCTAGGACGAGCAAATCGACCTCGAATCGCAATCTACCAAGGTTTACTCCCACCCCTTTACAAATAAAGAATATAAGTAAACCATCACCCATAGATGACTCCACACTAGTAAAAGTACTTTTGGCAAATTTAATAAATCCCGTCGAATGAGAAAAGTGCTTAGCAATAAATGAGTACGTTATGCCCATATCAAATAACAATCGACCCACATACCCGTGAATGGGAAACTTACCATTGATTCCTGGCAGTGTGGGCGGTGCTGGAGGAAACAAAGCATCCTGAATGTTATACACACGCCCATACTGAAGTTGTCCCTATTGTAGAGGGATGGTTGGAATAGGTGCTGAAGGTTGTGTAAGTGCTTCCAAATTTTGAGGGTCTCTAGGCAATTGTCCCCCGTTCAATTATGGAAAAGCTCTCCTTATGTGATCCTATTCACCACACTGTAAAACAACGGTTCAAAATTTTTTCCAGATGTCGGCCCCGATTGTTATTCCAAAACTTCCCTGCACCTTGGCCCGAGTGGCCTCGACCTCCATTATTCCCTATACCTGCTTTGCCCTGCTGGCCTGACTGCTGCTGCTACTGAGCACCCTGACCATGCCTAAAACCACCTCCGCTAAAACGAAAACCCCCAAAACGTTGTTTCTTAGCCGAGTCCCTTTACTGGAGATCCTGCTCTTTCTACTTATTCCCAGACTGTTGTCGCAGTGGTTGGGCTCCACCTGCACCATTTCCTCCTTGCTTACTGGATTAACTAGAGTCTCCAATCTTCTTACTCCCTTTCATGTGAAGGCGATGTTCCTGGCAACGAAGTAAAGCTGCATTCATCACATTGCCAAATGTTTGCAAGGTTGGGTACCTCAACAAGTGATGCCTTATCCTCCAATTCAAACCCCCGATAAATTTTGAAA
The DNA here is from genome assembly GCA_949130495.1 of Sambucus nigra. Taxonomy (NCBI): domain Eukaryota; kingdom Viridiplantae; phylum Streptophyta; class Magnoliopsida; order Dipsacales; family Adoxaceae; genus Sambucus; species Sambucus nigra. The sequence goes on along the minus strand of OX422220.1, from coordinate 9,149,505 downwards.
TCCTCTTTTCTTCTGGAATTACATCATCCGGCACAGAGTTTGGCAAATGGGTAAATTCCTCTTCATATTCCACCACTGATCGCTCCCCTTAAACAACATCATGAAGCTTCCTCCTCGTCTCCTTATGGACTGCTGGAGGAAAATACTTTCAATCAAACAGAACCCAAAATTCTGCGATAGTCATGGTATCCCTTTGTTCTGGAGTTGCCACCGACTCCCACCACTGTAGGGCTTCTCCCACGAGTTTAAAAGTGGTGAAACTCTGTTTTTGCTCCCCGCTACACTCCACTATTCGAAGATGGCGTTGCATATCTTTCTTCCATTGATTTTTCATAATTACATCAGCGCCACCCTGAAATTTTGGATGATTACTTTTCAGGAAGGATTATCTAACTCGTTCCCACATGGAGGGTCTAGCTTGGGCTTGAGCCACTGGTGCGACCAGTTATTGAGCTTGGGGAAATTGCTGCGCCATAGCGGTCATTGCAGCGTTGATTGCCTGGGCCACAATATTAGCCACCTCCATCGCATTTACAGTGCCTTGCGGAAGTGGGATCTCTGCATCATCTTCTACAACTTGATTTACCCTTGTCGGGCGACCTTGTGTAGGCAAAATTTGAGACGAAAAGCAACTGAATCAGAATATAGTTAAAATAATTTATCCTTCCAGAAGATCGCAAACATGCACAAATAAAACGGTCCTAACCATAGGGCTCTAAATCAAAGAATGCTACGGTAGAACATGATATGTCCACATAGATCCAAAGAACTTTAGAACCTGATGCTCTGATACCATCTGTGACACCCTCCTCGTTAAAATAAGAGGTAGCTGATAAGAAGCTTTTTGGGTATGTATCATTGTCGTGCAAAAGCCACTCTCAAAATTCCCTTGAGTACCTACAAAACTTGTCTAAAAATAACTCGTATTGCGGTAAGTACGAGTATCAATCCAACTTTCAAGGTGAAACAATTAATTTGAAAACGTGCAATTCCAATTTTTTTATGAAAATATTTTTTTATTTTTATTTTTAAAAAATAATTTCAAGGGAAAAATTAACTAACAAATGCTAAAAATTATAAAATGACTAAAATATGAAAAAGAATGTGCAACCGAGTGTGAAATATTGTGAGAAGGTCAAAAGATGGGATTACACTGCATTTTTAATTTTTTTAATTTCTAAATTTATTAATTTTGATTTATTTCGAGATAATATTAAATCGATAATCTAACTCTCGTTAAAATTATAAATTTGATAAAATCTTTTTCAGAAAATTAATTTAAAAATGTCACACGATGAAAAATTAGGACTACACTATTTTCAGAAAATTACCCGCTAGGATCAATTTAACGACAATAATTTCAATCCTCAAATTTCAACACCGAATTAATATTCAAATATTGGAAAAACCTATCTCTAGTTTGATTCCTAATTTCAAATAATAATTCGTTCAATTAATTTACTAACTCTCGTCACATAAATTAATTGGCGACAGTTAAAATTAATTTACCTAGAAATATAAAATTAACGAAACCAATTAATTAAACTAACATCATATGCAATGCATCCCACCCCTTGAATGGGGTGTTTAATCAAACATTATCATGTGTGCATAAACAACAATAGATAATATGTCAAGAAGGAAATAAATTGAAAAGAGAAGGTAGAAATACAATACACAATTTTTTTTCCAAATTTGTCTTGAAAAGCGCCTTGACACGCGTCCAACTTCTTCATAATTTTCAGCACTTGATTACACCAAAAAGAATAAAAAAACAAACCTAAAAATTATTCTAAAGCTAAACTAATTTTTTTTTGAATTTTTTTATGAACCTAACTGTACATAATATACAATATGGTTTTCTCTCTCTACGTTCCTCCTTTTCTATAGCTGTACAGAGTCCCCTTTTAAATGTGTTGCTCCTTTTCTTTTAAAGCCATACCCACGATGCTTTGCCTTGAGAATTTTTTTTGGGATTTGGATGTGGCATTTGACTCAAATTGAAAATGGGTTTTTTTGGGTTCCTATTTTGAAGGGATTTGATTTTCCAGATTTGGTGTGCTCGAGTAAGACACGGGTTGTGGTTTGGTGATAGACCCGCTTGGATCGGGTTGGAGCTGGTTGGATCGGCCATGGTTCAGGCCGTCGGGTCATGGGCTTCGGTTTGATTGAACCCGGTCTGGTGTGGTTCAAGGTGGCCGGAGTTTGCAAGTAGGCGGAGCAGGCACCGGGTAAGGTCTGAGGCGTCGCCGTTTTATGGCTCGGGTAGGGGTGTGGATGGTGAGATGTCACATGGTCGCCGACAGATCTGGAATGGGGATCGATTCTGGCCCGGATAGCGGCCTGGGTCTGGCGCGGATCCGGGGTTGGATTTTTTGTTGGTGGCAGGAGGTTAGGTTGAAGATTTGGGCTGTCCGCCGGATAGGTAGGGGATTCGGGTTTAGGATCGGGGTAAATGGGGGTTGAAGGGTTTCTTTGGTGGTGGTTTTTGTTAATGGGGGAGGAGAGAGAATCGGTTGGTGGATGGAAGAAGAAGAAGAAGAAGAAGAAGAAGAAGAAGAAGAAGAAGAAGAAGAAGAAGAAGAAGTGAGGGGGGGTTAGAGTGTGGTGAGGGTGTGTGTTAGTAGTATGAGGGTGAGGGTTGGAGTTGTGTGTAGTGTGGTGTATAGAAGTAGGGTGTGTGTGTGTGTTAATTTGAACCCTATAATAAAAATATCTAAAATCCTAAGAAAAATAAAAATTAGTAAAAACTAAAATTAAAACCTTTAATCTATAAAGTAAAACTAAAACAAAAGAAATAAAACTAAAAACCTAAAAAATGTAAAAAGTAATATATAATAAAAATAAAAATAAACTCTTAAAAAGAAAATGTAAAATCTAATAAAACTAATACATAAAATCCTAAAAAAATTATAATCCTAATAAAATAAAATAAAGATTAAAAATTAAAAACTAATAAAAATCAAAATCAAAATAAAGAAATAGAAAAATAGAAAATAAATCCTAAATAAATCTAAATAAATCTAAAATAAATCCTAAAAATAAAACGACTAAAAATAAAAATCTAGAAAAATAATAAAGGTACAAACTCAACACATATCGGGCTCGGGGTATGGACTGGGCTCGATTTGGGCTAGGTTAAGGTTACGGGACTGTTTCAGGGCATCAGATCACATCTCGGCACGCTCAAATAGGACTCCAGACTTCGCGATCTCCTTGATTTCTTCGTTGTAAGCTTTTGACCGCTATTGAGTTGCAATTGTACTGATTTAGCATTATTTGTACTACAATTGCGTATTGACCTGCAAAATGAAAAAATACGAACACAAGGCCAATTTTAATTAAAACGAGCGACTAAAATGCATCTATTCGGGGTATAAATTATACATTTTGGGTGCTTATCACACCACCAAACAGAACATTGCTAGTCCTCGAGCAAAAATTAAAGAGAAAACAGAGATAAGTAACCAAAAGTGTGCCACTTTCGTAGGCACTGGCGATTGCACTTAGCATGTGCAACAAGCCTTAAACATATAGGTTGCCTTACAGGACGAGTGGTGTCTCATGAGGGTTTTCAGTGAATATACCCACAAAATTAAAAAACTCATTTAAATGCAGTATCTGAGTAGATGATGAAACGCTATACAATCAAACTTAAAAGGACATCAAGGAACATCATATTCAACTATCAAAATAAGATATGAAATTACATAATACCAAAAGCATAATCCTTCCTAAAACTCAGCGTGTGTAGTGTGAAACAATCTTAAGTATCATTAGGGTAATTCCAAGATTGCCTTTATAGAATCAACGCTTTGAATTCAATTCTCACTGGATATATCTCTCTGAATCGAACTCTCTGAGAATTGGGTAAGTGTATCTCTCTAGTGTGTGAGGATGTGAGTAAATGTAAACAAGTTCAAACGTCTCACACACTTTATAGAAAAGGACGGATACGTGAAAAAATCTGATCTCATGAAGGAATGCTAACCACTATGTCGAGAATGTCGATTTATTCACCATATAATCTTCTCGTTTGCCCGAACACTTTACCAAGGGTGAAAAATGGGGTTTATGAAACGTATGAAGAAAAATGAAGAAGATGAATGATGGGGTATTTTGAGAAGAGTGTGACACACTTTGATTGGTTATTGTCTTCATCTTTTGAACTTATGATCGCATCTTTCTTTTTCTTCTTTTCTACTTTTTTCTTTCTTCTTTTTTTTTTGCTTCTTTTTCTTTTCTTATTTTTTTAATTATTTATTATTTTTTTTATTACGATACATTTTTCTTTTCATAGCACAAATGAAGACAATTTACATGGAAAATTTCAAACACTCTTTTTTCTCAAAAAATGATGGCAATGATGGATGGTATTTGGGATATATGGATAAGGGCAATATGGAAAATGATAATGGGTGAATGATAATGTGATAGGGAAAATGGTATGTGTATGGAAAAATTGATTTAGTGCTCGGGACAAACTACAAGACACATGTTTCTTACAACTCGAAAGTAATGTCATTCTTAGTGATTAAGCCAAATTTGAAAAAAATAATGAGACCATGCAACGACTAAATTTAGTACCCAAAGAAAGTTGAGTCAACTTATGACTCGGAGATACGTAAAACCCTCAAAAAGGTGAAAAGCTCAAATCTCACGGGTTTAAGTCGCCACTAGTGATCTTTTAATGCTTTCTTGAGAATATAGTTACTCTTCAACTTTTGATTGTAAATGTGATAGTGCAAATTGCTGAGTCTAAGAATTCATAGTGCAAGTACGCTTTTGAGAGGTATTAATTAATTTATGGTTAAAAGCGTAATTTTTTGTTTAAACATAGGTATTCTGAGATTTCTAAAAGAGGGATGATAGATAAATCATATCATAAAAATTTTAATTTAACTACACAAAAAATTTAAAATCACTTGTTTCTGAAAATTTTCAAAAGAGGTACGATTTTGATAAATTTCCCACCCCCAAATAAAAGAGAACATCATCCTCGATGTTTAAAACCATATATAAAAATGAAAGCACAAGGGAGGAAAGATATTACCATAAATGACCACTGGTGAAAATGTACCGCCTGAGGGAGCAGAGATGAAACCAGGAGAACATAGGCGCTACAAAAGTATGCACAAGTCTATAAAGCATGTGAAAATCATTGGGTGGTGTGAAACACCACCCCCAAACAGGATAAGACTAATACTCGGAAACAATGAACGACGGGTTGCCTCCCAATAGCGCTAAGTTTAACGTCTTCAGCCAAACCGAGCCGTTCTCACCCTAAAAATAGGAACTATGAAAAGCACAGGGCGGCAGAAAAATTGGGTGATGAGAGTCACCCCCAAACAATATTGAACAGTCAGTCTTCATAAGTGGGGTCAACAAGGTCAATTTCTTGAATGGGAGATGGGCCTAACTCTAAGAAAGGCTTCAATCATTGACTGTTGACTTGAAAGAGGCTACCATCCGTAGGATTCTGAACGGTGATGGCACCATATGGAGTGACAGATTCGACAACAAAGGGTCCAGACCACCTGGTTTTCAACTTCCCGGGAAAGAGATGGAAGCGGGAATTATATAATAAAACCTTATGACCAGGGTGGAATTCTTTGCGTAAGATGCTTTGGTCATGGATCCACTTCATTTTGTCCTTGTACTTCTTGGACAAATCATAGGCATCATTTCGTATCTCCTCTAATTCATTAAGTTGGAGCTTTCGATGAATGCCAGCCTCGTCGAGATCAAAATTAAGGGCTTTGACGACCCAATAAGCATGATATTCAAGCTCGACAGGGAGGTGGCATGGTTTTCCAAAAACCAAGAAATAAGGAGACATGCCAATCGGAGTCTTAAAAGTTGTACGGTATGCCCACAAAGCATCATTCAAGCGTAAGGACCAGTCTTTCCTATTAGGATTAACTATTTTTTCTAAGATGTGCTTGATTTCGCGGTTGGAAACCTCAACTTGACCACTAGTCTGAGGGTGGTAAGAGAGACCAACTTTGTGGTAACGCCACGAGATGTTCAAAGACTCGATTACAGAAATGTTTACCCCCATCACTAATGATAGCTTTGGGGGTTCCAAAACGTGTGATGACATACTCCTTAAGAAACTGGACCACAATGCGATGATCATTGGTGCGGCAAGCTATGGCCTCAATCCATTTAGAAACGTAATCAACTGCAACTAGTATATATAGGAAGCCATGAGAGGAGGGAAAAGGACCCATGAAATCAATGCCCCATACATCGAAGATTTCGACAATGAGAATAGATGTGAGAGGCATCATGTGACGACGAGATAACTGCCCAGATTGTTGGCATTGGGCACAAGCCTGGCAGTAGTTGTGGGCATCTCGAAAAAGGGTGGGTCAGTAGAAACCACTTTGCAAAATTTTGGAGGCGGTTTTCTTGGTGCTAAAATGGCCACCACAGGCACCATCGTGACAGAAGGAAATAATACTTAATTGTTCGTGCTCAGGAACACAGTGGCGAATGACTTGATCAGTGAAATACTTAAAAAGGAATGGGTCATCCCAAGAGTAAAACTTCACCTGTGCCATGAATTTAGAACGCTCTTGTTTTGACTAATGATTTGGCAGTTGGTCTGTAACAAGGACATTAACAATATCATCATACCAAGGAGTAGTGGAGATAGCAAAAAGTTGCTCATCAGGAAAAGTTTCAGAAATAGGGACTGGAGTAGATGTAGACGTAACAGTGAGGCGGGAGAGATGGTCTGCAACCGAATTTTTGCACCCTTTCCTATCGCGAATTTCTAGATCAAATTCTTGAAGCAAGAGAATCCACTGTATCAAACGTGGCTTAGAATCCTTCTTCTGAAGAAGGTTCTGCAGGGCAGCGTGGTCAGTGTAGACGATGATTGGGGAGCGGATGAAATAAGATCGAAACTTATCGAGTGCGAATACGACAGCGAGTAACTCCTTTTCGGTGGTGGTGTAATGAAGTTGAGAATCATGGAGAGTTCGACTAGCATAATAAATGGCATGTTGGCGCTTGTCAACCTGCTGACCAAGTACGGCACCTAGAGAAAAATTAGATGCGTCACACATGAGCTCAAAGGGTAAAGACCAATTAGGAGGCTGAATTATAGGAGCAGAAGTGAGCTCGGCCTTAAGGCGCTCAAAAGAAGCAACACAAGCATCATCAAAGACAAAGGGAACATCTTTGGATAAAAGGGTTATTAAAGGGCGAGCAATTTTAGAAAAGTCCTTTATGAAACGATGGTAGAAGCCCGCATATCCTAAGAAGGAGCGAATGTCCTTAACAGACTTAGGAATGGGTAGCGAGGAAATAATGTCAAATTTAGCTTTATCGACTTCAATACCATCGCGAGAGACGACGTGACCTAAAACAATCCCCTTTTTGACCATGAAATGACACTTTTCCCAATTAAGGACCAGCTTCTTTTCCTGACAACGTGTGAGGAACATAGTGAGATGAGAAAGGCATTGCTCGAAGGAAGAACCAAATACAGAAAAATCATCCATTAAAAATGCTAATCATACACCGTTAAAAAGTCGCAGGTGCATTGCAAAGGCCAAAGGGCATGCGAGAATAGGCAAAAGTGCCAAAGGGACAGGTGAAGGTAGTTTTCTCTTGGTCTTAGGGGCAATTGGAATTTGGTTGTATCCTGAGTAGCTGTCAAGAAAGCAGTAATACGCATGACCGACTAAATATTCGAGCATTTGGTCGATATAGGGAAGAGGAAAATGGTCCTTGCGAGTGACATCATTTAGCTTTATATAGTCAATGCAAATACGCCAACCCGTTTGCATACGGGTGGGAACAAGCTCATTATCACTATTTTTTATGACAGTGACACCAGACTTTTTCGGTACCACATGAATGGGACTGACCCACTAACTGTCTGAGATGTGGTAGATGATACCAGCATCGAGCAATTTTAATTTCAGCGCGCACGACTTCTTTCATAACAGGGTTAAGTCGACGTTGGGGTTCACGAGAAGTCTTGGCGTTCTCCTCCAAATGAATGCGATGACTACAAACATTGGGGTTCACACCGTGAATGTCGGAAATGGTCTAACCTATAGCAGTGCTATGCTGAGTAAGAGTGTGGACTAATTGCTCTTCTTGATCAACGGTCAAATCGGAAGCAATGATAACAGGGTGATGGTTGTTGGGGCCTAAGAAAGTATATTTCAACTCGGAAGGTAAGGGCTTAAGCTCCAAACTAGCAGGTGGTGCAGGAGTGGCATCGGACTCAGATGCAGAAACAGAGTCCGGAGGTTTCTCAGTGCATAAAGTGGAGGAATCGAATGTGGCAGGGAGTTCAGACGGTGGAATAGAGTGATCCAGAGAATAAATAGTATCATCATAGAGGGGCTCGAAGGGAGAATCCCTAGAGGAAGGAGCCATCAGTGGAGTGAAATCTAGCATGGCATTGAGTTCAGAGATGGAGGAATCAATGTCAAAGTCGGAGCCAAAATGAGCCAAACATTGTTGGAGAGGATCGGCAGGGTAAGTTTGGTCCAACATTTCAGTAACTAAGGAGTCAATCATACACACCTCATCAATAGAATCGACATCAGCCGGTCGTTGCATAAGGTGGAATATATTGACTTCTACAGTCATGTTGCCAAAAGAGAGATTCATGGTCCCGTCACGACAATTGATGATGGCTATGGAAGTGGCCAGAAAGGGGAGACCCAATATGATAGGAGTATCGGTTGGGTCGGGCGCAGGAGTGTCTAAGATGATGAAATCCATAGGATAGTAAAAGTATGAAACTTTCACCAAAACGTCTTCAACGATTCCTTTAGGGACTTTCACGAAACGATCAGCAAATTGAAGAGTTACTCGTGTAGGTTTCATATTTGGTAAACCTAACTCAAGGTAGAGGGAGTAAGGTAACAAATTAACACTAGCCCCAAGATCAAGTAAAGCACTAGTAGAGAACTTATCGCCTAACATGCAAGAGACAGTCGGACGACCAGGGTCTTTATACTTCATAACACCGTTATTATGGAGAAGGGATGTAGCTTGCTAAGTGAGAAAAGCATCGCGCGGAACATTTGTCCTACGCTTAACAGTGCACAAGTCCTTCAAAAATTTGGCATACGAGGGGACTTGTTGAATTGCGGTGAGGAAGGGAATGTTAATGTGAACATTCTGAAAGACTTTCTTGATCTCATCGAATTGCGTAGCTTTCTTAGTGGGAGCCAACCGATGAGGGAAGGGTGCCTTGGGCACATAAGCAAAGGTGGGCTCAGGACGATTGGTCTCAGTGTGAGCTGGGGATTTTGAAGGTGGGGTAACCTTAGGGATAGGCTCTAACAGTGGGATGGTCAGGTGGGGAACATCAGTGGGAGCATGAACACCATTATTAATTTGTTTTCCCGAGCGAAGAGTAGACACTGCTTTCATATCCGCTTAGCAATTGGGTGGATTGGAAATGGAACCAACCTCGTAGGACGAGTCTTTGCCATTCCCCTTAGGGTTAGCAATGGGTTGACTGGGAAAATGACCTTTCTCTCGCTCAGACTCGAATTGGTTGAAACGATGTTCAAGCCGTTGGAGAGCTTGAGTCTGAGTGGTCATAAACTGAGTGAGGATATTCTCGAGAGAAGAGGACGAGGAATTTGGCGGAGGAGCATAAGATGGTTGGGGAACCAACTCGCGTTGAGAATTAAGCGGTTGTGAATACTCAAAGGAAGGCGGGGGAACAGGAACAAGCTCATTATTGTTGTTGGAATGTCCGCCGTGGGGGACAAAGGAAGATGTAAAGTGCGATTGATGGTAAGGAGCGAACTGATGTGGGACAGGAGGGCGAGGGTGCCTTTGTGGGTTGTGTGAAAACCCAGGGGGACCACCAACATGTTGTTGTGGTTGGGCAGGAGCGGAGTTATGGTCGTACTTATAAGAGAAAAAGGGATGATTCCTATTGTTAGGATTGTAAGTAAACGACGGGGGAACGGGTTTCCTAGTGGTATCAAAGACACATTCTTGGGCCATAGTGGGTTCGGGATCATCTTGCAATAGGGGACACAAATGAGCTAAATGATCTTGACTTAAGCATACACCACAAGAGGAAGGACTAGAATCGTTGACAGTGATTGCTTGTTTAGAAATTGTAACATTTTGTTGCAGAGTACAACTGAGAGCGTCAACGGTTTTAGTCAAAGAGTGTAAGCTGTGGAGCAAAGTTTTAAAATCAGGATAATTTTTTACCTCAAAAGTGTTCCCTACATGCGGAGGATCGAATCACGAAAATGCATTGGTGCCCCCCCAATCTTGGGAGTCATCGCCTAATTCAAGGAAAAAATTATAGGCGGCAGTGGGAGTCAAATGCATGAACTTTCCTTTATGCATGGATTCAATCATGGTGCGAGAAGAAGGGATAAGACCATTGTAAAAACTATGGACTAAGCGACTTTTCTCGTGACCGTGATGTGGGCAACTATTAATGTAGTCTTGAAAATGGCCCCATGCTTCACAAAATTGTTCAGTAGGCTTTTGTCTAATATTCTGAATTGCTTGGTGCATTTCATTGGTTTTGCTCATGGGATAGAATTTAGACATGAACTTATTAACAAGTTGTTCCCAAGTGAGGATAGAATCCGGGGGCAAGGAATGGAGCCACATGGATGCATTATCGTGGACAGAAAAGGGAAACACCCGAAGACGAACATTCTCTTCGTCTAAGTTTTGATTTTTGAAAGTAGCGCACATAGTGAGAAATTTACGCAAGTGAGTATAAGGAGACTCGCGTTCAAGGCCATGAAAACTGGGCAACATAGAAATAGTCGCGGGGAGAATTTCAAATTGCACGGCCGGAGTGGGCGGAAGAACGATACATGAAGGCGGAGTGGCTGTAATCGGGTCAATGTAGTCCCTTAAAGCGCGTTTGTCGGCCATGATGGGTGGGGTAACAGAACCAGGGGAAGTGGGAGAACTAGGCGTCTCCGAAGAAGAACACGGATTAGAAAAATGAGGAGGAACGATAGGAACACGATCACCTAAGAGGGAATTTAGAGATGGAGCACTAGGGGAACGTGTTAGTCGATGATTAATGTGTTGCCAATGTGGCATAAAAGCACTGAAAAAATATTTTTGGGATTTTTGGTTATTTGAAAAAGAAGAAAATCTTTTTGGATTTTTTTGAAAAATAACGAAGAAAAAATGGAAAATATTTTTTTGAATTTTTTTGTAAGAAAAAAATTGGGCGGAAAAAAGGAAAATATTTTTGGAGTTTGGGTTTATTTAAAAAATTGCCGAAAAAACGGGAAAAGGGGCAATGGACTAACGGTGGAAAAATTGACAGTTGGAGCAAAAATTGGACTACCTAAAGGAACAACTTAGACACGTACACGAATGGAACAAGTCCGAAAGAGCACATAGCCAAATTATTATCTTCGAGTTAAGTGAGTGGGTAGTCAATTTTAATTAGTCCGCGGGTGAGAAAATCACGGAACTTAGGCCTCGCCGATAAAAGTGTGCTCCTACTTTCTTCCCGAGAGACAAGAGGCTTACTAGTTAAGGCTCACCACACTAGCTACTACAACAAACAACTATCCGGTACCACGCTGGGGAATCCACAACCCGTTTTACTGGGTGGCCTCACTTAAAACCCAGTTTCCCTGGACAAAAGTCTTAAGACAGTTGAATGAAGATTGGCAGGTGTGGAAAGGGCTCACTAGAGTATCCTACGAGGGTCTCGTTCCGAAAGGGGCCTAATGAACACCGTTCCTACTTGGCTTGCTAGTTGATTGATTTTAATTTAAGTGATAGCACGGGTAACAAGCAAGTGGAGATGTGAGTGAGTGGGTGATGAAATCCCAACTCGTTGCAATGACCGGGTATAAGTCTTAGGTAAATTTATTCATCAAATCATCCAATTTAAGTGCAATACAGAAATAAAAAGCATATAGGAGCAAGTAGCACACAAAAATTGACTCGCTTGTAGGAGATTCGCGAGTGATAAAGAGTTTACCTCCCACGGTTTTTACACACGTGGGGTGAAGACCGAGTTGAGTCGACCGGGGGGAAGTACGCTTACTTCAGTCATCCCCGGGAGTCCTACCGACCCAAAGTAGAGAAGCTTCTAAATCCTCGTCGTGGACGCCCTCTCTCTACCTTGTCCGGTTTCCCTTTTCGCTATTTTTTTTTTAGAATTAATATTGCACAAATAAATCGGTGTCAAAATTCACCCAAATTAATTACAAGGCCTCAATAATCCTAAACAACCAATCTAAAGAGGGAGAGGAAGGAATAACTAAAAAAAATGAAAAGTACAAAAGCCACTATCAAAATTCCCTTGAGTACCTACAAAACTTGTCTAAAAATAACTCGTATTGCGGTAAGTACGGGTATCAATCCAACTTTTAAGGTGAAACAATTAATTTGAAAACGTGCAATTCCAATTTTTTTATGAAAATATTTTTTTATTTTTATTTTTAAAAAACAATTTCAAGGGAAAAATTAACTAGCAAATGCTAAAAATTATAAAATGACTAAAATATGAAAAAGAATGTGCAACCGAGTGTGAAATATTGTGAGAAGGTCAAAAGATGGGATTACACTGCATTTTCAATTATTTTAATTCCTCAATTTATTAATTTTGAAATATTTTGAGATAATATTAAATCGATAATCTAACTCTCATTAAAATTATAAATTTAATAAAATCTTTTACAGAAAATTAATATAAAAATGTCACAGATGAAAAATTAGGACTACACTATTTTCAGAAAATTACCGGCTAGGATCAATTTAATGAAAATAATTTCAATCCTCAAATTTCAACACCGAATTAATATTCAAATATAGGAAAAACATATCTCTAGTTCGATTCCTAATTTCAAATATTAATTCGTTCAATTAATTTACTAACTCTCGCTACATAAATTAATTGGCGACAGTTAAAATTAATTTACCGATAAATATAAAATTAATGAAACCAATTAATTAAACTAACATCATACGCAATGCATCCCACCACTTGAAGGGGGTGTTTAGCCAAACATTCTCATATGTTAAACAACAATAAATAATATGTCAAGAAGGAAATAAATTGAAAAGAGAAGGTAGAAATACAATACGCAATTTTTTTTTCCAAATTTGTCTTGAAAAGCGCCTTGACACGCATCCAACTTCGTCACAATTTCCAGCACTTGATTACACCAAAAAGAATAAAAAAACAAACCTAAAAATTATTCTAAAGCTAAACTAATTTTTTTTTGAATTTTTTTATGAACCTAACTGTACATAATATACAATATGGTTTTCTCTCTCTACGTTCCTCCTTTTCTATAGATGATCAGAGTCCCCTTTTAAATGTGTTGCTCCTTTTCTTTTAAAGCCATACCCACGATGCTTTTCCTTGAGAGATTTTTTTGGGATTTGGATGTGGCATTTGACTTAAATTGAAAATGGGTTTTTTTGGGTTCCTATTTTGAAGGGATTTGATTTTCCAGATTTGGTGTGCTCGAGTAAGACACGGGTTGTGGTTTAGTGACAGACCCGCTTGGGTCGGGTTGGAGATGGTTGGGTCGGCCATGGTTCAGGCCGTCGGGTCATGGGTTTTGATTTGATTGAACCCGGTCTGGTGTGGTTCGAGGTGGCCGGAGTTTGCAAGTTGGCCGGAGCAGGCGCCGGGTAAGGTCTGAGGCGTCGTCGTTTTATGGCTCGGGTAGGGGTGTGGATGGTGAGATGTGACATGGTCACCGACAGATCTGGAATGGGGATCGGTTCTGGCCCGGATCACGGCCTGGGTCTGGCGCTGATCCGGGGTTGGATTTTTTGTTGGTGGCAGGAGGTTAGGTTGAAGATTTGGACTGTCTGTCGGATAGGTAGGGGATTCGGGATTAGGATCAGGGTAGATGGGGTTGGAGGGTTTCGTTGGTGGTGGTTTTTGTTAATGGGGGAGGAGAGAGAATCGGTTGGTGGATGGAAGAAGAAGAAGAAGAAGAAGAAGAAGAAGAAGAAGAAGAAGAAGAAGAAGAGAGGGGGGTTAGAGTGTGGTGAGGGTGTGTGTTAGTAGTATGAGGGTGAGGGTTGGTGTTGTGTGTAGTGTGGTGTATAGAAGTAGGGTGTGTGTGTGTTGATTTGAACCTTATAATAAAAATAACTAAAATCCTAAGAAAAATAAAAATTAGTAAAAACTAAAATTAAAACCTTTAATCTATAAAGTAAAACTAAAATAAAAGAAATAAAATTAAAAACCTAAAAAATCTAAAAAGTAATATATAATAAAAATAAAAATAAACTCTTAAAAAGAAAATGTAAAATCTAATAAAACTAATTCATAAAATCCTAAAAAAATTCTAATACTAATAAAATAAAATAAAGATTAAAAATTAAAAACTAATAAAAATCAAAATCAAAATAAAGAAATAGAAAAATAGAAAATAAATCCTAATAAAATCTAAATAAATCTAAAATAAAACGACTAAAAATAAAAATCTAGAAAAATAATAAAGGTGCAAACTCAACACACACCGGGCTCGGGGTATGGACTGGGCTCGATTTGGGCTAGGTTAAGGTTACGGGACTGTTTCGGGGCATCGGATCACATCTCAGCACTCTCAAATAGGACTCCATACTTCGCGATCTCCTTGATTTCTTCGTTGCAATCTTTTGACCGCTGTTGAGTTGCAATTGTACTGATTTAGCATTATTTGTACCGCAATTGCGTATTGACTTGCAAAATGATAAAATACGAACATAAGGCCAATTTTAATTAAAACGAGCGACTAAAATGCATCTATTCGGGGTATAAATTATACACTTTTGGGTGCTTATCAGTAGCCATCCCGTTACTCAAATAAATTCGGGAATCATAAATGGTCAATTATTAGCGTCACTATCGTAATAATAGTATGTGACAACCACCAAATATTTTAGAAAACGGGTGTCAATTTATTTTGTAATTTAAATAAAAACAGTGTCGATAATCCAATTTATAAAAAGAAGGTGGATATATATAAAAACGTGTAACAGTTTAATAATCATTCTACAGAACATAACCTAATAAGTTTTTCGTTAACAAACTAATACAAAAGATCATATAAAGCGTTACAACAAGTGTAAACAAATACTGGGGCAACACGCCCGAATATACAGACTGATCATAACTAGATTATACAAACGATTGATGCGTCTAATATAAAAATCCTACAATATTCACAAAAATGATGTAGCTCCTTGACACGGAGAAGGAAATATTAACACGAGCGTCGTTGCAGCGGAGCACCTGGGCATCAATAAGAACCATACAAGACATAGAAATATAAATGGGTCAGGGCCCGGTTTGATATGATTTACATGTGAATAAAATGCATAACGGTTACGAATGCTAACATCATAAGTAGGTTAAGTTTGCTCTTCAATATAAGAATCATCTTTACCTCTCATCTAAATGCACATCCTAGCGCCATACTAAATCATTATAGATTAAACTACCAGTCTAATTAAGAGAAATAGCTTAATTCCATTTAACATGCTCAATTTGCAAATTCATAAAATATAACTTCATAAGACCATTTATCATTGGGGAAACTTATGCCATGCAATTGATTTATAAATGCATTATTCATTTGAAATGTCACATTCGTGAGAATGGTTACAATCAAATATAATGATTCTAAGACCATCCTTCCGGGAGTCACCCCACTGGATGCACCCCTAAATGGCTATCATCTTCCAGGGCCTATAACCAAGACCACCCGAGCATCCTAAATCACGTTGCGTGGGAAGCAGCCATATACCTTCAACAGTGAGTCATAACCATACCAAAAATGACCTCACTTCGAATAAAATAACCACACAATGTAACCACTGATCCTATGGCCAAGGACTATATTCTCCCTGCATCACAAGCTAGGGGATTAACCTCATGCGCGTAACTTCCCTTATGATGGAATTTAGAGAGGTATGTATATGCATGCAATAAATCACAAGATGTGCTAATTTAAAGTGTACATTCATTATATTCGGAACCATATGTGCCCAACGACATAAGCTACAAAGTTTAATTGCCCCATACTAACCTCCGAGAGTTCCCAACAACAGTAAAGGCTAAAAAGTGTAATTTTTCCTCATACTAGTTGTAACACCCCACCTAATTAAATACCGGGTGATCAGTCCTTTATTGAATTATAATCAAGATGAACCGTAAGTTCATGCTTAGCATCACTATTGCAAAATAAAGTTTCCAATTTACACCTTAATTAATTAAGCTAAGTGTCAAAACCATTTTTTTTTAAACCTTAGTTTTAATTCAATAAGTCCAATAATAAAACCTTTAACAAGATAGAGATCAGGAATCACACAATTAATAGAATGGAAATAAACACCATGAATTTAATTATTCACATAATTAATACCAACTTTAAAACCATAAAGGAAAACATACTGATAGTAATGACAACCCAAAGAGTAATGTACTAAATATAAATGCCCATAGTCTCTGATAAACCCAACTGAATAAAGATAAAGGGCGACACATGCCCAACTAGATAAAGTAAACTAGAAGTGGAATCAATAATGAAGTCGTCTAAGCAAGAGGCCTTCAACTCCCACCTAAGCTGCAGCACGTCCTGTCCAAAGAACCTAAGCTTAACGCCCTTGTGGATTGGCACCTGTAATATATACATATATATACACAAGAGAGAAGAGATGACAAGAAACGGGTCAGAGCCCGATTGTAAAACAGTTTAAATTTAATTTAGCAAGTATTTAAAATGAATACTAGCCTATGCAACAATCATGTTAGTATGCGACACTCTCTTGAGAAATTCTCACCTCTCAACTAGTGTGCACACCTACCGCATTATTAACTCCAAAAGTTTAGTTTAACTCAATCTCTCATAAGTTTGCATGCCGACAATTTCTATGGCTAAGGTAATAAATTACTGAAGATAAAATTCTCACATTTATCTCATTTTATCCTTAAGATATTTTAGTGTTGTTACAAATTTCTCAAACACTTATAATAAAGTCGAAGTAATTAAATCGTTATTTAACTACTTATTTACACAATAGAAATTTCCAAAATCTCATGTCCATATATATTAATCACTCATATAATATATATTATTAGCACCCCACATAAATTTATGGTGCTGGCATACTCTGCTATCAAGTCCCTGTATCACTCGTACTAAGGGAAATACTAGTTCGGAATCACTCTCGAACTGTATTAACACAAAACATAAACAAATGGAGGCGAAGCATAGTTCCAAGTCACTAAGAGGTCAGCACATACCCTCACGTCCCTTAGGACCGTCTGACTATCGATCTGATCGCCTGTACCAAGGAATCCTATGTTTTAGGGTACAAGTTATTATCCTCCGTAAAGGTCCAATCGAGATAAGACTATCCCGGCGCGAAAACCCCCCGTGATAGCAAGTAGCTTGGGTACGATTTTTACATATTTATAATATATGCACAATCACATAGTCATATACATATACAACACTTATTCACATTTCTCAATTTGGTGTACCCACAATCCATACTTATAATTCCTTGTTCTGAAGACATTTTACTCGCTTATCCTGTATAACGGACTCATATCGTTTATTACGGTTATCTCACTCATGTAATGTTCAAAATAATCTCACCATCCCAAATATTTAAATCATTACATCTAAATAACCCCAATAATTTTGTTATAATCTAAATTCCTCGAATACTGGTTTTCCTCACAAAAAAATAATCGATATCTAAAATAGGGGTAAAAAGGGAATTTCCCTAAAAAATAAAAATCTAGCTCGAACCAGAATGGTTCTCACTCGAACGACATCCACGTGTCACTGGAATGTCTTCGCACGACTGGTCCCTCTCGCTCGAACGACTTCGCGCGACATCGCGCGAACTGCACTATTTCGTCTTCAACCTTTGGCAGATTCGTTTTTCACCATTTTTAAGCCTAAAAACCTATATAGTTTAATCCCAAACGTCTCCTCTTCAATCCCAATCAATAATATCATGATTATATAACATTAATAGCTTCCTGGAATCATTAATTCATCAAAAATCATTTAGATTACATGAAATCCCCAAAATTTCAATTAAAGAACCTAATCAGCATCAATTCGTTCATCCATATTAATTCCAAATTTCGTGATACAACCTCTACATATGATCAAATTTCAGGCTACACAGATTCTCCTTACAACACATGCGATTTCTTCTTCCAAAACATATAATTTTTCAATCAAAATACGAAATTATTATTCCTAGACTAACATGAGAGGAACATTAACTAGAATTCAGCAAGATAGATACTTGCCTGGAAATTTAGTTCCTGGTTTGTGGAAGAAGGTGGTTTGGTTTGTTCCTTATCGCGTGATCTACGGTTTGGCGGTGACGGCGGTGCGAACGGCAAAGTTTTTGGCCTAGAACTCCTTGAAGAGCTTCTCCACTTCTTCTCCAATGGCCATCTTTTGTTTTTGGTTGTGTTAACCCTAGATGACAACCCTTAACATCCGATTTATCTTGGGTTTATTTACCCAAAAATATGAAATGTCCGAAACGCCCTCCCGGGATGCTTATTAGGCCTAAAAATGCCCCGAGACCCAAACTAAACTCCCGGGTACATTATTTTGACTATATCGACCCTTCTGAACGCATTGACGCACTAAAAACGACCATACGGGTGACTTATAATTTATTCACTTTTAATAATACGAATTTAATCCCGACACGACACAAGTGCGTCCCGATAAATTTCTAAGGTCATCAATTTAGATTCTTGCGGTAATTGTTAACTAAATTCAATTACACAACTTACTTTACCCATAAAGTAACTTACAACACAATTCCAATAATTACTAACTCTCATCACGCTAGTAAATATTTAAATGATTTTTTGGATTAATAGTAAATTAATATCTCTAATTAAATTTAATAAATCCCAAAATTCAAAAGTCATAAAAATACGGGGTATTACATACTTCCCCCCTAATAACGGAATTTCGTCCCGAAATTTGAATAGTAAAGTATACCTGGTAAGAATAACTTTGGGTATTTCTCACGCATGTCGGCCTCATGCTCCCAAGTGGATTCCTCCACATTATGATGCCCCCACTGGACCCGGACGAGCGGGACTACTTTCGACCTCAATCTCCTTTCGCTATGGTCTAGGATAGCCACTGGACTATCCTCGTAAGAGCTGTCGGGCTGTAAGTCAATCTCCTCTATCGTGATATGGGTGTGGGTCATATCATGCCGAAGGTATCGTCTCAACGACGAAATGTGGAATACATCGTGAATGCGGTGTAAGTGCTCTGGAAGCCCCAATCTGTATGCTACCGACCTAATCCTCTGGATAATGGGAAATGGTCCCACGTACCTCGGGTCCAGTTTCCCCTTTTTCCCAAACCTTATTACTCCTTTCATAGGAGATACGCGTAGTAATACTTAGTCCCCCACATTAAACTCTCAAAAGAACCGTTTCGCATCGGCTTAGCTTTTCTGCCTGTCTTGGGTTACCCGAATGCGACTCCTGATAATCTCAATCGTCGCGGAGGTTTCCTAAATCACCTCTGGTCCGAGCAACTTGTTATCCCCCACCTCTAGCCAACACATTGGGGAACGACAAGGCCTGCCATACAAAGCCTCGAATGGAGCCATGCCAATCGTGAACTGATAAGAGTTATTATAAGCGAACTCTACCAGTGGAAGATGTGGCTCCCAACCTCCTCCAAAATCAAGGACACACATGCGTAGCATATCCTCCAACATTTGATTAGTACGCTTTGTTTATCCATCTGTCTGTGGGTGATAAGCTAAACTCAACCTCAACTCCGTACCCATGGCCTCCTGAAAGCTCTCCTAGAAACGCGACACGAAAATCTTGTCTCTATCTGACACAATATCTAGGGGTACCCCATGTAATCTGATAATCTCAACAATGAACAACTGAGCATACTGGCCCGTGGTATAGTCTTTCCGTACTGGCAGAAAATGAGCCACTTTGGTCAAACGGTCTACAATCACCCAGATGGAGTCGTGGCCCCGCTATGATGTAGGCAACGCAGTAATAAAATCCATGGAAATACTCTCCCACTTCCACGTGGGTATTTCCAATAGCTAAAGCAACCCCGATGGTTTCTCATGGTTCACCTTTATCAGCTAGCAAGTAGAACACTTAGACACGAACTCAGCAATGTCCTTTTTCATCCCACTCCACCAGTATTACCGCCTCATATCCTGGTACATCTTGTCTCCCCCAGGATGCACTGCAAATCGGGACCCGTGAGACTGGGTCATCACTGCATGACGTAAGTCTGCTCCTTCGGGAACCACCAATCTCCCATTAAACCTCAAACCTCCATCGAAACTAACAGAATAGGACTCAACACCCTCAGTTAAAAGCCTTACGATCTTCTCCTGGTAGAATGAGTTCGCTTCCTGTGCCTATATTACACTCGTAACAATCTCGGGTGTCACTGTCATGATAGATATGAAGGAATGGGCTACCGCGTCCTGGTGACCCAACTCTTTCCACTTTGCTCTCCAAACGTCCGATACATCGTCTACGGCTCAACGCATCAGCAACTACGTTGGCCTTCCCCGGATGGTACTGTATGTCGAACTGATAGTCTTTCACAAACTCTAACCACCTGCCCTGACGCATATTCAGCTCTCGCTGAGTGAACATGTACTGCAGTGACTTATGGTATGTGAACAAACGGAACTTCTCCCCCAATAAATAA
The DNA here is from genome assembly GCA_949130495.1 of Sambucus nigra. Lineage (NCBI taxonomy): Eukaryota > Viridiplantae > Streptophyta > Magnoliopsida > Dipsacales > Adoxaceae > Sambucus > Sambucus nigra. Next base: position 9,128,797 of record OX422220.1, on the reverse strand, counting down.
TGTCTCTATATCCTCAATGCAAAGACAACCGCTGCTAACTCTAGGCCATGAGTGGGGTAATTTCTCTCGTGTGGCTTAAGCTTACGGGAGGCAAAAGCTATAGCCTTCTCCTCCTGCTCAAGTACTCCCCCGAGTCCTAGCAAGGAGGCGTCTGTGTAAACCAGATACTCCACGCCCGGCTTAGGTAAAGCAAGGACCGGTTCTGAAGTAAGCTTGTCTTTCAGCTCATCGAAAGCCAATTGACAAGCATCGTACCAAACGTATGGTACCCCCTTGCGAGTCAGGTTCGTCAATGGACCCGCTATTTTGGAGAACCCCCGAATGAATCTCCTGTAGTATCCGGCTAATCCCAAGAAACTACGCACTTTCATCGGTGTCGTGTGATGTCCCCACTCCCTCACCGCTGACACTTTACTCGGGTCAACTGCTATCCCCTGTTCAGAAACAACATGCCCCAAGGACTGCACTTCCCGTAACCAGAACCCGCACTTCTCGTACTTAGCACACAACTGATGCTCTCGTAGGGTCTGAAGAACCTGCCTCAAGTGCTCGGCATGCTTTTTCTCGGTGTGTGAATATATCAAGATGTCATCTATGAAGACGATGATAAACTGATCCAAGAACTCTCTAAACACTCTGTTCATCAAGTCCATGAATACGGCTGGAGCATTTATGAGTCCAAATGGCATCACTCTGAACTCATAGGACCCATATCTCATCAAGAAGGTAGTCTTTGAAACATCCTGCTCCCTAATACGTAGCTGATGGTATCCTGACCTCGAATCTATCTTCGAAAAGACAGTTGCTCCCCTCAGCTGGTCAAACAGATCATCGATTCGAGGCAATGGATATTTTTTTCGTATCGTGACCTTATTAAGCTCCCGGTATTCCACACATAGCCTCAGTGAACCATCTCTCTTTTTCAAAACAGAACTAGAGCGCCCCAAGGTGAGGTACTCCTGCGAATGAAGCCCTGGCCTAACAGCTGCTCAATCTGATCTCGTAGATCTCGCCTCTCCACTGGAGCCATATGATATGGAGCGCGTGCTATCGATCGAGTAACGGGTAATAAATCTATGACAAAATCTATCTCTCGACTGGGGGTAGGCCTGGTATTTCCTGAAATACATCAGGATACTCACGAACAACTGGGATCGAGTCTAAGGGAATCACGACCTCCTTAGAGGTATCCTCCTCTATGTAATACAAATGAGCGGTAGAACCTCCCTCTGGGTGAGGCGTCGCCACCACAAACATCTCCTGCCCAGGAATGGCAAAGACAATACTCCCACCGAAATAATCTATCATGGCTCTGTATGCTACGAGCCAATCCATGCCAATGATAACGTCGTGCTCCTGCATATCTAAGACTAACATGTCTTCCAGTAAGATCAAGATACCAATATCTACTCCCACGCCTCGACATATAAAGAAAATTAACGATCCATTTCCTAGCGGTGACTCTACACATGTCACAGTACTCTCTGCTATGGCTAATAACCCTAAGGCCTTCGAAAAATGAGTAGCTATAAAATAGTGTGTCGCCCCAGTATCAACTAAAACTCAACCCATAGCACCAGGTATAGAGAACTTACGTTTTATCTCGGTTGGGGCCCAAGGTGCTGCTATTTGGTGGGCGTTATAGATACGTCCATACTGTAATCGCCTCTGCTGCACTGAGGCTGCTGGAATGGTTGGTGGAGCTGGCTTCTGTGGTTTATTACTGGCGCCCTACTTCCTTGGGGCTCTATTCCTCTCTGGGAAATCCTGACACCTATGGCCATTCCTGCCACATTGGAAGCACCTCCCTCGAAACTGTCTCACTTCACTACGTTATTGACTAGTCTCGCTTTTTCCTTGGTCTTGCTGTCCTTGCTGAGAAATTTGCGCAAAAACGATATCAGGTTGAGGACAATCCCTCCACTTGTGACCCGATTGCACATATTTATAGCAGAGTCCTAAAATTTCTCGTTGGTCGGCCTGTGGTTTCTCTCCAGTCTGATTCGAACAAGATTGATGTTTATGACCGTCCATTCCACATCTGAAACACCTCTTTGTGACTTCATTCTGACCCCAACTTTGTTGGCCCTGACGCTTTTGGCCCTCTACGTAAACTCGGTTACCTATGGAGCCGTCTTGATCTTGAGGGGTTTGTTGCCGCAATTTTGGTGTCTTCGCACAATTGTCAACTCTAGTCACATGAAATTGACTAATCTCTCTAGGTCTTTTGCCTCCTCTGAGCTGCATGCTGCGTTCGTGGTACTGTAAGGCTGCAGTGGTAACTGCTTGTGCCACAATGCCTGCAAATTCAGCGATTTGTACCCTTTTTGAAGACGCCTGAGGTGTGAGTTATTTGTAACACCCCGCCCAACCGGGGAGAGCGAACGGAGCGCTAATGCGATAAAATAAATCCAAATCCACAAGTGACAAGGTATAGAGCATCTAAATCCCATAATAATATAAATCCACTAATCTCAATATCTTCAATTACAACAAGCCTCCCGAATAAATACAACATCTAACTCGAAAAATAAATACAAATCTTCAATGCTCTATACATCAAAATAAATAATACAAATCTTTCCCAAACAATCCTCGCTAAAATCAATCTCCATAGAGCCCCAAAATTCGCGCTAACCTGCCACTAAAAGAAAATATGGGGAAGTACACAATACGACAGGAAAGATGCTCAACAAATATATGTTAGTGATGAATAAAACGTAACAACACGAGTACGAATATTAAAAAAAATGCAAATCTCAAAGCATTTATCAATATAATTTCTCAACAACACTTTAACCGGGTCACCAGGCCTCACCACATCCGTATATGCTTTATCAAGTCATAGCCCGGGAAACAGGAATTTTGACTGGTGCCCAACATCCGTGCTATATTAAAATCTCATGACAACATGCTCATCAATAATATAATGATACCACATGAATCAAAATAATTTCAACAATTATTTTCCAGATTTCAATGAATTTATCAATTCAAATATGAGTTCAATTAACATGAATTCAAAGAGAATGACACTCGCGAGATTTAAGGAGCATATTGTGTAAAACCCCATACCTCAAACCATGATGAGAAACCAACGATCACATCCTCAAGATCAACACAAAAGATCTACAAAAGATCCTCCAAGAACCTCCAACAAAATAGCCCCAAGAACACCTATAATCTAAGGTTAGAACTCACAAATCTCAAGGGCCAATGTGTATATAAAAAGAAGAGGAATATAAAATATATTTGCTGCCAAAAGTTTTGCCAAAAGTATGTTAAAAAGGTTGCCCACGACTCCCTTTTATAATGCAAAGAAGTGAAGAGTTGGAAACCAAAAGACTCCTTTAAATAAGTCAAAGAAACGAAGAGTTGGAAGTCAAAACAACTCTTGAAAATTACTTAATGTTCGCCGACTTATAATTCCAAGAGTTAAAAACATTTAAAAATCATTTTAAAATCCGTTTTAACTCCGTTTCGAAACCGTTTGAAATTCTCGCCTTTAAAAATAATAACCAACAAGTTTTAGCAATAAAAATAATTTTATTAAAAACTTTATTTTCCTCCATTTTCCAGAAATTAATTAAAATAGCCCAAAATTACGCAGGTTGTTACATTGTTCTTGCTCACTAACTTCCCTAACGGCATTAGCTTGTTCGTTTTGACCGTCCATATGAATGTTTAAAATAATTTGAATAAGTTCAACATTCGCATCGACAAATTGCAGAAGCACGAATTTCAAACGCATAAAGGTGAATACAACATTCCTAATATTAGGGCTCTAAATCAAAGACGCTAAGATGGAAATGAGACAAGCCGTACAGATCCTAAAGGACAATAGAACCTGATGCTCTGATACCACCTGTAACACCCCGCCTAATTAAATACCGGGTGATCAGTCCTTTATTAAATTATAATCAAGGTGAACGGTAAATTCATTCTTAGCATCACTGTCGCAAAATAAAGTTTCCAATTTACAGCCTAATTAATTAAGCTAAGTGTCAAAACCATTTTTTTTAAACCTTAGTTTTAATTCAATAAGTCCAATAATAAAACCTTTAACAAGATACAGATCAGGAATCACACAATTAATAGAATGTAAATAAACACCATGAATTTTATTGTTCACATAATTAATACCAACTTTAAAACCATAAAGGAAAACATCCTGATAGTAATGACAACCCAAAGAGTAATGTACTAAAGATAAATGAACATAGTCTCTGATAAATCCAACTGAATAAAGATAAAGGGCGACACATACCCAACTCGATAAAGTAAACTAGAAGTGGAATCAATCATGAAGTCGTCTAAGCAAGAGGCATGCAACTCCCACCTAAGCTGCAACACGTCCTGTCCAAAGAACCTAAGCTTGACGGCCCTGTGGATGGGCACCTGTAATATATACATATATATACACAAGAGAGAAGAGATGATAAGAAACGGGTCAGAGCCCGATTGTAAAATAGTTTAAATTTAATTTAGCAAGTATTTAAAATGCATACTGGCCAATGCAACAATCATGTTAGTATGCGACACTCTCTTGAGAAATTCTCTCCTCTCAACTAGTGTGCACACCTACCGCACTATTAACTCCAAAAGTTTATTTTAACTCAATCCCTCATAAGGTTGCATGCCGACAATTTCTATGGCTAAGGTAATAAATTACTGATGATAAAATTGTCACATTTATCTCATTTTATCATTAAGATATTTTAGTATTGTTAAAAAATTCTCAAACACTTATAATAAAGTCGGAGTAATTAAATCGTTATTTAACTACTTATCTACACAATAGAAATTTCCAAAATCTCATGTCTATTGATAGAAAGACTTTTGCGTGTATCTTTTTCTTTTGTCGTTGCTTGAAAAGTCCTTCTAGTAAAAAATCCTCAAATACCTACAAACTATAACAACTCAAGTGTACAGGTAAGTAAGGGTATCAATCCACTTTCTAGGGAGTAAAGCAAATGGAACAAATTCAATTGTAATTCAATTTTTATTTTCTTTTTGTGCTTTTTCACATTCTAATTTTTTTTAGCTTTTTCAAATATTAAAACAATAGGATGAGGTGAGATTTTAAACTAAACTAAATTAAAATAAAGATCTAAACAACTAACTAAAAAGTGACTAAAATGAAAACAAAGTTTAACACTAAAATAATAGATAAAGTGAGGTAAATAATTGTGAGAACAATCAAGGAATGGGATTACAGCACAAATTTTAGTTATTCTAATTAATTAATTTAATTATTTGAATTCTCTCAAATTATTATCAAAATTACAAACCAACTTTCGTTGCAAGTGTAATTATAATAGTAATCTTTTAGAAAGTTAATTTTAACACCCCATAACTCTAGAAAAATAGATCCACACTCCTTTTAATTAATTTTTCAAGTAATTAAACTAATTAAAATAAAATAACATCAAATAAGGGTTTTACCCCACCCCTTGAAAGGGATATAGCCTAACATGGTATCAAACATAATAAAGAAATATTCAATAGGCATTTAATATAAAAGAGTAGAGAGAAGAATAATCAAACTAATCTCTTGAATTCAATAAACTTCAATCCTTGAATGAGAAGCCTACAACCCTCCAATTGAGAATCCAAGTAATATGAAATTAAAATCAACACTCAATTAAATCTCAATCAATATTTATCCTCACAAATATCTAAAAAAATAAAAAATAATAAAACAAAAACTATTTACAAATGGTGTTTTTCCCTACAATTCACTCTCTAGAATTTTCCTATCTTTAAGATCCTTTTCTTTTATTTGATGTATTCATCTTCAATATATAGTAGGCATGGAGCATGGCGGTATAAATGGGAATTGGCTATGGTGAACATGTGGGAAATGTGAGAGCACATGTGCATGGGGGTGTGACGTGTGAGGTTATAATTTGATTTATTACAAGGGTATTTTTGGGTATTGGGTAAAAGAGGTGGTTGGGGGGTAAAATAGGAAAAGGGATTAAAGGAATTAAATGGGAACATGGGGGAATTAAGTTGGATTTATTTGTTTTGATCTAAGCAGGTTTAATATCGTGTAAGAAGCTTTGTGGGGTAAATGGGTATGGGTCATAAGAGCAACATGGTTGGAAAGGTAGGGTCGGGTGCTGAGATGGGTTTGCGGATCGGGTTGCCGCCGAAGAAGGAGGGTCAGAGGCTGGAAAAGGAGAGAGAGGGTTCGGGTTGGACCTCGCCGGAGTAGAGGGGTCGGACTGGCGCGAGTCGGATGGAGTCTTGGTAAGGCGGGCTGGCCGGTTTGGAACAGGAGGTCGCCGCCGTTTCGGGTTGGCAGGAGGTGACGAAGGTTTCGTTAGCGCTGCGAGGGTTTGGACGAGAGATGGAGGGGTTGGGGTGGATCGGTTTTGACAGGGGCTATGGTGGTGAGGCAGTTGGAGTAGGACGCCGTAGACCTGGTTAGCATTGGGTCGGGTTGGTAGCGCCGCCGGCCGTGACAGCTGAGTTTCGTCTGCCGGAGTTGTGTGATTGGAGGGCTAGGGTCAGGTGACGGAGGTGGGGGGCGGAATGGATAGTGGGTTGGTACGATGATGGAGGTGGGAGTGAGAGAAGTGAGGGTTTGATGGCTGTTAATGGGGGATATAGGAGAGAGAGAGTGAAGATAGGTTTGGTGGGGAAGATGACGTGGAAAGGATTGGGTGTGTGAGAGGTGTAGGTAATAGGATGAGGGTGAGGGTAGTTTTAGGGTGTGTTTGGGGTCTAGGTTTTAGGGTGTGTGAGTTTAATTTGGACCCTTAATAAAAATTAAGACTTAAAATAAAATTAAAACTAAAAAATCAAATCTAACTAAAAATAAAATAAACTAAAAACAATAAAAATAAAAGTAATAAAATTAAAAAATAAAATCCTAAGCTATATAAAAAAAAACTAAAATAAAATAAAAGAAATAAAAATATAAATATAAAATTAAATGAAAACTAAAGTCCTAAAAAAAATATAAAATATAATAAAATGAAGTCCTGAAACTAATCCTAATAAAATAAAAGTAAACTAAAAGCTAATAAAAATCAAAATAAAATAAAATTATACTAATAAAGATAAAAATAGAAATAAACCTGGAAAATATTAAATAAATCTAAAATAAATCCTAAAAATAAAAATGACACAAACTAAAAATCTAAAAAAAATATGAAAGGGAACAAATCAAACACACACAGTATTCGGGGTAGGCTTAGGTTGGCTTAAGGTCAGGGGAAGGTTATTTAGCTCCATAAAATGTACAATTGCCTTGAAATACGCGTTTGAACACCGCAATGTGCATTCGCCCTACAAAATAAACATTTAAGCACATAAGACCCATATTATCGAGAATTAGCAAGAAAAGTACGTCTATTCGGGGTATAAATGTACAGTTTTGGGTCCTTATCACACCACCCCCAAACAGGGTGTTACTAGTCCTCGAGCAATAAGATAGAGAGAAAGAGAATGATAAGAAACCAAAAGTGTACCACTTTCGCGGGCACTTGCGATTGCACTTAGCGTGTGCAACAAACCTTTAAACCTATAGGTTGCCCTACAGGACGAGTTGTGTCTTGTGAGGGTTTGCAGGGAATATACCCACAAAATTCCTATTTGCAAAAATTTATTGAAGGGCAGTCAATCTCTTATTAGACGTAGAATAATCGCACAATCCATCACAAGAAAAATAATTTCAGAAATACAAGCTAGAATGTGTAAAAATTTTAGCTAAGTAAATACTCAAGGCACATCCTTCCTAGAACTCAACGTGTGTAGTGTGAATTAGTCAAAACGGGTCGAGAATCATAAGAGTAATTCCTAGATTGTCTTTTCGGAATCAACACTTCAACTTCAAATCTCACGGATATATCTCTCTCAAATGAACTCTCGAGATATGGGTTAGTGTATCGCTCTTGTGTGTGAGGAGGTGAGTAAATGTAAGCAAGTTAAAATGTCTCACACACACATAAGAAAGAACGTATAATTAGAAAGAAAAGTGATCTCATGAAAGAATGCTAATCACTATAGTGAGAACGTCGAGTTATTCACCACGTTGACTATTATTTGCCCGAACACCTAGGGAAAAATGTGGATGTATATGGGTGAGGGGAAATGAAATGGAATATGTGGGATGAGGTGAGGTAGGATAGATGTGTGATGTATGGATGTGGTATGTAGGATATAATGATGATATATGAATGGATATGATAGAAGAGTGTTCTATACTTGAAGAACAAAATGTCTTTATTACATAAAAATTAACTACAAACTCTCTTTCTTTTTTTTCGATTTTTCTTTTCTTTTTGCTATTTTTGCTATTTTTTTTTCTTTTTCTTTTTTTTTCTTTTTTTTTTGTTTTTCTCTCTCTTTTTAAATCAACAATGAAGACATTTACATTTGAAATCACACTCTTTTTCTCAAAAATAATGGATGATATGGAGATGGTAGGTGAGGGGAATATATGGGAATATAGAAGAGCATGGGAATATAATGGGTGAAGTGAATGGTAAATGGTGTATGGAAAATTGGTAAGTGCATGGATGAAAATTTAGTATTCGGGATAAATTTCAAGACACGCGTTTCTTACAACTCGAAAAAGATGTCATTCTCAGTGATCAAGCCAAATTTTTATGAAAGATAATGAGATCATACAACAATTAAAGTGCGGACTCAAAGGAAGTTGAATCAACTTGTGACTCGGAGATTGCGTAAAACACTCAAAAAGGGTGAAAGGTACAAATCTCACAAGCTAAAGTCTCTGCTAGTGATCCTTAAGGTTCTCTTTAGAATTGTAGTACTCTTCAACTCTAAACGTAATGACGTGATAAGTGCACAAATTTTGTTGAGTCTAGAAATTCATGGTGCAACATGTCTTGTTATGTATTACATAAGCTATTTAGAAAAAATATATCTCTAGCTTGATTCCTAGACTTTTGAAAGATGGATGATTGAAAATTCACATCAATAAATGAGATGAAAGAAACTGTGCAAAATTTTAAAAATCAAGTTTAAAAATCAATTTTTTTTCAAAAGAGGCACGATTTTGATAAAATTCCCCACCCCCAAACGAAAAGGAACATCGTCCTCGATGTTAGATAAAATGATTTTTAAAATTGAGAGCATAAGGTATGAAGGAGATTACCAGAAATCAACCGCTAATGAAGTGGACAGATATCGCCAATAATAAACCTGAATAAATGATAAGAGGAAAAAAAAAGTGTATAAATCTAGAAACATGATAGAACATAGGGTGATGTGAAACACCACCCCCAAACAGGATGAGACTAGTACAAGAAACGCGGGCCGCCTCCTGGTAGCGCTAAGTTTAATGTCTTCACCCAGACCGAACCATTCTCACCCTAAAGATAAGATATATGAAAGCACGGGGTGGCAGAAAAATCGGGTGATGAGAATCACCCCCAAACAAGACTGAAGCGCCAGTCTTGTTGGAAACAGGCTAAAATGGTCAATGCACTTGTATAGCAAAATGCATCACGCGATGCAAAGCATCGGTAGACCAAGGGCGGGTGGGAAAAAGGGTAAGGGTGAGGGTGAATAGGTATCGATCTCTGGCTTTGTTGAGCCGAAAGGTGAGGGAAACAAGGGCCCTATAAGCATAGTGCTCTAATTGGTGAGGAAGGAAATATGGTTTGGACATAGGAATGGGATGAGGCTCATAAAAATCACACGACCGTTCTATGAATGGGCGATGGTAATGGTCGCACCGTGACACACCAGGGAGATGTTGAGAAAAATCAACACCACAAGAGAGTGGTGTGCATGGAGGAACAAGCTCGATGTCACGGAAGTGGAGAGTAGCACCATAAATACTCTCGTGGGTGGGGGATGGTTTCAGGTGAGGATCTAAAAATGTATATGGAAATTTGAAATGTGCAAAATCAAGATCCAAACCAGGTGGTGGGGTGGAAATGGTAATGGGTGGGTCGGGTGGGACAAACGGTGGAGGAAGATGATCTAACTCAACCGTGGGAGACACACACTCATTGGGAGGAGTAAATGAATACTCACAAGGGAGTGTGGTTTCTAAAGATAGAGTGATAAACTTCTCCATAAGAGTAGCATCTGGGAATGTGGTGGTTGGTTCAAACGAGGCACCAAAATCGGAGATAGAGGAATCACTAAAAATATCGGGCTCAACGGGAGCCATGCATGGAGGGACATCATCCATATCCGGATATTTAGGAGCTATCACGGATTCTATCTCAGGAAATTGGTGAGCACTCGTAGCCGGAGCGAACCTAAAAGATATGGTCATGTCAGAGACATAGGCAGTTGGAGCGTAAGGTAAAAGCTCGGGCATATTTTTGTATATCTCGGGAGTATGAGTGGGAACCTCAAAGTGGGGTTCATATGGATATGGTGGGATTGGATCAGGCTCACTATATAAAGGTAAGTCAACACAATTGTCGACTTGGGACCCGGGCCATGGAATGGTCTCAACTTCGAGATTCTCGGGGTGGTAGGGTTGTAAACACTCAAAATTCGTGGCACAAGACAACGCATCATCACACTCGGTTGCAACGATGGGTGGGGCCATGGGAATATCCGACTCTCTCGCACACTCTAATTCATTTAACCTTTGTTCAAGCCTTTGGAGAGCTTGAGTTTGAATTTGAGTGGCCCGCTCTTGCTCAAGGATGAACTTTTGCAAGAGGGTTTCGAGAGCGGATGTGGATGAAGGTGTTGGTGGAATGATGGGTGGTGGTGGTGGCTGAGGTGGACACAACTCGCTACTATCATGAGTGTATGGAGAATACTCAAAGGAAGTATGTGGGATGGGGCCAAGTGCATCATACACGAAAGGATCGCTTTCGTGATGGACAAATGGTTGATGCGCATGGGGTGCGTAGTGAGGAAACTGATCGTGACTGGGTGCGCAAGCCTGCCATGACGACTGTTGGAACGTGTGAGGATCCACAACATCGGGTTGGGATTTGTATTTCATGGAAGGGTGATCGGGCCTCCACGAATAGCTCGGGGAGTCACACAACTCGGGATTGGGTGTATAGGGAGAATCGGACGAGGTGGGTTCCGAGACAGTGTCATATGGATACACATGGTCCGTGGTGGGTGCGGATGGATATGACAAGTATGGACACTCATGGGACATGTGATCGGCATAATAACAGTGGGTGCACAACAAAGGATGAGGCACGGTAACACTTGACACCGAGGTTGATGAAATAGGTGGTGCATGCATGGATGGGTCAAGAGTACCAACGGTACTCATGAAAGAGGTGAAACGACTAAGAATATCATAAAGAGATGGCGCGGGATCACTCTCACACGTGTCACGTGTATATGTCGTTGTAACAACTCGTTGTATATGTCGTAGTCACGTGCCAATGTTATTTGATAACTTTACTTTTTGTATATGTCGTTGTTAATGAAAACCAAGTTAGTCAAAATCCTCAAATACCTACAAAATATAACAACTCAAGTGTAGAGGTAAGTAAGGGTATCAATCCACTTTCTAGGGAGTAAAGCAAACGGAACAAATTCAATTGTAATTCACTTTTTATTTTCTTTTTGTGATTTTTCACTTTTCTTATTTTTTTAGCTTTTTCGAATATTAAAACAATAGGGTGAGGTGATGATTTAAACTAAACTAAATTAAAATAAAGATCTAAACAACTAACTAAAATGAAAACAAAGTTTAACACTAAAATAATAGATAAAGTGAGGTAAATAATTGTGAGAACAATCAAGGAATGTGATTACACCACAAATTTTAGTTATTCTAATTAATTAATTTAATTATTTGAATTCTCCCAAATTAATATCAAAATTACAAACCAACTCTCGTTGCAAGTGTAATTATAATAGTAATCTTTTAGAAAGTTAATTTTAACACCCCCAACTCTAGAAAAATAGATCCACACTCCTTTTAATTAATCACTCGCTAGGATCGATCAATTAGAATTTATGTCAATCTTATAAAATAAATTTAGAGTTGAAATTCAAGTAATAATATCCCACTTAAGAAACCCCTATCTCTAGTTCGAATCTAAAATGGGTATTATCACTAGAATTTCGATTTTCTCTCGAAAATCATTTACCCTCTCTCGAGGCGTAAATCTAAGGGTGAGGGATCAAAATTAACATTCAAAGGGATTTTTCAAGTAATTAAACTAATTAAAATAAAATAACATCAAATAAGGGTTTTACCCCACCCCTTGAAAGGGGATTTAGCCTAGCATGGTATCAAACATAATAAACAAATATTCAATAGGCATTTAATATAAAAGAGTAGAGACAAGAATAATCAAACCAATCTCTTGAATTCAATAAACTCCAATCCTTGAATGAGAAGCATACAACCCTCCAATTGAGAATCCAAGTAATATGAAATTAAAATCAACACTCAATTAAATCTCAATCAATATTTATCCTCACAAATATCTAAAAAATAAAAAAGAATAAACAAAAACTATTTAAAAATGGTGTTTTTCCCTACAATTCTCTCTCCCTAGAATTTTCGTATCTCTAAGCTCCTTTTCTTTTATTTGATGTCTTCATCTTCAATATATAGTAGGCATGGAGCATGGGCGTATAAATAGGAATTGGCTATGGTGAACATGTGGGAAAGGTGAGAGCACATGTGCATGGGGGTGTGAGGTGTGAGGATATAATCTGATTTGTTACAAGGGTATTTTTGGGTATTGGGCAAAAAAGGTGGTTGGGGGGTAAAATGGGAAAAGGGATTAAAGGAATTAAATGGGAACATGGGGGAATTAAGTTGGCTTTATTTGTTTTGATCTAAGCAGGTGGAATATTGTGTAAGAAGCTTTGTGGGGTAAATGGGTATGGGGCATAAGAGCAACATGGTTGGAAAAGTAGGGTCGGGTGCTGAGATGGGTTTGCGGATCGGGTTACCGCCGAAGCAGGAGGGTCAGAGGCTGGAAAAGGAGAGAGAGGGTTCGGGTTGGACCTCGCCGAAGTAGAGGGGTCGGACTGGCATGAGTCGAATGGAGTCGGGGTAAGGCGGGCTGGCCGGTTTGGACCAGGAGGTCGCCGACCGTTTCGGGTAGGCCAGAGGTGATGAAGGTTTCGTCGGCGCTGGCAAACAGGTGGGTACGCCGGAAGCGAGGGTTTGGGCCAGAGATGGAGGGACTGGGGTGGATCGGTTTTGACAGGGGCTATGGTGGTGAGGCAGTTGGAGTAGGACGCCATAGACCTGGTTAGAATTGGGTTGGGTTGGTAGCGTCGCCGGCCGGAGTTGTGTGATTGGAGGGGTTGGGGTCAGGTGACGGCGGTGGGGGGGGGGGAATGGATAGTGGGTTGGTAGGATGATGGAGGTGGGAGGGAGAGAAGTGAGGGTTTGATGGATGTTAATGGGGGAGATATGAGAGAGAGTGAAGATAGGTTTGGTGGGGAAGATGAAGTGGAAAGGATTGGGTGTGTGAGAGGTGTAGGTAATAGGATGAGGGTGAGGGTAGTTTTAGTTTTCATTTAACAATATAAAATAAAATAAAATAAAAGTAATAAAATGAACAATAAAAATAAAAGTAATAAAAGTAAAAAATAAAATCCTAAGCTATATAAAAAAAACTAAAATAAAATAAAAGAAATAAAAATATAAAATTAAATGAAAACTAAAGTCCTAAAAAAATATAAAATTTAATAAAATGAACTCTTAAAACTAATCCTAATAAAATAAAACTAAACTAAAAGCTAATAAAAATCAAAATAAAATAAAATTATACTAATAAAGATAAAAATAGAAAATAAACCTAGAAAATATTAAATAAATCTAAAATAAATCCTAAAAATAAAAATGACACAAACTAAAAATCTAAAAAAAATATGAAAGGGAACAAATCAAACACACACGGGATTCGGGGTAGGTTTAGGTAGGCTTAAGGTCAGGGGAAGGTTATTTAGCTCCATAAAATGCACAATTGCCTTGAAATACTTGTTTGAACACCACAACGTGCATTCGGCCTACAAAATAAACATTTAAGAACATAAGACCCATATTACCGAGAATTAGCAACTAAAGTACGTCTATTCGAGGTATAAAATGTACAGTTTTGGGTGCTTATCATCTATATATATTAATCACTCATATAATATATACTATTAGCACCCCACATAAATTTATGGTGCTAGCATACTCTGCTATCAAGTCCCCGTATCACTCGTACTAAGGGAAATACTAGTTCGGAATCACTCTCAAACTGTATTAACACAAAACATAAACAAATGGAGGCGAAGCATAGTTCCAAGTCGCTAAGAGGTCAGCACATGCCCTCACGTCTCTTAGGACCGTCTGACTATCGATCTGATAGCCTGTACCAAGGAATCCTATGTTCTAGGGTACAAGTCATTATCCCCCGTAAAGGTCCAATCGAGATAAGACTGTCCCGGCGTGAAAACCCCCCGTGATAGCAAGTAGCTCGGGTACGATTTTTACACATTTATAATATATGCACAATCACATAGTCATATATATATATACAACACTTATTCACATTTTTCAATTTGGTGTACCCACAACCCATACTTATAATTCCTTGTGTTGAAGACATTTTACTTGCTTATCCCGTATAATGGACTCATATTGTTTATTACGGCTATCTCACTCACGTAATCTTCAAAGTAACCTCACCGTCCCAAATATTTAAATCATTACATCTCAACAACCCCAATAATTTTGTTCTAATCGAAATTCCTCGAATACTGGTTTTCCTCACAAAAAAATTACTGATATCTAAAATAGGGGTAAAAAGGGAATTTCCCTAAAAATTAAAAATCTCGCTCAAACCAGAATGGTTCTCGCTCGAACGACTTCTACGTGTCGCTCGAACGTCTTCGCGCGACTGGTCCCTCTCGCTCGAACGACTTCGCGCGACATCGCGCGAACTGCACTGTTTCGTCTTCAACCTTTGGCAGATTCGTTTTTCACCATTTTTAAGCCTAAAAACCTCTATAGTTTAATCCCAAACGTCTCCTTTCAATCCCAATCAATAATATCATGATAATATAACATTAATAGCTTACTGGAATCATTAATTCATCAAAAATCATTTAGATTACATGAAATCCCCAAATTAATTCGTAAGAACCCTAATTCCCAAATTTTCAATTAAAGAACCTAATCAACATCAATTCGTTCATCCATATTAATTCCAAATTTTGTGATACAAACTCTACATATGATCAAAGTTCAGGCTACACAGATTCTCCTTACAACACATGCGATTTCTTCTTCCAAAACATATAATTTTTCAATCAAAATACGAAATTTTTATTCCTAGACTAACTGAGAGGAACATTAACTAGAATTCATCAAGATAGATACTTGCCTGGAAATTTAGTTCCTGATTTGTGGAAGAAGGTGGTGTGGTTGTGTTCCTCGTCGCGTGATCTACGATTTGGCGGTGACGGCGGTGCGAACGACAAAGTTTTTGGCCTAGAACTTCTTGAAGAGCTTCTCCACTTCTTCTCCAATGGCCGTCTTTTATTTTTGGTTGTGTTAACCCTAGATGACAACCCTTAACATCTGATTTATCCTTTGTAAATTCGTGGGTTTATTTATCCAAAAATATGAAATGTCCGAAACGCCCTCCCGGGATGCTTATTAGGCCTAAAAACTCCCCGAGACCCAAACTAAACCCCCGGGTACATTATTTTGACTATCTCGACCCTTCCGGACGCATTGACGCACTCAAAACGACCATACGGGTGACTTATAATTTATTCACTTTTAATAATATGAATTTAATCCCGACACGACACAAGCGCATCCCGATAAATTTGTAAGGTCATCAATTTAGATTCTTGCGGTAATTGTTAACTAAATTCAATTACACAACTTACTTTACCCATAAAGTAACTTACAACACAATTCCAATAATTACTAACTCTCATCACGCTAGTAAATATTTAAATGATTTTTCGGATTAATATTAAATTAATATCTCTAATTAAATTTAATAAATCCCAAAATTCAAAAGTCATAACAATACGGGGTATTACACTAGTCTGTAAAAGTTCCAAATAAATACCACCAAACTCTCCCTTAGTCCTAGGCTAGCTTACTAGATGAAAAAGATACTAACTTCTATTAAATATCCCCCGAGATAAGCCCAATAACCTCCTTACTAATCTAGGGTATAAATCCCCCTAATATAAGACTCTAACACTCTTTATTATTTCATAAGAGAAGGTTCCTAAGCCTCAAACCTAAAAGAAAAGGGGTAAAAACTAAGTTAGAAAAATATCCTAAAATAGCAGGATTTCCTAATTGATTCGCCTAAGGCCTAATCGATTCGCCCCTTATAGCAAATCGATTCGCTCAAAAAGTGAATCGATTTGGTTAAGAAAATCAACATTCTCTCTCAACCCGAATCGACTCAGCCTTAACCCAAATTGATTCGGTTTCCCAGACATGTAGCCTCCATTTTTAGCGAATCGGTTCGCTAGGGATGGAGAATCGATTCGCCCGGGTGGATTTGCCCAATTGGGGTTACGGGTTATATGAACCCTAAATACCCAAAACCTATTTCCTTCCTTCAAATCCCAACATAATCCATTTATGATTTCACCAAATCATTCCTACACAACAACTAACTAATATATCTAACTCAAATCATATCTAAATCAATATTTAAGGGTTTAAACACCAAAATAATCAAAATGCATAAATGATTCAAACTCAAGAACACAACTATAAATACAAATTATTCACATTCAATCATACATATTTGCAAGTTAAAAACTTGCCTTAAGATCGTAGTCTTGGATTCTTGCTCATTGAAACGATTTCTAGCCCCAAATCTTTAACTCTCTCTTTCTCTCCTCTTTCTCCCAAGTTCTCTCTTCTCTCTAACTCACTCTAAGTTTTTCCATTTAATGTTGGATGGGATGACATTTTTTGAGCAAGTAAAGGTACGAGCAAATAGTTAATATGAGAAAAATCACATATATTTAATTTTTGAAATTAGTTTGGGATATGGTAATTCAACAGGTAAAGTTTCTCATATTAAATATGGTAATATCATACCATATCGTGCACCACAGTGTATGATTCTTAATTTTTTTACACTTAATTTCAATATTTTTTGTTTGTGTTGATAAATTTCAAAGCACTATTGGGGTGTCATCCTGACATTTTTTTTTGCTATGAGGTTTCAAAGATTTTTGTTGAATTTTTTATGGGTTTCAATTTCAATAGAGGGTGTTTTCTTAAATCCAGCATTTTTTGGGGGATAAACCGATTTTAGTTATTTTCGATTGAAATTTTAGGGCTCATTTGTTTGTTTCTTTTTTTCTTTTCAGGTACTAATCGAATATTCATGATGAGAAACTTATATGTAGCTGACCTTAAAGCTATGGTGCTAAAGTGACTCCAAAATGGATATATACATTAGATTTAAGTTTATATATTTTTGGTGGTTGTTTTGTGGTTTGATGGTGGAGGTGGTGTGTGCTTTTTTTGTGTGCGGGGGTGTTAAGGTGGTTCTGTGTTGTACGATATGGATTAGATGTTGTTGGGATGGATACTTATGCATCTTTGGTGTGGGTATATTTTTTTTGGGTGGTTGTGGTTAAGGTGGTATCGTGGTGTCCAATATTGGTTTGATGTTGGGATGGATATTTATACAATTTTTTCTACTTTTGTTTTGCAGATTAGCCACGAAATGTAATCATATCTGATTGTAAGGTATACTATTTTGTCGCTGAGTCACTTTAATCTGGTTTATGTTATGATTTAGCACTTTTTTAATAATCAGTATGGGTTGGTCGTCGCATGTAAGAATGGGACTTCCGACTTCATTTATGCGGTATTAAACCCCATTATCTTGCAAAGGTATACATCTCTTCCAACTTTTTAGAGTAAATGAAGTTCCAATTTATGCGATATTAGTAAATAATTTTATTCATTAGCTAAGCATTGGAGTAAATGATCTACGAGGACTCGAAATATGAATTATATTGATATAAGCATACTATGAATACTATTGGGTTAATTTTGATTTGTGTTTAGAGCACCAATGGATTGTGGGATTTAGTATGAATACTATTTTTTCTCCGATTATTTTTCCGCTGTTATGGTTCTTTTTCCTAATGCTTTAGTACGAAATTTTTGCGGTTTCACAATTTACATACCTTGGAAATTTTCGTTGTTTCGCGATTACGCACTTTAGAAATTTTCGTCGCGCCTTCAGGCACGGGCATTCAGCTAGTGTGTGTGTATATATATATATATATATATATATATATATATATATAAGAGAGAGAGAGAGATGGGGGGATCTTCGATTGGTGCTCGAGAACGGGTGCCCGTGACGAACCATTTATTTTAAAATACCAAAAAAAATGTTCTATTTTTGTGTGTTATTTAAACATGTCAAGGGACTTGTAAAAAAATTTGACTCAAAATGCATTTTTTCTTATTTAAAAAAAGGCAAAATATATATGAGTTTTTAATATTTTACCAATTTTATTAAAATAGCAAAAAAAATGCATTTTTAGTTAAATTTTTTACAAGTCCCGTGACATGTTTAAATAACTCACAATTTAAAAAAAATTATATTTAGAAAAATGGTCTGTCACGAGCACCCTTCGGAGATCTCTTCTTCATGTATGTGTGTGTGTATGTGTGTGTGTATATATATATAGCAATTTTAAATGAATTTGATAGATGCTTTAAAGTTTAAACAATTGAAAATCGGTCATATCTAATCTAATATAATAATATAAAAATAGTGTCTTTAGATGTGATTTTTCCATGTGTCTCAGAATTATTGTATTAAAGTCTCTCAAAATACAAGCCTTTGACTCCAAAACCAAAAATACATAATTCACGTACACCTAACGGTAAAAACCAAAAGTTACAGACAACTCTTTTCTCTCTCTCATTCTTAATGACTGAACTTTTTCATTTTCCTCTTTTGGGGTTAGTTTCTTGAAATGGTGGGTGGTGAAAAGACATAATAAAATGTGTTAAATTGAAAAAATTGACATAGAACTATAGAGTAAATTTTGATTTTGTTCATAAAGTTTTTTGTGAGGACTACAATAGTGTTATTTTTTTTTGAATAACTTCATTGAAACTTTTTATATATAATTTACACTTAAATGCGTGTTTAGTTAGTGAGAAGTATAGTGTATGCTGCCCCGTTTTAAATGATGTGAGGTATGCTTCCATGCTCCATATGATTGCCTTTTAAATAGAAAATACAGTATTCCTCTTTGGGTTGCGAAATTATTTTTGTTCTTTTATATATGTTTGAAATTTTTATTTTGCTTTATTTTTTTAAAACACAACTTCTAATTGTTTGTCATTTACATGTTCCATCTATCGTGTCCATAACACTAAGTATTTATAATATTTCAAAAAATAGAGGTTAAAGTATAATTTATTTAAAGTTGATTAAGTATCTAAATAAAATATTTAGAAATATATATATGTATGATACTAATTGTCATAATTATATATATTTAATGAAGGAGTATACTTTTTTCTCTATCTATTATTAGTATTTATATAATTTGCCAAATGGACATAAAAATATAATGAGTAATGCTACTCTTACCAAAAATATTTACCCCTTTCATACCCAAGGTTCTTTAAGGGTTTGTAGCCTGGTGAGACCCACACTATAGTACAATACCCTTAAAGCACATTTGGTATGAAATGAGTAAGTATTTTCGGTAAGTGCATCATTATTCAAATATAATTATGTCTTAAATATAAAAAGTCTCTCGATGTTTAGTTTATACTAATTAAACAATAATCATCTTTACTGAAAAAGTATAACTAGATAGTTAATTTTTAATTTTAAAATAGAGGCATGTCCATTTGTCCCAAACATTTTACTCATTTTCTTCATTTCATATTAATATTAGTTTAAATGCTAGAATAATATTATATATGTTGCATATACTTTACAAATAAAATTATAACACGCCCGTGCGTCGCGCAGGGTTTAAAACTAGTCTAATATTAAAAATGATGTCTCCTTTAAAAATGAGCCATGTGGCATAGCATTTATGGTTCATTTAATAACAATTGATGTGTATTTGTATGTATTCTTGCTACCTTTTTCCTTCCAGCATAATTTGAGAAGCTGAACAGGTGAGAAGCTGGATAGCTGAATTGATTTGGGCATTGCATATGGACGGATAAATAAGCTCCATTTTTACTCTTGAGTCTCTCAGTTTCCTTACCTCTTCATTCCCTCTGCCCTTACCACTCCTCCCAAATTTTATTTATTTATGCATGTATATTTCTTTAGGAGCAGATCTTTATATATTGGTAATGTTTATCAATTACTCTAAAAAATAAAAACTTATGAACGTATGGTATATTCTACCATTATTTATATATAATTCAACCTTCTTTTACGTTATCAATTTGTGTGTTAATTATCTTTTCTTGCATAAGTTATTTTGGGTCCTAGATGTTTGTGAAAATGAGTAATTGATTGGTTAATGTAGTTTTATTTGTTAGATGTTTGAGGTTTAGCACATCTGCTTGAGTTGTTCCCCTTCGCATGTATATACGGGGATTCATTGTTCTCGGGATACTACTGTAGAGGGGGCTTGAAGGTAATCTATAAATTAGAGAGAGCTTCCCCAATTGAAGAGAAGAGACTCAATAAGAAGGAGGTAGCGTGAAAATAGCGAGGAAGCTCAACAAGGAAGCTCAACGAGGAAGCTCATCGATGCAGCTCAGTGAAGAAACTTGCTGATAGAGTTCATTTTGTACCTTTCGTTCTTACTTAGTCTAAATTATATCTTTTAAAGTACATTGATTGTAATGCTGTAACGATTGTAACTTTGAGTGTGAGGTCAAACGGTACTCGTGAGAGACCATGCCTGGCAGGGTTTGGGAGAGCTTACATGCTCTATCGAATGACCTCGACGTGGGAACTTCAGAGGGACTTGGTTGGGAGGATTGAGAAGTAAGGCAACGTTAATACTTGTCTTGACCATCTTAGATACACCTGATAAAACACCGAGAGATTTTCTAGCGTGGAAGCTTGTGCAGAGTAACTTTAAGTTACTTCTATTTAGTTCCATCTTGTATTGAGTTTTGAACTAAACAACCCTCTATCAAATGTCATATCTACTTTTGGTGATGTCTTTATCCAGCCAAACACTTTCCCATCCAAACTTAAGTAAACCACTATGCTATTGGGGTTGTCAGACAGTTGGTGAACCACCTCTATTGTGACAGTACTCTGACGCACAGTGGTTAGGCAAAAGGTATGTCTTGGGATTTAATGCTTATAACGTAGGATATGTTGACCAATATTGCATTTAATGTTTATGATGTAATGTATGAGGGGAATTTCTTTCACAGCTGTGAAGGACTAAGGCATCTCAAAAATGATGTGGGGCTATTTATTGTCCTCAACCACTTCTGAGAAGAGAGAGTTCTTTCTGAAAATGATTTCTAGAGAGAGAATACAATGAGAGTAGGAGAGTTATTACAAACCAAAGCTTACTCACCCACCATTGTCATTTATTATGAAGCTTTTAATAGCTATACAGAGAGAGAGATCATAGGTTGTTGGTGTGTTAGCTACCTGCCAAGGTGTATCTAGGGTGCTTACTTCTCTCTCCCTTTGAATTAGTTACTTCTGAGTTCCATTTATTATCTTTGAGTTATACACGAGAGATTTGTGAGTCCAATCTGAGTTGGTGTTATATTATAACTGTGTGTTTATTCTGTAACCATCAAGGATACTTGGGTTAGTTGTTATCACTATACTTACAGGGGTTACGCCTCCATCTATAATCAAACCACCCTCTTACATTTGGAGACTCCGCTGGGGAGGTATTCTTCTAAAAGTATGGAGAAAATAACATTAACCGTACCCTTGATTTTGACGTTATTCAGCGTAATGAGGAACAAGCGAGGATAGAGCTTGAAGCTTCTAGAGATGGGATACCTTGAATAGAGGTTCCCCAAGTTAAAACGACTATAGGAGTCCAAGGTGTGACGCAGGCTTCTACTAAAATTGTGCCTATGATGGGACAGGCACATATGGCCCTTCTCATAGCAAATTTTTCAAGTTCTTGCAGACACCGATAGCTGCAACTGCTTTTGGAGGGGGATTTGATCCCAGCTCTTTCGTGACACCAATAGTACCTCTGATATCCACATCTAGCACAGCTCCAAAGGGACCTATCCCCGTGAATACTATTCCCACCACTGCTCCAATGATGGGTATCCCAACTACCACAAGTATTCCACCTATGGTTCCTCTATACGTTGATCTAACGGTCATGTCAGTCGTTGTATCTCCTATGGAGGAAATGAGTAAAGATATGCAAAATGAGATATTGAAGATCATGGCAGCTTCCTCGCAGCCAGACGATGAGGTGGCATCGGTGTATGATGATTTTGGGACTCCTTACCCTCAAGAGTACAACGACGAACCCTGCCCAAAGGACTACATTCCTCTTATTTTTGAGAAGTACATTATGAAGGGAGGAAATCTGAAGGAACATATCAATAGGTTGATAGAGCACCTGGGGCCCATTGTAACAATAAGAAGACGAGGTTGAGGGAGTTTTCCAAATCCCTCACCGATAAAGCTTAAACATTGTACTCTCACCTGGCACCAAAGAGTGTCTCAATGTGGGACAAAATGCACTTTTTTCGTCCAGAAGTTCTTTCTGGCGGAAGATGAGTTTACCTTAACACAGTTGGGTAGGGAGAAACAACGACCGAAAGAGGAGGTGGTGGCCTATGTTCGAAGGTTTAGAGAAATGTCCCTCGAAATGAGAGAGGAACCAAGGAATCCAACTATTTATCTCTGTGCTGAGGGTCTGCTCCTGGAGTACATCTAGCACCTCATCAATGAGACACGCGAGGGGACTTTTGCAGTAGTTCTAAAAGCTGCAAGGAACATATCACTGTTTGTATGACCAAACTCCGTCATGGTGCCTATAGTATTCAGTAAGCTTGTACTTCCCGTTAGGGAGCGCAGCCATCCCCCACGAGTGGGGTATACCGATGGGGGAAAAGAGGCCAAACACCTAAAGAAGGATGATAAGAGGAAGTTTGGAAGAGACAAAGAGGATCCACCATCACAGCCTTGCATCGTTGAGGGAGCCGTCAGCTGCTACAACACCATGCTGCGAGGAGGGACAATTTATGAGCCCAAAAATTCTCTAGCAACGAAGCCAGATACAGAGGTAAGGGCTAACCCCAAATACTGTCAGATCCATCGAAAGGTTGGTCATCTAACGACAACCTATTGGACGTTGAGGAAGATTATAAGCAAACACATAAAGGCTGGGACGTTGTAGATCCCACAGGAGGACATTAACAACAATCGATTACCAGTACACAATGTTATCCTAGTAGTTGCGTATGATGAGGAGCCTGAGAGAAAAGTGATTGAGCTATCGGCGAAGCAGGAAGAGTTCGAAGAAGCTTTGGAAGATTGTATAAGAGGGATGGAAAATGTGGTGATTGCCTACGATAAAGAAAGTACGAGAGACGTGGAGGACATGCATAATATGGGGAATGAAGAAGTAGACTAGGGGCTGTAATATCACGTTATTTTATAGTCCCCTAATTTCGCATGGTTCTTCTACCAGGTGAGATTGCCAAAAGAGAGTAGATTTGAGATAACAAGAGTAATCTTATACCTCACCAGAAAGAACGCAATTCCATCGCTAAGATGGAAGGGGGACATGGCCAGGTTCTTTAGGAAATTTTTGTCCAAAGTAAAATTTAATGACGCCGATAGAGTTGTTCGATTCCCCCATAATAGACCGTTATACATGATGGCGAGTATCGACAGGGTGAGCTTTGCAGGAGCTTTGATGGATGGGGACGTACATAAAGATCATGCCCATCAACTCCTTCCATGCATCTAACATCTCAGAGGTCAGACTAATACCAATGCCTTTGGTGACCTTTGGTTATGATAACGTACGTAAATGTGGGGATTATTATGGGTAATCTCAGTTCACATATCAAGTTCCACATTATTGAGAGTGCCACTATCTACCATCTTTTGATAGAGAGGGTATGGATGCATAATCATGGCTTAGTTCCTTTGACATACCATCACTGTGCTAAGGCGAACGTAAAAGGAATTGAGATCGTTATAAGGGTAACGAAAAATACCTTTATAATAGGGGAAGTTTATATGGTGGATGCAGTGTTATATACAGAGTTAGAAGAAGATGCAAGGGTACTAATAAGACGAATAGATGGGATCAGAGTCCCTTCGATCAGTGAGAGGATGGGGTATGTGAATGGCAAGAGAAGTGAAGGAGCAAGAGGAGAAGAAATGGCGAAGGAGGTCAACCATATTAATCCCCAACCTCATAAAATTTCCAAGAAGGTGAGGGACAAGATGAGACCAAAGATGGATTCGATGGAGTACGAGGTCTAATGCCAGAGTGTGCTAAGAAGGTTTTCGAAAGGGAGGTTGGCAAAGGCTTAAAATGAGAGGAAATGAAAGGCAACTGCAACTACAAACAGGAAATGTAAAAAGGTTATAACGAAAGAGGGGAAGGTGATTTATCACCTATGAAGGTGTGAGAGGGCGGTCGAAGGAGCTTACAAAAAGGCTGATCGAATATATGAGTGTTTTTTAGTGGAACAGTAGGGTAGTGCATGGTCATAGATAATTCAAACATATAAGAGTTTGTAGAAAAAGTGGGAGAAAAACCAGAGTACATAATGGATCACCCGAAGCCACGGGTGTAGGAGCTAGAGCAGTTGGATCTAACCAAAGAAGGGGAAGACCAAAGACCCATCTTCATTACGAATGATATGAGCGAAGGGAGAAGAAGGGCCTTAATTGGGATGATTCGAGGATTTAGAGACATTGTTGCGTGGAAGTACATTGAAATAGAAGGGCTAGATGAAGAGGTAAGTTGCCACAAGCTGAATGTTATGCCTTCAGCCATACGGTTGAAGCAAGATATAAGAACGTACAAGCCAGAGTTTGATATAAAGATTAAAGAGGAGGTCCAATGGTTGCTAGCATCAGGGTTCATCAAATTGACAACACCTATTTTGGTTGTATAGCATTATCCTAGTGGGAAAAATGGACAAGTCCAAATATGGATCTATGTGAACTTCAAGGATTTGAACAGAGCTTGCCCAAAGGATGAGTTCCCTCTACCCTCCATTGATAGCTTGATCGATGTAACGAAAGAACATGAAATGTATAGCTTCATGGATGGGTACGTGGGATACAACCAGATCAAGATAGATCCAACAGATATCGAGAAAATGACGTTCAGAACCCCGTTAGGCAATTTTATGTACAAAGTTATACCTTTTGGGTTGAAGAATGCTGGAGCAACGTACCATAGGACGATGCTGACAAATTTCTATGAATTATTTAACAAGTTATTATAATTTTATGTGGATGATTTGGTCATCAAGTTCAAGAGGAAGAGTCCCATCTGGATGACTTGAGAAAAGTGTTCATTCGGTGTAGGAAGTTCAAATTGAAGATGAATCCACTGAAGTGTGCCTTTTGAGTCACCAGCGATAAGTTCTTGGGTTTCGTGGTAGTTTGACAAGGGGTGTATATAGATCAAGATAAACAACGAGTGATCTTGGGGATGCTATGTCTAAGAATGATGAAGGAGCTCAAGAGTTTCCTCGGTAAAGTCTCCTATCTCAAGAGATTTGTGTCGAGGCTAGCCAAGATAACTCACTCGCTGATGAAGTTGCTGTGAAAGGGCATGAAGTTCAAATGGAAGGAAGATCACCAGGAATCATTCACCAAGTTGAAGAACCTCCTCACTTCTTCACAAACGATTATCCCTCCAAGGACAAGGATACTGTTGTAGCTCTACCTCACGTCTACAACGAGGTCTGTCAGAGCCCTTTTAGCACAGGAAATGATCGAATAAGAACGACCGGTCTACTACTTGAGTAGGATCATATATGGACCAGAGGTAAGGTACAATAGTATAAAAAGACATTATTTGGCCTTGGTGTTTGTAGCACAAAAACTTAAATATTATATGCTATCTTTCATGATTCATATTGTGACAAGATGTGATCCCATTAAGGTTTTGCTAGCAAGAACGATTTTGATTGGAAGAGCATCTAGCTGGTTACTCATCCTTTTATAATATGATTTGAAGTGTGTGGTCCCTCGTGCGATCAAGAGCTAGGCATATGCAGACTTGCTGGTAATTTTTCCATCTGGGATATTTGAGCCACCCCGTGCCAGCATTCCTGGAGATGACTTTCATCCCAACTTCTTGGATGAAAATGTTGAGGAATGGACCATGCAATTTGATGGTTTTTTGGCAGAGAAAAAGGGGGGAGCATGAATTATTCTTTTAAAAAAGAAGGAAGAGGTTTGCCTTTCCTACAAGTTGGATTTCCCTTACTCCAATAATGAATAAGAGTATGAAGCATTAGTACTGGGAATGCTAAAGGCCCTTTGAAGGGGTATCCATTTGTTATGCATCAAAAGTGATTCGAACTTGGTGGTCCAGTAAGTGAACGGGGTATATGCATTGAAGTATCTCAGTCTGGTGCCATACATAACAATTAACCAACGGTTGATTAAATAGTTCCATCATGTCAGGAAAAGAGGCATCCAATAACAATGAATAGGCATGCATATTCTTATGCTACCATTTCTCAAAAAGTTCCCATAATGCAACTATGGTCATGATTCAACAAAGAACATCTCCTTCGGTAGTGTTGTCGATTTTGCCAATGGAAGATGATTCAGACTGGAGAGATGAGATCAGAAAGCAACTAGAATCTGGGGAAGGCAAGATGGAACTAAGAGAATTGGCTCAGTATTTTGTAAACTATGGGAGTCTCTACTATAAGAACGTTGGAGGATGGTTGTCAAGATGTATCGGGCTAAAGGAAGCAGAGCGAAGGTTGAAAAAAATATATAATGAACACTGCAAGATAATCGATATCCCTTTATACAGAATAATCCAGATAGAGGGATACTTCGGCCAATAACGAAGCAGGATGTGACAGAGTTACAACGGAAGTGCGATAAATGTCAACTCTTTTTTCAGGATGCTGAATGCCATTTCATTGAAACTCGGGCAGATTGGAGGCAGCCTTATATTGATTTCATCAAGGATGGAGTTATTCCTTTGAAGAAAATGGACGCTATGGGACATAAACGAAGGGACCCAAGGTTCTACGTTCAAGAATAGCAGCTCCATCATAGAGGATACTTCAACAGACCTTTACGATGCATTACAAGAGAGGAAGCTGCAAAAGTCTTAAAGCATGCTCATAAACCAGCTCACATTGGAAGAGCAAAGTTATATAACCAACTACTGACCTTGGGTTATTATTAGTCAACCATGGAGAAAGATTCTGCTGAGTTCGTACGTAAATGCAAGGCGTGTCAACTGCATGAAATCATGATTCATGCTCCATATATGGATTTATATTCTTTGGCAACTCCTTATCCTTTCCACACATGGGCGTTTGACCTAGTAGGGGTAATACATCCATCTTTGAGAGGAAAGATCTAGATATTAGTGGCAACGAAGTGCTTTATAAAGTGGGCAGAGGCAATACCATTAAGAGGAGCAACAATAAGTATGATGGCCAACTTCATTAGAGAGTACATAATTTACTATCTTGGGATCCTAAAGGTTATCCTTTCGGATAACAGGATCCCATTTATCAACAGATAAGTAATGATGCTCACAAATAAGTACTCCATCGCCCATCATATCTCAATGGTGGCATATCCTAAGGTCAACGATCAAGCTGAAGTAACTAACACGTCTTTGGTAAATATTTTGACCAAAACGATGGAGGATTTCTCAGGTTCATGGGATGACAAGATCCCAGCAGTCTTGAGGGCCTATTGAACTATGAAGAGAAAGCCCATGGGGTATACACCGTTCTCCCTTATATTTGGAGTTGAAGCAATTTTACCATTAGAGCTGGAAGTTCCCTCTGCCCGATATACCTTACGAAGCAGCATGTTCCCTCAGAGTAGATATGTACAGTTGGAAGCAATAGATGAACATAAAGACAACGCAATGCAACACTTCCAAATATTCACAAAGCATCTCTCAAGGACATATGATAACTTAGGTACCACAAGTTTGGGTAAGAAAAGAAACCACAAGTCTGGGTAAGAAAAGAAGTCCCTAGGCAAGCCTGAAGAAGCTGCCAGGAAGGTTTGTTGCGCTGCGATAGAGGCCTCAAGTATGGTATGGACTTGAGCACATTGGACGATTAAAGATTCATGTTCTTGCATCGCTTTGGCCAAAGCCTCCTCGGTCATGTTAACTTTTAGATCAACAGCCTCCATCAAAGGCACCAACTCCACTAACTTGGCTTCCTCCATATGCTTCTGATACAGCTCCCTCTGGCTTGCCAACTGAGTGGTCTTCAAAACCTTCAAATGATTAATTATCCAGGTGAACTGAAAGCCATCTCTACTTAACTCCCTCAAATTGCCCAAATTTTATTTAAAAGGGGCCTAGATAGACTTGAAGTTGGAGTATTAACGATCTTATCAATAATGGTCGTCATACCCTGGAGTCTATATCCCATCATATGTTTGATCGAAGGCAGTCCCGGGTAAAACTCTATGGGTCATGGGTGGCCAATCGTTCGATGATACATTGGTGGTAGGCAAAGGATTGAGGAGACTATCAAAGGACCTATAGGCAAAATACATGAGGAGCCATATCAAGAAGATGAACTTCACAATTGAATTCACTATCATCTTGAAGGTTGGTGGTTGAACCACGAGTGTTATGACTTGACTTATCCGAAGAGGCTTTTTCTCGATGGGGTGAGACAACAGGTGAAGGAGGATGATGGGTTTGGCCTTCGGAAGGAACGGTCTCCCTAGCAACCTAAAATGATATAAAGAAGAATGAGTTGACGAAAAATCTTAACAAGTGATTTTCATTGTTAAGTCACCGCTATTGGTGGAGTTTGATGAAAAATCTTAACAAGTGGTTTTCATTGTTAAGTTACCGTGAATGGTGGAGTTTGGCAAAAAATCTTAACAAGTGGTTTTCATTGTTAAGTCACCGTTTTGGTGGAGTTTGACGAAAAATCTTAACAGGTGGTTTTCATTGTTAACTCAACGTTATTGGAGGGGTTTGACAAAAAAACGTTAACAAGTGGTTTTCATTGTTAAGTCACCGTTATTGCTGGAGTTTGATGAAAAATCTTTACATGTGGTTTTCATTATTAAGTCACCGTTATGGGTGGAGTTTGACGAAAAACCTTAACAAGTGGTTTTGATTATTAAGTCACCGTTAATAGTGGAGTTTGACGAAAAATCTTAACAAGTGGTTTTCATTGTTAACTCACTGTTATTGGTGGAGTTTGACAAAAAATCTTAGCAAGTGTTTTTTATTGTTAAGTCACCGTTATTACTAGAGTTTGACGAAAAATCTTCACACGTGGTTTTCATTATTAAGTAACCGTTATGGGTGGAGTTTGACAAAAAACCTTTAGCAAGTGGTGTTTATTATTAAGTAAGATATATACTGCTTCTTCTTCTTTTTAACTGGCATAATGATAAGACTTATTTATTTAAAATGAATGAGAAGGCAATGGTTACCTCGGTAGCAGCTTCAATGGAAATAACGACAGGAGATGTCACATTAACATCCCTATGGATTTCAGCAGAACCCTCAGAAAGAGGAACCTCAGCCCTAGACGAAGCACCTTCACCATTGAAAGGCACAAGGGCCCAGACGGGAGAAAGTTCCACTGGGGCCA
Organism: Sambucus nigra; assembly: GCA_949130495.1. NCBI lineage: Eukaryota > Viridiplantae > Streptophyta > Magnoliopsida > Dipsacales > Adoxaceae > Sambucus > Sambucus nigra. The sequence goes on along the minus strand of OX422220.1, from coordinate 9,099,090 downwards.
TTAGAACCTAGGGTGATACAACCAAGACAGGGGCCGAAGGAACCCCTGAGGGATACGATGTACTAGTTATATCCCCAGGCACCTATGAAGCCTCAGGCTGAAAGGGAAGAATCAAACTTGGTTAAACCTGTAAATAAAATTTAAGTGTTAGATATAATAAATGTCCACAAAAGAAGGCAATTCAAATAGTTAAATTACCTCAGTAATATTGGAGAAGGGAGCAAACCCAGGGATTGACCTCATTAGAGGGAGCTACAAAAGAGCCTCAGCAAGAGATGAGGTCAAGTTAGAAGCAACTGCAACCTGAGATACAATAAAATACTTTAAAAAAAAAGAAAGAGATAGATGAAATATCAAAAGTTATTACCTCTAGAGTACTGGAAGAAACTAGAATAACGTTCAGAGGAACCACGGGTGAAGGAGATGACTCAGAAGAAGCAAGTGAAATCTCCTCTAGCTGAGGGGAGACTCCAACAAATTTTACGGAGGAATCAGCCCTCCTGGTAGCCTCCTCTGCACTCTAGGAGTCAGAACGGCGAGAGTAGGTAAGCCCGATCATGGGAGAACGGGGAGGAGATGCAGCGGTCTCAGAAGCACTAAAATGTCCTCCCACGAAATGACTCATTGGGGGAGAAGGTAAATCTGCCTCAATATCCTAACAAAGATAAGAAATTTATACAAGTGTTAGAGAATATAATTTATGTAGCTATAATTAGCTAAGTGTTGAAAAACATACCTCTTGCTCTGGAGAAGAGCGTGACAAAATGACCATAGGCGAAGCAGGAGGAGAATGAACCGGAGAAGCCCTCTCAGTGGGACCATGCTTAACCTCAGGAATATCATCGAGCGTAATAGCCTCAACGGTAGAGGGAGGAGGAGAGGTCCTGGGAGCAGAGGCAGCAGGTGGCGATTGCACCTCATATACACGCTTTTTTATGGGTGTTGCTGCCCAAGGTTTTTTTAGGACCAGCCCCACCGGTAGGATAGGGGACTCTGGAACTTTTTCTCCAGGATGAAGTCCCTGAGTTGGATCCACCAATATTGTAGGAGATGATGTAAGGGGAGTAACTAGAGATGTGGTTTATTAAAACACACGTCGTAATCGCTCCATCTCAACTTGGCACTTCAACCGTATCTCCTCAGCTATTTCGATAGATGGTGTAAGGGGAATGGAGGCAATGGGAAATGCATCCAGAGGAGTTTGGGATTTTGGATGGGAGTTGGACTTTGATGAAGTTCCACTCTTTGATACTTTTGCTTTCTTGGCGAGGGATTATGAAGGCCCCTCACCAGGAGCTACATCAGTGGAAGAACCTTCGATAGTGGGTTTGGGCGTGGGAACTTTTTTAGCCCTTAACGCAGAAGTGGGGATCAAAGGGCAATAGGGAGGTAGCTCGCTCGAGGGATCCTAGGGAGTGATGCTCAGAGGGAACTCGATCCCAAGAACATAATTGCCTTTGGGGCCCAGTTTCAAAGCAAAGAAAGAAAGAACTGGGGGATACACTGGTGGACTTTGAATAAACTCGATAATTTTGGCTAGATGCATCGGCCAATACTTGGTAGAAAATAGAGAAGTCACATCCCCCTTTCTTGTGATACTGGAATTATGATTCGCCCAGTGATTATCGAGCTAATGGACCAAGCGGCAGAAGAGGTATATAAAGAACAAGCTCCAATAAAGGTGACCTTACAATGAGACATCTGTAAGAGTGGGCGAAGAGCCCCTTGGTCGAAACCAAATTAATGGCTACATCGATTGAGGTTGTAGTGCTCCGAAGTATATACCCACTTAGTATAAGAAGGTAAATATCCTGGAGATAATAGAAGCATAACAACCAGCGAAGGATCTTCAACGATAAGGTCCTCAGTAGTGGGTTGGACCACTATTGCTTCATGTTTAAAAAAATCCCAAGTGTGGGTGAAAATATCTTCCCAACAAAGCTGCATGATAAAACTGCCAGGCTTGTAAAAAATGAAGAGTATGTCCTTACGGCTTTTTTTTTATGGTAACAGTATAAGCGATGGGGCTTGATGGATTCCCCAGTGGTAAGAAGGATGGATTTGGCTGTTATCTCGGGGAAATGGGTATAGAGGAAACCCGTTAGGAGTGTAGTGTTGGTGAAGTTGGCTAGGTTATAACAGATAAGGGACCATTCTATGTCCAGATGGGTCATATCCAACCAGGTGTAGAGGGACCCCAAGGCCATGGCTGTTAGAGGAAGATTGAACCCTCTAGCCAAACAGATGGAAATGCCGATGAGGTCCCTCTTGGGCTAGTGATTTGGTTTCCCAGGCAGTAAAAAATAGGAAAGAATGACAAGTATGTAAGCTGAAAGCTCTAGAGATGTACCTTGGCCCTTACCAGCAGTAGAAGAACCATCATTCTCAGAGGTATCTTAAAAGAAGTAGCTGATAAGGGCAGTGAAGGTGGCCTTGTTGGCGGTCCCGTGGAGCTTCGACAAATCCGATCTAACTCTGATCGGTCAATAACTTCTTCGGCGTCTAGTCCCTCATCAGAATAATGAAAATCACCTATGGGCTCAAGCCCAATAAGTTCACAAACATCTTCCAGTGTTATGGTAAACTCCCCCCACGCAGCCATAAAAGTGTGGGTGGTAACGTTCCAATGAGAGACTAAGACTTGGAGCGCAGCATTGTACTTCGACAAAGTAAACTTCCAAAACCATGTAGCCTAATGAAGCCCAACCTTGGAAACGGCATCATCGTAAGTACTCTGCATATGATCATTCCAAGCTACAAATTGGGCTAGAGAGTCTCTAGGCCCTTTGAAATCAATTTGGGAGCAAGGAAAGTCACCTCGCTCAAGGAAAAAATGCAAAGTCCCCTATGAAGGGAAGAAACCCCAATCGGCATCATCTTCATCTTCATCACCAAGTGTTAAGAAATTATACTTAGTGTTTTGAATGCATGTCCTATAGGCTTCGTCATACTCATCACCTTTGACAAAGATTGGCGAATGACGGTAGAAATGAAGTTGTTCCTGGCGAGCTGCAACCAAAGTAGTGGCGTCCAAAGTGGAAGCAACGGTAGTAGTGGTGGTGGCAGGAGGAGAACTAGCAGTAGGAGTAACTAGAGAGCTTGAAGTAGCCATGGGAGATATTCAAGGGAGTAAAAAGCTTGTAGAGAAGAAAAATTGTGGAGAAATATATATTGGAAGGGACAAAGAGGACAAAGAAAGCAAGAACCAAGTGGAAAGCTTGGATAACAATGTCGGGTGTCCCTTTTCTCCCTCTAAAAGCTCTATAAGTATAAAGAAGACAAATGAAAAGATAAAAGAGAAAAATGGCTAAGTGTTGAGACATTAGACGTTTGAAAAATCAAGTGGACATTTGAGTTTCCCACTAAGGCAAATGTTAAGCCGCCTATAATCATTACAAATTGACACATGGCACTTCGGGGAGTGCTCTGACAACTGAAAAGACAATTTCGCGTCATTAATGAGGTGATGCTTGGGAGAGAGAGTGTTGCTTTCAAAAGAAGCAATGTTTTGGTGCCATAATTTTTACAATATGTTCAAAACCAGAAAGCCCAAATGATGACACAATGGTTTGAAGAAAGAAAGGTTGATCGTAGCACAGTTCAAAAAGTTCAAGATGTCCCATCGCCATAAGTCGAAACGAAGTTGTCTTTGACTCAGGTACATCGGGGAGAATTTTACTTTTCACTACACCAAAATGGGAGATTTGTGAGTTCTGTTAGCAGTCACAATTGACCTTTATAACTGCTATTTACCGTCATAATTTAGGGGGTGATAAAAGAAAAATTGTAACTCCTAACAATAGTCACAAATTTTTATAACCCCTACGGGTTATGACTGGTGACCCCAATTTGTAACTGCTATTTGTAACTGCTCTCAGTAATTAGGAATATTAGATTCGTAACTGCTGACAGCAGTCACGAATATTAGATTCGTAACTGCTGACAACAGTTACGAATCTTATATTTGTGACTGCTGTTAGCAGTTACAAAATTGATAGTAGTGACAAATTTATGACTGCTATTAGCAATTACAAAATTGAATTTGTTAAATGTGGTAAGAGCTATTACAAATATCTTTATATTTTCACAAAATAATGAAATAATGAAAGTAAAATAAATATCATGATAACAAGTCTAAAAATTTTGACAACATTTAATTTATATTTCTCATATTCTAAATATCCAGTACACATAAAACTTGTTTAAACTTAATTTAACATCAAACAACCCCTTCGTGGGTGCCAAGTACAAAACGAACATAGAATAAAAAAAAACTAAAAAAAATAATGACACAACACTTCGACAACATGAAATGTCATGAACATGTAACAAATCATTCTAAACCTAGACCAGGAGTCACCACGCGGTGGATGCGCTTCGTGAAGTCTAAGTATATCAACCGTAGAGGGTATTGATGCGGTTACATCCTCCCTCGTGTACTCGGAGTATGACTATTGAGCAAGTTCAATGGACTCAATTTTTTTTAATACGGCGCCCCGGTATCCATTAACTTGTGCTTGTGTTGCTTGCCACGAAGTGTAAACACTAGGATTTAGGCCTTTGAATACTACGTATGTCGGATATGCCATGTGTATGTCTGCAAATAATAACATGTAACTGTGTTAGTTACACTAGTAGTAACCGTAGTCAATGGAAAATAATAGACCAAAAGTTCAGTAAAAGAGGAATAGAAGAGCAGCTATGGTAGACATGGCAATAGAAGATCAGCTATGGTATATAGAGCCACTATGGTATATAGAGGTTTAAGAGAAGCTATCATAATTAAAAAGAATTATTGACAAGACATATACAAAGTTCTTAAAAAAGCTAATTTAGTCATATACAAAGACTACAGGCGTATACCAAGTTGAACCTGAAGTCAATATTCATGGTAAGACGAATAAATGTTTTGGCTATAATAGGTTGACATGTTAGACAGGTTAACATGTAAGACAAATCAATTATTTAAACATGACACATATTTCACATATCATAACATGAACTATACACAACTCTTAATAAGTTGATCGAGTAAATTAACCCTGACCCCAGTCAATTTCAATTTTCAGTCAGAGTTTGACATAAATACAAAAATTCATTTTGAAAAAAGAAAAAAAAATATTGAAAAGGTTAAGTTTCTAATTATGAGTGTCCTATAATCATTCAAACTTAATACTATATTACTTAAAAATGATATTCAATATATATATATATATATATATATATATATATATATGTGTGTGTGTGTGTGTGTGTGTGTGTGTGTGTGTGTGAATGTATATGTAAAAACCTATTTTTATATACCTTCCAACCTGCTTCAATGGTGTTAAGGTCTCCAAATGAACGAGAGATGACCCACAATTGTGATAAGTTGAATTCATATTGGTTAGCAACTCGAGGGTCCCACACATTTATAATGATTATTGCTCCATAATACTAAGCTCTAGTTACATACCCAACTGCATACCGGAAATGGTGTGACTTCCCAATTATCCATATGACTTCCATCATGTTCTAGTTATTCCAATAGAGGATATATGAGATCCGTGTTTGATCTTATTGTTTCTTCTTGGTTTAAATGACTCATGTCAATTTCCAAAAAAGGTGGGTAATGTGAAGAAAAACTCCAAGGGCTTGAAATAGACAGAGCCGGCTGAAAAAAAATGGATCCATCTCCAGTCTATAACCAACCACTGTCATACAAGAGCTCGTCCATAAGATCGAAATTCATAGTGTTGTCCGCAAGTGTTCCTAATGTGGTATTATGCATAGAGGCACCATTATCCATTATGAACTTTCTCATATGTCCAATCATAAAGCCTATATAGTCCGAAAATGAAAAAAAAAATCACAACCCAGAACAGAGAACACTACACCAAATCTGCCCATTTATCAAGGTCATTGACCTTGACAAATACACCTTGTCAAGGTCAATGACCGTGACATTTCGAGGCGAGACAACTTTTTTTGTCACGGTCGTGTCACGATCATTGACCTTGACAACCTTGACAAAAAACACGCGTTTTGTGTCACGGTCGTGTCAAGGTCAATGACCGTGACACGTTTGTCACGGTTTATAACCGTGACAAAGTCGTGACCTTTTTAAAAAAAAATTATCACGGTCAATGACCGTGATAATTCTGGGCAGAATTAAAAAAAAAACTGCTGGGCAGTATGGCCACTGCCACTGCCCAGCAGTATATTTGTACCTGTTATAGCAACGTTGTACCTGTTACAAACATCATATATCCAACACAAACTAAAGATATAATCCAAATATATTCATGATAGTATAATCCAAATATTCAAAGTAAAAATAATATACATGACGATATAATCCAAATATAATTAAAATGGACAAACTTGAAAATAATGTGACTACATGTCTTGGATAAAACCGAGGAGGTGAGTAGGCCACACGACATACGAATTGATGCACCCACTAATATACGTCGTGCCGCATTGTTCGCGCAACCACAATAGGGAGTTCTCCTTCCCGGGTATGACATGCGTGACGAGCACCCGGGACTCCATCTCTTGAAGCACACGTCCATGGACTATTCCACCCTCGACGATATTCGGGCCCTCAACCCCCTCCCTATCCGCTGGTCATCAAATACGTCCAATATGAACACGCTCGGCCAACCAATTGTCGACAATGGTCTGTTGGAGGGCGTCAAATAGGGAAGTGGATCGTCGAAGTACGAACGTGTCGGTGATGAAGCAGCGAGGTCCACATCCTCGTCATCCTGCGCCTCGTCCTCCCGCACCTCCTCCTCCACCACCTTCTCCTTCCCTTTCCCTTTACGGTCTCCACCCAACGTACGCTTCATGAATGCGTACATATCTTGGACAGTCGCCTCCAAACGGGACAGCTTCGCGTCGTGTGAATCCACCGTTCGAGCCAAGCCGGTGTCGCTCGTCTCCAATCCGATGATCCTAGATTTGCCCACCCGCGAGCTCACTCCCCTTGTCCTCCCCTTGCGATCAGAGCCAAACACTTGGCTGAGTGCGTCTGTGGACAAAGATGCCTTGTCGGCATCAGACTGCGACTCATGCACTTCCTTAAGCTTTGCCTGAAACGACAAAAAGCACATGATTAGTAAAATAAGTAAACTAAAAAATTATAACGTAATTAATAATAATTAAACTGTCGGATTACTTACAATCGTGGCCGCGACGCTCGGGGACACCTCCTTGTCCTTCCCCTTCTTCGTCCGAAGAGCCACATAAGTATCGAGCCTATGTGGCTTACCCCCTGGCCCACTCCCTACCCCCTGAAATAAAATAAAGTAAAGTAAAATTAGTATCGGCCCCGCAAAGTAAAATAATATCCAATAATATATTTCTGTAGTTATAGATAAATTAAATCTTACCTGCATCCTATGCTCCACCTCAGCGTAAGAGGTCCGGCCGGAGTAGTGCACGTCCGTCTTTTTAGCCCGATTTTCCCTCCCCGATTGGCGAGATGCCAATTTTCGATCCTCGATCTCATTGTCAATGAACTTTTGCCATTGTGCCAATGAGATCGGTTCCTTGGGCGGGACGGATCCGCGCCTTTGTAAAATGGACTCTCGTGTTTTTCCAAAGTATCGTGTCCGCATATTTTTCTTCCACGTCTTGTGTTGCTCCCTCAACTGCTCCAAGACGGAATCGCGTAGCTTTGGATCCAAGTTGAATTGTTCCTGTCCAACAAATACAATGTTAGTTGCGAATAAATATAAATATAAATATAAATTGAAATATAAATTGAAATATTCATATAAATATTACCTGTAGTGCCGCCCAAACAGCTAACTTGAGCTCATACGGCACCTCCTTCCAACTCATAAACCCCGGGCCGATGACCGTCTTTAGCAGCTCGAGGGATCTCGCTAAAAGCTCCGACTTGTTTTCGACGGTAATCCCAAATTTTCCATATTTGGGGAGCCTAGGGGCGGAGGAGCTCTCGTCGCCTCCGCTACCACCGAACCCAGACGACATCATCATAAACAGCATCATCATCTTCGCCCTAACATCTGAAGGAGACATTTTTGCTGTAAAAAAAATGTTATTAGTACAGATAAAAAAAAATGTTAATAGTACACATTTCGTTTTACCTAATTGAATTAATAGTACAGATAAAAAAATGTTCCGTCTATATTATAACGTATGTGTAAGTTCCGTCTATAAATATTTCATTCAAAAATGTTCCGTCTATATTATGTTTAAATGAAAATATCAATTATTATCCAATATTTTTAAATGAAATATTTATTTTGAATGAAAATATCAATTATTATCCAATTATTATCCAACTATTATCAATTATTTATTTTGAATGTAAATAATATTCAAAACCCCACCCACCCCTACCCCCACCCCCTCCCCCTCCCCCTCCCGATGTGGGAGTCATGTTTGGGATCTTGTTTAAATTATATGTAAGATTTAATTAAGTTTAGGTCTAATTTATCTTATTATGGTTATGATAATAGTTAACTCATAGTTCATCTGTCTTGTTTACAGTCACTTTATAATCAACAAGTGCTTTCTCATCTCAAATTCGAAGATACTAAAGCCAGTACTGCTGAGCATCTTTCAAGGTATGTATTCTTTGTTTCAAAATCATATGATGTTAGTCATAAAATACTAAGAACTGAAGGCTTTTTTGTGATCAAGAATTTGTTGTATTTACAACAACAATGTTGGTAGATTTTTTTATGAATTTAAAATGAACTATCAAATACAATACGAAAACATAGGGTCCTACCTAATGTTACCTGAAACGTGGATCATTTTTTATAATATTCTTCTAATAAACATCTTCTAATATTCTCAAGATATGAGAGTTTTTTTATTCATTTTTTATATTTCCTATATGAGAATTATGTATATAAACACTTTTAATAAGTATATCCTAGCCTTTTAGGATTTTCTCTTAAAACCCCCTTATCAGTTTATTCTTAGATTTTAGCACATTATAAATTCACTATAATTTATCTTTTTCCTCTTAAAAAAGCAAATTTTCATGTGTTGGAACGGAAGTGTACCATGTTTTGGAACGCGGGAATCAATACGTAAATTGCTAGGGTGTTGGCATTCCCTAACCAAAAGCGCTATGTGAGTATCTTATCTAATAACTTGAGCCCTAATTTTTAATTATCATTATAACTATTATATTCAAAATGGAATTGAGCCAACGATGAGTTTATGGGTTATTCAAAATGTATTTTTAATAAGTATAACTATTATATTCAAAATTATAGTTACCCACACCCCACCCCACCCCACCCCCTGCCCCCCTCCACCACCCCCTCCCCCACCACACACCACACACACCCCAGCCCACCCCAGCCCACCCCCTGCCCCCCTCCACCACCCCCTCCACCACCACACACCACCACACACACACACACACACACACACACCACCCCACCCCGCCCCGCCCCACCCCTGCCCCCCTCCACCACCCCCTCCCCCCCTCCACCACCACACACACACACACACACACACACCACCCCACTCCACCCCACCCTCTTCCCCCTCCACCACCCCCTCCCCCCCTCCACCACACACACACACACACACACACACACCACCCCACCCCACCCCTGCCCCCCTCCACCACCCCCTCCCCCACCCCTACCCCCACCCTGCCCCACCCCCCACACACGCACACACATACACACATATATATATACACATACACACATAAATATACACACAAATATATATATAAATGGAAGAGAGAGAGAGAAAATGGACCTGAAAGTATAGAGAGAGAGAGAGCAGCGTCGAGAGAGAGAGAGAGAGAGAGAGAGAGAGAGAGAGAGAGAGAGAGAGAGATGGAGGGAACGACGCGGGAGGGAAAAAAGAAGAGGGATAGGGTTTTTGCTGGGAACATTGTCACGATCGTGTCAAGGTCATTGACCGTGACAATTATTTGTCACGGTCGTGTCAAGGTTAATGACCGTGACATAAAACGCGTGTTTTTTGTCACGGTCAATGACCTTGACAAGGCTGGCCGGCTGAAAGGTGACAATTTGCCCATTTTGGTGTAGTGGAAGAAGCTCAGATATAAAGAACAAAAATAGGAACTTCAAGAAAGGATCACTTTCTTCGGCCTTCAAACTCTGAATCAACCCAAGTCCCGCAAATATCACCAACACAAATTTATTTATAACTGAAATCGAAAATGCATCTCAGAGAAAAGAAACATAAAACCAGTTCATACAGAACCAGTAATATAATAGTTTCAAAAACCTTAAAATAATTTCTTCATAAAATTCCGGAAACTCTCCATTAAGGAGTGTTATCATTCAGATTTATGTGTACACGATCTCATGAATAAACCTAAGCCCTCTAAAACTATTACCACACACACACACTCCCAACCTACCTGCTCACACCCTCTTACCAAAACGCACACACCTCATATACCAGCTGCCCCCTCTTATCTCCTCATATATCAGCTACACTCTCATCACCTACAAGAAAATATCCACACTCCCTACCCTAGTTGCCCAACTAGAAAACCCATACCCTACAACTCCGTACCCATATATCCCTGTTTCCCCTCCCACTGTCACCCACAACCACACCCCTATACGAACCTGCCAGCCCCCATTGAACCTCCTCTACAACCCCTTAATCCCTCTGCTAATACCCCCGCTGCTACCATACATGTTCACCCTACAACCCACCCAAATCCATAACCCTCTTACTTGCTTCGACAAAACATCGCACCTACCAAAATACGTTGAACCTATTCTCATTCAGAATCTGCACAATATCTTAAATTCTAAATTTAAGGAAGTTGTTTACCAAGTTCCGAACACTTAATTCAAGGAATGTGCAATATTACTATAATTGTTAGAAAACTTCATACCTCAATCAAAACATAAGGCGTGTTCCCGTCGCATAAAGGTTGTGATTCATCATTAATAATATCCCCACAGCAGTCACATGCCTCACCTGGATATTTTGTCAAAGAACTTGAATGTCAATTCCCTTGGCGTTACTGGCCTCCTCAACGGATCTCATCTCCACAAAAGCAAACTTCTTCTCATGATTTATATAAACATTGACAACAGCATCCCCTGACAATTGCAATTAAAATGGTCTTAGCTTCAGAATATTGCAGGTGACTTGATAATGAAAATTTAACATGTTACTCTGCATGAGATATTCACGGACCTGGACCAGCAGTGTTTTCTCCAATTGCAGACATGACATGGCTAAAGAAAGTTGCCACGGACTACGAGAAGAAATTTAGTTAATCCAACTGAAAGCATTTTAAGAAAATGCAAATCACATTAAGCAACAATCACTTAACATGTCAGGTCGTACAAAGAAAAATCTAATTAAATATGTTCAGGGATATAAAACTATGATCTACAATCAACATTCTTCAATATCACATGTAATAAAGCAGAGTTAATGATAAGGCACCCAAAAATAAGCCTTTTCAATTTTGTATCACTACCAAATGTAATATAAGTTTCCAAATTAGATTAATTTAAAAAACAATTGAAATCAAACATATAAACGAAGATTGGTGTGGTATAGAAATAAATGGACATTAGTAATAAAATCGGTATTAGGTTAAGATAGCATATGAGGGATGTGAAGAATATAACAAAATCTAAAAGTCCATATAAGAAGGAAAAAAACAATTATAACAGAGGTAAAAGGGTGGAGCAAAACCTTTTCGTTTGTTGTGGGAGAGAGCCCCAAACATAAACTCACCAAGCATGTCTAGTAGCCTGAAAATGGTACAATTTGAAATTAAACTAAGTAAAGTACAAAATTATATTTTCTTCAGTCTAATAGAAGATAATAGGAATACCATCAGCTCCCAAAGTACATGCGCAACTACAATTTAGGTTCACGAGGTAAACTGAGAAATCAAACAAGGCATAACAGTTATAAATAGTCAATATAGGATACACAACAAATCAAATATTGTACTATCAAGAAAATCAACAAAATGGACATAATAGAGATTACCATAACCCACTAAATTTATGTATCGAAACATATTAGTCAGAATATCAATTGCAACAACAGTGAAATCAATGATGAGCTACAAATTAAGGATTGGCACATTATTTAGTTTGCATATAATTGCCAAGAACTCTATGAACCAGAGTCATAGAGCTATTGGCAAGACACTATTGCTTCCCACAGATAATTGGCTCATTCTTCTTGTGAACACCCAATTGAAATTATAACACAAACTCATTTAAATTTTAATATATTAAAAAACATAAACATTAGCAAATAAACTAAACAAATTACCTATATCAACCGCAATAGGGTAAGAGTAGTATCCATACACAAGGCACCGAAACACCACTTCCCTAATTTCAGGTATAATCGAACTGCTTCGAATAACCATTCTTTTTTGCTATTGTGTGAGAAATTTCATATTCTTGTCATCTCAACACATCTCATTATCAACTCTTCAATAGCTTCATCACATAACTGTTGATGGAAGTTTTCATATCGTTTTTAATTATAAAAGACGTAGAGCTCTTAATTAGTCAAAAATCAGACAAAATATCAAAAACTTGAGCAATGGGTTCAACTCAAGTGAGAGCCTAAGTCACAATATTACTGTACCATATTATTTTTGTTTATGACTCGTACACGTGCCATAACTATAAGGATTACTCAGGTATATAACACTACATAAATTCTTTGTTATATAAAAATATTCATTATCAGTATAAATGATACATACATATATAGGTTTGTTTTATTGCCAGAGATGATGGACACACCCAAGTACTATAAACTTGGTTCGTTTGTTCTATAATGCGATTTTGAACGATATTTATCTGATTCGTTTGACAATTATATCATGATCTCGCTTGATAAAAGTCTTTGTAAAATCTACTTCCTTACAACTAATTGAGTGATAAATCAAAATATAAACAAGTAAAAGCATATTAAACAACAAACATTTAGTAGCAGGCTTAAATAAAACGATTATCGATTTGTATGAACATACAAAATAGAAATTAGAATAAAAATAACAACCAGAATTAACATAGATGGTCTCGTCTATGAAGCACAGGCACTCTTTCGGAAGCCAACGTGTCCTGTCTGACAACGTGTCAGACACCTATGAAGCACGAACACTCTCCCAGAAGCTGCGGGTCAGCTTTGACTCAAGTGATGATGATTGTGCTTTATTTATGATTCTTAAGTTCAAAGTGTGTTTGAATTTTGTTTTGTATGGCAATTTTCTTAATTTCATGTTAAGAGTGCTCTAATAATATATTTTATGGAGAAAATCTATTTTATTTCATTAATATATATTTAAATATATATTATATATTATACGTATCATAACGTGTCGTATCCTAGTTTTTGGATCAATCACGTGTCGAAACACGTATTACGTGTCCGTGCTTCATAGGGTCTCGGTTTGTACAAACTACATGAGATTTCCAATTAGATTCAGTTATATAATTGTTGACATATTTTTTTGGCGACTGAGTGTGGTGGAATCATCCTGATACAATTTCCATCACTACATACATGATTTGTATCTATAATTTGATATACGACATATATGAGTGTAATGTGTGTATATATATTTTTATAAGAAATCTGAAAGGCAAATATCAAATGGAAAAAAATCATGTGTTTAAAAAATTGCAAAGCCATTTGAATATTCAAATGAAAAAAAATATATAGCAAACTAAACGAGCCATGGATCCATAAAACCCTAATTCCTCCTCAGATATGTTCACATATCCAAAAAACAAAACCAGACATTAATATAAAATCCCAAATCCAAGAAAAGGTGCATACCCAAAAAAATTGAATTGAATGTTTGAATGAATTAGATCTAAACCCTAATAAAATGAAATATATGAAATAATGACATAATTAGTCAAAGAAGGGGGTAAAAACAACCTAAATCACCCGAGTTCAAGAAAAAATTCAAATGAAGTCTCTTTCTTGTTCCGCAACTTTGTATGACAATGAAAGTAGCTTTTTAGGTTTTTTGGCCCAATTTTTATGAATAATCGGGAGGGAGGGAAATCGACGAGGGAGGGAAAATAAAAGAGCCAATATGTGTTTACAATTTTTAGGAAGTATATAGAAATTTGTGACTCCTGAAAGTGGTTACAAATTTATGACGGCTAGTAGCAATCATAAATTAAGTTTTAGTCCAAAATTTGTGACTGCTACAAGTAGTTACAAATTTCTGACTGCTATTAGCAGTCACAAATTAAGTCTTAGGATAAAATTTATGACTTCCCATAGCAGTTACAATTTTGTGACTGCTCATAAGAGTTATAACTTATGCCTAACGATAAATTTGTGACTGCTTATGGCAATTACAAATTTGTGACTGCTTATAGCAGTCACAAAATAATTATATGACAAGATTTGTGACTGTCATTAGCACTGACAAACCAATTGACTCAAATTTTTTATTACCCCAAAATGTTATCACTCCTACTAGCAGTTACAAATAATTTTGTGACTCCTCCCGACAGTGATAAAGTTTGTCACCCCCATTAGTAGTCACAAGAAGGCAGTCACAAAATTAGTATTTTGGTGTAGTGTTTTGAACAAAAATGAAACGTGGATGGCTACAATTTAGGTACATCGGGATGAATTTGACCTAGTGAGTAAGTTGAAACGAAGATAGACATAACTCAGAGATAACATAAAATATTCCTCTTACTAGGGGCAGTCATAATGGTACTTTGGGAGAATTCACACAATCAAAGAAGAAGACAGGAAAAAGTTACGATGTCCCATTGCCATAGGCCCAGGTATATCAGAGCCTTGGTTCAGGTACATCAGGGAGAATTTAACTTTTTTCCTAACAGACATAGCGACATAAGTTATAACTAAAACTAAGATAGAAGAATTTACGCCCGCAATAGGACAGGGTCATTCGGATTGAGAAGTTTTTGTGTAGACATTTCTTGTAGTCACAATAAATATCTACACGAAGGGGGAAATGTAGAGGGGCTGAAGGTAATATTTGAATTAGATAGAGCTTCCCCAATTGAAGAGAAGAGACTCAAGAGGAAGGAGGCAGCGTGAAGACAGCGAGGCAACTCAATAAGGAAGCTCAGCAAGGAAGCTCAGTGAGGAAACTTACTGATAGAGTTCCTTTTGTACCTTTTGTTCTTACTTAGTCTAAATTGTATCTTTTAAAGGACATAATTGTAATGCTGTAGTGATTATAATTTTGAGTGTGAAGTCAAATGGTACTCACGTGAGACCAGGCCTGACAGGGTTTGGGAGAGCTTACATGTTCTATCGAATGACCTCGTCGTGGGAACTTCAGAGGGACTTGGTTCGGAGGATTGAGAAGTAAGGTAGCGTTAAGACTTATCTTGACCATCTTAGATACACCTGGTAAAACACTGAGAGATCTTCTATCGTGGAAGCTCGTGTAGAGTAACTTTAAGTTCCTTCACATATTGAGTCCAATCATGTATTGAGTTTTGAACCAAACAACCCTCTACCAATTGTCACATCTACTTTAGGTGATGTCTTTATCCAGCCAAACACTGTCCCATCCAAACTTGAGTAAACCACTGTGGTATTGGGACTGTCAGACAGTTGGTGAACCACCTCTGTTGTAAAAATCATTTGATGCATAGTGGTTAGGCAAAAGGCATGTCTTGCCATTTAATGCTTATGACGTAGGACAGGTTGACCCATATTACATTTAATGTTTGTGATGTAAAGTATGAGGGGAATGTCTTTCATAGTTGTGAAGGAATGAGGCATCTTGGGAATGGTGTGGGGCTATTTATTGACCTCAACCACTTTTTAGAAGAGAGAGTTTTTTCTGATTGTGATTTCTAAAGAGAGAATACATTGAGAGCAGAAGAGTTATTACAAACCAGAGTTTAATCACCCACCATTGTCATTTATTATGAATCTTTTGATAGCTACACATAGAGAGAGAGATCATAGGTTGTTGGTGTGTTGTCTGTCTGCCAAGGTGTATCTAGGGTCCTTACTTCTCTCTCCCTTTGAATGAGTTACTTCTGAGTTCAATCTATTGTCATTGAGTTATACACAAGATATTTGTGAGTCCAATATGAGTTAGTGTTATATTATAATTGTGTTTTTATTCTGTAATCATCAAGGATACTTGGGTTAGTTATTATCACTATACTTACATGGGTTACGCCTCCATCTATGAGCAATTGATTTGTTAATGTAGTTTTTTTTGTTAATTGTTTGCGGTTTAACACATTTTATTGAGTTGTTCCCCTTCACATGTATATACAAGGATTCATTGTTTTCAGGATAGTATAAACTTAAATACTTTACCAAAGAGGTTATGGTTGATGAATGGTTCCACACAGGTGTACCACTGTCCATATAAATATATCAATACTTGAGTTGTGGGAAAGGTGTATATATATTGATGCTATTATTGTTTCGAAGTTAATTTAATGGTTTAGTCTATTTGTCTTCTGCTTATACCACTTTCTTCGTTCTCTCAAATCTAGATGTCACTGTGAGAAGTAAACGAAAAGAAAGCTCAAAATTTATATATTAACTCAAATCTAAATAAAAAATATATTCATACACATAAAAAAAATTAATTTTAAGAACTCACATATCTAAAATCCTTATACCAGCCCAAATCCCAATTTTCACACGAACATGTAAAAGCGTGTTGGGGAAGTTTTGATTTATTTGGGAGATTTTAGAAATTATAAGTCTTTGATGCATTCTAGATATTTTAGATGTATGCAAACATGAGATTAGGGGTATAGATTAGTGTATTTTTGTTGTGTTTGGCACTGCCACTACACAATCAACACAATTTAGACACGGACATCACACAAACTTTTGGTTTTCATTTAATACGAATACGACACGACTTACCTAACACGATTATTAATTTTCACATAGTTAAAGTTGATAATATACGAAAATATGAGCGAAAACACGAACTATACAAGAAGACATGATAACACGACTAAACACAAGTCTTAAATTTGGCACGAACATAACCCGCCTAACCCAATCACATCATATCATATCAATTTTGTGTTATTTCGGGCTGTATTATCTAAATTTGTGCATTAAATGGTTGTACCTCAAGTGTAGGTGCAACTATTTAATGCACTTCATATAAAAACTTGGTACACGTTAGTCTTTACCTGTTAGTATATATTGAATGTTTGATTTCATGGTTGGTTTCTTTGATCTCATTTTGCTCGATTATGTATGTTAATATTGGTAATGTAATAAATACAATATCTTTCTTAGTTTTAATTTTTTACATTATAACTGCAAATTAAAAAGATCTTAAAATATTATATGCATTTTTAGTTTAATATTAATATGAAATAATTTAATAAATAATATATATATATATATATGTGTGTGTGTGTGTGTGTCACGTATATATGTAAATTTATTTATACTACATGCATTGTAAACAAAATTCTATAAACCGCCCGCATATCGCGCGGGCCTACAAACTAGTTACATATATTATGATGATATATAAAAAAAATAATAAAATTAAGAGGATAAGGACATTTAATTTTAAATTTGGTAGAATTTGTGAAAATAAAATAGTCTGACCTGGTGCGAAGGAATCATGATAGACTTTCATATTTCTCACCCGATGGTGTATTGTAGAAATGATCAATCTCGGGGATGTGTTGAACTTTTGGACGATCTTCACTACTATTTCCACGAATTCTATCAACCAACTCACTCGGAACAAAATTCAATTGCAATGATTTGAGAGCGGTGACATATTCTATACCATCAGGGACCCTCTTCAATTGCACGCATCTGTGTATGATTAGACGCTTAAGTCCCTACATCACTCCCTTTTCTATTATCATTCCATTCAACTGTGGGAAATTGTGTATACGCATTTCCTGAAGCTTTTGGAAGCCACCGCAAATGTGTAACTGGTCACCAGGGCCGGCCCAAGGGGTAGGCCAATGAGGCAACCGCCTTGGGCCCCCAAATCTGATATAAAAATATAGGCCTAAAATATTGTATAGGTGTGTATTATATAAGTTTCTAAAAATAGGCCCAAGCCCAAAATATAAACTTAAAATCCACCCACCAACAACTAACCCTTCATCTCCACTTGCTCATTCATTACACTCATTTAAGAATTGAAAAAAATGACTCTCACCCCACCCAAGACCAACTTTCCAAATTCCATCCAACTTCCAACTATTTAAACTCTCTTTCATTATCTCTAAAAAAATCAACCATCTTTTAAATGCTTACAATACTCTCAAGTTTCAGCTCAAAAAATTCGAGAGGTTTTTATTTTTTTTATTCACCCTCTCTCATTATCTCATGTTAATTTTTTAGATTGAAATCTTCATTGTTATTAAATATAAATGTTATTTTTTATTAATTTATTGAACACTTGTAAAATGATGTTAATTGTTTTGTTAAGTTATTCTTGTTCGTATTATTTTTAAATCCAGAAATATAAATATCGTTTTTTTACTAATATGTTAAACTCTTTTATTAATTTTTTTAAAGATTATCATTTTACTAATCTAAGATTTAAAGTGTATATAAAATACATATTATACTTTTCGAAAAAAAAATTATATAAAGGGCTCCATTTTACAAGTTGGGCTGGAACCCCAAATCTTTCGGGCCGGCCCTGCTGGTCACTTACGTATGCATGAACAAGGATAAGATTTTTCAAATTAGGGAGTGACTGAAGGGGAGGAAGTGGGTCGTCCGTCAATCGACACCAACGCAAGAACAAAACAGTAAGATGTTGAAGCAATTGAAGCCACCGTGGTACCATTTTCAATTTCCCGACTAAACAAAGAACCTTCAGGTTTGGGGGAGGAGAGGAGATTGCATCAATTGGTAGGTACTCCTCGCGATCAGCCGCCTGCACATATAACTTGCTAAGGAGAACCATACTCTGTATTGAGGTACACAACTCCTCATTCTCATTTCTTTCTCTCACTTCACAAATTCTCAAGTCCTTAAGTTGGGTCATGTTTCTGAGATTCTTCAACAATTTCAGTTCTGCTTCAACACCATCTAAAATTTGCAAGTTCTTTAGATTACATATAGTTGATGGTGCTCGTACTCCTTCACAATAAAAAAAAGTCATCAATACTTGCATTAGGTTTCATGGTATTCAAATGACGCAAATTTTGCAACTTTGTGATTCCAGTTGGAAGCACTCTAATTTCCGTGCCACATATATTTAAGGTTTGTAAGTTCAGGAGTCTTTCAATGAATTTTGGAAGCTCTTGCACCTTCGTGTGGCTCAAGTTCAAGTAAGTTAAGCTGAAAAAAATCAACTAATTCATCTGGCAATTTCATAATCGGGACACCGCATAGATCCAAGACTCTTAAAAGCAGTAAGCCTGATGGAAATATTTTTACAGAAGGAGAGATCTCGCCAGCAGGAAATATAAGGAGGGAGCGAAGTTGCGATATCCCCTTCCACGGTTCAAATTCTCTGCCATGTGCTTGAATTGATAGAATACGTGTTCCATTCTCTATGCAGATCTCTTTTTGTGAATCATACATCGAACGAAATCCCTCAATTGCTGCTATCGAGATGGCAACCTCACGCATAAGATCATGCATCTTACAACGAAATTTGATGAATCCCTTTAGTGCAATCCTCTCACATTGAAGCATACTCCGGCCGACGATTTCCATCAAGTATCTCTTTCCCTCCTCTTCTGGAGTTCTGCCTGCAACCGTTTCCACAAACCCCTCAGCCATCCATAGTCTAACAATGTGCGGTCTTCTGAAAAGATAATCTTTCGGGAAAAGACAACAATACAAGAAGCAACGCTTTAGTGGGAAAGGGAGTTCACTAAAGCTAAGCAATAAAATTGTTTTCACTTGTTCTAGCATTGGCTCATTGCTTAATTCCCAACTCAAGCTATCATGAATTCTCCTCCATTCGGATACCGATTCTTTGGAGAACATGACACCACCTAAAGTCACAATTGCTAAAGGTAGTCCGTTACATTTTGAAACAAGATGGTGGTCTACTTCTTCAAGCTCTTGCGGACAACTATTATTGGGATGGTTAGAGAATGCTTTTTTGCAAAAGAGGGACCATGCATCAGTTTCTCCTAGTTGCTTAAGATAGTGAACATAGCATTTTACTCCAAAACAAGATTTAGCTACGTTGTTACTTCGAGTCGTGAGCATCACCCGACTTCCACGACCTTCATCTGGAAGTAATGCATGTAACTCACTCCATGTGTTAGAAATCCACACATCATCTAAGACAAGAATATACCTCTTTGGTACCAAAAAGCTCTTAAGCGTCCGGCTCAACTCTGTTACGTTCATGGTGCTCAAGCCGGCTGGAACTGATTCTTTAACACTGACAAAGAATTCCTTGATAATGCTTCTGATTAAGTCTTTTAGATCATACGTCTGGGAGACGGTGATCAATGCATGACACTCAAATTGTTGTTTTATAGTATCATAGACCTTGGCGACTAGAGTGGTCTTGCTTGAACCACCCATTCCCACCACCGAGATTGCAGTGCATTTTGGTTCCACAGATGCTAGCCATTCAACTAGTAAATGTTTATCATCTTGGATCCCAACTAAATCATCATCTTTAACAAAGAGAGATGACAGTCTACGATTATGTACCTGTTCGTGATTATCTAAGGAGTTTCTGCCTTCAACACGGTCATCACGGTAGCGTTGTCTTCTTTCTGAAATGGATTTGGCCTTTTTGTCTATCTCTTGTAACTTGGTGGCTAGCTGACGCTTTACCCACAGGTTCTTTGGTAAACGGATGGTTCGATAGAGATGCCTGGAGTGCACGAGTTCTTTGAAATTTGACCTATTTTTGTGATATGCGTACTCTTCACTGATATCTTCAATTTGGTGGGCCAATTTCCTCACATCACATCCGCCACCCAGGTTTTTTCTCCTGCATCGAGAGCTCTCTTTCTTCCACTATCAATAAGAAAGGATTTCATACTCTCTAGCTCTAGCTTAATTTTATCAAGCTCACCACTCACTCCTAGTAACAGTGATGCCTCGTTCTCAATGAGCGTGACGATTTTGCCAATCAAGAACCCCAAGTCAAATTGAAAATTTCCATGTTTGCCATAGCTCTTTAGTTTTAAAAGGCAACTCACACCAGAGAGAGACTGAAAAAATAAAAGAAATTAAGTTGTTTGGATTTAACACTTGAACTAATGTTAATGCTACATATAACATTTATGTACAATGTAAGAGTTCTTACCAGATCCAAATTTTCTATGTCCAAACCAATGTTTTAAATCGCGGTCGCGCAGGGTGTCGCGTTCTGGCTCCTAAGTAGCGTCGCGCTAATCGCGTAGCGCATCGCGCAAGCAATTCATGCATTCCCGCGTTTTAATTAAAAAACTTATAAAAAATATATAAATAAAAATATAACATTTTAAAATAAAATTTGTAAGAAAGTAACATTTTAAACTGAAATTGGTAAAAAAAGTTATAATTGAAATTGATTTTTTTTTTATTTTTTTCTAAATTTACTTTTTAAATTGACAATTAAAAAAATAATAATAACATTTTAAACAGAATTCTGAAAATAAGTAACATTCAAAGCTAAAAATAATAAAATAAATAATTTTTTTTTCTAAAGTTACTTTTTAAATTGCCAATTAAAATAATAATAATAATAATAATAATAATAATAATAATAATAATAATAACATTTTAAACAGAATTCTGAAAATAAGTAACATTCAAAGCTAAAAATAATAAAATAAATAAAATTTTAATATGAAATTTGTAAAATAAGTCAAGTTTAAACTTAAAATTATAATATAATAACATTTTAAACATAAATTTTTAAAACAAGTAGTATTTTAAATTGACAAATATAATAATAATAACAACAACATTTTAAACAGAAATCTGAACAATAAGTAACATTTAAAGCTGAAAATCATAAAATAAATAACAATTTAAACAGATATTTATGACACATGTAGCATTTTAAACTGACAATTATTAAAAAAAAAAAACATTTTGAACTGAGATTTGAAAAATTAGTAACATTTAAAACTGGAAATTATAAAATAAAAAACATTATTTACTAAAAAATGTAAAATAAGTAAACATTTAAGTAAACCGAGAGTTTGGAATAGAAAATATTAAATAAAAGTAACCTTTTAAGCTAAACTTTTTAAAAAAAGTAAATAACATCATTGAGACCTTCGTAAATAAGTAAATTGTGGGTTTGGAACAAAGAATACCTCACCCAAACAAAGTCCGTACGTGAAATAAGGTAACACTTTTCCCCCTCCTTAACTAAACTGTGATTTCTAAAAAAAACATGAATAGCGTTCCTGTTGCGCCAAATAGCGCAAAATAGCGCACAATAGCGCGAAATAGCGCCAAATAGCGCACGCTTTTTGAGCATCCCAAATAGCAGCCTTGTTTGCCTTGCTTTTTTCCACCGCAAAAGGCAATAGCGCGCTATTGCGTTCGCAATAGCGCGCTTTTTAAAACACTGGTCCAAACACAATTTGTTGGTTGATAGTTATCCAACCGGATTGCTGAACATGGAAACTTAAAATCAGAAAGAAGCTGAGCTAAAAAGAAAGCATCAACGTTCTTTGAGTGGAATTGTGCGTAGCACTCATAAAAGTTCTTACAAATCTATTCTTTTTTCCTAAAACAATTTGCTACGTAGTAGATGAGGGCTATTACTTGTAAAATCCCAGTCTTAAAATTATAGGATATGTTAAAGCAAGTCTACCAACCATTTCTTGTGTGCACACAGCTCTTCTAGTAGCTAAAACAGATGAATAAACATAAATGATTATTTGATGTAAATTCATCTGCTCAATTTTTCCCCTTTAATCTTCATAACGATTATGGATCACATTTATGACTTTGACGAATAGTTTACAATATTAACTTTATAAAATATGGGCTTATATATTGAAAAATATGTTACTTCTACAAAGTAACACAAGATATATAAAGGAAAACCTGCCCAGATTTCTTTTCTTGCCTATAATGGTTGATTGTGCACCAAATTATTTTACTAATATACTTTTGGCAAAACAAAAATTAAAATTGAACTATATGTTATAATAACTTCATATAAGGAGGTCTGACTTAATATTCCTGTAATTTAATTGAACTTACCAGTTTCAAATTTGCTGTCCAAACACAATTGTTGGTTGATCAACATCGAAGGGGACTGCTCTATAAGGCAACTCAGTCCAGAAAGAAATTGCGGGGTGGGGGGAGGGGGGGGAGGGGGGGAGGGGAGAAAAAATCATATATTTTCTTACAATGGAGATGAAAGAAACTTCAGCGTACTTCAAAAGAGATGTGTAAGGGTATAAATGAGTGAGTTGAAGGGTAACTTTACCATAGGACAATTGTAAGATAAGAGATAACAAAGTAGAACCAAACAACAAGGATATATATCAGCAGTATTCTGTCCACATACTTCTAAGAAAATATCTGCAAATTTCTCTTCAAAAGACAAACCCCAGTGGTCCTAATTGGCGTGGAATTACAAATGATCTTAATCCACTCAATTATCTGAAGCAAGGGATGATAATGGTAATGTAAGTAAGACCAAGGTGTGATAGCAACCAAACATGACTGACTATGGTGTGAAACAATAAAGCTAAGACCTGACAAGCAGAGACTCCATTTATTGAATCACATGTGTATGGATCCAGGTGTTTATCACTGTAGAGACCATCTTAAATATTGTGGGACAGCATAACATTGTCTCACTTATTCATTAGCTGTAAGGCTGCCTGATCCAATCGCTGCCGTTGAACACCGCAGGTGGTCCGGCGAGCTCTCCTCTCTCACCACCGTTGAAACGTAGCAGCAACGTCACCAATCAACCACCATATTCAGTTGGAAATTCATTTACGTTGGGTCAATGTCATCACCCACTGATCATGTGTGCAACAGAGCTGTAGTGATAGAAGATAATCTGTACCATTCTTCTAACTTGATATACTCTCGTTGCTTCACATTTTTTGACTTTGTGATTGACTGATAGTGACTCATGCTCTGTTTGCTCTGCTCTGTTTTCTTTTACAGATTTGATATTGATGACATAAAATGTACGGCTTACCTGACCAATATGGTGTCTTTCTATATGTCAAAAGGACTTTTAAGGTAAGACTCACTCCTCCCTCTATTTTTCCTTCATTTTTTGTGCTTGACGTTAAACTAAAGCATTGTTATTGGATTAGTTTCATTTTTAGGTATCAAGTTTGTAGTTTGGCATGGAGCTATAAAGTCATTTCCATTTATGTCATAAATACTTTTTTTGGGAAGTGAAATAAAACTAACCAACTTTGCTTGGGGATCTGAATGTGTTTTAAGTATGCTTTTTACTCTGTTTTGAGATATTCTTTTTACTATGTTTTGAGATATGTTTTTTTACTGTGCTTTGAGCTATTTTTTACTTATCTGGTTTGAACATATGATAGTTTGTTTGAAAGTTGAAGTTTGAACATCACAATTGTATGGTTCATGTGATATAGTTTATGATCGTCTTTAAATAAATATATTTGTCTAAATTTATAAATAAATCTGTTTTGACCCTTACATTTGAAATGTTTATATTTTAGATTGTGTACTGGGTTTTGTACTTGGCTCAATTTAGTTTTTTTTCTTTTTTATTATAGTTATGCAAATTTGTTAATGTATTCTATTCATTTTTGGTGCTATAATTATAATGGGTTCACCTCTTTTTCCACAAACACCACCACCACCACCACAACTACCGCCAGAACCAACTGAGGTGATGGTGGTGGTGGTGGTGGTTGCGGTGTTGTTGTTGCAGCTGTGGTGGTGGGTGTGGTAGTGGTTCCAGGTTGGGGTGAGGTGGGGTGGTGCCAGGTGGTGATGGCGATAGGGGTACTATTCGTGTGGCGATGGTGATCGTGGTTGTGAGTTTGAAATGAATTTTCAATTTAGAAAAAATATTAAAAAATATTCTAATGTTTCCCATTTTCCGTGAAATAGGAAAAGTGAAAGAAAGGGAAAAAAGTTTTCTAATTTGGAAAATATATATTTCAAATTCTGTTTTTTACAGAACTTTTTTCAAAGAAAAGAATATTGTTTTCCATAACTATATAGGGCCTTAGTGTTGCTATTTTCAGTCATCAGCCCCTGAATAACTGAACATACTAAAAACAAAACATGAGTGTTAGGATCTCTGGGTCCTAGTGCAGCTGTTCGAATTAAAAACTTCTATTGTTTGACAAGGATTTGTGAGATGTGTTTTATTCTTTACTAGTCTTTAGTTTTTGTAGAACATGATAATCAATATCGATCATTACCTGTTCAGTTAAAGGAACTTCCAACGAGGAAAGTATTGGAAGGCTCAAATGAGCTTCATGGAATGTTTGTTAACCCCAGAACTATTCATTAATATGCTAAGCATGTGTTTTTTGTGTCTGATTTTGTAATTTTAATTTCAGTGATTTATGCAATATTAACTAGATGTATATTATTTGATTTGATTATCTTTTTTCTTTTTACTGCTTCTTGATTGGAAAGTGATATTATATCATACGCTATGCTTCATTCTTAATACAATCAAATTTATTCATATTGCTAAGGCACAGGATCTTACTCAATCTGCACCGACATAAAAAAGAGTCTTCCAAGTATATGGTTGTGTGTTGACTTGTGAAGACATGGTTGAACATAAAGATTCTGCGAAAGTCTTTGACAAAGTACGCACACTAACTTTGAAGTTCTTTTTTCTCGTAGTTTTTTTTACAATACATCATAATAAAATTCGGTATTTGAACTTCTCCCCTTATACGTTCATTAATTATATTTACCCCCATCATGTAACATATAATGCATAAGGTACAAGTGATTGATGCACATGAACGAATAGGTGTGTATGTCTAACTACTGAATCATATCGGGGGTAAAACTCATAAAATACTAAAAAGAAAATGAACACCAGATTTTCATGTCAGACTAGTACATTCAGTTATGAAACGCATTTCCCATTTCACCTAGTTTGGTGATCATTTTTTTTTTGAGTTTCCCCCCTGAGATAATTGCATGATTAGACGTACCCCGAAGTTTGAAATTAGACTTACACACCCACGGCCATTGTGCACGTGTTGCATTGGGGGTGTGTGTGGGGTGTGAAGAGGGAGAAGGGAAGTCTAATTTTGAACTTCTAAAAGTTGAAGTCTAATTATGAAATTTTCTTTTTAGTCACATGAATGTTTGTGTTTAACGTATCTGAGATATGTCTGAGCAGAATTTCATAATCCTACACATGTTCTATTTCAGGCTGATTATTATGCACATCCGCAGCACTACAGACCCATTTTCCATGATAAAGTATCCCCATATGCATCGGTTATAGGTCTGTGATGAGTACTGTCAATTTTTGTCCAGTCTAGCCATAACAATCTGTCATCAATATTTAAATGTTAGACCATCTAATCCAAGTCATTGGAGCATTTTTGTCTCCCAAAAGGCAATTTGATCCAAGGCAATGAGCAAAAAAATGGCGAAAATGCTCGCATGGAAATTCACTGTAGCACGAAGAGTGGAAAATAAATAAATATACTGAAAATGCGCTAAAAGACCAAAAATAAAATAACTCGTGCGGCAATCCAAATGCTGAGCGGACATGAGGTTTTCTACTACAGGGGAAGCTAAGTCAGGAGATTTTGCCCTTATTTTTCTCCCCCAAGCCAACTTTATTAGTTTGCTCCATGCTTTGGAGAGCTAAAATTACAAAATGGGAAAGCAAAAATAGCATTTTGCAAATATGTTGTTTGCTTTGGATATGGTCTTATAGTCACATTTAGTATATGTTATAGTTCAAGTAAATTCATGCTACAATTATGATAGGGGTGGCAAAAACAAACTCGATCGGTTTAATCGGCCCAACCCAACTTATCAAGTAAATGGGTTGGGTTCTTATTGGTTACCCAATAATCCAACTTAAATCATGTGAACATCTCAAATTCATGCAAACCTACGAGTAAGTTTGTGAAATTGTATAGTGCTTATGGAGTGGCCACTAAGGATGGAGTAAAAAATCACAAAAAAAGAGAACAATTAAACATTATGTCCAAAATACTCTCTCTCTCTCTCTCTCTCTCTCTCTCTCTCTCTCTCATACATGTGAATAATGCTTCAGTTTTGGTTTTTGTATCTGGCAGTTAATTGTATGTATTGGGAGAAAAGATTTCCTCGGTTGTTGAGTGCCACGCAGCTGCAATATCTAATGAGTAAAGGATGTCCACTAGTTTGAGTTGCTCATATAACTTGTGATATAGGAGGCTCCATAGAATTTGTTAACAAACTACACTCATTCTCACCTTTCTTTAGGTACTATATTGTTGCTTCCAATTATGACATCTCAATCTCCCGTAGCATCATACATTTTTTTATCAGGAAATGCTATGAGAACCAAGGGTTTTACACAACGGATATTACCAAGTGCGTTGAAATGTTTTACTCTTAGTGCAAGTACAACACGTTAATACAACCGGTGCACAACTTTGGTATGCATAGCATTGTAGTTTTATGCTCGAAAATAGTCTTCTCAAACTCTTCTTATTAATGTATTAATTCAAACCGAGGAGATACATATAGGAGTGTATGAGGGATATCACAAATGTTGTGTCTATTTCTAATTAATGCAATTATTTACTGTTGGTTTCACCATGTGGAGGGGTGTTTTATTCCTTTTTATCCCCAACTTCTGATTTTTTCGAAGTCCGATTCAATTTTCTGATTTTGGAATAATATTTCCAACTTCCGATTTCCAATTTTATCTTAACATTTTTCAATCTTTTCCAAAATTATACTATTAAGAATTTTCTTAATATATGCCAATTGCAGATTTTCCGAGTTTCTTCCCCAAATTATTCTAGAATTTCACAGATTTCTAATGTTTTTCCGATTTTCGATTTTGCCAAAATTTCCGATGTTCTGACTTCTCCCATTTTGGCAAAAATTCCGATTTCATAACAAATTGGAATTGGGAAGAATTTATATTTTTGCCAAAAAAGTGCAATTTTCGATCTGATACGACCGAAACGCAGTCCTAGTACAAACCTAGCCTAACTTTGCATTTTCCTTGCACATTGTGGCTTCCCTAAACAGTCATATTTTCGGCAATGAACATGTTTAGGTTATTCTTACATTGCATTTGCAATCTCATGTTTTTGATTGATATTACTCCTGAAAGTTGATCTCTATCAAATGTTTTCACCTAAGGCTCAACCAACTTAATCCCATGATCTCAATGTCCAACTACCGGTTATATTATTTACCAAAACAAATGTCCAACTTCATGTTAATTATTAGTAATATGACTAATAACCTTGGGTTGTTAGTTGTTACAATCTACCCTGTTTCCCCATTTTCCATTTTTTTTTCTCTGTTAGTAGGCAACTTTCCTATGATTTCTTTTCCTATAACAAATATTAATTATGTTGCCGCGTTATTTTCAACTTCAGCAGTGTTTCCAAGTAAAAACATTCGTTTTATTATATTTGACTATCAGGTATAATCCTTTTAGTGATTCAGACCATCAGGCCATGAATGGTACTGGTGTTATATGTTCACGTGTTGATATTCTCCCATCTGAGTTTGCAAAAGAGGTATAGTGCACTGACCCTTCCACTTTTCTCTTTTTATAAATAGCTCTCCTCTCTTTTTGTATGCTTGAATTATACCTAAGTTATAGTAGTACTTGTACTATCTACCTGGCTTTCATGTTTTCTTCTAGGCGTGTGTGTTTCTTTTTTTCCTGAATCTTTCAATTTTCTCCAATCTTGGAATAATATTTTCAACTTCCGATTTCCAATTTTTCGGGGAAAAAGGATCATAATCCAAACTAATTCAGAATTTCCGATTTTTTCTAATCTTATTTTTTCCTAAATTGCACTAAACGACTTTTCCAAAAAAACATTTGGTTTTTATGAAATTATACTATTCCGAATTTTATCACTGTATGCCGATTAGGATTTTTTTTATGTTTTCCCCATATTATGTCCATTTTTCTGATATTTTGGAATTTTTTGATTTTTTGATTATATCGATTTTTGGCAAAAAAAATATTTTGAATTGGTCGATTAGTTTTTCTATAGCAAATAACAAAAATGATCCTATTCTACCACAATTTTCCTAGAAAAGAAACCTCCAAAAAGATTTTCCAAATCGATCCACTTATTCAAAATTTCCAAATTGATCCTAATTTCCCCCCAAAATGACTTCGTGCAAGTTGTTCTCGTTAGAGCATGTCCAACGGTGGACAGGCATGAAAGGCATATTTCCAAATTTGAAAAGTGTTTTGTACCTTTTGTCTCAATAGTTTACCGAGCGGTGATTTGTAAAGGAGAAGGCTTCAAAGTTGCTACAAACTTTTAAAGTTCGTAACAATTATATTTTTGGTTCCTACGAACTTTAGAAATTCGTAGGAACATAAATATAATTGTAACGAACTTCTAAAGTTCGTAGGAACCTAAAATATATTTGTTACGAACTTTAAAAGTTCGTAAGAATTAATACGAACAAATAAAGTTCATAGGAACCCTTTACATAATTGGTACCTGTTCTCTAAATTTGAAGAACCGCTGCAAATTCAACTACAAATTTTGTTCCCTTGTTTACACCATTGGAGGGTTACCATTTTGCATATTTACAGATTTCTTTGGCTTTTTCTTTCACCACTGGAGATGCTCTTAGAGGCATTAAAAGGAAATTAAGGGAGAATGTGGAGGATTTTCCAAATCAATTCTTCATCGTGGACCGATTTGGTGCTTCTTTTGGAGGTGGACTTTTTTTTTAATCTAAAATCATATTATACAAGTATTGTTTTTACATTTGCCATTTTTTTGCCAAAACAATTGGAATTTTTCTGAAATTACAATTTCTGATGTGATGTGGCCAAACGACAACCCTCTTTTCATCTAAAAGACCTTGATTGTGGTGAAGTCTTCCCAGTATATTGGATATACTCTATCCATATTTATAGGAATCTTAGGGGCCGATTAGATGTGAAAAAATGGGGCTCTAGAAAATGTTTTTTGTGGAGATAGAAAAATAAAAATTGTGTTCAAATAAGATATTTTTTTAAATCAAAAAATAATTTTCTATTTTTTTTATTTTTCCACAAAAATGGAAAGCGTTTTTTTATGTTTTTTATTTTTCTGTTTTAAAAGAGGAATCCATTTCTCTCATCCCATTTTAAAAGTGGGGAGCATATATTCCATATCTCTCATTAAACATACATATGGAGACCCATTTCTCTCACCATATTTATCTCATCTTTCCTGTTTGTACCACATTTACACTCAGATTATGAAAAAGAATCGTCACACCCAAAAAATTGATAGAAAGTCAAGAAAATATAGGGAAAAAAATCCAAAAAGTGAATAAAACCCAAAAAATAATGAAAAAAATACAGAAAGTGAATAAAAAGTTAAAAACCCAAAAATAATGAAAAAAATCCAGAAAGTGAATAAAAACTCAAACATAATGAAAACAATACAGAAAGTGAATAAAACCCCAAAAATAATGAAAAAAAACATAAAATGAATAAAACACAAAAATAATGAAAAAAAATATAAAAAGTGAATAAAAACCCCAAAATAACGAAAAAAATCCAAAAAGTGACTAAAAACCCAAGAATTATGAAAAAATAATTCAAAAGTGAATAAAAACCCAAAAAATAATGAAAAAAATACAAAACGTGAATAAAACCCAAAAAATAAACAAAAAATAAATAGAAAGTGAATAAAAACCCAAAAATAATGAAAAAAATCCAGGATGTGAATAAAAACCCCCAAAAAATGAAAAAAATCCAAAAAAAGAATTAAAAAAAAATAATGAGAAAAATCCAGAAAGTGAATAAAAACCCAAAAATAATGCAAACAATACAGAAAGTGAATAAAGCCCCAAAAATAATGGAAAAAAATTCAAAAAGTGAATAAAAATCGAAAAATAATTAAAACAATACAGAAAGTGAATAAAACCCCAAAAATAATGAAAAAAAATGCAGAAAATTAATAAAACCCCAAAAATAATGAACAAAATCCATAAAGTGAATAAAAACCAAAAAATAAACAGAAAGTGAATAAAATACCAAAAATAATGAAAAAAATCCAGAAAGTGGATAAAAAAGAAAATAAATATTAACCCCGGAATTAATTTATGAAAACACCTAGAAATTTATTAAAAGGTAAGAAATTTATTAATTAAGAAAAAAAATGACAGAAAATTAAAAATACGCTCACAAAATTAAAAAAACAAAAATAAATATATAAAATGATGAAAAAAATACATAAAATAAATATTAGTCCCATAATTAATTTAAAAAAACACCAAAAAATAAAAATAAAAAGTTCGGGAAATAAAAAAAGAAAGAGAAATCAATAAAAAATTGAAAAAATGGAGAAAATGATTAAAATTAATTAAAAAAAATAGAAAATAAATATTATTCCCTGAATTAATTTAAAAAACACCCAGAAATTTATTAAAGAGTCAGAAATTTATTAATTACGTAAAAATTAAAAGAAACTAAAAAAGCGCTCAAAAAATCAAAAAATGGAAATGAATAAATACCCTAGAAAACTAGAAAAAAATGCAAATATTAGAAAAAAAAATTAAAAAAATAAGAGAATTAGAAAAACAAAAAAAAAATAGACCTGGCGATAGGGGGGACGAAACAGTTAGGGGCTAGGGTGGGGGCGTGGTGGATTTGATTTTTATTCATTTTTTATTTTTTCTTAATACTCTTAGTACATTTTTTCTATTTGTTTTTCTAAATTTCATTTTGGGGTTAATATTAATTTTCTGGTTTTTTTAATTCATTTTAAGTATTTTTTTTTGGGTTGTTTTTATTGATTTTCTGGGATTTTTATTATTTTTTTGGTTTTTTTTATATATATTTTCTAGTTTTTAAACAAAATTTTCAGTTTTTGAATGGTAACATATAGAAAAGGATTTCATATTTTTAACGAATGAACGCGTTTTCTAGTTTTCCAAAATTTTCCACAGAAAATGAAAAGTGGAAATAGAGATGAAAACTAAAAGCAGAAAATAGAAAAATGTTTTCCACAATTGAACAACCCCCAGTGCCGGCTCTAGCATAAGGTAGCGTAGGCACAAACCTATGGTCAGAGAATTTTAGGGGCGCCAAATATATATATATATATATATATATATATATATATATATATATATATATATATGTAAAATATATATATATATACACTATTGTGTGTAGTTAAATAGTATGTGTAGTCATCTACACATTCACTTCTTCCCATGCCGGTGTATGTGTTTATTGAGTTGAAAATTCAAGATATAACATCAATCAATTAATATATTTTGGAGTTCCTAGAGCCACAACTCATAAATAGGTTAGATCTATTCTTACTCTTGGAAACATAAAGAATATATAACAAGAAGTGTTTTTACTTGGTTTCCCATCCCACTTACTCAATTATATTATATATATTATTAAGGGTCAATTATTGAATAGTCCCTACTATAAATGTATATTTTTTAAAAAGGACACACATTTTTAATTTAACCCATTTAGTCCCTCAAGCACTCAATATTCTCTTATTTTTAGAGGTCCGCGCCAGCGGCACTCCCTCTTCAAAATATGTGGCAAAGGACTTTTTGAAGCAAAATAAAAAAGCTTGGACTAAATGAGTATTAAAAAATGTTCGAAGGACTATTTGGTATATGTCCCTATTATTAATCTTACACCACTGCCCCATCCACCCACATCACATTCTCTCTCTCTCTCTCTCACTCACCATTTTTTTCTTTGTCTATCTCTTTCTGGGCAACAATTCAACCTCTATTATCTTCTATATTCTATCATTTTCATTCAATCTTCAAGAGGTCTCCATAAGGTATATTTATAATTAATATATTATATATTATTTTTCATTAACTTCATTTCCTAATTTTTTAATTACTTATAATTAAAAGTTGTATATTCATATACTTACTAATTAACTTCTTTACTCAATTGTATATTGACCGGTTATATTTGGAATTAAATTGTAATTGAAGAGAAGTTCATCTTCAATTCAAATATATATTCATTCTTATCCGGTTCTATTGTTCTGTTATATTGTATTTATTTTTTTGTATAATTTTGTGAAAGTCATGTAACATATTTTGTTGTTTTGGTATTATAAATACTCACATGTCCACAAGAAAATACAAAAGTGGATACCAAAAGGGCCCCATTTTGAATAATCACCTAGCCTCCCTAATATTCTTGAGACGACACTAACAACCCCTTAGCTTTTTCAAAAGACATTAAATAATTACCTGTGCACTTGAGGAGGGCTTGTATAGCCCATAGAGGATCACTTACTTCCTTGTACGAAAATATTCCTCGGATGCGAAACTTTGATCTAAACTAAGTTGTGATAGATGTGCTACTAGTCTCATTTCAAAGATTTCAATTAGTAGTTTCCAAAAGTATAATTTTTTTAAAAATAGGTGTAAAAAATCAAATCGACGATAATTTAAGGTGGTTCAATGTTTGAAAATACAAAATATTATAAAAAGTAGACTTCATAGTATCAAAAAATATTAACTGATTTAAATGAAAATATTACATGTTTGTGTCTTCCATGTGCTCCAGTTATCTAATCTAAAAGATCTCTACATTAG
Source organism: Sambucus nigra (assembly GCA_949130495.1). Classification (NCBI taxonomy): domain Eukaryota; kingdom Viridiplantae; phylum Streptophyta; class Magnoliopsida; order Dipsacales; family Adoxaceae; genus Sambucus; species Sambucus nigra. The sequence goes on along the minus strand of OX422220.1, from coordinate 9,065,430 downwards.
AGGAATGTTCCCATTTTAAATTATTTTGCAATTTATATCAGAATTCTTATAACATTACATAACTCTAGCCCCTCATTTTCCTACATGGATTTATTTCGTATTTTATGTTCTATGTTTTCTGAAATACCATATATGCCTTACAAAGTCATATAATTGTACTATAATTTAATGTAGGAGTTTTTCATATATTAGACATGGTATGCATTTCTTGGGTATTTACGGGGAAAATTCATCCATTAAAATATAACGTGATGTAAGACTATTGGGTAATATGGCTAAGCTGAGAAGAGAGAACGGGTTAAAGAGTGAAAAATTGGGAAAGATGCAAATAGAGATAGGTAATTATGTTAAAATGACATTTTAGGCGTTAAGTCACTTCTAACAATAGTATACATATGTGATTTTCGTTGCTTAACCTTGATAAAAATTAGTTTTTGTAAAATATAAATATTAAATGGCTAATATTCGTTGCTTAACCTTAATCATGTGATAATCCAGGAATAAAGATGTTAATCAATCCTATACTTAAGACTTTAGTGAATCATGTGATAATGCCCTTATTCTTGATTTACATTTATTCTTTGCTTGGAATTCATGATGGAAATTATAAGATTTGTAAAGAGAGGCTTAATTTTTATGATGAAAGAGAATTCCTAGTTACAATAAAGTTTTAAAATAAAGGAGAATTTGATATTTATAGTGATGAACAATCTTATGCTCAAATATTTGTTTAGATTCATTAAACTCTTAATTTCAGAATATTAGCTTGTGATTTTCTATGTTACTTAGGCATGAAATTGGGCTTTAGGATTCGTGCTCCGATTTATGAACCTTGAATGTAATTGAACCACCAGAGGAGAGCAAAGGGCATCATGGTAGTTTTTTTGTTTTGAGGACGGTTCTTTCTTGTGATCCTGTGTTGGATTTAGAAATGGTATGTGATATTTCAGTGTGCGCTTGTTTGCGACTATGTGATCATATTATGAGCGATGGATTGGTTTATGATGTTGGGGTGTGATACTTTACTATGCTGCTAGTGTGGACTATTACATAATTTATTTAGAGTTGAGTTGACGGATAGTATGTGATTGTGATTCTTTATTATGTTCTAATGCCTAAGCATGGCACGACTCAGGGAAAATATATTTGTGAAGAATTTATGGGATTTTGTTGGCCGATGAGCAGTTTTCAGTACTTATATTCCTTCCAATTATATTTCCTTTATTATGCCTTTAAGGGGTTTCGTATTAGTGTTGGATATGCCCGACAATATGGGCTCTTGAGGATGAAACCGTCCATAATCCACCCAAAATAATATGTTTGGAGCCCATTAATTGTCTTTGTGGGTCAAAATGTTTTGAACGATCAAATAAGACGGTTTGTTGGCACGTCATTAGCGGGTCAAAATGGATTTGGAACCTGTCAAAAATAAAACTCAAATTACTAAAGAGTTTAAAGATCTTTTTTATTCAAGTACTTACTTGTATATTTTTTTTCAAAATTATTATACCATATTTATCTGTATATGGTATAATAATTGTTTTAAAAAAAAAAAAGGTGGTTCAACCCGATCCGACCCGGATTTAACCTGACCCAACCCGTCCAAATTATTCTGTCCGACCCGCTCTGATCCGTCCAATTTTATCCATATCCATTTTTGACCTGACCATAACCGTCCATTTGCCACTGTTAGTATTGGACAAGTTTGGTGGAATAGTGGTTTCCCCTTTGTGTTGCTAGGATGTAGGGCCAAAGGTATATACATGGGGGTTTTCTTTGTTTGGAATATGTATCTAATGTACGAGGCCTAATTGTGGCTAGGTTTGCATGCATGTGAGGGATATTCTTGGACTTTAGTTCAAGTGTGTATACATTCTGTGGTGTCAAAAAATCTGGGATATGGGGGTGCCCATGTACCATGATGTATGCACAATAATAAATAAAAGAGAGACAAAGATTTACGTGGTTCGACCATGAATGACCTACGTTCACGGGGTTGCTGATGTGTTCCATTAGAATGATGAGAGAGTTTACATGAATGTGTTTCTCTAGCTTCTAAGCCCTCTTTAACAATGGGGGGTGTCCCCTTTATATAGAGTTAGGGGTTACATTAGGGTTACAAATATGGATGAGTCCTATCTTCATGGAGTTTGATTTGACTCAGATACTGCTCCTCGGTCTTCTCATTTATCAATGACTCTAGTCGTTCTTATCTTGTTGGAGCGTCCGTTGCTCGCCATCTTGATCGGGGTGCTCGCCACGTGTCATGCTATTATGTAGGCATATTTTTTGCCCCCACAATAGCTCCACAGGTCGCAGTTCAACTGAGTTGATTCCGAGATGAGCTGGGAGCTGGTCCATAATCTCTTTAAATGTTTGTAGTTGCTGATGTGAACTGGACTGACGTTCTTTGAGCTGTCGTTCAACTTTTAGCCTTCTTTGGTTGTTCTTCTAGCCTTTATTAGTTTTTTATATGAATGCTTGGCTTGAGTTGAGAGACATTCAGTTGTTATGGGAACCGGACTCGAGAGTGTCGAGCTGCCTACGTACCCTCATGGGATTAGGTTGAACGTAGTTCATTGTTCTGTTTTATTGCATGACCCAATTCGTGAGGCCGACCACAAGCCTGTTTAGAATTTGTTTATTGAGGCTTTCTCGAGCGTGCATCAAGTTCAAGGCATCTCCCTGTATTTTGGTCTTGTATGGTCCATTTGGTGAGGTCGACCACAGGCCTATGTGTCGAGCCTTGCTCGAGCATGTACCTAGTCAGGGTAAGACCCTGCATTAGTTTTTTTTATATTGTCCAATTGGATAGGCCGACCAAAAGCCTTTGTGTCGAGCCTTGCTCGAGCATGTACCTAGTCGGGGTAAGACCTTGCATTAGATTTTTCATATGGTTCAATTGGAGAGGCCGACCAAAAGCCTATGTGTCGAGCCTTGCTCGAGCATGTACCTAGTCGGGGTAAGCCCTGCATTAGGTTTTTCATATGGTCCAATTGGAGAGGCCAACCAGAAACCTATGTGTCAAGCCTTGCTCGAGCATGTACCTAGTCGGGGTAAGACCCTGCATTAGGTTTTTCATATGGTCCAATTGGTGAGGCTGACCACGGGCTTATGTGACGAGCCTTGCTCAAGCATGTACCTAGTAGGGGGTAAGACCCTGCATTAGGTTTTTCATATTTGATATGTAATCAGTACGCTTATTGTACTTAGTCCTTTCCCGCAAGTCAATGTAATACCAATTTTGTTCACATTTTTCCATTTTCTAATGCCTCGTATGTAAATATCTGCCTATTTTACCTTTTAGGTTGTGACGTAATACTTCCTTGGGCCTAAAATACGATGGCAAAAATGCACCTGGTTTAAGGGCCATCCACCCGTTCAGGATTTTAACCGACCAACATAGTTGGCGACCAACCTGAGTTGGCTTTTTGCGTAGGGATCCCCCGTAGGGCTTTTATTATTGCCGGGGCAACTCGTGAGGCCATTTGTGTTTGGATATGACAAAGGCCTATGGACTTACTTAATTTAATAGGAACAAGTAACAAGGCTATTGTAATTAAATTAAGCTTAGTCTTGATCGTCATTTGAAAGACTAATTCCAGTGTTAACCATGTTGGCATCCATCCTGAGTTGACCTCTTCTATTTTGCTTTAAATGTTGCAGTGAATCTATTCACGTGTCATCGTTGCCATGGATCCCCCAATCGGGCTGTGAAGAGAAGACTGCCCGACCGTCCATCAAGTTATTTGATCTATATAATCGAGATGATAAGTGTGCCCGATCGTTCCTTGGGGCTTTATTGTGTTGAAGAGTATCGTGTTGATCGTTCATCGAGATGGATATAATTAAGGATTGTCTTGCTCATATAGCTCCATGTAATGTACCGTTCCTTAGGGCACACTTGTTCATCGACCATGCATGGTGGTTCCAAGAGGCTGTGTAAGACTCCATATAGCTCGTGCACCTAAAGAAATTGATATGAGTTCAAAGCATCTTTGCGCAGAAATGCGTTGATTTGATATGGCATTCAAGAAACGATGTTCCGTTGGAGTGGATATCTTAATGTTGATGATGCGTTAATTCGTTTCTTAGTGATTTCCGATCACCATGGGTTGTCTAACGATGTTGCTTGATACATTCAGGGTGGTCTAGTGTTGTTATCAACATGTTTTGCTCATTGACTATGATCTTGCCGGATATGTGACTTCTTACATGTTGGATTCATCCTTGTTGATAGATATAGCTGATCGTTGCTCTTCATGATGCTTTATGTGTTATTAGATCTTTGTTATACAGATCGCCCAACTTCTCATTCACCGTGGTTGAATTAAATAAGAATTTTATTGCCCAACTATCCATTGGAACTTGAGACGTGATCACATAATGTCGACTATCCATCGAAGCTAAGGGTCCATCGAGGCAAAATTGCAAAGGATCTAGTAGATGTTGCGAACGATCCATGCTCGAGCATCTGTCGGAGCATTGATAAGATAAATGATGCCTGAGCATCCGTCGAGGCAAGATCATCAAGGACCAAACAAATTTTACTAACGATCCGACAATTTTAGTGAAAAATATATTTCTAGATTAAATAAATGATGCCTGAGTGCCTGTCGAGGAAGAAATTGTAGAGGATCTGGTAGATATTGTGAGTGATCCATGCTCGAGCATCCGTCGAGGCAAAATGGACCGAGCAAGTATTACGAACGATCCCATAGTGTTAATGAAAACTAAATTTCCAAACCATCTATTAGGGTTGAATGACAATAAAAAATTTAGCGTCGATCATTAATCGACTGTGCCAACCATCTGTCAGGACTGAATATAAGAATTATCCTGACCAACCATTTTTTGGGGATAAAATGACGTGTGTGGAAAATATCTTCGGGACTAAATATCTAGAAATATTTTGCCGATCATTTGCCGAGATGAAACTTGAATATTCCTGATCATCATTCAGGTCAAGAATCATAGAGCCAGATAATCAATACTAAAATTGAAGAAATATCAGCGTCCGAGCAACCTTCGATTATCACAAATAATATTGCCCAAGCATTTGTTGGATCCAAAGTGGTATAACGTGCTCGACCATCTATCGGAGCATTAACAGAATAAGTGGTTCCTGGCTCGTCTGCCAGGGCAAAGTTGTATAGGTCCGAGTAGATATGAAGAGCGATCCATGCTCGAGCATCTATCGGTGCATTAATAATATTTTCAAGAGCTTAAGATTGTGGCCGAGCATTCATCGAGACTAAATTTTGTACCGAGTAGATATAGCGAGCAATTCGTGCTCGAGCATCTGTCGAAATATTGATGAGATTTCCAAGAACTTAAGATTATTGCCGAGCATCCGTCAGGACTGAATCTTGTACCTGTGGAAGTTACTAAATTTCCCGACCACCTATTGAGGCTAAATCAAATAGAATTTATCACGCAAATCGTTTATTCAGTCAAGGAATATATGATGTGCATCTGCTCGACCATGTGTCGAGGAAAAGATTCATAGTATTGAATGATCCCATAATCTCACGAGGATAGTCGTGCCCGAGCATCCGTCGGGGCTACGCTAAGTATTAGTAAAAATATTACAGCGACCATCCATTGGTATAATAATAGCTAGACGACAATATTGAGAATTAAATGATCGAATAAATGACATGAGTGCTCTATAAGTGTGCCCCAATATTTATGTGAACAAAATATTTGTAATAAAGTCGAATAAAAGATGCAAAATTTATCAAATATAACCAGATGTACGACATAGGAGTTAATTTGGAATTGTAGAAAATAGCTCCAAGCAAATGCTCAATTGCAAGTTGGTTTAAAAAATTTGTTTTCACAGAAAATTTGTGTAGTGACAATTGTTAAGTATACAGTATAGATAGCCCCCTGCTGACAAATTTATGATGATAAAAATCGTGAGCATAATTTGTGAGCAAATAAAATATTATGAGACAGAAACGAACAATGCACCAATAAATGTGTGTATCCATTAACTGGGGTTGCGCAATATATAAGAGTTATCCTGAACAACCATCCATTGGGGGTAATTTGAGACTTGTCCGGTAGGTATCTTCGGGAATATATTTATAGAAATATTTTGCCGATATGAATCTTGGATATGCCTGATCGTCCTTCAGGGTGAGAATCATAGAACCCGAGCATCAGTCAGAGTAATAATAATTTTTCTCGAGCATTTGTTGGGTCTAAAGTGCTGCAGTGTGCTCGACTATCCGTCGGAGCATTAATAAAATAAATGGTGCCTGGATAGTCCGTCGGGGCCAAGTTGTACAATACGGAGTAGATATAGTGAGCAATTCGTTCTCGAGCATCTGTCAAAATATCGATGAGATTTTCAAGATCTTAAGATTGTTGTCAAGCATTCGTCGAGACTGAATCTTGCACCCATGGAAGTTAATAAATTGCCCGACCATCTGTCGAGGCTAAATCAAAAAGTGATTATCATGAGACTCATTTATTTGGTCAAATAAAATATGGTATGCGGCTGCTCGACCACGTGCCGAGGAAAAAATTCATAGTATCGTATGAATGTAATGACTGATCTAATGATTTTTGTGATAAAATCCCACGAGGATGGCCGTGCCCGAGCATCCGTCGGGGCTGAACTAAACAACCAATAATCTCCTTCTGCCGAGATTAAATTATAGTAGCTTAGATGACAATACTGAAAATTAAATGATCGAATAAATGATGTGAGTCCTCTATAAGCGCGCCCTACTATTTATGTGATCAAAATAATTTGTAATAAGGTGGCATAAAAAGTGCCAACTAAAATCGTTGTAACAATTGTAATTTAGTCACATGGTCCTTCAAAAATATTTCAGAGAGAATCAAGCAGTGTAAAACGTAGGGTTGATTTAGAATTTTTGCAAAAATTATTTGGACTCCAAGGAAATATCCAATTAAGATGTTTCAAAAATATGTTTCCACCGTAAAGTTCTGCCAAAAAAAGCCAAATGTTGATTTTGCTGAAGTAAGAATGGTTGGAAACTCGTTCAGTGTTCCATCTATACGCGAAAAACCAACTTGTCAGCACTGTTGCTGTCTTTCAAGATTTTTCCTCCGATTAAAAATCACCAAATGGTGGTCTGGTGAAGCCGTGGTCGCCGACCAACTGATGTTGTTACCGAAGAAAACTAGTCCAAACTGTGTTATAACCTTTTCACGGTGACGAGATCATCACTGCTCATCCTCGTCACCGACCAGCTGATGTTATCCTCATTGCTCATTCCTACCGTCGACCAGCTGATGTGCTCCTCCTTGCTCGTTCCTACCGCCGACCAGCTGATGGTAGTCGCAAGCTGGTCGCCGACTACCAGGGGCTCCGGTAAATCCCTCGCTGGTGCTCGATCGAAAAGTTGTGGCTTCCCGGCAAGTTGGGACACGGACTGGTTGTGATTTTTGCTGTCGACGTGTGATATTGGTTGTCACAAAGTGATCACCGATAAGAACAAAGCAGGTCATCATCTCTTCCACCGACCAGTGGCTGATCAAGAAAAGTCAGGTCGGCATGGCTAAAAAATTATAAGGCCGAAGACCAAAGACCTCGCTGTTGCTCGGAAGACGAATAATCCCCAAAGTAACGACGCGGAGCGCTCGTAACCTCTGAGGTTAGTTAGCACCAAAGAAGTCCAGAAGAGAACCCTATTGATTGGGAAAGATCACCGATCATGATGGGTTGTCTGGTGATGCTCCTGATACACTCAGGGTGCCGTAGTGTTGTTGTTGACCAGTAGGGACAGATCTTTTGTTGTCTTCTGAATTTTGTCGTTGAACTGAAATTATCAGATGGTGGCTAACCTATCTTTCCTCTGACCTCTTTATCGTCGTGCTACCTCTATGGTTTGGTGATAAGGGCCATGTCGCCCAGTCTCCATCGACTTTCCCTTGTCTCAGGTAGGCGTGGCTGTGTGCCCGAATTGAAATGACAATGATCAAGATGTCCGCCAAAAAGGGGCGTTACCGGTCCCAGTAATTAAAATCTTCGGTCATCCAAAAATCTCGAAAGAGAGAGCATGTTTCGATTTTGATCGAATCTTCATAACCATACAAGAGTCCAAATATTTGGAGAGTCCTCTCACACATTCCGTATTGAGATTCATAAAAACAAACAGTAGTTATGCAGGATTGCAGATAAATAGACACCCAGTATAAGATTTATGAACATAAATGTACGAAAACCATACATCAATGAAGCGATACCTGGACAAAACAAATAATTGCATATAAAACATATAACTTCTCCTGCACAAGTTAAAAAGAAAAATTATCTTTTTTTTATGTGCTTAGCGTGGGTATCATTGTCCTTGAACGTAAATCTAGATCTCTTCTAGTAGAAAGGAAAGGCCTTTTGTGCCGTTTCCCACAGACGACACCAATTGTGGTGTCAAAAAATCTGGGATATGGGGGTGCCCATGTACCACGATGTATGCACAATAATAAATAAAAGAGAAACAAAGATTTACGTTGTTCGACCGTGAATGGCCTACATCCATGGGGCTGCTGATGTGTTCCTTTAGAATGATAAGAGAGTTTGAATGAATGTGTATCTCTAGCTTCTAAGCCCTCTTTCACAATGGGGGGTGTCCCCTTTATACAGAGTTAGGGGTTACATTAGGGTTACAAATATGGATGAGTCCTATCTTCGTGGAGTTTGATTTGACTCAGATACTTCTCCTCGGTCTTCTCATTTATTAAGGACTCTAGTCGTCCTTATCTTGTTGGAGCGTCCGTTGCTCGCCATCTTGATCGGGGTGCTCGCCACGTGTCATGCTATAATGTAGGCATATTTTTTCCCCCACACATTCAATGTTAATTACTTCATTACTACTTGAATTTTTGGTATTCGGTTTTGATTTAGTTGCTTTATCCTATGAGGTGGCATTGGTATATGGGTTTATTCTTGGGCACATATGTAGAAGTGTCGTACAGTTTGATATTGGTGAAAGTAGAATATTAGATAGTATTTGGAAGATTCAAAATTAATCCAACAAGTGAGTATGTATTATATTTGTGAATTTTGTTGTCAGATGATTTTGTAACTTCTAAATCAATTCCAGTTGTTACTGATGATGTTGAAATCCAGCACCACCAGATAAGAGGTGGAGAGCTCAAACAGTAACAATGGCAGCAACAGAGCTATGCATGTGTATAAGTATATAGAAGGGGGTGAGTATAAGAGGAATGAAGACAATGATATATAGTGGTTCAGTCAATCAGGCCTACATTCACTGTGAGTGTGTGATCCACTAAATATGGCCACTAATGGCCTTGGATACAATGATCATAAGCTCTCTCTCTCTCTACTGAGTGTACAGGTAGAGTTTTTGCTTGGGTTCTTATTATCGATACCTTTGCAAGGTTGAAGATGACAAGTATATATAGAGCTTTGGGGGAAGAGTGTACCCCCCAAGCATGCATTGAGCATGTGAATGATGATCTAGCCAACCTCCTGTTGACACCTGGCTGGGCCACCAGTGGTTAATGATGACGTAATATTCCCTCACGTGAGGGGATAATATTGTTATAACGGTTTAGTCCATGTGCTACATGAGTCCCACGCGCACTATTCCATGGTGTGGTACGATTTTTGTTTAAGTTAGGTTGTATCGAGTGGTATAAATGGTGATTTTGATTTTATTATATTGGAATTGGTTTGGTATTGGTATGTTCTATTTACTGATCAAATCGATCAAAAGTCACCCCTACCTATTACCATTTCAAATCACCCAAGCTACAAACAAAACCCAAGTCGTCATTTCTCTTAAACCCGTTTACGTCTATGAGATATTCAACCCTAAATCTCCATCCTAGCTAAAGCTCCCTTAGAGTAAAGCTTTAAGACTCATACCTATTAATCCAAACCAAATGATTTCCAAGAATCAAAACGCATTATATTAATGTTCCAAACCAAATCCCATGAGGTACAAAGTAAGCCCATTTTGTCCAAGTTCCTTACCACAAAAACCATTGAACCATGTTCTTGATAACCCTAGAAATGATGCATTTCTATTGAGAGAAAGTTCCACCAATCTTACAAGATTTATTTTAATCAACAAAACCATGTGAACCAAATTTCCATGATCTAAACATTCCATAACAGTGTTCTATATCCAAAACTAGTTGTGTTTCAAAGTGATTTAAACACAAAATCACTCTTGAACCAAGATATTCATTTTTTCTTAAAGATTAAAAGACAAATATCCAAACACAAATATCCATACCCAAAAGCTCACTTTTTATTTAAAATGATTCAAACCCAAAATCATTCTTGAAGAAAGATATCCAAACCAACATATGTTCTTTGATTTTAAAACCTAAATCTCCTCAGACATGCACCATAACCCAAATACACCTTTGGGAAAAACACATGGGATTACATGTTTATTTACTTTTATAGAAAGAGAAAGTAAACCCACCGCAAAATGTTTTTACTCAAGTACTTGCTTTACGTTTTAGTTACGAATATTGTACCACTAATTACGGTTAAACTTTATTATATCTTCACGTCCGATAGTTTTGTTATTGTGGGTAGTCGAGGCATTTAAAGTCCTCGGGATATTGTGTGGGTACAACTCGGGAAAGTACAAGGGTATCGTCTTGTTGGTTGAGGTGTTACAAGGTTGATTTCCTTGTGAGGTTTTGGTTTCACCATGAGTGAATTGAATACAGTGAAGTTCTCCAGTACCATCTCTAACATGGATGTAAGCAAGGTCGATCCACGTTAAAACCTAAGTTTTCAAGGTTCCTATAAACCCTCTCACCTCCCCTAATGTATTTTCATTCATGCTTTACGTTAAATACTTAATACTTATATCTTGAATGCGAATGGGTGAAAGACAATAAATAACCAAGTCATTTTATCAAAACACTAAGAAATTGTTTTTACTAAGTTGCATTGTGTATAAAATGACTTTGAAAAATAAGAAAGAAATTTTAATTTGCAAAAAGTAAGAAAAAATTGCATGATCCCAATTCCCCCCCTCTTGGATTAATTTAAGGGCCAAAAACATGTTTTTTCTTAAGAAGCAGACGAGTATCTGTTAATCCCCCAGTAAAGAAAAATTTCAAGAAAAGCTAGACCGGTTTAAGGAGTTAACATATGCATCGTCTTCTGGACCTCCTTATCAAATTGATATGGCCATATCAAGTACTTTAGTTGCCTTCAGTCTATCCTCTTTCAATTTAGTTACGATTCTTGTATTAATTATGAGTACTACCTATGTCCTTAAAGAGATATGATTTTTCTGATTCTATTTGTTATTTTTGGTTAGGCTTTCTTGAAACCATTATAAATGTAATGCAAAAAATCATAATTTATACTTATGTACTTTATTCATGGACCTCAGAGTTTATCAATAATGTTAAACCATTTTGTGTGTGCATTCTCATCAAGGAGAATTGGCGTGCCCTAGGTTCACACACATGATCTAATAAGCATCCTTGACTTAAATCATCTTATTAAGAGTTAAATTATTCCCTTTATTCAATTTCATTTCTGAACTATGAAGTTTGGTAGCTTAAAATATGATTAAGTGTCCTTAAGAATATGGAGAACATTTGCACATCTTTAATGGTGTCAATAGTGTAGTGGGAGGATTTATAGATAAAAAATAATATTATAATAAAATATTAAAATGATCCTGATTTGATTTACGAAAGAAGATTACTTTTTGACCATACAATCTTGCTCAAGATTGATTTCTAATTCTTCAAAACCAAGTGCTATGAATATATGTATTTTTCCTTTATAAGTTTTAAGAATATATATGAAGATTCTTGGGAATTGTTTGAAGAATAGTGTTAAAGAATGTGAGTTTTGAAGGACAATTTGAAGGAAATGAAGAAAATTACAGGAAAGAGAAAATTAATATGGAAGTTCCAAAAAACTGCAATGCATTGCAGGCTAGCCACTGTTGATATTGGATGCTGATGTTGATTATTATGTAAGATTGGTTATATGATAACTATTGCTGCTCGATATATGTAGCTAGCTGCTCAATGGTTGGATACCGATGAGACTATTGATAGTTCTCCCAAAGCTACTAAGGTGTTTTTCCTTTCCCTTTTTTCGAAATATTTAAAAAAATTCATTTATGATAAAAGTAATTTTGGTGGCAATAAATCTCAACACAAAAATAATAAGCAAATACGATCACCAGAATAAATAAAGAAGACAAAATAACTGTAATCCCGCACGACACAAGACATACGTGGTTCAACAAAATAGCCTACGTCCACGGTGGTACTCTGTTTCTTATTTCTTTTTACTCCGGGGGAGTGTTTACAATTGCGTGTGCTTTGCCCCGAGTTGAAGGTTTAATATATACATATCCTTTTTCGGAGAGGGGGGGTATTGGACTCCTCCACATTAACCCATAATCCATGGGATATCTCTTGAGATATTTTAGGGGTTGAATGGGTCATAACTGAATTAGTTATGCACGAGGCCTTTAGACTTTGGGCCGGACTTAATCAAGCTACTAACCTAGGCCGGAATAGTTAATCGAGGTACCCAAAATTGCCCCTAAAATTTTTGGATCACAATTTAGTCTCAATAATTTTACATAATAGCCTTAATGGAATTTTTGTGAATCGCATAGCACTTTGGGATGGAAGCATCTTTCTCGAGTAGATTTAGGCGAAAAATTTGCTTCGTTTCCTGTGCGTCATGATTGAGAGGGTTTAAACTAGTTTGGAGAAGCCATTTCCTGACGTCATTTCAAACTTCTTTCAATTCTCAAGATTTCTCCAACTTCTTACTGTGCTTTCTCACTTTCAGGTCTTGTCTTTCACCTTCGAGCTTCTTCCTTATCTTCTCATCTTTTCTTCTTGTGGCTTTGCATCGTCTCAAGTTGATTCTCACTTCGTAAGTTCTTCAAACTCCATCTACTTTATTTTTTATTGGAATTTCTTCATTATCGATACTAGGGTTTCTCTTTTCTGATGGGAAAAATAGGCAGTAGGTCAATAACTGAGTTTAGGAAGTTTTATAATATTCCAAACTGGGTAGACATTGAATGTTCCCTGTTCCTCGTAATGTTAGGGACATTAAGGACGGTCCCTGGGTTCTTTTATTATCCCGGGGGTCTTAATTTTTCCACAAATCGCCTTTTTTGCATTTTTTTAGTTACTTCTATATAGTTCCTGCATAATGCTTGCCGAATGTTTGGAAAATTGTCAATGGTGTACATAGAATTAATCAGCTCTATAGCACCAATCTAGGTCTTGCTGACATTTGCTATTGCTATTCTTTTTTCCGAACAAGCTCTGGTCTCCTTTATCTCAAAGCTAGGAGTCCTAATAGGGTATTGGTAGTAAATTTACCTGATTCCCACAAGGACTACTGGCACGAGGGGTTTATTGCCAGAAACTGGAAGTTCCCTCCCCAAACTGAAGGGGCGAGGTATATGGGACCTGAGATTCCCTTTTATGGGGAGGAATATATAGGTAAGCATAGCCCTTGCTCTGCTCGTGGATTTTCTGTTATTGTACTGTCTTTCTCATATTTTCCTCTTCATCTTTTTCAGTGAAGATAAAGAACATAGAGTCAGCTCTTCATGAGATTCGACCTGCTGAGTTGGTCAAGGCTTGGAAGATCAGGGAATACTTGGCTGACGGTGAGTATCTGCGATCAACCGCATTCCTTTTGGAGTACAAGAACATTGGGTCCAACTTCATTGTCTGTGGATAGTATTCCTCAGCTAGATATCACAGAAGAGGTTATTGCTGGCCCCGTTCAATTAGATGAGGAGGAAAGAAGTTCTGGTGAAAAGAGTGAGGTAGTTGACAAGGGCGGAACTGAGAGTGGTTATAGCGAGGAGAGTTCAAGCGGCGAGGAGTCTTCCAGTTCGGAGGAGGGTTCTGAGGGTTCAGAGGACTCAGAAAGCTCGAACGAGGAAGACATGGCTCCCCTTAAGAAAAATTTGATCCAAGATAATGATGAAGATAGTGTGCTGCTTGCTCGTAGGTTGAAGAACTAGAAATTTAGGAGTGGGGATACTGCTAGTGGCTCTTAGAATGCTGCTCATGAGCAGGAGATGAATAAGAAAGAGGATGCATTGGTGAAAGAGAATGAGAGAAAGAAACAAGAAGAGAGGAAGAAAAAGGACAGAGAAGAAGATAAGAAGTGAGGATCAAGGCAGGGCAATCTTCGGTGCCCGTATCTGCCTTGGCTGAGGGGGCTTCTGTTGCCCTCTCTCCCCAGTTGACTCCGGCGCTGCTCGAGAAAGAAGTTTTGCCAACTGATCGCCAGAGGTCGATGGGGACTGACCAGTTAGCCCTGAAGGCAAGTTAGGGGCTATCCTTGGTAAGTTTATCTTTTTCTTCTTTATTTTTGCAGCTCTTATTTTAATGTCTCTCTTTTGCTAATGTTCTTTTTTCTTTCTGCAGTTTGTATCTGATTTCACCGTCCGCTATCGCAGACGCGATGAGTTGGTGAGGAAGAATGTCGAGCTGGAGGCAAGTTTGAAGGTTGTCAGCACTGCTCAGAAGACTTCTGACCTTGCCTTGGCTAAGGCTAATCAGGAAAAGGATACAGCGTCCAAGGAGCTCGAGGAGCTGAGGCGGTCTTATGACTTAGTCTGCAAAAGCAAACTTACAGTGGTTGAGGAGAATAAAGTGCTTGCCGAGAAGGTGAAGAAGGTGGAATCCGATGCTCCCACCCTTAAAGAGAGTTCGTACAAAGCTGGATGGGTCGCGAAATATGAGGATGCTGAGGATCAGATCGGCTACGTTGGTCGTATCAACTTCAAGAAGGGTTGGTATAAGGCCTTGCTCACTGTCGAGGTGGATATTGATTCCCCCCTCTTTGACGAGCACGACCCTAGCCCCAAGCCTGTTGCGGATGAGGTGCCTCCTCCTGCTACCAACAAAGGTTCTACAGTTGTCCTGACCACTTATGCTGATGCTTCCTATGATCAACGGATGGTGGCTGCTTCATCTAGGGGAGGCGTGCCTAGGACTACCGCAGATAAGGGAAATAACCAGCGTCCTCGGAGCAGACTGAGGTTGCTAGCTAGTCTTCTTTAGGGAGCTTTTTGTATTTCTTGTATTTCAATTGTTCTTTCTTTTTGCTAATGTACTTGAACTCACTTTCAATTAAATGAAATTATGCTTCCTTCCGCGTACTGATTTATTTGTTCTTTACTGCTTATATGGTTTGTAGCTCATTGATGTTGAGGAATATATTCTTTCTTCCTCTCAACTAGGAAAAATTCTTGGTCCTGATGCGATCAGTCGAGTTTATCATGCTTTTGTAAGAATTGGTAAGTCTCTTAGGTCGAGGAATCAAGAGTATAAGGACCAGTCGAAGATCGTTGCCAAATTGAAGGATAAGCTCCAGGAGATGGAGGAGGTCTACGCTTCTGTTAAAGAGGAAGTGGATGCTTTGAAGGCCAAGCTTCTGGATGCCTTTGAAGTTAATCAAGTTGGAGAGGTACTTCAACAAGAGAATGATTCTTTAAGGAGAGAAGTCTCGCAACTTAAGAAGAATGCACTGAGCATTATCTCTCGAGTTCTGCATAATTCCTCTTCATCGACTAGCCCACGAGCTGGTACTGATGACAGTGGCCCAGCTAGGGAGATTGCTGAGCTTCGAGGTGATGTTCATAGGGCTTACGTGATAGTTTCTAGTCTTCAGAGAGATGTTAATCTGCTGAGGCACCTGTTCAAGAAAGGTCCTCGGCAGGAGTGGGCAGATGGTTATGACTAGGGCTTAACTGATGCTCCGACTAAGTTGAGGGAGGTTCAAGAGTTATCTTTAATTAGAGGATGGTTGAGTGCTCTTAGAGAGTTGCAGGTTCCTAGAAACTCTATCCTCTAGTATCGTCATGAGATCTCCCCCTAAACTTTGATTCCGAACCCATTCAGGAGGGATGATCGATGGGTTCCTATAGATGCGATCCCCATGCAGCTCATGGAACCAAGTTCAGGCAAGGTCGAGGAGGAATTGGCTCCTCACCCAGATGATGTCCGAAGAGCGCGAGTGGATGATTATCTTGCTCAGCGACCTAGTTCTCATTATGATTTATTTTACTGAGAATATGTAAATCTTTGTATGTATAATCATGTAATAAAATAGTTATGTTTTAGGGGATTCGCCGACTAAACATGAGTTTTTTACTTTCTTGTTCAACTATCCTGGGCTCTTCTAGCTGACCAGATTTGATATAGGAAGAGTTGGTCTATTGAGTGAGTATCCCCCCAGTTCAGTATTCTTATAAGATACCATCCTGCCTCACTTTACCTTTTAGGTTGTGTCGTCACACCTCCTTAGGCCTAAGTGTGGCAATGACGAGGACACACGTGGTGTTGGATGTTCTATCCGAGAAGGATTTTTGAGCCGAACATTATTGGCGACCAACTTGGGTTGGCCATGTTGCCTAAGGGTTACCTATAGGGCTTCATATATTTCCAGGGACAATGCTAGGAGGTCATTCGCGTTTGATGATGAAAGCCTGAGGAGGGTCATACCCTACTTTATATGTTAAGAGGGGAGCTTGTAACTTGGAAAAAGGCGCATGAATTATAATGTAGTTGAGAAAAATCAACACTTCATAGGATGCCACTCCCTAAACAAATCTTTTTTAATCACAAATGAATTGAAAATTTCAACATTGAGTTAAAAAAGAACAAAGAAGAACTAGAAGTAGAATTTCTTCAAATTGGTTGCATTCCAAGCTCTAGGTATCTCCGTGCCCTCCAGCGTTTCTAAGTGATAGGCTCCTTATAGGTCGTCTCTTATTGCCTTGAATGGTCCCTCCTAGTTTGGCCCTGGCTTGCCATCCGATGGTTTTATAGCGCTGCCAAGAACATTCCTAAGGACATAGTCCCCATTACCTGGAATGCTCTTGGATTGACCTTCTTGTTGTAGTGCCTTACTAGCTAATGCTGATAAGCTGCTAGTTTCACTAGAGCCAACTCTCTTCGTTCTTCAGCTAGGTCAAGTTCAGTGAGAAAAGTTGCATTGTTCTAGCCTTGGACGACTAGGGTGGTCTTCATGGTAGGAAGGCCATCTTCCAAAGGGATAATTGCCTCCATCCCATATGTTAGTGGGAATGGTGTTTCTCGAGTTGCTTATGGTGGGGTAGTGCAGTAAGCCCATAGGATGTGGGGTAGTTTGGTTACCCATGCGCCCTTGGCTCTCTCCAAGCGCTTCTTCAATCTATTGATCACTGTTTTGTTGGAAGCTTTATCCTGACCATTGCTCTGAGGGTACGCCACGGAGATGAAATAGTGCTTGATCCCGTGGTCACTATAGAAACCCTGAAAGAGGCCACTTTCAAACGGGGTTTCGTTTTCAGTGATGATGGTCTTAGGGATCCCAAAGCGGGTGACAATGTTCTTCCATATGAATCTTATCATGTCCGCGTCACTGATGTTTGCCAGTGGCTCTGCCTCTATCCGTTTGGTGAAGTAGTCTGTTGCGACCAACAGATACTTTCGATTACTGGCCATGGTAGGAAGAGGGCCTATGATGTCTATTCCCCATTGGGAGAAATCCCATGGGCTGGTGAGTGACTTTAGGTCGCTGGCAGGCTGGTGAACCATAGGAGCGTGAAGTTGACATTTTTTGCATTTGTGAGCATATGTTCCAACGTCTCTCTACATGTACGGCCACCAGTAGCCTTCCTTCATTGCTCGAAAAGATAGCGACCTGCCCCCAATGTGGCTTCCAAAGATTCCCTTATGGAGTTCGTGTAGAACTTGCTCAACGTCCTTTGGATGAATGCATTAGAGATAAGGAACAGTGAAAGATCTCTTGTACAGCTTGCCCTCAGTAGATAAGTGAAAGCGAGAAACTTTGACTCTTATCTGATGAGCGGTCTTCTTATCATCTGGTAGTGCACCATCCTTCAAATAATCCCTTAAGGGGTCCATCCAGCTGGGGGCTATCTCAATCTGAAGAATATGCCCCTTATTAGGTAGCTCGTCGATCTGGTTGATGCTTAGTTAGGTGAGGAAATCAATCGAAATTGTTCTTTTCAAGTCGGAATCGATCGCTGAGCTTATGGTTGCTAGGGCATCAGTATGGCTGTTTTGTCCTCTGGGAAACTATTGGACGCTGATTTGTTCGAAGTTGACCATCAATTTTTTTTGCTGTGGTGAGGTAGGCTTCCATCCTTTCATCCCTAGTATTAAAGTCACCACTTATCTGGTTGGAGACCAACTGTGAGTTGCCGAACACTTGAAGTTTCTTTTCTCCTAGCGTGTGTGCCTTCCGTAGGCCTACTATCAGTGCTTCGTATTCTGCTTCGTTGTTGGAGGCTTCAAATACAAGCCGGATCCCTTGCTCGAGGATTGCATCTTCAGGGGTAATCAACACGATGCCTACTCCTGCCCGTTTCGAATTGGAAGCTCTGTTAATAAACAGTCTCCAGATACCTGATGGCGAGGGAACTTCCTTTTGATGAATAGTTTGAGGTTGGTCACGAGGATATTCTCCTATAAATTTTGTGATGAAGTCGGCGAGGACCTGCCCTTTGATGGTATTCCTTGGTTGAAACTAAACGTCAAATCGGCCAAGCTCGACCGACCATTCAGACAATCTTCCTGACAAGTCTTATTTCCTAAGGACTTCTTTAGGGGGTGGAATGTAAGTACGATGATGGAGTGGGCTTCGAAGTAGTGTTTTAATTTCCTTGAGGCTACCACTAGCGCAAAGGCGAGCTTCTCTAGTGGTAGGTATCGTTGCTCGACGTCCAAAAGAGTCTTGCTCGCGTAATAGACTGGGTTCTGGATCCCCATTTTCTCTCATACCAGTACAGAGCTCACAACATGGCTGGATACTGCAAGGTAAAGGTATAGAGAATCATTATCTCGAGGGATTACGAGCAAGGTCAATTTGTTGAGATAACCTTTGATCCCCTCTAATGCCCTCGAGAAATCCTCGTTCCACTCCACATCTTTTATTTTCTTCAACAACTGGAAGAATGTCTGGAACCTTTCGGACGATTTTGAGATGAATTGATTCAGGGCGACGAGCATCCCCGTGAGTTTTTGCACGTATATTATCGTACGGGCGGGGGGGGGGGGGGGGGGGGCTGGAGCCTATTGATGGAATCAATCTAGTCTGGGTTGGCTTCAATACCCCTCTTGCTGACCAAGTACCCCTGAAATTTTTCTCACTGGACACCGAAGGAGCACTTACTTGCATTGAGATCCATTCGGTATTTCCTGAGGATTTCGAAGGTCCTTAATAGGTGAGAGAGGTTGTCTTCTTCAATCCTGCTCTTGACGAGCATATCATCGATGTAGACCTCCATAGTTCTTCCCATTTGATCTTTGAACATTTTGGTGACCAACCGCTGGTAAGTTGCTTGTGCATTTTTTAGCCCAAAAAGCATGACCTTGTAGCAATATAATCCAACTGTGGTGATGAATGCTATTTTGTCTTGATCTGGATCGTGTAAAGGGATTTGTTGATACCCGGAGTATGCGTCTAGGAAACTCATGCTTTCATGAGCTGCTATGGCATCCACCAACTGGTTAATCTTTGGGAGATGAAAACTGTCTTTAGGGAAAGTTGTGTTAAGGTCGATGAAGTCAATGAAGACTCTCCACTTTCCATTGCTTTTTGGGACCTCTACTGGGTTGGACAACCACTTAGGGAATTTAGCTTCTCGTATGGATCCTGCATCCAACATCTTTTCCACTTCCTTATCCACATCCTTGGCCTTCTCAGGTGTAGTTCACCGTGCCTTTTGTGCGATCGTCTTGAAAGTCGGGTCAATGTGCAGTCGATGACAAACCACAGTGGGATCAATCCCAGGCATCTCGTAGGGTTCCCATGAAAAAATGTCCAAGTTATTCTGTAAAAGTACTGCTAGTTCCTTCTTCCCTCGATCTGTGAGAGAGGCTCCAATCAAGAACATCCTATTTTTCTTATTGTCGCCGACTGCGACTTCTTCCAGGTTCTCAACGACTCGCTCAGAGGGGAGGAGCCTGGTCTCCTCCACTCCAGGTCTTCCATATTTTAGCTGCTACTTGGAAGGTATCAAACCTTCATGTTCTTCAACATTCTCCTTGGATTTCTCAACTTTATTTTCTGGTTTGGGGTGGATGGCTGCTATAAAGCACTCCTCGCTATCGCTTGATCCCCATGGATTTCCATCACTCCTCGTTTGGTCACATACTTGAGTTTCTGATGGTAGGTAGAGGGGACGGCCTTCATCGTGTATAGCCACCCTCTGCCAAGGATCGTCTGGTAGGATGAGTCAATATCGACCACGAGAAACTCGATCATTTTGGAGATGTTTCCTGCCCTTACTGGTGGGACAATTTTCCCCAAAGGGATGGTTATTTTTCTAGCAAAACCAACCAGAGGAATAGTAGATTCCTTTAAGTCGGTGACACTTAACTTCAATTTTTTGAACATGTCGAGGTACATTACTTCAGATGAGCTACCTTAATCGACGATCAACCGGTCGACGTCATAGTTAGCTATCCTGAGTGTAATGATAAATGCATCATGATGTGGTGTCCTTTCTCCCACTAGGTCCTCAAATGTGAAAATAATATGCTTGCTATAGTCGACATTTTCATCTCGCCGACGCTTCCCAGCTTGTGTTTTGGCCAGATCGATCTGAAAAGCTTGCATTACTGCCGTAAGCTTTTTCACTTCCATCCGAGTTATATTTCCCTGAATCTGCTTTTGTTCGGATTCCCCATGAATTATAGCGAACTCATGGACGATGTCCTCCTCGAGCATGTTATCGGTTCTTCGATCTCCATTGGTACCTACCTTCTCTGCCTTTTTTTCTATGAACTCGTTCAAGTGCCCTGCTTGGGTTAGCTCCTCAAGGTGAGACTTTAGAGCTTTGCAATGCTCAGTTTTGTGCCCCCCTCCTTGTGGAATGCACATCTAAGTGCGTTGTTCCTCTTTAAGGGGTCTCCACCCATCTTCTTAGGCCACTTAACGAATGGTTCGTCCTTGATCTTGGCCAAAATCTTGTAGATTGTCTCCTTAAAAACTGTGTTTACTGATTGAAATGCTTTCGAGGCGTCACTCTTGTTCCCATTCTTAGGGCCACTCGTTCCCCCATTCTTACATCCTTTCTTTTAATTCTCAGTTTTGTCACTTCCCTTGATGGCGAACTTGGCGTGACCATTCTCCCCTGCACTGAGATGGGTCACATCTTAAACTTTGGCATATTTTTCAATGCGGACTATTAAGTTGTCAATGGTTGTGGCCTCCTTCTTAGGGAGGTACTGGTGCAATAGGCATGATTTGGGTAACCAATCTTAAAGGACGCCATAGCTACCTGCTTCGAGCAGTCCTCGACCTCGTTGAATAGCTCCTAATGTCTCTTCGCGTAGTCCTTGAGGCTCTCCTGCAGTATTTTTTTCATTGTCAACAAAGCATCCATCCTCTTCATGTGGGAGCTACTGGTAATGAAGCAAGCTGTAAAGTGCTCTACCAGGGACTCAAAACTCCTGATGGATCGGTGAGGTAGTCTCTCAAAGCACTTTTGAGCCACGTCATGTAAGCTCGACAGAAAGATCCTTCACATTAATGCGTCCCTGTGATTCCAAAGGGTCGTAGCCTGCCTATACTGCTTGACATGGTCGATAGGGTCGGTCTTACCATCATAGATCTTGAACCTAGGCATTGCGAACTTCTTGGGGGCTTCTTCTTCTATATCCCTTAAGAAAGGGGATTTCATTTAGGTCCTGAGAGCTCGTCCGGCCAGCTCTCTAGTCGACCTGGCATCCCGATTCATTGGGTGTTGGCCCATTTCTTTTCGGACCAAATTTCATATGTCGCCGTTACCTCGGCATGGGCTCCTATAACGGCGAGCTGATTGCTATTGCTCGAATAAGTCGTCATCTAAACTATGTCCCTCGATTTTTTGAGTCCCCTGTCTTGAATTCCTTCCTCGACTGCGAGACTTGTTCGCTTGAGAGCTAGGAGTGCGATAGTGACGTTGACTCATGTTGCGATGGAGTTCTCTCTCCATGTTTTCCATTCTTCTCTTTAGGCGAGCGTTCTCATCTTCCTTCTTGCGAGTAGATTCCTATTTCTCTTATAGTCTGGACTCATATGCATTGATCAGCCTGGAAACTTGCATCGACCTAGCTGGTCCCTAGCTTTCTTCTGAGGCTTGTCGTTCTGGGCGAGGCCTTGGGTTTAAACGTCGAACTTCGGATCTAACCCTTCGAGGAATGGGTTACTCTTTAATATCCCCTGCTTGAGGGACCTTACTGCTGTGACCAGACATTTTGGGTTCTTGTTGGTGAAGGCTTTCTTAAAGGAAGAACACTCGCTTCCCACAGATAACGCCAATTGTGGTGACAATAAATCTCAACACAAAAATAATAAGTAAATGCAATCACTAGAATAATTAAAGAACACAAATAACTGTAATCACACACGACACAAGATATATGTGGTTCGAAAAAATGGCCTACGTCCATGGTGGTGCTCTCTGTTTTTTGTTTTTCTTAGCTCCGGGGGAGTGTTTACAATTGCATGTGCTTTGCCTCGGGCTGAAGGTTTAATATATACATATCCTTTTGCGGGTAGTGGGGGTATTGGACTCCTCCATGTTAACCCATGATCCCTGGGATATCTCTTGAGAGATTTTAGGGGTTGAATGGGTCATAACTGAATCAATTATGCACGAGGCCTTTAGACTTTGGGCCGAACTTAATCGGGCTACTCACTTGGGCCGGAATAGTTAATCGAGGTACCCAAAGCTATGATTTATAACAAAATTATTTAAGAAATGTTCTTATCAGTAAAATAGTTGTCTAATTTTTTGTTGATGAATGTGTTAGGTCCTTGAAGAGGTGGTCACTTTTAATGTGTTGGTTTCCTTTGGAACATAACTTTTTATGAATATTTCCTTTGTCACATAAATGTGGTGTTATATTATTAGGCTAAAAAAGGATTACATATTCTAATATGGTTGACAATGTTCTTTTCATTACCCTTGTTAATTTGTTACTAAGGAGCTACCATCTTTTTCTTAATATATTTAATTGACGTGGGATCGGGTTAAGATTTAATTTCTAATTGCCTCCCATATTTTTCCTATGACTTTGTTAACATGTTTTTTATCGTCCTCCATTGACCAAATTGCTTCTAGTGCCTCTCTTGCTTAAGTACACACATATGGTGTGTGTTTGGAGAATATGTTGTTTTGGAAAAGTTTGAGTAATTATGATGTATATGCAGTGGAATTAACATTTACACACACAAATAAATAACCAAAGGCCTTATTTAAAGCAAACCTACGACTTGGGACGCAAGTCTCGTAACGAAATAAGGAAACAAATAATAAAAGGAAATCTAGATAATTAAGGTAACAAATAACCTAGTAAATGTCAAAAGAAAAATAAGGATAATATTTGATATTTATTTATCAATATCCACAATAATATTATTAATACTAATATAGAATAAATAAATATATAAAATATATTTTTTGAACATTCGAGTGTTGTATGTTTGATTTGAACACGTCCACCCCATCCAAATAAATATTTAGAAATTTCCCCTTGCTTCAATCTGCGGCCAAAATATTTTTTGTACAAATGTTGGGCTCCCAAAATTAAATTAGTAACTAATTGACGTTCTGGAAGGAACCCATTATTTTCAGTCGTAATAAAGTGCATTCTTCGTAATAGGTCAACGCCCACAAGCTCATACCAATAAGTCACTCCAAATGATCCAGAAATTCTTGGCCAATAATACTCGAGTTCTTAGAATTGTAGCCCAAATATGTTCTGAACTCGTCACGGATGTTTAGACCTTTGGCCTGGCAGTGTTTAGCCCTCATCCTTTACTAATTTTTTTTTTGGTCCAGGTTTTCGATTCCTTGATTGATTTTCCTTTGGATGTAGATATGACTTTCCTTTTATTATACAAGCTCGTTTCTTATTCAAGGGATGCTTCGGCTGAAGAGCTAGAACTATTCCGAAAATTGCATGACTAAATAGGTAGAATATATTGTTTAACATAATAATGGGAATAACTTACGCTTCCTAGTAAGTTTCTAGTTGTTTCTTAGTTGCATATTTGAGTTTTCTTATACCTTCATTGGACTTATTGTTGATATAAAGGATCTCGATTTGATTGGAAATCTTCTTTCAGAATGAAAAGTATGTTTCTTTGAAGCCATTAAATAATTAGTAGTTTTATATCATCTAAGATGCTTTATTTTTATGCTATATTGGTGGTTAAAATTCAAATATTAACTTTTTTATTGTAACAACCCATATTTTCAAAGAAATAAAAATGAATTAACCGTATTTTTACAGAATTGAAGATGAATTAATTTGGATAAAATTGAAATTACATGTGTGACGTAATTTAATGAAAATTAAATAAGATGGGTTGATTAAATTATTAATCAGAGAGAAATGATTAATGTTTATTGAATAAAATTACTAAGTGAGTAGTAATTATATAATTGATGTCACAATGAGTAATAGTGACTTCACAATATGATATCTCAACCGAATGTCGTGAGGGGACGAAATAAGGTAGAGATAGAAAATAAATTATGACTAACTCTGTGTAATACCCCGTATTTTCTGTGATATTTATTTTTGGGGATTAATTGAATTAAATGTTTATTAATTGGAAATTAATCCGGATAAAAATATTAACGAGATGTGAGTTAGTATTTTATTATAATGTGTATACTTGGCATTATATGAATATTGGTAATATTGAAATTGTCACGAGATTGAAATACGACAATTTGGAAATTTTGTTTGACGCGTGTGACCGCCACGTCATGGTATTTTATTATTAAATTAAAAAGTGAATTTCAGTTCCATTAACCGTATGGTCGTTTTGAGTGCGCCAACGCGTCCGGAAGGGTCGAGTTAGTCAGAAAACACTAGCCGGGAGTTTAGTTTGGGTCCCGAGGTATTTTTGGGCCATACCGGCATCATAAAGGGTATTTTGGTAATTTGTATTTTTGGGAATTAAAAAGTGACGAAAATTGGAAATACAGTCTGACTATTTCTTTAACCCACTTAACCCACTAACTACACTAAGAGACAATATGGGCTACGGGAGAAGTTGAAATACAATTCCAACTTACCAAAAATCAAACACACCTCCATACCTCCATTGTCTTCAACCTTGGGAAGAACTTGAGAGAGAGAGAGAGAAGGAAAGAATTCTGCAGAAAGAAAGAGAGAGGACAGACTTAACTTCAAGATTCAACACCAAATTCAGAGATAGATTAAGGCAAGTGGTTTAAACTCATTTGATTCAAGCTATGTTTTTCCATGTTTAGGAAATTTTCGAAATTGATTTTTGAAGATAATTTAGACCCATAAATTGGAAGTTAAAAGCCATGATTTATGTAGGAATTGCATGTAGTGATATTCTGGACGAATTATATGTTCTAAACAGAACCTTTGATGATTTAAAAATGGAGTTAGAAGAAGTTTAATGATGTTCTTGAATGTAGAAGAATTCTGGAAATTTTTATGTAGTTTTGATCTAAACTAAGTCTTGGAATGATGAATTATGGAATTTGGAATGTTAATACTGTTGTAGGATGATAGTATAATGTTATGGTAACCTTGTCTTGGAGTTTCATGCTTAAAAATGGAGTTTTGGGACGAAATTGTAACTGCAAAACGAAGCAGTCCGTAACAGACCTGATGCGTTCGATCGATCGATGTTCTTCAGTCGATCGATCGACCACCATCGATCGATCGAAGGTAAAGGTCGATCGATCGACCTTCCCAGAATGAATAAAGTTTTTCCCCTAATTAAATTTTAATGGTGTTAACCCTTGGATAATATTATTGGAGACATTGTGAATACCCTTAACCTTAAGGAAGGCCAGTAGGCATGATTATGAGATTGGACTTTAATTGGAATTTAATTTGAGGAATTATTCTAAATTAATGAAATTCGTTATGTGAGATAATATTTGGGTTAATAGTGCAAATTTGAATAATTTGATGGAATAAGGTTTGGGGCAGAAGTAAAGACCTTAGGTATAAAGATGTTATATGTGGGAATTATGGGGACTTAATAGTCTATTTGAGTTAGGTTTTAAGTTTAAGAAACTAAGACGTGAGACGTATCGACAATTTAATTTCTATATTATCGGGATACTTGAAATATATGAAATTGGAATAATGATATAATGATGTAGAGTATACCTTTAGTAATATTGAGATATCTAAGATGTGTGAATGCTTAGTTTATAATTTTATGTGTATGACATACCTACCATACTTGCTATCACGGGAGGTTACGTTCCCTTAGGGCCTTCTTATCCTTGTGTTGCCCGGATTTAGATTGGTTACCTCGATGAACATAGGTCATAGTATTGTGATATTAATAAGTCTGCTGATCGTGGGAGCGTAGGTATGTGCGTGACCCATGTGATGGTGACTGTGTTCCCCTCCACTATTTTGTGATGTTGTTATCTGAACGATTCCTGAGAGATTCGGAATGCGTGATCCTTATGTACGTAATGTACCGGGATGGATAGCAGAGTATGTGTGCACAACAGCTTAGCCTTTGGGTGCTTGTATTGTATATTTATAATGTGAAAATATACTGTTAAATGAGAAGGAATTTACTATGTTAAATTGTGAGTATAGTTATGGTAATGTTTTGAAAAGAAAAAGGGAACTTTTATCAATTAATGGTTTTATTAATAATTGGGAATCCGGGAATTATAGTAGAACTCTCTATTTAATTGTTAAGGTTGGAACTTAAACGTGAACCAAGTAGAAGTGTTAGAAACTCTTTTAGATAGTTATGAGATAACACATGAATGGGTACAGGAACGTTAGGAGTGCACAGTTAGACGAGAGGTGAGTATATCATGTGAGAGCACGTCCTAACATGTATTTTGCATATACTGTTTTAAATGTTTTTAAAGCACTTGCAGGCTTTTTTTAAAATATCTCCACATTCGGGCTCTGACCCGTTTGCTTTCAAATCTATTTTTTTGTAAAACCATTTTTAGGTGCCCAGCCACAAGGACACCATGCATAGGATTCTTACTCAGATGACGAGCTGTAGCTGCTTGTGGAAGCTACAGGGATTTGCTTTTAGACGCCTATATCATTTGGATTCCATACTCAGTATTCCTCAGTTGTAGGGCATGTTGCCCAGATTCTATTAGATACATTTCCATTTCAGTTTTCAGACTTTGGCATGTATTAATTCAGTATTCAGTATTTCGTTACTTACTTCAGTTGTGGGATTTAGTTGTGAGGAGTTTTCCTCCAGATTTATTTATATCATGTGACGGTTATTCTATTTACTTCATTATGGTGAATGGTGTTATTATTCTTGCTTTAAATCTTTTACTGCATGTTAATCTGGCTTTAATTAAAATTTGGCAACTTACTTTTTAAATACTAGGTGGTTAGTAATAATAAAAATGTTTTCGACAGTGATGCTATTAACTGAGCCAACTTGGCATTTTGATTTAATTTAATAAAGGAGTAGCTACCCGGTATTTAATTAGTCGGGGTGTCACACTCTGATGATGATTTTGAGGTTACGGTTGAGTCCAGAAGGGTCGAAACAGTCAAAATAGTATACCTGGGTCTGTAGTTTGGATCTGGGGACAGTTTTGGACATAATTGACAACCCAAGAGTGCATTTTCGTTATTTTATAACTTAGGGTTATGGGAATTTTGGGATTTTGAGTATTATATATAGTTGTGGTGATGTGAGGCTAAGGTAAAGAGATTAGAAAACAAGTGGAGTCCAGTAGAGAGGAGAGGAAGAGTTTTCTTGGAGCTCAAGGAAGGGTTTTGTAAATTCAAGCTCATTTTAGCACCACAACCACTCTTGAAGGAAAGATTAGAAGAGAAGCTTCATGAAAGAGGATCGAATCAGACCACTTCAATATAAGGCAAGTATTTATCTTGCAAATTTTATTAGTTATCGTACACATGTAGATTAGAAGCTTTGTATTAAAAACAATTGATGTTACACTTATAATTTGATGAGTAAAATTATAATCAGGAATATCATTTGATGTAAAATAAATCCAATTACATGGAAAAACCAAAATATTTTTTTTTTTGGGTTGAATCATGGATTAAATTATCGTTTTTGGTGAATTTATATGAAGAACACAAAACTATGGGATTTATGATTATGAGGTGTTAAATCTGACTATATGATGAAATTGTATGGATTTTATTCATGATTTACATTAGAAATTCGTAACATCTATAAAAAGAAGATACACCTGCTACATATCCAATCGATTCAGCCCAAGGACTAATTGATTCGACAAGGCAAATCGATTCTTCCACTGGGTGAATCGATTCGATTTTCCCATAATTGAAAAAAAAAATCCTTTCAAACCCAGAAATTGTGGATAATTCATGAGAAAACTTTTAGGACATTTTTAAATTATGGAGAGAAATGTAAAAATGTCATAAGACCTATAGTAGGGATTAGGTTTATAAAAATTGAGAGGAGTTAATATTTGGGATAAATGACAAGATGTCCAAAATTGATAAAGGAAAGAAATTCGACACGGATTACGAAGAGATGAGTGAACTTATGTGAATGACAAGTACGATAAGATGGGAATGAGTAAGGATTTAGGAATGGGTAATTAGGATTATTATATTGAGTGATACTCAAAATTATACAAATTATTAGTTTAATTGGAGTTTATGGTACGTTGAATATACGAGTGATATGTACTAAGTACGAGTTGATAAAATTGGATTGTCTGTACACTTATCAAGTAAAATATATAAATAGGTTGAGTGAATACCTATAAATATAATTTGATTATGTGTGTGAACATACCTACACTGCCTATCAGGAGGTTTATGCACAGAGGGCGATCCCACCTTGACAATTCTAGTGAGGTCTGGATTAGTGCCCCAGAACATGGAACTTAGGGTGGTCCACTATGTGTCGTGTAATAATAGTATTGGCATTTCGTTTGGGTTAGTTAGGTATGTGCGTATTCCAAAGGCTTAGAACCATGTCCGTCGCCACTGTTGTGTTGATTTATTTTGGGTTCAAGGAGACATACCGAACCAATAGTCCTTATTTGAGTACGAGAGGTATATGGACTTGATAACAAAGTATTCTAGCATCACGAGGGGCCATTCCAAGGATGCTATATTTGTGTATATAGTATATGTGTAATGAAAATATACTAGGGTAATGTATATACTTATGTGAAAGAGTAGAATTGATAGATGATGAATATCTAACAAGAAAATTAAGTGGTGAAAATTAAATATTTGACTCAATAATAAAATGGGAATAAATAATTTAATATTGAGACCATAGTACCGGGATATACGTGATAGTTGGACTATCAAGAGTAGTCAGATACCTTAGCTAGTTGGGCAGGGGATGTTAGTTAGGTAGAATACGTTCGACGTGCACAATAGTTGAGAGGTGAAGATCTCAAGTGAGTATATGTGAATGATACATGTGTAACAAATAACTGATTTAATTTGTGATTTAAGTATTACTAAATAATTTAAAAATGTTTTACTTGGGCTCTGACTCGTGTCAAAAAAATTCAAAACATTTTAGGTGTTCATCCACAGGGATGCCCAACTTAGAGATCCTATCCAGTGTCACATAGCTGCTGTAATACCCCGTAATTTTAATGACTTTTAAAATGAGTTAAATTAAAAGTTAATGGGATTAATTGGAATCAATTATAAATTAGTTAAATGGGATTAATCCGGATTTTATATTTCTTTTGGATAATGAACTATTTGATTCTGAATATTACTTAGTGATATTTAAGTAATATATGAACATGATGTTATTTATATTGCCGTGAGTTACTTATACGGTAATAATGAAACTTTAGTCGGGATGCGGTATAGGACGTATCGGGACAAATTTAAATGAAAAAAAAGGAAATATTATTTTATATCAATCTTATGGTCATTTTGAGTGCGCCGTTGCATCTGGAAGGGTCGAAATAGTCAGAAAAGTTTATTCGGGTGTTGGATTTGTGTCTCGGGTCAATTAGGAGATGAAAGGACTCCCCGAATGGCATTTTAGTCATTTCATTTGGGAGATGAATAGTAATTTTGGTATTTTGTCTTATTATAAAGGTGATGGATTAGAGGAACGTAGGTTCATTTTATTTTATCACAAAACACTTGAGAGGTATTCGTGTGAGAGAAATTCAAGAGTTCCTTGAGAGCAGAAGAGGTTGCTTAAGGTTGCTTAGGAAGGAGGAGATACTTTTGGTCAAGCCAAAGGGGATTAACCACCTTCTACCACCAGCATCACCACCAAAAGTCGCCAGAAAATAAAGAAGGAATTTTACACCACCATCACCAAAGGATCAGACCTACATAATTAAGGCAAGTGTAATTCTTGCTTTATTTTATTGCTTACAATATCCATGCTAGATAGGATAAGAAAGAAGTATGAGTTTACATGATTTAAGGATGAACTATAGAGTTTTTGGAATTTGTTCTTGATATGAAAATTAGATGGAATAAATCTCTTTCTCATAAAGTTTGGATTTCAGATAGAAGAAGTCTGAGTTATTATGATTTTTGGAGAAATAAGAACCTAAGAGAATTCAGGGCATAATAGGATTTAATCCAAACTATTTGATGATTTTAGGTTGTTTGATTATTAGAAACTGATCATATATCTTTATATATCAATTTAGATTAATTAAGAGAAGTTTTGGATTGATTTACGTTGGTTTTGATGAGAAAGGAAATGGATAAAACGCATGAAATTTTTTTGTGAAAAGGACGAACATTGTATGATAATTTTAGGACTGTTTTAAGAGTAAATTGGTAGTGTGCTCGCGTGTTTTTGTAGAAAATCACATTCTGCACAACTTTACACGTTTACGTTTTTTCAAAATCGGAGCAAAAAAGCTTCAAAATTATAATTTTATATTTCTGGCAGAATGTACCTTTATCGAAAAAACATAATTGGAAAACGGTGATTTGGCCCATGGTGAGATTTTATTAATTTTGGTACATTAACAAGGAGAGAGGGATTTGGGTTAATGTTGAAAATTTATTTGAATTTGAGGATTAAATTTTTATGAGAGATATCTACATAATTAGATTACGATTTAGAGGAGAATAATCGTTATATCAAGTAAGGGTAATATTGATGATATATGTACGGGTACTTGGGTCGGATAAAATATTATGTGACTGATAACTATATAAAAAAATATGATGATAATCATGATTATAAGTGTGGGTAGTATTTAATAAATACGACATGTACTTACGATAGGATGAATTTCTAATATGATATAGGTAGTGTAAGTACCTAATTTTATATAGGTAGATGATAATGCCTATTTGATTGATTGATAATTTATGTGTATGACATATATAGCTTACTTGCTATCGACGAGAGGTATACGCGTGAGGGCAGTCTTATCCTGTTGAATATATAGGACCTTCGACTTGTCGCTCGAGAACATAGGACTTAGGTCGATTACCATTAGTGAGAACAATGGTATAGAACGGTCATTTGGGTGCGTAGGTATGTGCGTAGCCCAAAGGCTTAGGACTATGTTCGCCTCCATTATTTGTGATTTGATATTTTTGGTTCGAGGGATCTTTACCGAACCTATAGTCCCCTATAGAGTGACGAGATGTATTGGGACAAGATAGCAGAGTAATGCAGCACCGCAGCTGTGTCTCGGGGTGAAATATAATATATATATATATATAATATAGTGAATCTATATATATACATTTGATGATATCTACTATGTGGCTAAAGTAGAAATCTATATATATATATATATACATTTGATGATATATACAATTAAGTGTTCTCATACCTAAGTATCTTAGATTATATATATATATATATATATATATATATATATATATATATATATATATATATATATATATATATATATATATATATTTATATATATATATATTTATGTCTATAACATCACTATATGTATTATAGGGTTAATACGTGAGAACAATTTGGGCTATAAAGAATGGAAACATGTGGTTAATCTCGTTCACGTGGGAACTATAACCAGGATGGCTTAGAGGTACATTAGGTGTGCACTCTAAATGAGAGATGAGAATATCAAGAGAGAGTCCGATAATCTAACATGTATATTATAAGTGATAAATATTGCAATTATTCACTTGTTGTTTTAAAAACTATTTTTACATCGGGCTTGTTTCCTTGCATATTCTCTTTTCTCTCTTGTATCTTCTATATCATGTGTCCAGCCACAGGGACGCTAGCCATAGAGGAATAATATGGTTGACGAGCTATGGAGCTTTGGACGATTATTAAATGCCTTCATTTATTTAATTCATACTCTGTGGTGATCTTTCTTTTAGGGCATGTCGCCCCAGAGGATTTTAGTTGTTTCCTTTCTATTTGAGTCAGAATTTTATACTCGTGTCGTTGTGATACATTTACTATTATTGGGATTTTTGTATTGTGATATTTTCAGGAAAGTCTATTCCAGTTTCCTCTAAATTCTATTGTGGTATCTATTCAGTTTATTTTTGTTGTGGAATGTAAGGAATTGTTCGTTATGGTAAAATAAAATTTTATTAAAATTGAAAAGATTTTAACACCAGCTTAATTGAGTATTAGGTGATAGGAAAAAAATATTTTCGACAATGATACTATAAATGAACCAACTGTATATTCTAATTTAATTGGGTATGGGACTGATTTAATTAGACGGGGTGTTACAGGTGGTGTCAGAGCATCAGGTTCTAGTGTCCTTTAGGGTCTGTATGGCTTACTATGCTTTCAGCTTAGTGTTCTTTGATGTAGAGCCCTATCATTAGGATTGTTGAATTTCTATGAGACTATAGACAAAAACCTTTGAGGATTTATTTATTTTAGACATGTCCTAGTATAAGGTGATTATCGGCATGGATTGGCTTGTTGCACATAAGGCCAAGATTGATGGTATAATCAGCATATTATCTTTAGCAAGAGAGTGAATAATTAGACTTATATATAAATAGACAAAACCTGTTGGTAAGTTATATACTATAGACTAAGGACTTCAGGAGTTTCGATGACTGTCTATTTTAGATAGTAGTGTATCGGGGGGGTTCCTTGTTTGGATTTCGCTCTGTGAGACACCCCACGTATGAAACTAACGAACGTTGGGAGTCGAAGTAAGTTGGGTCTTTAGGATATGAGTTTATAACTTTTACTATTGTATGTATATATATTAATCAGAGAGTTATTAGTTTTGGCATTATTTGAGGCTAATGGAGTCGCCAAATGTAAATGTGGAAATCATGGTGATACGGATTATATTATAAGTAGTCAGTTAATTAAGGATAACCTTATAGAGGAATTTTCTTTCTTTTAGATCTTATGATGGAATGTACACACATAAAGTGTATGGGCTCCACGGATTGTTGGATTGTAGTATTTTCCGTAATTGTGACACAGTAAGTATTCTTGAGGTTAATGAAAGTAGAACTTGTGACTTTATGATTTAGTTGTTCGCTGATTTAGGACCGCTACTCCCCAAAATTTTCCATGAGGATGGTATAAGAAGGATTGGGTAAAGTTTAACTCAAGATAGTTGAACCTAAATGGTAAGGCCTGGTGTATAACATAGTGGGAGTATTCGGTAATGTACTGCATGGGCGGTACGACGGAGATTACATGAGATGTGAGATTAATACCCGGAGTTGTCCTTACCAGTTATGCTTTATTTTTCAAATTTCGGGACGAAATTTTGTTATTAGGGGGAAGTATGTAATACCCTGTAATTTTAATGACTTTTAAAATGAATTAAATTAAAAGTTAATGGGATTAATTGGAATTAATTATAAATTAATTAATTGGAATTAATTCAGAATTTATATTACTTTTGGATAATGAACTATATGATTCGGTATATTACATAGTGATATTTAAGTAATATATGAATATGATGTTATTTATCTTGCCGTGAGTTATTTATACAGTAATAATAAAACTTTAGTCGGAACGCGGTATGTGACGTATCGGGACTAATTTAAATGAATAAAAGGAAAACATTATTTATATCAACCTTATGGTCGTTTTGAGTGCGTCGTCGCATCCGGAAGGGTCGAAATAGTCAGAAAAGTCTATTCGGGTGTTGGATTTGTGTCTCGAGTCAATTAGGAGATGAAAGGACACCCCGAAGGGGCATTAAAACATTTTATTTGTGAGATGAATAGTAATTTTGATATTTTGTCTTACTATAAAGGTGATGGATTAGAGGAACGTAGGTTCATTTTATTTTATCACAAAACACTTGAGAGGTATTCGTGTGAGAGAAAGTGAAGAGTTTCTTGGGAGGAGAAGAGATTGCCTAGGAAGGAGGAGAGACTTTTGGGCAAGGCAAAGGGGATTAACCATCTTCTACCACCAGCACCACCCCCGAAAAGTTGCCGAAAAACAAAGAAGGAATTTTACACGTTCATCACCAAAGGATCAGACCTACGTAATTAAGACAAGTGTAATTCTTGTTTTATTTTATTGCTTACAATATCCATGATAGATATGATAAGAAATAAGTATGAGTTTACATGATTTAAGGATGAATTATAAAGTTTTTGGAATTTGTTCTTGATATGAAAATTAGATAGAATAAATCTCTTTCTGTTTAAATGATTTAATCCATGAATTTTGGGTTTCAAATGATAGAAGAAGTGTAAGTTATTATGATTTTTGGAGAAATAAGAACCTATGAAAATTCAGGGGATAATAGGATTTAATTCAAACTATTTGATGATTTTAGGTTGTTTGATTATTAGAAACTGATCATATATCTTTCTATATCAATTCAGATTAATTAGGAGAAGTTTTGGATTGATTTGTGTTGGTTTTGATGAGAAAGGAAATGGATAAAACACATGGAAAAAAATTGTGAAAAGGTCGAACATTGTATGATAATTTTAGAACTATTTTAAGAGGAAATTGGTACTGTGCTCGCATGTTTTTTTATAAAATCACATTCTGCACAACTTTGTAGGCTTAAGTTTTTTTTTTTCAAAATCGGAGCAGAAAAGCCTCAAAATTGTAATTTTATATTTTTATCATAATGTAACTTTATCGAAAAAAATAATTGGAAAATGGTAATTTGACCCATGGTGAGATTTTATTAATTTTGGTACATTAACAAGGAGAGAGGGACTTGGGTTAATGTTGGAAAATTATTTGGATTTGAGGATTAAATTTTTGTAAGAGATATCTACATAATTATATTACGTTTAGAGAAGAATAATCATTATATCAAGTAAGGGTAATATTGATAATATATGTACGGGTACTTGGGTCGGATAAAATATTATGTGAGTGATAACTACATAAAAAAAATATGATGATAATCATGATTATAAGTGTGTAGTATTCAATAAATACGATGGGTACTTGTGATAGGATGAATTCCTTATATGATATAGGTAGTGTACGTACCTAATTTTTATATAGGTAGATGATAATGCCTATTTGCTTGATTGATAATTTATGTGTATGACATACCTAACTTACTTGTTATCGACGGGAGGTATACGCGTGAGGGCAGTCTAATCCTGATGAATATATGGGACCTTTGACTTGTCGCTCGAGAACATAGGACTTAGGTCGATTACCATTAGTGAGAATAATGGTATAGAACGGTCATTTTGGTGCATAGGTATGTGCGTAGCCCAAAGGCTTAGGACTATGTTTGCCTCCATTATTTGTGATTTGATATTTGTGGTTCGAGAGATCTTTACCGAACCTATAGCCCCCTATACAGTGGCGAGATGTATTGGGACAAGATAGCATAGTAATGCAGCACCGCAGCTGTGTTTATATATATATATATATATTCAACATGTATAAGTCCCTTATTAATTCAATTCAATTAAGTGTTCTCATACGTAACTATCTTACATATTTACTTAGCCACATAGTAGATATCATCACATGTATATATATACATTCACTATATAACTATCTTACATGTCTAATTGAATTGAATTAATAAGGGACTTATCCATGTTGAATCTAAATGGATATATATATATATATATATATATATATATATATATATATATATATATATATATATATATATATATATATATATATATATATGTTTATAACATCACTATATGTATTATAGGGTTAATACGTGGGAACAATCTGGGCTATAAAGAATGGATACATGTGGTTAATCTAGTTAGCGTGGGAACTATAATCAGGATGGCTTAGAGGTACGTTAGGTGTGCACTCTAGATGAGAGGTGAGAATCTCAAGAGAGAGTCCGATAATCTAACATGTATATTATAAGTGATAAATATTGCAATTATT
This sequence comes from Sambucus nigra, assembly GCA_949130495.1. Taxonomy (NCBI): domain Eukaryota; kingdom Viridiplantae; phylum Streptophyta; class Magnoliopsida; order Dipsacales; family Adoxaceae; genus Sambucus; species Sambucus nigra. The sequence goes on along the minus strand of OX422220.1, from coordinate 9,029,129 downwards.
CACTTGCTGTTTTAAAAACTATTTTTACATTGGACTCTGACCCGTTTCCTTGCATATTCTCTTGTATCTTCTATATCAGGTGTCCAACCGCAGGGATGCCAACCATAGAGGATTAAGATGGTTGACGAGCTATGGAGCTATGGAGGATTGTTATACGCCCTCGTTTATTTAATTCATACTCTGTAGTGATCTTTAATTTAAGGCATGTTGCCCCAGAGGATTTTAGTTGTTTCCTTTCTATTTGAGTCGGGATTTTATACTCGTGTTGCTGGGATACATTTACTATTGTTTGGATTTTTGTATTGTGATATTTTCTGGAAAGTTTATTTCAGTTGCCTTTAAATTCTATTGTCATATCTATTCAGTTTATTTTTGTTGTGGAATGTAAGGAATTATTCATTATGGTAAAATAAAATTTTATTAAAATTGAAAAGTTTTTAACACCAGCTTAATTGAGTATTAGGTGATAGGAAAAAAATGTTTTCGACAGTGATGCTAAAAATGAACCAACTGGATATTCTGATTTAATTGGGTATGGGACTAATCACCCGGTATTTAATTAGGTGTGGTGTTACAGCTGCAGCATTTTGGAGGCTCGCATGACATTTCTTAGATGCTTCATCTCGTTCTTTCTAGGTTGGATATTTCATTATTAGTTCATCAAAGCGTGTTTCCTTTAGACTATTTATTTATTTTAGTTATGCAGCAGACTGTATTTAGATTTTATTTACTTAATTCAGATTGTGGTAGGATTTATGCTTGGAAACTGACGGTTTATTCAGTCTCCTTTGTTTAATTATTCATATATGTCTTGTTATTATCTAGACTATATTCATGTGGGAATGGTTTTATTCATTTAGATTATTGTTGCATGTGTTAATAATAAAAGATAAAATTGACACCAACTTAATTTGACGTAGGTGATTAGCAAATAAAAAGTTTTTCGACAGTGATGCTAAGAATGAAACCATCAATGTTTATGGTTTAATTTAATAATGGACTAATCACCTAGGATTAAAATTGGAGGGGTGTGACGGATGATATCAGAGCATCAGGTTCTAGTGTTCATAGGATCTGTACCGCTTACTAGGATTTCAGCATATCATTCTTCAACATTAAGCCCTATTCTTAGGACTGTTGTATTCATAATCATGTATCTGAGATTACGCTATTCTGTAGGTATATTTGTATTAACTGTGAACTTATACAATTCAATCTATTTTAGACGTCACCTAGGAGGGAATGACATGATGGAATCGCCGAAAGCGGTGATGCTGGAAAGGATCAACAAGTACCTCTAGTACCAGAGAGTATAGTGACCGTTACAGAGGTGGTTGGTATTATAACACAAGAAGTTACTACCGAATTATTACACTATCAAGAGCATAGTGTCCAGTTGATAGGAACTAAAAGACAAAGGCAACATAGTTCGTTATGCAAGTCAGGAAGAAATAGTAACCGTGTAACACCGAAGCAATATCGATATGTTCCTCAGGGCTTCCAGGACTAAGGGAATAATGGGCGAGGCCAGCAGAGTCAAAGCCATCAGGGCCAACATGGCCAGCAGCAGGGAGATTTCAAAGGGAGATGTTTTACATAGGGAAAGGGTGGTCACAAGCACCAACTTTTCCCGTAGTGAGATAAGGAGAAGCCTAAATCGGACCAGCAGGGTCAAAAGAAGAAAATTTTCACTGGTCGGTGTTATATTGCTGGGGAGGTGAGTCACCTAAAGAAATATTGTTCACAGCAGGGACAATAGCAAGATCAGTACCGTCAAGGCAATCAGGGCCTGCGTCAGAGAGAATTTCTAGGCCAATGCTTTAATTATCGTTAGACGGGCCACAAGAGGAGGGGTTGACCAAATCACGGAAGAGCTCTGCAGCAGAAGGGTTCCCCATAGGAACAACAGGCATAGAGGCCACCTGTGGCACTAGTTCCACCCGGACCACTACAGTAGGAAGAACTTCAGTATGGGCATGACTATAACGTCCGAGATGTCGCCATTCAGCAGGCTCCATAGGCACCACCTGTAGTGGCGGGTACGTTTATTATTCATGGGCTTACGGGTAGTGTTTTATTTTATACTGGTGCATCACACTCTTTTATAGAGACTAGATTTAAATGAGCTTTCATCCTATTAGAGACATCTGGTAGTCTACTTATGTGTGTGGAGTCACCGATGGGTAGTGGGTCACTCATACACTCAATTTGTAGAGGTGTGGATATCGAGGATGGTATATTGTGTTTAGATGCCGATCTGCTTATATTGGATATGGATGGATATGACGTTATCTTGGGGATATAATGGTTATCTAGTTGTTTGGTGATGGTAGATTATTACAGGAGGGCTATTGTATTCTCGATACTCGGGCATGAGATGTTCTTAGTGGCAACGCCTCTTCCTGAGGCAGGGCCGCGCACTCATTTATATTAAATTGAGGAGGAGACCTCACAGGAGGTGTTAATTTCATTAAACTCGATTCTAGTCGTGAGGGAGTTCGAGGATGTATTGCAGGATATACCTAGATTGCTGCCTAGCCAGGGAATCAATTTTCTTATTGATCTAAAATCGGGTACAAGACCTATAGCTCGAGCTCCCTATCGCATGGCCCCATCTCAGATGCGTGAGTTGAGAGAGTAGATTCAGTAGCTCTTGGGGCAGGGCTTTATTCGATGGAGTACTTCACCGGGGGGTGCACTAATGTTGTTTGTCAATAAGAAGGGCGGGTCGCGTCGATTGTGTATTGACTACAGAGAGTTGAATAAGGTCACAATCTGAAATAAATATCCATTATCCCATATCGATGAATTATTCGACCAGCTAAGGGGAGCAACTTACTTCTCCAAGATTGATTTGAGCTCCGGTAATCATCAGTTGCATGTCAGGGAGGAGGACAATCGTAAGGTTGCCTTGCTAACACGGTATGGGTCCTATAAGTTTAGGGTGATGCCATTCGGACTCACCAATGCTTCGACACTGTTTGTGGATATGATGAAGAAGGTTTTTCGAGAGTTCCTTGACCAGTTTGTGATTGTGTTTATCGACGATATTCTCGTTTACTCTCGTTCTGAGGATGAGGATGACGAGCACTTACGGAAGGTTTTACAGACACTTAGCAAATGTGGGTTTGGGCTTCAGGAGGTATAGTTTCTAGGCCTCAGAGTATCTGAGAAGGGTATATCAGTTGATCTGAGTAAGGTATCAGTGGTAAGGGAGTGGGGACAGCCCACGACACTAATAGAGGTTCATAGTTTTTTAAGGTTGGTAGATTATTACCAGAGGTTTGTTAGGATTTTCTCGAATATTGCGGGTCAGTTGACAAATAGACTCGTAAAGGGGTGCCATTTATTTGGGCGCTTTCGATGAGCTAAAGGACAAATTGATCTCAACACCAGTACTTGCACTATTTGAGGGGGGGAGTAGCATATTGTGTCTACACTGATGCATCCTTGTAGGGACTTGGGGGGTGGGGGTATTATATCAGGATGAGAGGGCTATAGCGTATGCATCACACAAACTTAAGCCCCATGAAAAGAATTACCCCACGCATGATTTGGAGTTAGCCGCTGTTGTTTTTGCCTTAAAGATATGGAGGCACTATTTGTTGGGCGAGCAGTATACTTTATTTGGGTACCATAAATCACTCAAGTATCGGTTCACACAAATGGATTTTTACATAAGGCAATGATTAGTTTTTCCAGGATAGAGTTGACCAGTTACTAGCTGATGGTATAAAGGGATACTCGATTAGTTCAGAGGGTGGGTTTCATTTTAATGGGAGATTAGTGGTTCTAGAGGATGATGATTTGTGACATGCAGTGTTGTTAGAGGCTCACGGGTCCCAGTTTGCAATACATCCTAGTGGCGATAATATGTACTAGGATATGCGCAGATAGTATTGGTGGTCAGGGATGAAACATGACATGGCAGAGTTTGTCTCAAAGTGTGCTATTTATCTGTTAGTGAAGGTAAACCATCAGAGATCGATAGGGATGTTACAGCCATTAGAGATTCGCATGTGAAAATGGTAGAGTATCTGCATGGATTTTATCACTGGGTTGCCGTTATCACAATGAGGTCACGGTTCTATATAGGTGATAGTGGATCGATTGAATAAGGTGGCTCAGTTTCTTCCAATTCATACTGATTTTGAGATAAAGTAGTATTCACATTTATTTATCGCTGAAATAATACGATTACATGGGGTCCCGCTTAATATTTTGTCCAATTGGGATAAGATCTTTGTATCCCATTTTTGGCAGAGTTTTCAAGAGGCGATGGGGACACATTTACGATTGAGTATAGCTTATCACCCACGAAAAGATGGGCAGACTGAGAGGCTAAATCAGATGCATGAGGATATGCTGCGAATGTGTATACTCAATTTTGGGGGCAGATGAGATTAGTATCTTCCTTTGGTAGAGTTTGTGTATAATAACTCCTACCAATTTACTATCGGCATGACACCATTCGAGGCATTGTATGGTCGACCTTGTCGTTCTCCTTCTTGTTGATTAGAGGTAGGGGACAATAACTATTGGGGCCATAGATGATTCAGGACACCACTGCTAAGATTGTGTTGATTCGAGGGCGCATCCCGTTAGCTCAAGATAGGCAGAAGAGTTATGTAGATGCAGACCGGAGACATATTGAGCTTGAGGTTGGCAACCAAGTGTTGGTGCGAGTGTCTCCTATTAAAGAAGTGATTAGAATTATAAAAAAGGGGAAATTGGCACCGAGATATATGGGACCGTTATTTTATCATTGAGAGGGTGGGACCCGAGACTTATGAATTGGGATTATCGGAGCATCTTCAATGGATTTATAACGTGTTTCACGTGTCATCGCTGAAGAAATACCGGCATAGTGAGAGAGCTTTTTGGCATGTTCCACTAAAGGAGATCAACTTGCATCCCAACATCTCATATTAGGAGAGACCAGTAGAGATACTTGATCGTAGTGAGTGTAAACTGCGGTCAAAGGTGGTACCCTTTGTTAGAGTGAAGTGGGAACACCATAATGTAGACGAATCGACATGGGAGCCGGGAGGATGACATGCGTGAGCAGTATCCAGAGTTATTTACCATATGTATGTCCGAATTTCGAGGACTAAATTCTCTTGTAGGGGGGGAGTATGTAACAATCCGCATTTTTAAAGAATTAAAATGAATAAACGGTATTTTTAAAGAATTTAAAATATATTAATTTGGTTAAATTGAAATTACACGAGTGATATAAATTAATGGAAATTAATATGATGGGTTGATTAAATTATTAATTGGAGAGAAATGATTAATGTTTATTGAATAAAATTATTATACAAATAGTAATTATATAATTGATGTCACAACGAGTAATAGTGACGTGACAATATGATATCTCAACTGAATGTCGTGAGTGGACAAAATAAGTTAGAGATAGAAAATAAATTATTAGTAACTTGGATGATGATTTTGAGGTCACGGTTGAGTCCATAAGGATCGAAACAGTGAAAATAGTACACACGGGTGTGTAGTTTGGATCCCATGACAATTTTGGACATAATTGACAACCCAAGAGGGAATTTTCATGATTCTATAACTTAAGGTTAAGGGAATTTTGGGATTTTGAGTATTATATATAGTTTTTGTGATGTGAGTCTAACGTAAAGAGATTATAAAACAAGTGGATGCCAGTAGAGAGGAGAGGAAGAGTTTTCTTGGGGCTCAAGGAAGGGTTTTGGAGAATTCAAGCTCATTTTAGCATCACAACCACTCTTGGAGGAAGGATTATAAGATAAGCTTCATCAAAGAGTATCAAATCAGACCACTTCATTATAAGGCAAGTATTTATCTTTAAAATTTTAATAGTTATCATACCCATGTAGAATAGGAACTTTGTATTAAGAACAATTGATGTTACACTTATAATTTGATAAGTAAAATTTTAAATGGGAATAGGATTTGATGTAGAATAAATCCAATTACATGGAGAAACAAAAATAAAAAAATTTGGGAGTTGAATCATGGATTAAATCTGGGTTTTTGGTGAATTTATATGAAGAACAGAAAATTATAGGATTTATGAGTATGAGTTGTTAAATCTGACTATATGATGAAATTGTATTGATTTTATTCATGATTTACATTAGAAATCATCCCCACATATATCTTTGAGGTTTAGTTATGTTAATTTAGAAATCGGGATGTTAATATGAAAGTTTGAGGATTTGGATAGTGTAGAAATTCGTAACAGCTATAAAAAGAAGAAACACATGTTACATTTCGAATTGATTCGGCCCAAAGGAGAATCGATTCAGCAAGGAGAATCGATTCGGACACTGGGCGAATCGATTTGGTTTTCCCAGAATTGAAAAAAAAATCTTTTTAAACCCAAATATTGTGGATAATTCATGAGAAAACTTTTGGGACATTTTTAACATATGGAGAGAAATACAAATATTTCAGAAGACCTACAGTAAGGATTAGGTTTATATAAATTGAGAGGAGTTAAGAATTTGGATAAATGACAAGATGTCCAAAATTGATAAAGGAAGGAAATTCGAGACGAATATTTTTCATTAAAGAAACACAAATAAAACGAGAGATGCAAATAACATGTATATACGTAATGGATACACATGTCATAACATATCATAGACATACAAATAGAATCTTCAACCAAACTAGAAACATGCACAAAAATGGGCGATAAAATTTTAAAAAAATGATGAGTAATGTCAACTAATGATAGTTATATGTTAGGTAAAGTCAAAATTCCCTTCTATATTTATCGATTTTAAAACGGGTGATAAATTTGTTAAAAATTCATCACCTATTGTGACATTCAACTTAAAAGAAAATATTTGATAGTTTCAGGCACCCAATATCGAGAGATTATTTACTATGATGGATCATGCTTACCTATACAAGATGGTAACGTATGATAAATTTATCATAAGTTATAAATATAATTGAGTTTGGGTAACCGAAACGGAATCATGAATTATTGTGAGTGGGGGCAAAGTGGTAGACAAATGTTGATGCTTTTTGGGAGCAAGCTTCGAGGCAATTTTTTGAGAAGTTATTTTTGGATTTTTTAGTATTAATTAATATTTAAAAAATCATTATTTAAAATATACAATTCGTAAGTACATAAATAAGTAATGACTTTTGTCGGGAGGTCAACCCCAAATAATCAATTTGGTGCTCAATGTTATGCTCATACTTATCCACAACATAAATACATATATAAGACTTCTAATATAATAGATAAAATTAATAAAAACCTTGACTAAATTTAATTTACTAAACAAATTTACACCACCATTAAGTCATTTATTTTCTTGGTTACTTGAGCAAACTCAAGGCACCTTAAAAAGTCATTCTTATTAGCAGTCATACAAGTAGGCTTAAAGCCCCACCATAAGACATTTGAGTTAGCACTCATACCTCGCAATAGAGGTTATCCATATCAAGAGAATTTATATTAAATAAGTAACATTATTATATTTAGTTCCTCATGAGAACAATACTTCATGTGTCGATCACATCCCTCTTGAGAGTCCCACCTCCTGAGAAAGAATACTTCATGTGTCGATCACATCCTGTAATACCCCGTAATTTTTCTAAAATAAATGATAAAATAATATTTTTGGAATAAATAAATAATTGCGCAAATTGGACTTCAAAAAAAAATAAATTAATAATTTCACGGGTGAAATTTGTCATTTAGCTATATGTGCGTGATTGAAGTTATACGCGTATCTATGTATATAATTATCGTATCACATGAATTGAAGAAAAAATACATAATTAATGTGCGACACAATTTAAAAGTATCAATGTTAACATAAAATAATTCGGGACATATTTCGGGGCATATATGGGCTCGTTTAGGTGTTTTAGACCTTAAGAAATAGTTTCGGATCAATAGTGTATAGTTGGGGAACGTTTGGGCTAGTTTGGATATGGATTCGGGTCCATTTGGGGGTTCAAAAATTGAGTTGTAAGCCCAACTTGGGATTAACATTAATTAGTGTTTAAGTGGGGGTAAACAACTTCCCCACTGCTATTCAGAAAAGACGAAAACACAACTGTTAATGGGAGAGGAAACGAGAAGAACCAAAAGAGGTAAAAAGAGGCAAGGAATTAAGAAGGAATCAAAGACGCTTTCTTCCAGAAATTCTAAGGTAAGAATTCTCTTGCTTAATTTAAGTTTCAATGTATTTTCTTGATGCATTATAATGACCCTTAAATTTATGGGATTTAGGTTTGATATGAATAATTTGATGATGAATAAATATTATATGCATGTAGAGGAATGAATTTAATGTAGAATTAGTCCCAGAAATTTAGGTATCAAAATCTGAAAAATTAAGATAGATCCCTTATGGTTTTGATAGTTAACTGTGGGACATCTTTACTATTTGATGTAGAGGATATTACAGATGAAATATGGACTAAAATTTTAATGTAAATCCCGTGATAGATGGCCCTTGTTATGAGCTAAATAGGATTGACATTTGGAGAATGTTTCAATCGTTAAAATCCTTAACATATATTTTTATTTTTGGGGGCTTTTAGTATATTATTTACGGGTTTGATTTTTGGGTTTGAACATATCGATCTGGGTTTAAATTTCTAAGTTGAGTATACTGTTTCTGATATTGAGTTTTGGAGCTGAAAGGAACATGAGTGGTGAAAAAACGTGGTGAAGAGGAAGAAGGGGTCGTTCGTGCGACGTAGGCCCTCGTTCGAGCGACATATGATGTCGCGTGAACGATCCTAGACCTCGTTCGAGAGATATGAGGGGATGTTTGGTAATTATCTTCTTTCATGATTTGGTCTGGGGGTTTTGGTTATGAGTATTTTTATGAGTCCAAACGAGTGGGAAGAACCGTGTTTGGGACAATAAAGAATTTATTAAAAATACAAATGTACCCACATTAAATAGGGACTTTTAAAATTAACTAGTTGGTTAAGTAATTATTTGATGGAATGGAATCAATAGTTCACTAGATGGTAAATTATTAATAAATGAGAAAGTGTGAATCTTATGTGGTACTTCCCTATGGTAATTATCGAGTAATTACCTATACATGGTATATGAGATAATAATATGTACTTATATGTATTTGTGTGGACATACCAATGTTTGTGGACTATCCTATCGTCTTGGGGGTTCGTGCGTTTGGACCGGGTACCACACGCCGGAACAGGTGGGCTTGGCGATTGGGTAGGTAATATAGGTACTATGTGGAGGCGCCATCTACGAAAGGTAGGTGTTGGCGCTGACCCACCATGTATCACCGTTGGGTATGAGCTGTGAACATGTATCATGCGTAGGGTCCGCCTCGAACTTATGTGTGTTTTGTGATGTCAGATTAGGATAAGAGATTCCTCTGGACTTGTCGATAGAGTAAGCACTATAGACATATATGTAATTACCCGCACCAACGGTAGATTCCCTTGTGTGTCAAATATATGAAGGACATATATGTAATTACCCGCACTTTATATGAGATAAATTGAAAGGTCTAAGAATGGGGGAATAAATTACAACTTTCATTCTTTAATGCATAAAAGATGTTTATGCCATTTATGTGAAACTTAATAGACTGGGATATTACGGATATTGGCATTTAAATGTAGTCGGTACAATTAATCATTTAATTATCGACAATCCATTATTATTAATTTGACACATTGTCATAATTATTATTTGGGACTTATTGGGGTGCGAATAATATCACACTTAGATGAGGGGTGAGGTGTTAAATGCATTTATTTTGAGTCAAATGTATTATTGCATCTTAAATTAATTCTTGCACACCTCGGGCTCTGACCCAAATTTAAATATTTTCTCCCCCCCAGGTTCTACTAGACAATGATAGTTGGATTGTGATGTGATAGTCTTGTAGTTTCTCTTGCTCATCAGTTTTCAGATTCGTCGATTCTATCATAAGCGCTTTTCTGCCAGAGTTAGTTATTTTATTTGGAACAATTATAAGGGCATAAGCCTGAGACTCCTTTACATTTTGTTGATTGAGATTTCTATCATAATGGTTGGATTTATTGTATAGTTGGTGATGTTTGGATCTCTTTAAATATTATGATTATATTCATGACATTTCCAATATGGTCCTTTAATTATAATTATTTATATTTACATTTGTGCTAAGAATGGTATTAATTGACAAGCAAACCACATCTTCGGTGTATCATGCCTAGCCAACCTTTATGTGAGAAAATAGGGGTTGTTACTTTTGGTATCAGAGCACGGTTCTAGTGTCCTCAAGATCTGTGTTGCGCTCATTACGTTCTGCATTGCGTTATTTGATATATAGAGCCTATGCTTAGGGTTCATTGTATTGTTACGTTGGTACTAACTTAAACCCTATTTTCTTTCAGATGGAAAATAGACAGAGGGGAAGATCGAGGCGAGTAGTCACACCTGCTAACGAGGAGGAGGCTCACCTGGAGACACAACAGCGGCCACAGGTCCCACCAATCCCATAGCTGATTACACACGCTGAGATAGCCACCATCGTGTCTCAGATGGTGTTTATGGCCATAATATCCATGCTTCAACCCTTCCCACTGCCACAGGCATAGCAGCGGCGACCACCACCACAACAAATGGCTATACCGACACAAGCACCAGGTTATATGTGGGACAGAGTGAGGGAGGCCTTTCTTAAGAGCCAGCCTCCAGAGTTCGTACGCGGTTTTGAAATATTGATGGTGAATTGGTGGAAGAAGGATATTGAGAGGAACTTATGGATAGTTGAGTGCAAACTGGTTCAGAAGCAGATGTTAACTTTGTTCAGGTTAGTGGGGGTTGCTCTTTAGTGGTGGGAGGCATTTATGACTGCTGCAGAGAGGGACGACCTCACTATTGACGAGTTTTAGGAGAGGTTTGAGGGGTAATACTTCCCCCTTGCCATGCAGTCTTAGATGAGGAGCAAGTTAATGGAGTTTAAGTCGGAGGGGCGTGCTGTCGTCGAGTATGAAGAGGAATTCACAGCCCTCTTGTACTTAACAAAAGAGGATGTTAATACCGAGCAGAAACAGATGGATATGTTTATTACGAGATCGACATTGCATATCATGAAGGCTCTTCTAGGAATCCATCCTTCATGACATACAATCAGTTGGTTAATGTTTCACTTCTCCATTTCCAAGGTCATAGGGCATTTCTTAAAAACGGGATAGAAATGTCACGGAGCGAAGTCGTCGAGTTAGTAGGGCAAGGCGAGTGGGGGAATCAGATTTGGGGCCCATTATCATAGGGGAACCCCATCCGCTGATCAGAATAAGAATTTTAGAGGTTAAGATGACCGACAGAGGCAGGCTAGGGACAGAATGGGAAGGGCCATCAGGTTCAACAGTACCGAGGCTAGCAGGGCAGCAGTACTGAGTCCATCAAGGCCAGGGACAATAGGGTAGAGGCCAGTAGTGCCTACATTTTTATAGGGGCCTGTTTTAGGGAAATTGTTATACATGTGGGGAGAGTGGGCATACTTTGAAGAATCTTCCTCAAGGAGATCAGGCAGCCCAGGGGCAGGGAGGTTATAGAGGGCAACAGGAGCCACAGGGACAACGCCCACTATTTTCATCTCAGGCAGTCGCTGCACTAGCCGCTCCAGCACCCGTCGGCCCACCATCGGGGAAATAACCATTGTAGTATGGATGGTTCTATCATGCTGCTGCCATAGACGGGCCACAACACTGCCACAGGTAGTCAAGGGTATTTTTCCCATTTTTGGTCATATTGGTCGCATTCTTTTCAATACGGGTGCATGTTATTATTTTGTTAGCACAAGGTTTTTACGGGAGTTGGGTATGATAGATTTTGCATCTGACACTATTTTGCACATAGACTCACCAATGGGTAGGTAGGCACCCATACGATCAGTATGTTGGGGTATCGATTTTGAGATAGGTCGACTCACCTTCGTAGCTGATTTATTAGTACTTGACATGCACGAGTATGGCATTTTTAGGAGATAGACTGGCTAGCTACATATAGGGCATGTGTGGATTGTTATGGGAGGTCCATTGTTTTCGCCATTTCGGGGAATAAGATGTACCTAGTTGCGATGTCGCACCCCAGGGGTTAGTCGAGCACGCAATTGTATTACATCAAGGAGGATAGTTCTTTAGAGGTTGTGGAGACGCTATAATAGATGCATGAGACACAAATTGAGTCCTGGAGAAGAGACCAAAATTCTCATTCTTTAAGATGTAATCTATCATATCACTCTCCCTTGCTCAACTGACTTCCTTGTAATTATTATGAACATTGTTTTCCTCTCCTTGATATATGGGAATTATCCACTGATGATTTCTTTCTTGTGCTTAGTTGTGGTTCTGTTGCTTATCTATAGCTCATAAATCTTCATAGTAAAACATGGTGAGTGAGTTTTCTGATGTTTTTGGGAGATTTCGGGGTTACCAACGAGTCGGGAGATCGACTTTATGATCGACTAATTTTTGGGCACGAGACCCACTGCCCATATTCCGTATCAGATGGCTCCGTTGGAGATGAGGGAGATACGAGAGTCGATTGAGCAATGGGTTTATCAGGAGGAGTACTTCACCCTGGGGTGCTCCAGTATTATTAATCAAAAAGAGGGACGGATCTCTACGTCTTTATATCGACTACCGAGAGTTGAACAAAGTCACTATTCAGAATAAATACCCATTGCCACGTATAGATGATTTATTTGAGCAATTGAGGGGTGCTACGTATTTTTCTAGGATTGATTTGAGGTTGAGGTACCACCAGTTGAGAGTTAGGGAGAAGGACATATCAAATACAAACTTCCTTACTTGATATGGATCGTACGAGTTTTTGATGATGCCAATTGGGCTAACCAGTGCACCAGAAGTATTTATGGAATTGATGAACCGAGTGTTCAGGGATTTTTTAGATCGGTTTTTTATCGTGTTTATAGACGATATCTTGATTTATTCTCGGTCTACGGAGGAGCACGCAGAGCATCTACGGGCGGTCTTAAAAACGCCTGGGGATCATCAGTCGTATCTAAAGTTTGAGCGGGGATCATCAGTTGGGACTATTCCCCATAATTTGGCTGAGAGAGGTACAATTCTTAGGCCACATTGTGTCCGAGCGGGGGATATCCGTGGACCCAGGGAAAGTTTTTGTTGTGATGGAGTGGGGACATCCCACTACACCCATCAAGGTGCGCAACTTGTTGGGACTAGTCGGGTACTACCGTCGATTCATCTAGGGGTTCTCGAAGATAGTCGGGCCCTTAACAAATCTAACATGGAATGGAGTACCATTTGTGTGGGATGATGTGTGCCAGCAGGAATTTGAGGACATGAAGACTAAATTGACTACAACACTAGTTTTGGCATTGCCTCGGGTAGGGGTTGATTACAGAGTCTATACAGATGCGTCCCTAAGGGGACTTGGCGGGGTTTTAATGTAGGAGGAGAGGTCGATAGCTTTTGCTTCCTTAAATCTTAAGCCTCGCGAGGGAAATAACCCCACCAATGACTTGGAGTTAGCAGCAATGATTTTTGCCTTGCAAGTGTTGAGACACTATCTCCCGGGGGTTAAATTTTAGCTTTTCACAGACCACAAAATCTTGTAGTATTTGTTCACACAGTGAGATCTGAAAATGCGACAGAGGAGGTGGCTAGAGTTTGTGAAAGATTATCAGTTCAAAATTTAGTACCACCCGGTTAAGGCGAATGTCATGGCGGATGCTTTAAGCCATAATCTGATTTTAGAGTTAGCAGTAGTGTGGAAAGCAAAGTGGAAGTCACTTCAGGGGGATGATGACCTGACCCGCGCATTTATGGTAGTTCTCAACATCACTCCCGAGATCATTATTTGGGTGGTGAAAGCACAAGCAGGAGATCAGCTTTTTCAGGAGTGGGTGAGATAGTTGCTAGCTGAGGGGGTGTAACACTATTCCAATAGGTCGGACAATGGTTTGGGATTTTAGGGGATACTGGTTGTTCCCGATGATGAGGATTTGAGGTGAGCTATTATGTTTAAGGCTCACGGGTCACAGTTTATGCTACATTCTGGAGGGGATATTATGTACCACGATATGCGACGTCAATATTGGTTAGACGGGATTAAAAGGGATATAGCTAATTTTGTATCCAAGTGTGCTTCGTGTCAGCTGGTGAAGGTGGACCATTAGCGTCCTGTAGATGTTTTACAGCCTTTGGATATCTTGGTGTGGAAATGGTAAAGAATCTCCACGGACTTCATTACTGGGCTACCTAAATCGCAGAGGGGGCATAATTCGATATGGGTGATTGTCGACAGATTGACGAAGGTGGCTCATTTCTTACCAGTATGGATAGATTATAGCTTCGAGCAGTACACTATACTCTTCCTTGCAGAGATTGTTATGATGCATGGGGTACCGCTCAATATTATTTCAGACAGGGACCGGATGTTTGTGTCCCACTTTTGGAGGAGCTTTCAGTAGGTTTTGAAGGGAAGAGTTGAGATTGAGCACATCATATCATCCTCAGACCGACGGGCAGACGGAGAGGGTAAACTTGATGTTGGAGGACATGTTGCGGATGTGCATTTTGGATTTTAAGGGGAGCTGGGAGAAGTATTTGCCTTTAGTGGAGTTTGCCTACAACAACAACTACCATTTCACAATAGGGATGGAACCATTTGAGAAACTCTATAGGAGACCTTGTCGTTCACCCTCATGTTGGTTGGAGGTGGGGGATAACAGGTTACTTGGGCCAGACTTCATTGGGGACAGCTCAGAGAAGGTAGAGATGCATTTGGCCAAGATACAGATTGCCCAAGACAGGCAAAAGAGCTATATGGATACAGGTTGGAGACACTTAAACTTCGATATCGGAGACCAGATGTTGATTAAAGTGTCGCCCATGAAGGGGTGATGACGTTTGGGAAGAAAGGGAAGTTGGTTTCTCAAAACGTGGGATCATTCCCTATTCAGGAGAGTATTGGTCCTTTAGCATATCAGTTAGGATTATAGAATCACTTATAGCAGATGCACGACATTTTCCACATATCTTCACTACGGAGGTTCCTTAGAGATGGGGTAGCGTACCAGCACATCGATATTGACGAGATAGAGCTCGAGGAAGACGTTACTTATGAGGAGAGACCGGTAGCCATTCTAGCCCGACGGGAGCGCCGACTTCGATCCAAAGTTGTTCCTTTAATTCGGGTGCAGTGGGGACAACATCGGGACGACGAGTTGACTTGGGAGAGGGAGGACGACATGCGTACAAAGTATCCAGAACTCTTCGAGCTAGGTATGCACTCTTCTTGATTTTGAGGACGGAATCATGTTATTAGGGGGAAGAATGTAATACCCGTAATTTTTCTAAATAAATAATAAAATAATATTTTTTTTATAAAAAAATGTTTGTGGAAATTTGACTTAAAAAAATTATTTTGATAATTGCACTGGTGAAATTTATCATTTAGCTATATTTGTGTGTGTTTGATTTTATACGTGTATCTATGTATACAATTATCGTATCACATGTATTGTAGGAAAACTACATAATTAATGTGTGACACAATTTTAAAGTACCAAATCTTAACATAAAATAATTCTAGACATGTTTTGGGAAACTTATGGGCTCGTTTAAGTGTTTTATACCTTTAAAAATAGTCCCGGATCAATAGTATATAAGTTGAGAAACTTTTGGGCTAGTTTGGTTATGGATTAGGGTCCATTTGGGGATCCAAAAATTGGGTGTTAAGCCCAACTCGGGATTATTATTAATTAGTGTTTAAGTGGGGGTAAACCACTTGCCCACTACTATTCAGAAAAGGACTAAACAAAACTGGTAACGTGAGAGGAAATGAGAAGAACCAAAAGAGGCAACGAATTAATGAGGAATCAAATAGTCTTTCGTCCACAAATTCTAAGGCAATAATTCTCTTGCTTAATTTAAGTTTTATTGTATTTTCTCGATGAATTATAATGACCCTTAAATTTATGGGATTTAGGTTCGATATGAATAATTTGATGATGGATAAATATTATATGAATGTAGATGACTGAATTTAATGCAGAGTTAGTCCCACAAATTTAGGTATCGAAATTTGAAAGTTTAGGGTAGATCCCTTAGGGTTTTGATAGTTAATTGGGGACATCTTGACTATTTGATGTAGAGAATATTAATGTTGATATATGAACTGAACATTTAATGCAAATATCATGATAGATATCTCCCTATTATGAACTAAATATGATTGACATTTAGAGAATGTTTCAATCATTAAAATTCTTAACAAATATTATTTTTTGGGTTTGAGCATATTGTTTATGGGTTTGATTTTTGGGTTTGAACACATCGATTATGGATTTAAATTTCTAGGTTGAGTATATTGTTTCTAAGATTGAGTTTTGGAGCTGGAAGGACAAAAAATGATGAAACAATGCGGTGAATAAAACGAAGGGGTCGTTCGAGTGACATACGATGTCGCGCGAATGACCCTATACCTTGTTCGAGCGACGTGAGGGGATGTTTGGTAATTCCCTTCTTTCGTGATTTGGTCTAGGGGTTTGGTTATGAGTATTTTTATTAGTCCAAGCGAGTGAGTAGAATCGTGTTTGGGGCAATAAAGAAATTATTTAAAAATACAAATGTACCTACAATATATAGGGAAAATTACAATTAACTCGTTGGTTAAATAATTTTTTAATGGAGTGGAATTAATAATTCACTAGATGGTAAATTATTAATAAATGTGAAAGTGTGAATCTTATTCGGGACTTATCTATGGTAATTATGGAGTAGTTACATATACATATTATATGAGATCATAATATGTACTTATATGTATTTGTGTGCACATACCAATATTCGTGGACTGTCCTATCGGCTTGGGGTTCGTGCGTTCGGACCGGATACCATATGCCGACACAAGTAGACTTAGCGATTGTGTAGATCATATAGGTACTACGTGGAGGCACCATCTACGAGAGGTAGGTGTTGACACTGAGCCAGCTTGTTCATCGTTGGGTATGGGTTGTGAATATGTATCCTGCGTAGGGACCGCCCCTAACTTCTGTGTGTTTTGTGATGTCCGCTTATGATAAAAGATTCCTCCGAACTTGCCGATAGAGTAAGAACTAGACACCAACGGTAGACGCCCTTGCGTGTCAAATATATGAAGGACATATATGTAATTACTCGGATTTTTTATGAGACAAATTGAAACGTCTAAGAAAGTGGGCATAAATTACAACTTTGATTCTTTAATGCATAATAGATGTTTATGCCATTTATGTGAAACTTAATAGACTGGGATATTACGGGTATTCGTAATTAAATGTAGTCGGTACACTTAGTCCATTTAATTATCGACAATTCATTATTATTAATTTGACACATTGTCATAATTATTATTTAGGACTTACCGGGATGCGAATAATATCACACTTAGATGATGGGTGAGGTGTTAAACACATGCGAGTGACGAAAGATGATTATTTATTTTGAGTCAATTGTATTATTGCATCTTAAATTAATTAAGTTAATTCTTGCACACCCCGGAATCTGACCCACATTTAAATGTTATCTCCCCCTAGGTGCTCACTGACAGGGATAACTGGATTCTTCTATGACACTCTCTCTTGCTCATCAGTTTTCAGATTCATCGATTCTAGCATATGTGTTTTTCTACTAGAGTTAGTTATTTTATTTGGAACAATTGTAAAGGACATATGTCCGAGACTTCTTTACATTTTGTTGATTGAGATTTTTGTAATACCTGTTGAATTTATTGTTTAGTTGGTGATGTTTGGATCTCTTTAAATATTATGGTTATATTCATGACATTTTAAATATGGGTCTTTAATTATAATGATTTATATTTATATTTGTGTTAAGAATGATATTAATTGATAAACAAGCTCAATCTTTTAGACATCGTGTCTAATTAGTCTTTATGTAAGAAAATAAAAGTTGTCAATACATTCATCCTGAGAGTAGCACCTCCTGAGAGACGTCATTTGTATCACCAGCTTCCCTGCTAGCTTAGTAGCCATCTTAATTTCAAATTTATAGCCACTCACTCTCACAGAAAAGGGACTTGGCACATTTGTACTTTATGAACCATATGTTCTCAGTAAAGTAGGGTCAACCTTAGAGGTTGTTCTTGCTCACATCATTTTCATGTCCCCCACCCCAAAATAACCTTGAATGAACTTTACAAGTTGAACCACCTCATTTAGTGAGGGGAAATGTTTGAGATAACGTATTTGTTTAATTTCTAATTTTAGCTTTGAAACACCAAACCAATTAATATCAAATGATGTTATTTTATAGTCAAATTCATAGCCTCCATATCATATAATTGGTGCTTTATTTATCAAAAAAAATATAATTGGTGCTTTTATACCCTACTAGTCTCTTTATTATTGTTAGAGTGATTGATCTCTCGCCATCCTCTCCACAACTGTGAAGAATTATTACATGAAGTGGAAGTATTCATAATCATTGTTTTTGAAATATTAAAACATAAAGATACTTGTATAAGTTTACTCCTTGAATGATCTCCTCCGTTATTATGCACCATGATTCTTAGGATTGCTTATGACTAAATTAACTCTCGGGAAATGGGTTGTGTAGTGATTCGCTTCCGGAAGAGACGTGACCATTTGTTTCCCCTTGAAGAAGTTCCTATAATAAGTAGCATTATGTAAAGCAAGACACTAATAATCAGTCAATGCCCATCGTGAAAAGTGTTCAAGAATGAAATTGTCTGATAGAGATTTATGAGATCATTAACCGATTGTTTGAAGTTTTTTATAGTCGAAATTTTCAACTTACGGTAATGAGTGACACATTTTTTCAAGTTTCCTATCATCAACTTTATTGACTTGTGGTCTGATGGGACGCCGTCTTTCTTACCTTGGAGCTGAGCTAAGTAAAACCATGAGTTCGAAAGTGATCTATTTTGTTCTTCCAAGTATCTTTAATCTTCGTACTAGTTTGTCCGCGGCTTTTTTTGCCTTTCACCATTTCTCTAGAGCTCTGACTAGTTTGGTCGCGACTAGTTGGAATTTCAGTAAGTATTTCCTATGACAATATATATGCAATTTTATAAGAATTACATTTGATATTTATATTTGTATGGAGAATGCATAAAAACACTTGCCTTTGTAGCATCAACACTTGGATTATCATGCACATTTTTAATACGGCCAAGCCCTTCACCATTTTCAGCAATTTCCTGCACATTTCCTTACATTGATAGTGTGAACATATATATTATTAGACTAAAATTAAGTTTTTCTATCATGTGTGTGTTTCAAGTGCATTAAATTATGAGTAATGCTATACTACCCGGGAGTTTACCCCGGGATAGTACATGGAGGGGAATTTTTTTTTTTTTTTTTCTTTTTTCATGGTTTCTCATGTGATTTATTAGGATAATAAAAAAGTTTTTATTTAAAAAAACCTGTTTTACTAGAAAAGAATATTTTTTATAAATTAAAAATAATGTATCGTCAAAAAACACTATTTTAATATAAAAATATATTTTTTTTGAAAAAAAAAATTCAAAAAATAAAAGTTAGTTTATTATAAATTAAAAAAAAGCATTTTTTTCATATCTAAACAGTTTTAAGAAATATAAAAATTGTTGTAAAAATAAAAAAAAAAAAAAGTTTAAAAATAAAGGGTGCCGCTGGCGTGGACCTTTAAAAATAAAAGAATATTGGATAAATGGATGTTTGAGAGACTAAATGAGTTAAAAATAATTAAAAAAATACTTTCTTATTAGAATAGTTTTTAACACGGACCTTTAAACAGTTTTAAGAAATACAAAAATTATTTTAAATGTTGTAAAATAGAAAACAATAAGTTTAAAAATAAAGGGTGCCGCTGGTGCGGACCTTTAAAAATACGAAAATATTAGATAAATGGATGTTTGAGGGACTAAATGAGTTAAAAATAATTAAGAACAAAAAAAACTTATTAAAAAACGAAAAAAAACTATTCTAATAAGAAGTGTTTTTTATTATTATTTTTAATTCATTTCACATGAGAAACTATTGGGAAAAAAATGAGGTGCCAACTAAATAAATGAGGACAAATGAAGTTGCCAACTAAATAACCCGGTACTAGGCCGGCACTAGCTTTCAGATTGCCTAGTATTATTCTTAAATTATTATATCTACATTTAGAGTACTACGTTTCAATGAGCTTAGGATACAAACTTGGTACTATAGAGGAATGGGAACTCTAATATTCATTTGTTTTTTACGTACACATGCTTCTTTGACGCGGATATGGCCTTGTTGAGGAACTTTATCTTTAGATGCCAAAATGAACTGCTGATCCCTCAATGTCTTCCATTGGACCCCCATTTGCTTTAGTGCATTTTCCTTTTGGTTGGGTTCTAATTGGAAATCTTTCTGCAATGTTTGAAATGAAATTATTCTTATCTCTTGTTATGAAAATTGCAAAAGTATCTAAATGAGATACAGTTAGATTATTAAACCTGGAGAATTTCCCAAATATTATCTTTTATCGAGTCTGGAACTGCTTTCCAATCAAGAAATCCAACTCTAATCTTCTGTTCACAATTAGCTAAACAATAATCCTTGAACTTATTTTTGTCTCTTATAATCTCACCGTGCTTGTCATACACCTCTATTGTGGAACTTGATATTTCCTACATGTATATGGAAATATATTATGTGAAAATATATACTAAAAATACATAATAATCTAAAACCACGCATGTATATTTACGAGTTGGAAGTGCACACGTGATCCATGTAAATAGTGAAATATAAAAAAAATTAGCAATAAATTTATAAGCATAAATAAACTGAAACAATATATTAACACGCATATGTGAAGTAGATCCATTAAAAATGTTGAAAAGAAATTAACATAACAGTTTTGTACATTTTATAGCTTTCTACTTCACATGATAATGGTTGAGACTACAAATTATAGTTAAACAATTGTAATAAATATAGATTGTCATGGTGAATGTGCATGCCAATGAAAGTAAAATAAGTAAAACATGGAAAATTAATGAAAGGGTATGGCTAAATGCACTCAACATGAGTACTTTAGTGTCCGAAAATTATATTTGTTGCCATATTGCATTTCATTTTTTTAACAACAAAACTAAATATAGTTTAGATTGGGGAAAAAAAAGCCTTTCCCCGGGGGTTCACAAGAAAAAGAAAATTAACATGAGTAAGAAAATTGGTCATATTGTATTTCATTGAATAATAATAAAGTCAAAAAATTATTTATCACATTACCTACATTTAAATTACAGAATTCATCTAAAACTGATGGAATCATATTGTATTCCAATCTCCATTTAGTAGAGATAATATTAATTTTCACATTTTATATCATTAAGAATAACAAGAGTGTCTCTTAAGCGACCTCTAAAAGCATAGCCTAAAAATGGAGCAATTTTTAAAATATTAATAAATTATTTTTCAACCAAACCATGTGAAAATGATCTTCACAATGAAGAGATCATCTAACAATTATTTTATCAAAAAATTTAATTGAAAAGTGAATGAAATGCAAACTTGAGAAACGTATGCATTTTCTATTAGTGAATTGTTTTGATAATCATCTTACCCACTTCAGAGTTGAATTTTTTTGAGAAATTATTTGTAGATTATCTAATAACTACGGAGATCATTTCAATCAGGTTTCTCAAAAATATAAAGTCATTATTTTAAGAAATTGGTCCTTTTGCAGGGTTTGTTAACTAAGATTCGCTTACGAGATGTCTTGTAAAAATAATGAGGCCTAAAAAATATTAATCACTTTATTGCTACTTTTAAGAATACTATAGATATTATTCCTTTAAATTTCTCTAAGGCTTGAAGTGAATGACCAACACATTAATGATCTTTTGTTAAAATGTATTATTTATAAAGACGTTTATATATTAAATAAACATATAAGTTAAAAGTAGTTTAATATTCAAGTAGTTTATAATGCACTTGTGGGTCAATTTCATATAATAGAAAATAATATATATTAAATATATATTAATTTGAAAATTGGAGATATTTTGAAATAAGAATTTCTAAAAATAGTTAAACTTTCTCAAGATTTAGTTAAAAATATGCCTTCAGCTTTAGTTTTTTCCTTTGCCTCAGCATTTTTCTTCGCATCCATAGCTTCTTCGGCGTTCATAATTTTGGTTGCTTTAGCCATTAATTCTGCCATGGATTTGGGGGGATCCTTAGCCAAGGTATAGTACAACTTGTTTGGTAAAAGACCACTCATGAGATCTATAATGGTTGTCTTCTCCTCATAATCGACGACCTCTAGTTTCTCGTTGTTACAACGAGTGATATAGTCGCTGGTACTTTCTCCTGCTTTTTGCCTAACACTCAACATATGCGCAACCCTTTTAACTAGTTTTACGCCAAAACAGATATTTCCTATAAAGTGCTCCGCCAGTTGATGGAAGGTTTCTATCTACCCCCGAGGAAGGCTGTTGTACCATATCTGAGCAGATACGGTAATGGTTCCTAAGAATGCCCTGTACCTCATTTCGTCGGGGACTGCGTAAATATCTGTTGCATCTTGGTACTGTTCGATGTGGAGAACAGGATCAATTTTTCCATCGTACTTCAACGTGACGACAGGAGCTTTGAACTTTGACGGTGTGGGGAAATCCATAATTTCTCGTACAAACGGTGGTCCTTTGATAAAGGTTCTTTGCAGAGGGTTTTGGGGTTTTTGCCATTTCCCCCAACCTGTCTTCAAATCTCTGAATATATCCTTTCCATGTATCATTTCTAGCCTCTGACTTATTTATGTTTGCTCGAGCAACAGATCGCGTAGAATTCTCCTCTTGGGATCTTTCTATGCGAGCTGTAGGCCTGAAATTTGGATGTGATTTGGCTGAGCCTTCCCTTAAATCATTTGATCATTGAGAAATTCTCGACGCAATCCGAGGAGCATTTCTGTTCCTCCTCGAGCCCAAACGATCGAAGGGAGGAACTCTGCTCAACCTCTCTGAGAGCTTGCTCGTTTTGGAATTAGAGTGACATTTTCTTGAGAATCCAAAATTCTTATAGGAGAGGTCAAACCAGGGTGATAGGATGGATCACTTGAATTCTCTATATGATGGAGTTCAGTGCATCTGGATCGTGAAGACGGTGGATGCATGCTTCTATGAACGCTTCGTTGGCCTGACTGGGCAGATGCTCCATTTTGAATAATTTGAATGAACTGTCGCATGGTTTTCTGCACATCCGTTTGTCCCCTAGATAAGCTTGCTAGGATTCCAGTGATATCGTTTACATTTGGAGGGAGGGAAGGGTTAGGCAGGTTCCCTTCATGATCCTAGTTTTAGATTCTGGGATATCATCCATTTATGATGAATTTTTAGTGAAAAGCGCTACGTATAGTCGTTTCCCACAGGCGACGCCAATCTGTTGATGTAAAAACTAGATTCGCTCTAATTAATTAATCACAGATAAATATGAACAAAGAAATGTGACAAAAGATTTTTAAAGTGGTTCAACCATTATGAAATGACCTATGTCCACTGTCTTGTATTACCGGATGACTTGCCTTAATCACGATTATTTTCGCTTATCATAGATTACCCTGCCATGAGGGAATTATAATGTATTTATAGCCCTTGGGTTATCTGTGTGAATAGATAATATATCGTTATTAAATAGGCATATACATATGTACGTGGTAAAGAATAATCATTGAATCTGTCTTGGTCTTTTAATCTTCCCAACAAGTTGCTTGGTATGTTGAGTAGTTCGGTACACTGAGTAGCTCGGTACTTTAAGTTGCTCGGTACATATACTTATTCCACGCTAGATGACACGTGTCTTCACATAACTGGTCCATGTCAGCTGACTAATTTTTGTATTAACAGAGACCAACTTTATTGGTGGCCTTCATTGATACTGACTAACTTTATTGGTGGCCTTTGTTAATACCGACCAACTATGTTGGTGTTTTTCATTGATACCGACCAACTTTGTTAGTGGTCTTCATTGTGTTTGCAAGTCCATATCACTAATACTCCGAAAAATAAAACAACAAAATAACAATTTTAGGAAAGTCATGTTCTCATTAATATTGAAGTGAACTGAGTACAAGATAACTACATTTACTGATAATACTTCTTCAGGTGTTATGTATCCCATGGATTCCTAAATTCTTCCCCTTCCAAAGTTTCAATCCGATATGTGCCTAGTTGGATAACTGCAGTAATATGATAAGGCCCATGTCAATTGGCTTCCAGCTTATTATTCTTCTAAATCACTTTTTTCAAAACATAATCACCCTCTTTTATGTTTCTCGGCATGACCCTCTTATTGTAGAATCATGCAGTCCTTCGTTGATAGGCTGCATTCCTTAAAGCTGCATCTTCACGGACTTCTTCCAACATATCTAAATCCATCCTTCTCATTAAGTCACTGACTGGGGTATTGAAGTTAATAACTCTATGCATTGGTAAACCTAGCTCGACAGTAATTACGACCTTAGTACCAAACTCCAATAGATAGGGAGTTTCTCCAGTAGCTGTTCTGGAAGTTTTTTGGTAAGCCCATATGACATAATGCAATTCGTTGATCCAATTTCCTTTTGTATTTTCCAACCTTTTCTTCAACCCATTCATCAAAGTTCTGTTAGTTACCTCTATTTAGCCATTGCTTTGAGGATGGATAGGGTCAGAGTGGATTTTCTGAACATTGGACATGGCACAATAAGCAGCAAATTCATCGTTGTCTAACTGTGTACTATGATCAGTGATAAAGGCATAGGGTAATCCATACCTGCATATGATATTCTTCCAAATAAACTGATAAACTTTTTCATAGGACATATGAATCAATGGTTCAACTTCTACCCATTTAGTAAAGTAGTTAACAACCACGACCAGGTACTTGAACCTCCCTCGAGTGATCGGTAGAGGCCTGACCAAGTCAATTCCCCATATAACAAAGGTCCAGGGTGAAGTAATTGGTGTTAGGAGAGCTTGTGGAGCCTTACGTATGCTAGAAAACCTCTGACACTTATCACACTTCTTGGTAAAATTTGTATAATCTGCTTGAATAGTTGGCCAGTAGTACCTTTGTGTATGGATTCTCCGTAACAACGTTCTTCCTGCTACATGAGCCCCACAGGACCCTTCATGGACTTCTTCGATAAAATCCTTCACTTTAGCTAGATGCACACTTTGTTATAGACTTGAAATTAATCCTTTTCTATATAATACACCACCATCTATCACATATCTTGCATCTTTGTATTTCAGCTTCTTAGCTTCAAGTAAATCGGTTGGAAGAATCCCATCTTCAATATATTCTCTTATGGGGTCCATCCAAGATGGCCTCATATCAACTGCAATAAAGTTGACCATCAAATCTTCATCAATGCTTCTATTAGTAAGTGTCTCAATAGGAATAGTTCTTCATATCTCCGTTCTGGTTGCTGAGGCTAGCCGAGCAAGGGCATCTGCTCAGGTATTTTCCAATCTTGGAATTCTAACCATCTGGACAGCTAACAAAGTGGCAATTATTTCTAAAGTTTTGTCCAAATATTTAGTTATCATCTCTCCTTTTGTTGCATATAAGTTCAACACCCGATTTACCACCAACTGTGAGTCACTATACACCATAACTTGTTCAACGTTTAGTGATTTAGCAAGATTTAACCAAACAATCATAGCTTCATACTCTGCTTCATTGTTGGAAAGCTTGAAATTGGAATCGTAGAGCGTACTCTACATCTAGCTTATCTGGAGTATTGAGTATGATTTTGGCTCTGCATCCAATTGCACAAGATGACCCATCAACATACAGACTCCATATGAGAATATTACTGTCAAACGCTTGGTATGTCAGAATTCCCTAATAGAGGATTTTATCCTTCACTTCCTCATACTTTTTCTTCATCTTCTGTATTCCACTAAAGGGTTCTAGTTGATCAAAAATAACTTTCTCTTCACCTTCCCTTGCTTGGAGTTGGTCGGGTATCTCTTTAGTAGGCTTGTTAATCTTTGCTTGTTGCTTTATTAGAGTCCCTTATTGCTTGGGGACCTCTGGATAAGTGAATTCTGCAATAAAATCATCCACAACTTGGCCTGATGATACGAGAAATCGCCCACAAGTCGTTCTCATATCAGCAAGTCAAAGTGTAAAATATGTAATGAATAAACCAAGCAAGTAAATAGAGAGAAGACAAGATATAGAGTGGTTCAGCCTTTAAAATAGGCCTACGTCCACTGTATTGCTCCGTTCTCATTATATGCGTTGCATTGTACAATATAATCATGCTTAATGAGGCGTACAAGTATAAGAATAAAGGAGAATACATGATGATTGAGGATTCCGGTGTGCCGGAGAGGTAGCTTTGATGTGGATGAACAGTCCTCCAACTGTGCGCTGAGGTTATGTAGAGAGATTCGGTGTTTTAGAACCTGCCCCGGATCTGTGTGTGTCCTCCTCTGGAAATCGATCCCCCATTTATAAGAGGTATGTGTGCTATGTCACGTGCCCTAAGCACGTGACATATATCAAGTCTGAATTAATTGCGAATGAGGGGGATGCGGTTTGCAAGGTAAACAACCTAAACGCTACATCCTCTGGCAGAAGACTGAGGTTCCGCGCCCTGGCCTATGTGGACGCCGCGACACGTTGATTGTGACCATTTCTTGATGAGATCCCACGCCCTGTAAGAGATATGGTCGTGCCCTGTATGTGAAGTAAAATATCATCCGCAGTAGGGTGCTATATTTGTACAATCAATAAGCCCCCAAGTCGTAGTGCCAAGAGAATTCAATTGGGACTGCGACTTAGATCAGTCTGCTTAGGTGATGCGGTACTTCCAAAGCGAAGATTCATCTTATGCGCTCTCTTATATAAATTGTTTGTGGCCGTGGACTTCATTACGTTTCCAAAACTCTAAGAGCAAATCGAGAGCGAATTCTGTTCTTCCTTTCTCTTGCATATTCCGGCAACCTCCCGAGGCTGCGTGTGGTGGTGCAAGGCGATTTTAAGCTGAGCATTGCAAGTTTCTTCATTTCCAGGTAATTTTTTCATCCACTCACCTTTTTAAACAACTTTCGAAGTTCATAATTTTTCTTTAAGTACACAAACACATGAATTCTTCCCTTTTGATCTTCGACATTTGCATTTTTCTGGATTACTTGATAGAAATCTAGGGTTTTGTTTGAACAATTTGCTATTTTCCTATAATTGAACACACATGAACGTTGAGCACATAAATAATTGTTAAGATCCATCCTCATATGCTGCACATGACCCCTGATCTTCCAAATGCCATGAAAATCATATAGTCGTTCTTGTTGTTCATAAACAAACTCTTCATATTTTGTGAATTTGATTCTAAAAATGATTAAACATAAGATACTTAACTGTTTAAGAGAGGCCACAACATGATAGGATTTCAATGATCCATTCCCCGGAACTTCTTTGTTCCTTATCTGCATCATAGCGTGCCAAATGGTCGCGGTCCCTTAAATTATCATCCGCGGTACTTTGATGCATATCCATGTATTCTGCCGCGGTGGTGGAGTCTTTTAAGGCTCTGAATCACCACCCTTGTAGTTTCGAACAACCTTCAAACTTTTATGAACCCAATACACATCTATGTTAAATAACTGTAATTACTACTAGAATCTCTTGAATTGGCTTTTAGCAACTTTAGGATGGCCATGGCCAAGTATCTCTTAAATCAATTTGAGCCTGTATCCGCGGTAGTATATGTTCCCCTGCTGATGAAATAGGTGGTTGCGGCTAGTAGGGCCAGAGGACGACCCCTTAACACATTTTTACTATTTATAAATAATTCTTTCGCGGCTTGTTGAAGTCTTTTCCAAACCATATTGGCTGCGGCACCTAACTGCGAACTTTGCTTTTCAGTTACTGCTGCAGCCATATGAGCTTTGACCTAGACGAGTTCTTGAGAGGCTTTTGGGCAAAGCACTTTGGAACCTCTCCTCATGAACTCACTTCCGTGCCCCCTCTAAGATCAATAGGGCCTTGCAAACTAAAGGATTGCCCAAACTATATGATACTTGACTCAGACTCCGCGGACTCTGCATCTGGGAAGGATTTTCAATCCGTGCCGATGAAAGAAGAAGCCAACTCAAGTAATCATCCATTGGGTGCAGGACATGATGCTGTGGAAGTTAGAGATAACCTAGCTGGAACATCTGGGAGGGCTGAGAGACCCTTAGCTGCACTTGATATCCGCAGCGCCATGACCCAAGACTGGGTTGAGCAGGTGGCTGAGGCCTTCGAATTTCTAAAAAAATTGATGTGCTCGACACCTGTCGCGAACCAAAGACCTTGCACGGTTCTGGCCGATGGAGTTTGCTTCCCACTCCATGCCTTTATTTTCGGGATGCCTCTGCCTGTTCCTATTCCCATCCGTTGCCTTTTTTAGACAATGAAACTGGCCCCAGCCCAGTTAGATCCTAATGGTTGGAGAGCCATTCTTACCGCGGTTGTACTTTGGGAGAACTTATTCAAAAAGGACATCACTCTCGCGGAATTCTTTCACTTCTACCGCCCAAAGGAGAACTCAGTGAAGTTCGCGGGTTACTACTACTTCTCTGTCCGCGGCAGGGACGAGACCCTTTACACTGGGAGGCCGACCAGTGTGAAGAACTGGAAGGGAAAATATTTTTACATCTCCGGCGAAGGCTGGGAGATTTACCCCGAGGAGAATGAGAGGGAAAGGTCATATAGAATGCCGCGGCAATGGGGGTCTCCCTCTAAATTAGGTACTAAGACTATAGTCGCGTCCTTTCATCATATTTTGTATATTAACTTCCACTAACCTTTACATTGTATTTTCTACAGCTCTTGACAATTTTCATTTGAACAAGCTGCAGGAGAAGAGGGTCGCTGAGGCCGCGGTAGTTCCTGTTGAACATAAAAAGTTCAGCACACTTGTTACATCAGCGACCATATTTGAAGCAGGATTTTTCCCCAACAAGTCCATTCCTCAATAGATGGGCGCGGAAGGTAATTCACTACGTCATGAATTTTATTTCGCGGTCATTTATGCTCTTAAATTCCTTTCCCAATATTTGCTGCTGCTTTTTCAGGTGAGGAAGTTGACAGGGAATTGCTGGCTGCGCAACTGGAGGAAATGGACGAGGATGCAGCCATCCTAAACAACACTGCGTTGAGTAGAAAGAGAAAAAGGTCCAAAGCCAAGGCACATGTTGCGGCTCATTCCACAGAAATAAATGCTACTCCTGCTGCGGCTCATTCCGCTAACAAAAATACAACTCCTATCACGGATAAAATGGAAAATGTTGAGAACCCTCCGTAGGACGAATTTGATGATGACATAGGGGCAAACCTAGCCGCGGAGGGCTTGATGTCAACTGACGCGCCCCTTTAATCACCATCTCCGCCGCCGCCACCTGTGGTTGATATAAATACAAACCTGGCACCTACCCAGTACCGCGGCGGAGCTGGTCCTGACGGTAGACCGCGTCCCCAATTGAGACATCCTGACCCAAAGTCCTCATGGTAAACTACCGCAAAGGCTGCGCGTAAAATGAAAAGAGTTATTGATGCCGCGGACCTGGACAGGTTGGTGGGTGTAGACCACGACGACTTGGAGGACTGTTGTCTCCATAGCGTTTTGAGGGTAAGTGCTACCATTCTTTAATTTTTCTACCAACTTTTTTACATCCCATATTTTGCTTCTAACTTATTTTATTACAGGTCACGGATGTTATGGTGGCCCTGAAGAGGAAGTATGAAGCCCTTTATAAGCTGAAAGAGGCTACAGATAGGGTGCATACTTCTGACTTGGAAGCGGCACGAACCTCGTCCTTTGAAGCTGGCAATATGTCTGCTGTCGCGGCTCTTCAGGCAGCCCACATGGACCTGGAGAAAGCAAACAAGGCGAGGGAGGAAGCGGAAGAGAACTTCAAACAGGCCGCGAAATCCCTTAAAACCTCCCAGGCCCAGACTGCGGAAGCTTCCCGTGTCGCGGAGATTTCAAGCAGTAAGCTCGCCCTTCTTCAGGAGAAGTACGAAGAGCTAGAGGCGATGTCTGGTCAAAAAGCCCAAGAGTATGCCGTGATAATTCAAAAGATGGAGGCTGATCATGGGGACGCCCTCCAGCTAGCCATAGACCACGCTGTGGAGTCATTCAAAGGCTCCAAGGACTTCTTCCTCATCAACAACAGGGCTTACCTCCGCGGCTATCAGGAGCTTCGACAGAGATTTATAAAAAACTTCCCTGAAGCCAAGGATTCGGTTCTTGCTTGGAAACTTAGTGATGCCGAGCATCAAGAATGCATCGCTGAGCTTAAGGCCTCGACCGATGAGAAAGTGAGGCTGAGGGCTGAAGCAGAAGCAGAGTTCGTGGATGGAGAAACTGGGACGGCCACGGAAGGCGAGGAGGCTGATGAGAATGATGACGCAGATTCTTGAACTTGTATTCAGTTTCTTATCATTAATACAGGGTTGCGTCCCTCCTTTTACTTTATTTATGTTTTGGCTGCGGCCTACTTTTCTGTAATCTTAACTGCTAATTTCAATGATACGGCCATATTTACTGCTTTGTACATATTTGATTGCTTGCAACTCTTTGCTCTTTACTTTGCTTGCTATAATGAATGGTTGAACGTAACTTCTTTCATATTTGAAAATGCATTCTTGATTAGATGAACATAATATTTTCAGTCCACAGATAGCATGCGATTCCTTCATAGGATGATCATTTTCTTATGGCCGCATCCACCTAAATAGTGCTATGGCACCTTCAGAAGTACATGCCACCGCACTGTTTCATATGGCTGTTGTATACGGCCCGCGACCCTTTCTCTATTTTCAATGAATGCTACCCCTTGAATATCGTCGCGTCCTCTAAACGATTTCACTCAATGGCTGCAGACGTGCTCATGAGTCTGCGGCACTCTGAGTACATGGATCATAGGCTTCTTTCATTGCACTTGGTTGCCTGAACCGCTTAGTTGTTATCATCCCATAACCAATATGAAACATGTAGAGAAGGCCTTTCTTCTACTGCTTCAAGATGCCAGTGCCTCAGTACTTTCATGAATGAATGATTCCTGGAGATTTGCAACTATATCGGTGAGCTGCGACACATTTATGGTCCTTGCATCTGAATAATGTGCCTCTGAAGACATACATAGTATCTTCAAGCCTTCCCCGGTCGGGTTATGTTATTAAGCCCCCCACAGCTATTAAATAGGATATTTTCAATCCTCCTCAGGCTGGGTTATGTTATTAAGCCACACACAACTATCAGATAGGATATTTTCAAGCCTCCTCATGATGGGTTATGTTATTAAGCCACCCACAGCTATCAGATAGGATATTTTCAAGCCTCCTCAGGCTAGGTTATGTTATTTAGCCACCCACAGCTATCAGATATATATAAAGCCATCCCTGGCTGGATATTATAAGCCTCCCGGCTCAATGACGCATCCCGAAAGCTAAGAACGAGCATTGTAAGCCCCCGTAGCTAATTACACTTTCCAAAAGCTAAGAACGGGCATTGTAAGCCCCCGTGGCTAATCGTAGCATCCCGAGAGCTGAGAAAGGGAATTGTAAGCCCTTGTGGCTAATAAAAGCTCCTTGAATCCCTATATGCTTTCGCGAATATGATCATCATACGATAAGATATAGTTGCACATCGTGAGGGGAACTTCTGAGCTAATTAAGATCGCAATCCCTCCATAGGTGCATCCCGAAATAATAATAATCTTTCAGGATAATTTATTATTCCTCCCTTAGAATCTGTTTAAGACAAAAGGTCTTTTTGTGAGATGACGGATTATGAAAACAAGAGAGAAATCAGATATGGAAAAATTTGCTAATTCATATATTTATATATGTATGCTCCAGCTAATGGATTTATTAATAAAACATAAAGTCTTGAATATTAGGGCTATAATGAGCTTCATAAAACATAAATAGAAATTATTGAAATTGGAAAAATAAAGTATGAGATGCGGTATGCAGCCTCTGTCAGGTTTGGCTGAATCCTTTATGCATTCTTCAGGAATCGCTGCAGCATCCCTTGCCCAACTTCATC
The DNA here is from genome assembly GCA_949130495.1 of Sambucus nigra. NCBI lineage: Eukaryota > Viridiplantae > Streptophyta > Magnoliopsida > Dipsacales > Adoxaceae > Sambucus > Sambucus nigra. The sequence goes on along the minus strand of OX422220.1, from coordinate 8,997,056 downwards.
CTTCAGAGCATAGCATTGCTCAGTTTCATGGCCATGGTCCTGGTGGAATTTGCACCAGGTAGCTTTGTTCCTCTTGTGGGGTGGAGCTCTCAGCTTTTCTGGCCACCTCAACAGCTTGTCCTCTTTGATGGACTCAAAGATCTCTCCAACCGGGAAGGTTAACGGAGTGTAGGACCCCGATTTGTTCTCTGCCTTCTCCACTCTCCTTTTCTGGCTCCTACTAACAGCTTTCGCGACCCTCTACTCTTGAAATGCCACAATATCAAAGACTGCACGTGCTTTTTCATGGGTCCCACACCCACATTGGGAGAGGCCGCGGCCTCTAGCATTAGGACCTTCTGAGTTAGATAGTTGACCTCGGTCTGAAGTGAGGCATGGTTGTCATAGAGATGGTTGAGGTGATTGTACATCTGCACAATCTCATTTTTGACTTCTGCGTTCTGGCTGGATTCTCCTTCCATCTCTGTTTTTGTTAGTCTTTATAAAGTATATAGAATCTGAGACAAAACTAACAGAAGTGAGTAATCACAGAAATATTGGAAAGCATTGTTTGAACTGCTTCATGATATGCTGACGAGGCCGCGGCCAGTATGGCACCCAAGTGCATTGCCGCAGCCCTTGAATGGTATTCACCAAGGTTAAACTAAAGGCCAATCGAGTCCCCTCCCCGGTGATTGAGCTGTTATAACAGGTCCGCACTAGTAGGGGTCACGACATTTGAGTCCGTTTAGTTGACAGGCTGCACCCCTGTCTAGGCAGTGAAGGAAAAAATCCCAAGATAGGAACCTAGAAACCAAGTTCTTCTCTCCCAACACATAAAAGAGTACCTACTAGGGTCTATCGATGAGAGAATACCTTTGCGGTGAACAAAACGACACAATTTCAATGATAAACCCTAGATCATAGGTCGATAATAGCAAAAAAGGGAGAAAATATAACCCTTCCCTAATCATCCATCTTTTCAGGACTAAAGTCCACCATGCTTTTCAGCATTATCTAGATGAAATAATATCATAGGGGTATGTAAAATAGATCTAAAGTCATCAAATGAATACCCAAGAGCAGATCTGGATATAAGGAATACCCATTTAAGGGTGCAAATATCGAACGGAGCTCAATAACTAGAATCGACCCGCGAGAAGATGGTCCACAGGACACTCAGCAATCGAATAAGGTGTTTAAGAACTCAAATATATAGAGAAGCAAGATTGAAATATCTCGGTTTCCCACAGACGACGCCAGATTGATGATACGAGAAATCGCCCACAAGTCGTTCTCACATCAGCAAGTCAAAGTGTAAAATATATAATGAATAAACCAAGCACGTAAATAGAGAGAAGACAAGATATAGAGTGGTTCAGCCTTTAAAATAGGCCTACGTCCACTATGTTTCTCCGTTCTCATTATATGCGTTGCATTGTACAATATAATCATGCGTAAAGAGGCGTACAAGTTTAAGAATAAAGGAGAATACATGATGACTGAGGATTCTGGTGTGCCGGAGAGGTAGCTTCGGTGTGGATGAACAATCCTCCAACCATGCACTGAGGTTATGTAGAGAGAGTCGGTGTTTTAGAACTTGCTCCGGATCTGTGTGTGTCCTCCTATGGAAATCGATCCCCCATTTATAAGAGGTATGTGTGTTTTGTCATGTGCCCTGAGCACGTGACATATATCAAGTCTGGATTAGTTGCGAATGAGGGGGATGCGGCTTGCAAGGCAAACAACCTAAACGTCACATCCTCTGGCAGAAGACTGAGGTTCCGCACCCTGGCCTGTGTGGACGCCGCGACACGTTGATTGTCACCATTCATTGATGAGATGTCGCGCCCTGTAAGAGATATGGCCGCGCCCATCCGCAACAGGGTGCTATATTTGTACTATCATGGCCCTTTAAAGCAGTCCTTGATTTATACACAAGGTCATATTCCCCCAACTCCACAGCCCAATACATCAGTCATTTAAATTTCTCGGGCTTATGCTAAGCCTGCCTTAGTGGCATGTTAGTGTATATCACTATAGTATGAGCTTGAAAATATGGATTCATTCGTCTACTAGCCTCAATTAAGGCCAGGGATAATTTCTCCAGTCTGGGATATCTCACTTCTGCTACTCGATAAGCTTTGCTAGTGTAATAAACTGACTTTTGAACGACATTTTCTTCCCTGCTCAAGGCAGAGCTAACTACTGACTCAGATACCGCCAGATACAAATATAGTTTTTCTCCAAATCTTGGTCTAAAAAGCAGTGGTGGTGTTTTTCGTTACTTCTTCAACTCTAGAAAGGCTTTTTCACGTTCATCATTCTATTCAAAGGTTTTTCTGAGTACCTTGAAGAAGGGTAAACATTTATCGATTGCTCGGGACACATACCTATTGAGTGCTGCTACGGGCCCAGTTAGCCCTTGAACATCCTTTTTACATGTTAGAGATTGCATTTCGATCAGAGCTTTAATCTTATCTCTATTAGCTTCAATGCCTCTTTGATTCACTATATACCCGAGGAACATTCCTCCCAGCACTCCGAAGACGTATTTGGTGGGGTTTGATTTCATTTGGTCCTTTTCCAATTGATCAAATGTCTAGCTGAGGTCGGCAATATGATCAATATATTTTTTACTCTTAGTGAGTATATCGTCAATGTAAACTCCATATTCTTTCATATCTTCTCCTCAAATGGTTTATTTACCAGTCTTTGATAAGTAGCACTTGCATTTTTCAGACCAAATGGCATAATGTTATAGCAATAAGTTCCTCGGAGAGTGATAAAAGAAGTACTTTCTCTATCTTCGGGCTTCATTTTGATCTGGTTATAACCATAATATGCATCCATCAAACTCAACAACTCATTCCCTAAAGTAGCATCTACTTACTGATAAATTTGTGGCAAAGGAAAGTGATCCTTTGGGCACGCTTTGTTCAAGTCAGTGAAATCCACACACCTCCTCCATTTGTTATTTTTCTTCTTAACCATAACTACGTTGGCCAACCGGTCCAGGTATTTCACATCTTTAATAAATAAAGCTTTTTGAAGCTTCTCTACTTTTTCCTGTATAGCTTGGTTCTTCTCCGGGCTAAAAACTCTTCTTCGCTACTTCACAGGTTTAACCTCTGTATTCACATTAAGCCCATGACATAGAAAATTTGGGTCTATGCCTGGCATATCTTCATTACTCCAAGCGAACACCTGTTTTCTTTGCCTCAAGAAAGTTATCAACTCCAGTTTAAGAAATGGTTCTAATGATGCTCCTACATGAGTTGTTCGTTCTGGTTTATCACCGTCCAGAACAATTCTTTTTGTTACCTCCATTACTTGGCCTTTTACAATCTCAGATTCGTTTCGTGGATCGAAGGTTTCAACCTCAGACTCGTTGTTCATCTCTGATATATCCACTTAATAAATGGTTGTTTTCTTCTTTGCCTCCAACATATATTCTTCCTCGGTAGAGGAATAGTAGCACTCCCAAGATACTTTTTGATCTCCTTTCACTACTCGAACTCCGAAGTTAGTCGGGAACTTATAGCATTAATTAACAGTAGAGGGCATAGCTTCGAATTTCTTCAGACCAACTCTTCCCATGATCATATTATAGTCTGAATGGACATTTTTGTCCATTACAAAGAATCTCACTTTCTTTGTTCTGGTAGCTGGCCATGTCCCGATCAACACGTCTAGTTTGATTATCCCTAATGGAAATACTTTCTCGCCCAAAAAACCAATGAGTAGCCTACGGTACGGCTCCAGTTGGTTGAGTTTTAATCCCTAACTATCAAAACAATAGTGAACCATGATGTCTGTCAAACTGCCATTATCCACCAATGTTCTTTCCACTAGTACTTCTTTTATCCTGACTCTAATCACTAAAGAATCATCATGAGGATACAATACTCCATATAGGTCGTTCTTGGAAAGGTCGATCACAATCTTATCCTTGTTAACTTTTCTCTATTGTTCTTCCTCAGTGAGGTTGATTTGCTGGATATAGGAGCAAGATTGAGCCTCATTGAGGTAAGCTTTCCTTTATGATGTATGATCTCCTTCTCTGGCATCTCCACCTGTAATCATGTGACAATCAAAAGATCTAAAACTGAGTGTGAATACCTCATGTTCCAATTGTCTAGGCTTCTTGGGAAGATCATGATCATCTTCAGGATCATCATCGTAGTTCCTCTTCTTCTCTTCCCAGGGTTTAATTGACAATTTAGATCTCTGTCGACCTCTGCCTCCGTTTCTTCCACCATTCTGCCGATCAATAAATCTTTCCAACTTTCCTCTTCGGATGAGCACTTCTATCTCATTATGGAGGGCAATACAATGGTTGGTAGTATGACCATGATCTTTGTGAAACTCACAGTACTTGGACTTATCCCTATAATACATTAGTGAACTTAACTTTTCAGGCCAACTCAAATAATTTTTATGCTTGATTTCCTCCAACACATGATGTATATCCACTGCTACGGGAGTGTAATTAGTGAATTTCCTGAGCCGATCTAGACCTTATTTTATCTTAGAATTCATGCTCTCATTGTGATTCTTGTGCTCCTTTTGATCTGACTTCCCCTCTATTTTTGCTTCTCCCTTTGCGGCTAAATTCTTTTTAGCAATCATAGCTTCTTCTGAGTTCATAATCTTTGTTGTCTTGGCCATCAATTCTATCATCGACTTGGTGGGTATTTTTCCAAGGTATAATATAATTTTCAGGGAGCAAACCACTCATAAGGGCGGTGATTCCAGTATTTTCTTCGTAATCAATGATTTCCAATTTCTCATTGTTGAAACGAGTTATGTAATCCATGGTACTTTCTCATTCCTTTTGTCTTATAGTGAGTAAATGAGTTACTCTTTTCACTGGTTTTTCTCCAAAGTAAAAATTACCAATGAATAGCTTGGTAAGTTATTGAAAATAAGAAATCTGCCCCCGAGGAAGACTCTTGTACCATATTTGAGTAAATCTAGTGATTGTTCCTGAGAATTCCCTACATCTCATCTCATCAGGGAAAATATAGATATCGTTCGCTTCTTAATATTGCTCTATATGAAGAACTGGATCAGTTTTCTCATCATATTTTGGAGTGACCACTGGAGCTTTAAACTTGATTGGCATGGGAAAATCTACGACGGCATGCACAAAGGGGGACCCCTTAATAAAACTTCTTTGAAGATGATTTTTGGCCATAGCCATTTCTCTCAATCTATCTTCCAAACATTGAATAAAACCTTTCCAAGAATCACTGCCAGTACCATGGGTGAGAGCTTTTTTATGCCGACCAATAGATCGTGTTGAACTTTCTTCTTGTGAACCTTCCCTCTGACTGGATATATTGGTTCGTCGGGTGCTTAATCTGGATTAGGCTGAGCCTTCCCTTAAATTGCTTGGTCGTTAAGTATTTCTCGACGCAGCACATAAGACCTTTCCCTGGGTTCCCAAACGGTCGAAAGGAGAGTCCCTACCTCGCCTTTATAAGGCGCTTAATATTTCTGGGATGAGGGTTATCCATCAGTGGAGTTAGTGATCCTGATTGAAGAAGTTGCTCCAAGAATGTATGAAGGAAGTCCTGGAACGGCTATGCCCAACACTCCTGGATGGTGGCGGTGGCATATTACTTTGATTAACTTGGGTTAGAACTCCAGCTTGTAGAGTTTGATCCAACTGTCGTATATTATCTTGCATGGCTTCTTGACCCTTGGCCAAAGTAGCCAAAATTCCTGTTAAATCATGGTTATTTGGAGGGGCAGAGGGATTAGGCAGAATTCCCTCATTTCTGGTACATGATTCAGGAATCTCAGCCATGGATGGTGAATAAGTGACAACATTTAGTAATATGTTCCCACAGACGGTGACAATCTATTGATGCAAAAAACTAGACTAGGCCTAATTAGTTAATCACAGATAAATTAAGTAAAACAAAGAAGACACCAGAGATTTTAAAGTGGTTCAGCTCAAAAAAATAGTCTACGTCCACTGTTATGTATTGACTGTCTTGATACGTTTTTCGATCCCCTACAATGAGGATGATACAATGTATTTGTAGCCCAAGAGGGTTCTTGATAGTAGTCATGTTAAAGGATGGAATGCCCTCATTTGTTAGGTATTCACATCGATACATAATGATAATTGAATAGGTGATTGTTTTCACTTTATTGGCAATACATGCTGTAAGACTGCTTGCGCTTGGTTGGTCATTGGTCGGGCTTCCCTGTTGGTAGTATTTCCTTGTTGGTCGGGCTTCATTGTTGATCGGGCTGAGTTGAACTTGTGCCACATTGGATGACACGTGCTGTCTTATGACTGGTCCACGTAGGGTGGAAGATTTTGGTATCAACAAACATATTAACTACTGAAGAATCTCTCTTGATTAAATTTTAGGATACTGACACTAGATTTTACTTTGTCCTATATTGTGAGGTGAGTTAATGCTCCCAGGCCTCATTTGATACGCGGATAAAGAGGTGAGACTATTATCTCATCCTGTAATTGATGTGGGATGGGATATGATTTCAAGCTGGAAAAATTCTCTCATCACATATTTAGTGTGAGAGGGGATAAGATTTCAAGTGAGATATGTTATCCCAAGTAAGACTCTTATTCCACTAGGTATGGGGTAAGACCATCACACCAAGAAAGTGTAATTGGTTTATCCCATCGGGATGGGATAACTCTTATCCAATCCCGCCTCCTTATTTTGCTCATCAAATGAGGCTCATTTTGTTCTTTTTTAATGTAATAAAATAAAATTTCTATGCAATTGTTATTATAGAAAACATGAAATGTTGCGATCACAAGCGATTAGTAGTTATGCGTATGATTCTAACAAGTAATACTAATTTTTTCTATCATTTGATTTTACACCATATGTTTATTCCTATTGAAGTATGTTTCTCGTTCATGATTACATTTTTTTTTAATTAATTTTGTAATTTATAACTGTTACAGATTGTAGATAACTTATCATTTTTTATTTACATTGATTTTAAGATGTTTCATAAAAGAATCATCACAAAAGATACATTTTTCGAGAATTTATTGTAATCATAACGTGAATATATTGTCTTTTTTTTTTGTTGATCTCTCCTACAAGATGCAATAATTATTTTAAACTAATTTTTTGTTCTAGGGAATATGTACCTTTAATAACCTCTTGGCTCTAGATAATATTGTACAGTGGTCGAGGACATTTGTTTACTTTTATAAGAATTTATAGAATTTTATTGACTTGTCACTCCACATTTTATAACAATATTTCTGTTTGCAGTCATCCCGTCTAATGGGATTAAGGCAATGTCAATGATGATGATTTCTGTTTGCACCCCACTTTTTTGCTAATGCCAAACATAAAGAAATAAAAAAGTAGCGTATAAATATAAATAATGCAAAAATAATGTCTTGCAACAGAAAAAAGGGATCATGCCTGAGACTGACACACAAAGGATTCTGAGTTTCTTTGGAATTTCATCCAAATCGATTTGCATTTCCGTGGAGTAATCAATGTTCTCTCTATTGGAACCTGCCACCAAAAAAAATAATAATAAATTATACTATGGTAACTAACTAGTACTCTATTTTCCCAGTTGTAGTCTCTCGCTAAGAGCATCTGGAATGGGGAGAGTTAATGAAAGGTAACTTTACAAATCTAAAAGTGAATATTACCCTTCGTGATAGTATATCAGTACAGTGGTGATGATGATAAATTTGTAAAATCAGTTCCTATGAACAAATGTTGTTCGTAGGAAGTAAAAATTTATTTCTTACGAACAACATTTGTTCGTAGGAAATGATACGGACAAATGAAGTTCGTAAGAACCCAAATATATATTAAAAATAATTATTTATATTTTCTGCGAACAACAGAAGTTCGTACTAGTTCCTACGAACTTCAGAAGTTCGTAAGAACCATTTACAGATTCTCTCCACAGTTTGTATATTTGCAGAACATATGCAAATTGGCTTACAAATTCTGTTTGTTAAACCTCACCACTGTACTGCGTTCGATTTGTAAAGTTACAAATTTTGTTGTAATTTAGTCCCACCGTTGTACATGCTCTAAGCATGCAAATATGTTTTCTTGGTACATGTGGATTCCTTATAATTGGCAATTTTAACTCGATTTATTGTGACAACAACATTCTTTCAGAACATTTGATAAGATTACTTAAAAGGGAAACATGGTCATAAAAAAAATTCGAAAACTAACATTAAAGACAAGATACAAATATTTTTGTTAATAAGTCCACTTAAAATTGTATCTACATTCTTATTTTCTAATTTTTTGTCTCTACAATTAAAATATATGTTTATATTATTATAACACCGTAACTAAAGTCAAAATTAAGAAGAAAAAAATATTATTTTCAGTGATTGAATGTAATTATATTACAACAGTCACACTTTTTTTTTCAAAGTGTATTTGTTTCTTGCAATGAAAATGTATCTATATATTTTTACATTGCGCAAAATGAAGAAAAAATAGTTGAATTCTTATTAATTTCATGTCTTAAAATAACTAGGTACCTGTTGATTATGTTTTGATATTATAGATTCACCTAATATGTAATTGCATAAAAGTGTAACTACATATATATGTTTATCGTCAATTATTCGAAAATATGGTATTCTTAAGATACGAAGAAGATTTATGTTTGTACTTAACTTATATAATCAAAGAGTCAAGGGGCTATTGACAAATCTTTGTACTTAAAATTGTTCATTTTAGATTTATCAATCATTAAAATTAGTATTCAAATTTAAAACTGAAAAATTCTATTCTCCCTTACATAATACTTACGCTTTAACCGAATGTGTAAGTCGTTTCATCCCATAATCTAAGTTTCTCATCCTTGATAAATTCCTATTTATATTTTATTTTTTTAATTTATGCCCAAAATTTTTAATTTTTGGTTTAGCTTCAATTTTATTTTCAATTTTTGATAAAATATGCTCCAATTTTTTTTTTGGTTGGTTGATGGTTTTTTCAATTACAATTCACATTTCATTTTAAGAAGAAAAATCATTATGTGTCAGCCGCGACACGTTGACATGACATGTTGCAATTGATTATTGTCTTATTAATATGAGTCCGTGCGAGTGGCATAAAAAATTATTTGTGTTTTTCAATCAAATCTCATTTTATGAAAAAATTGATGTTGACATGTTTGAAACTTGTTTTTTTGATTAAAACTTTTTTTTTTATTTTGATAAAAGTTGTTTTTGTATTTTTTTTTTCGGTAAAACCTTTTTTTTGTTGCTAAAAGCTGTTTTTTGTTTTAAAAAATGTTTTCTGCTAAAAATTGTTTTCCGTTAAAAAAATCTTTTTTGCTTTTCTCAAAATTGTTTTCTATTGTTAAAAAACTCTTTTGCTAAAAAATATATTACTTTTGTTTGGTTGTGTACATGTCATTTTAATTTTGATTGGGTTCGTTTTTGGTTAAAAAAATCTTTTGTGTTGTGTATATTGAGAGTGAAAGAGTAATTTTTGTTTTCACGTGATGGAAAAATAGAATTTTTAGACAAACAAAAATAAAATCTCTAATTGCTCACATGCAATCACTTCCCATTGTTTCGGTCACTATTTTCGTCATTGGATCGGTTATACTAGAATTGCTCTTTAAAAACTATAGTTTTTTTACTTTAGTCCCATTTCCAAAGAATTATGAAACTCCACTCTCTCGTATATTTTTAAAATTATAATAGGTCTCATAACCACGTAAAATTATCTATAATTGCCCTATAACCACACTCTTCTTTTTTGCAAATAATGGCATGTGTCTCATATTTGTTACAGTAAGACTAACAACTAAAAAAATAAAGACATAGGAGTGGTTACACTTAATCTTAAAAAATGAGACTAAATACTAAAATCTAACTTTGTTTATTCCTATTGACCAGTGACATGAACAAAACAACCCATTAATTGAGAAATCCAAGCGAGAAGAAATGTAGCAATTAGAAATGTCACCTTTCCCCAAGTTTCTGAATCAAGTGGTGTTGTTATCTGATTATTATCCTCCAAAGCAAGGGACAATGTCTTCTCAATAAGGTCAGCATCATCATCCAATCGAATGACAGCCATAATAGAGAGTAGTTTCAATGACTATTTAAGAGAGGGAGGGGGAGGAGAAAATATTTAATCACATTCACTTGGATACTAATACTAATGCAACATGAAAATACAAAAGGCAAATCATACTGCTGAGTAAGCAGTTCTGCTGATTGCTTGGATGTCTTCTTCTCCATTCCAAACCCGTAGTGAATTAGAATCATGTGTAAAAAACCTTTCAAACCTGTAGTAAATATTAAAATAAAAACCCTTGGTTAAATATAGGGGTGGTTACGCTACACTCTCATACAATTTTGGTTCGAAAAATTTTGAATTTAATTTAATACTTTTCGTTATTGCAAACCGAAATTACCAAAACAAAGTTACCAAAAATTTGATGATTGGTTTTGTTTAAAAAACAATCTACTGAAATTACAATACAAAAATTAGATACCGAAAGTATACTCCAAAATAGCAATGTAACACGCCCAAAACACAAATTTTACGTTATATTTTAAATTTATATCATTAGTTGAACTCATTTATCACAAAAGATAAAATCAAAAGTGGGTTATATTTTTATTTTTTAAAACTATACAAGTTTTTCGTGTTAAGAACATATTTTTATTCATTTTTTTTTTCTTTGAGATAAACTCTTTTCAGTTCTAATATGATGAATTCGGGTATGTTCCTAGATTAGAGGATATTTTATGTGTACGCCGTATAGTATGTATTTAGTTTTTGTTAATTTATAAATATTGCATTTAAAATTTGAAAATACTTGAAAATAATAACTGAGCAAAAAACATAGAAAACCAAAAGTTATTTAAATTATCAAAATTAAAATTTACCGAAAATACCAAAAAACAAACATAAATACTGAACAATTTAGTATTGGCAAGTGCTTTTGAGAAACCGAAACTATGAAACCGAGAGAAAAAATGGACCTGGTATTAGTATACCTCAATTACCGACTAAAATGACCTATAACCACCCCTAGTTAAACATTGCGATAATCCCTAATTCTAAAACAACATTCTACAGTTGTACCTCTCATTCATATTGATATCCACTCTATCAGCTTCTAGTTTTGCCTTCTCGTGAATCAATTTTCTTGCTGAACCCTCCAACTCCTCAAGCATTTTTTTCTTGGTTTTTATTTCTGTGTCCAAATCAGAAAGTGCAATAGAGAATTTTTTATTCTGTGATTGAAACTTAGACCAAAAAAGTTGCCGTATTTCTTTCCAGGTATCATCACCAGCTCTCTCTAATAGAATTTCCACAGGTCTTGATAATTTCGCTTCCAATTTTTCCTGCACATGAATAATAAGTTTGCTAAATTTGATGTCTTAATTCCAAACACCTTTGCCTAGGATTGTAATTAATGGTGCAGGTTGACCTTTTATTTGGTTTCTGCTCGTTAGTTATGGATTATAATTTGTGGATACTAATCTTTGGTACAATTTTTAAACAATTTCTAATATGGTGAAACTATTATTATACTCCTTGATATTGTTGCAAATGAAATGCAGGCTAAGAAGTTTTGCACGCGATTTGATTAAATTCCTGAATGCGTGCACATAAATTGTTGTCAAGTGAAACTTTTTCACCATGACGAGAGGTCATCTAAGGATGTGAAAATGCAATAGTATAATTATTATCAGAAATTCTAGGGCGACACAGATTTGCGATACAGAATGGTGCGACACAGAGACGTGTCGCACCGGTATTGACTATTGTGGCATGTCGCACCAAATATGTCGCAAATCTGTGTCGGTGTAGAAAGACTCAATTATTATTTATCATTACCTCATAGTGATTGAACAACTCAATCTCCTTGGAGTGACGAATGTTATCAACATGTGAATTTATATCCTCTTGAAGCTTATCATGCCGTTTAACTGAGTCGCCCGAGATTTCTTGTTGGATGGAGGATTCTGTATAATTAATCAATCAGTAGATTAAATTAGCAACCCAACCCTTCTCAGATAAATAACCATTTGGACAATCTTTCTAAGTCCATTCACCATTTTTCTATATGTTAAATAATAAAATTAACCTTAATGGTTTGGATTGTTTTCAATATGGACATAATGTTTCAAAAGTTCCAATATTAGTCATGATGTTTCAAACTTAATCCAATTTTATCCTCGAGTTCTCGTATGGATACCTAACAGAGTTGATGAGTGGGCGTTGTTCGAATAGTATTTAGTATATTTTAGTCTTTGGTATTTATTGTATTTTTATATCTTCTTAAAGGGAATTTTAGTCATTATAGCTTTATTTTCTTGGCTATATAGATCACATTATGTTGGTAATGTATATGCTAACACTTATATGCAAGATATACTTAGAGGAGGCGGTTCGTATGTGTTAGAGGATTTTCATCTTCTAGCTTGAACCACCCCCGCTTGTCCAGTTGCACCAGTTTGTGTCTTCTTTTCACTTGGGACCTATATCTAGTAGTTTTACTTATTTCATTCTAGATTATGTAATATTTTTGGATCTTGTTTACTGTATCTTGTATCCAATGGTGAATAGATATTGTTTCATCTCATGATATCTTTGGGTGTTGTAAACTTGGCAAGTTTGTTGCCTTACATTTCTTAAGTACAACTTTTATTTCCCTTATCGCTTTGATTTAATCCATTTTTATGTATGGGGTTCAATCACTCTTGCTACCAAAGGGGGGTATATATATTATGTGTATTTTATTGATATATATTCTCACTATTGTGGGGGATTCCTCATAAAACATCGCACTAAGTTTCTTTCAATATTCAGAAAATCTTTAAATAGGATTTCTAATGAGTATTCCACTCTAATTACTTATTTTCTTGGTGACTTGGGTGGAGAATAAACTTCTGGTGATTTTTCTGATGGGACTGTTTATTAGACTTATTGCATTAATTTTTCTTGGAGAAATGGTGTTGCTAAATGCAAGCATCGTCACGTCACGGATACTACCCGATCTATGCTTCTATCTTCATCCATTCGTAGTATATTTTGGGGATATCTGTGCTTATCTTTGTTCATTTAATTAATAGGATCCACTACATTGACTTTTGGTATTTTCCATATGAAAGAGTGTATGGTATGACCCCTAAGTATTCCTGGTTACGAGACTTTGGATGTACCTTCATTGTTATGTGTCAGTTTGTTGATTGTAGCAATTTATCTCGTCTCTCTATTACCTGTGTATTTTGGGGATACAATGATACTAAAAAATGATACAAGTGTTATGATCATATTGTCATGAAACTTTATGTCTCCCTATATGTTATCTTCTTGGTTGATCTTCCCTTATATTTGATCCATAGTTGGTCTATGGAATTTTACGAATCCGAGTTGATATATGTTGATTATTTTTCCCGATTATGATACTCGAACCTTACCTAATAATCCTTCGTATTATCTTCCTTCAATTTCTTCTCCTCTTGTTCATGTCTTACTTGAGAAAAATCAACCTCGATATCGTCAACGCAGTTATCGCTTATGTATAAAGTTAGCAGATTATGTTACTCTACATATTTGCCTTTTTAAAACAACTCTTTATGGAATATCTGACCCATCTCCAATACGGAGGCAAGTTTTGATCCTTTTTGGTGCCAGACTATGGATGAGGATGTGTATTCTTTATATAATATGAGAACATGGGATCTTGTTCCTTTAGCTCAAGGAAAACACGTTCTTATTAATTGTTGGGTTCATAAAGTTAAAAATAAGTTTGATTATTGGGTGGACAAATAAAAAACTTGCCTTGTTCCTTGTTCTTTCACACAAGAGTATGTGATCGACTGTGAGGATACATTTTTGCATGTGAGAAAGATGAAAATTGATCATCATTTTAGTGTCGTTGATTTTTCTGATAATTGGGGTTTATCTTAGATGGATGTTGAGAATGCCTTTCCAAATTAAGATTTAACCTACGAATTATATATGGATCAATCCCCCTCTCTACAAACATGGTGAAGTTTCCAAACTTCATAGGGAATTATATGGTCTCAAATGAGCCCCACGTGCTTAGTTTGGGAAAATTTCTACACTCATCATTTAGTAAGTCTTTAAGTGATTTGAATCTATGAATACATAAGCGTTATTATTACAACTACACAATAACTACTAACTACACAACACCAATAACAACAACAAATAAGACTAAACTAAGAAAATGGGTCTCTTTCTTTTTCTATATTCAATATCTCAAAAAATGTAGGAATGCATCAAATGAGACTACATGGGGTGTGTTTATAGGGAATGAGAGAGGCTCTAATAAGTTGTAAGCCAAGTATTAGTTATCATGATGAGTTCTCATGAGTTTTCATGACAACTCGTCCATGACAATACTAACTAATGGAATCTTCTAGAAGTTTCTATCTCAAACTTTACTACAATAAAAGAATGTATCAAAAATACTAAACAACTAATAAAAGAAAACGATAATATTATTACATCTCAAATAAAAAATAAAGGATAGTCTTCTCTAAGGATCACAACCACACGCTAAATGTCCCTACATATCAAAAAATACATCATTCTCCTTTTCTTAGAAAAGCTTATCCTCCAGCGTGTAGGGTGACTCATTAATACCACATAATATAATCCTTGAATAATTTCGGACCTTAATCAAAATCAACCAAAAGTTGGGTTGCCCAACTTTAATTATCCCCATGCGTATGAGCCTCATCATTAATGGGTCTAATATACTCAAGTTCTGGCAAACTTTCCTACGAAATCCGAGCAACCAAAAACTGACAACGATATCTGCCATCTCTTCACCACGAGCACATGATTGTAACTTGGGTTGGTGGACCCTTGGATCTGACCGAACGAAAACTTTAGTGACTGTCCCTTTGCGAGTTCAGTGGAAAAACAAGCGGACTAAAGGCGGTGATATTCTGAAAAGTAGGACCCAAAAATTGCAACTAGTAAGAAATGGATCTTAAGTGTGACGCATTTTCATGAAGTCTTGAGTTGTGGCGAAAATAGGCATTTTTCCCGGATTTGAGGTCAAATAGGGGGTAGGGTATTGGGTCAAAATAGGGAAGGTCAATTTTTTATCGAGTTTGATTGTGGTTGGGCATGGATGAGTGGAAAAGGGGTTAAAATACTGTGGAAAGGGTTTAGTTCAGATTCGGATAAAACTTGGGGGCTAGGGTTTCGGGTTTTGGGTTGGTGGGGTTATATTTAGGGCTATAGAGGAGGGTGGGGATGAAAATAAAGGGGAAAAGGGGTTGAAAAGGAAAGGAAAAATGCGCTGGAGGGGTGGAGCCTTGCCCGGCCAAAGGGTCGCCGAACTAGTCACCGGTGATAGCTTTTTTGGTCGGGGCTAATGGGGAAAGGCGCCCAGGGTGGTGGTTGAGGGATCCAAATAAAAATCCAAAAAAATGATGGGGCTACAATTTGGAGTGTAGTGATGGTTATGTGGAGGTAGTAGGTGGTGATGGTGGAGGGAGATGAGGTAGTACAGCGTGAAAAAGTGTTGGCTAAAATGGCTGGCATCCCCCCAATCAGTGGTTATGGAATCTAGTGTTTTCATCCACCTGATTCTTATTCGGACATTTATCAATCTAATAAATTAATGGTTGCCCGAGTTGAAACTACAATTTGATACCCACTTCACGCACCACGATAAACACCAAGAACAAACGCAACTCTAATACCAATTTGATGTGTATTTATGAATGCAAAAGCATTATTATTACAACTACACAACACCACCACGAACAATAAATAAAACAAAACTAAGGAAATGGGTTTCTCTCTCTCTCTCTCTCTCTATATATATATATATAGAGAGAGAGAGAGAGAGAAACCCATTTCAACAATAAATAAAACAAAACTAAGGAAATGGGTTTCTCTCTCTCTCTCTCTCTCTCTATATATATATATATATATATATATATATATATATATATATATTCGACATCTCAAAAAATGTAAGAATTCCACAAATGAGGGTGCATGGGGAGTGTTTATAGGGAATGGGAAAGGCGTCTAGATGTTGTTAGCCAAATATGAGTTATCAAGAGTTGTCATAATAACTCATCTATGACAACACTAACTAATGTAACCATCTAAAAGATTCCATCTCAACCCTTACTACAATTAAAAATGTAAAAAAAATACCAAACAACGAATAAAAGAAATTACAATATTATTGCTTCTGAAATACAAAATAAAAGATAGTCTTCTCCCGGGAGCACAACCACGCACTATGTGTTGCTATGTTTCACAAAACACATCATTAACTATTGTAATTAATCTTTCTATTTGAATTCTCTCGATTTTTATGAGGACTATGTTTTTACTTTGACATGTATATGTCATGATTTTGACCGGTGATAAAATAGCTAGCATTTTAGATCTTAAAATTCATTTGTGTTGGGATGAAAGACTTGGGACATGTTCATTAGTTTCTTTGTGTCGAGGTATCTTATTATCAAATGGGCTCATTCTTTTCTCAGTCAAAATATGTTGCTAATGCATCGGCCAATATTGTGCTTTTTATGCTTAGACAACAGATACTCCTCTTAACTTCATATAAATAGTGCATCTTTGGATGGTGATCCCTTAGAGGACCCAACTCTTTATTGGGATTTTGTTGATAGTCTTGAATACCTTACTATTTCTCGTGTTGATATCATTTAAATTATTCATGTGATGAGTTAGTTTGCTTTTGCTCCTTTCATTGTTCATTGGGAAGCAGTGTTTTGGGTTCTCTAATAGTTTTAAGGAACTCTATTTCAAAGTTTATTAATTTTACATTCTTTTTCTCATGAATTGCGGGCATACTCGTATGTTGATTGGGTTGGTGATGTTACTGATCATAAATACACCATTGAAAGGGGATAATGGTACATATCTCTATAACCTTATGGTTCAACCATCATGAATTAGTAGATTCCTACAAACATAATCTCTTGAACGAATATAAGCTATATAGTTAGCCTTCCTTCGCTAGTTGAGTGCATTGTGATGTCTAAGTACACTATTAACACAATTTGTGACAATATTGAACCCATTTTAAATATATGAACACAAGTGTTTTTATGGGTTTTTAACATGTTGAGAACAAGTTAGTATACATGCAATTATAATTCCATGGAAAGAGGGTACTTGGGAACTAATGTCATGGAAAGTCCACTATTACAGTTATAATGTCAGTTAGTTTTTTATTTCTATTGGAATGAGTTATTTCGGGGAGGCAGCGGGTTTCATTTCAAGATGGGGATAAGTCTTTTGAACTCAGCAAGGAGGAGGTGTGTACAAGTTATAGGTTTAGACTTCAGGATAGGGGCAGAGGATACACATAAGTTACGTTATTAGATAGGGGTGAGATTTGTTAGTTGAGTTCATGCTTCACGGAAGCTTCGAACAAGGCTAGTAAGTTCTACATGGAAAGATGGAGAAGACATACGAAAATGATTGGGTGTACTAATGGTAGAAGTAAAATTACTTAGTTCAATATTGGAATCAATGAGGGACAGTCTCGTGGGTATTTCCAGTTTCAATAGTTGAGAGAATAAGGGGGATAGGTCTATGCCGAAGAGTCCTTTCGTAGTATAGAATCGGTGGTTGCTTATATAAAAAATTCTAGTCAAGAGGAAAATAACAAAAACTTGGAGAGGCTATGAGTTAATTAGGGGAAATAGTGATATATGTTGCCAATAAAGAGATAAAGGGGAAGATGATTGATAACTATACTTTTTTGCAAGCTGAAGAAGTCGAATCTTGGCCAACTTCTAAAATAAATATCATGGAAAACCCATTAGTGAGGTTACACTTCTTAGTTGACGATGTCTCCTGTCTTTCAAGAGTTGTTTTCTTTTGGAGAGTGGTGATGGTACGTGTTGGAAGTTCTGATATGACGTTGCCGACGGTCGAGAAAATGAAGACGTGGGCAATGGACTGATGGAA
This sequence comes from Sambucus nigra, assembly GCA_949130495.1. Taxonomy (NCBI): domain Eukaryota; kingdom Viridiplantae; phylum Streptophyta; class Magnoliopsida; order Dipsacales; family Adoxaceae; genus Sambucus; species Sambucus nigra. The sequence goes on along the minus strand of OX422220.1, from coordinate 8,979,099 downwards.
GACGATGGGTGGAATAGATTTTAATGGTATAAATGAATCTATGTTTTTATTTTTATTTGCATTTGTATTGGTTGCGAATAGAAAAATTGGGGTTAGGAATTGGTAAGTAAACAAAATAGTGTTATGGTTGCAAAAAATGGCACCCAGTTGCAGACGTTGGGACAAAATCATGGACACATGGTAAACGGTGGATTAGAGTTATGGGTATACTAATGCATTTGTGGGGATAGTGTTTTTTAGAGTGATATGAGGTTTTTGTGGGGGTCTTGTAAGAGTGGACGAGGTAACTAAGTAGAGGGCATAGTTGTGTTGGCCAAAGATACTGGTATAATGGAAGGAGAAGTTGACGAACAAGGTGAAAGTCAAAGTCGAGGGTGGGTATTTGTTATATCAGTGACGGAAGAGAAGCATGCGTTCTATTACAGAGGCGAAGAGGGTTGTAGAGCTGATGTCCCAAAAGAAGATACCAGAACAACTATTTTTTTGGCAATATAAGGTCAGAGCTAGAAAAATTATGGGAGTCTAAAAATTATGGCAAACAGTTTGATGATGCAGAACGAGAGCAAGCCCGTGGGGCAAAGTGATCGGTGACAAAAATGATTTTCAAATATAGTTGGAGAGAAGATTATTAACTAGCCAAAATTAACAGGGGCAGTAGACGTGGCGAAAAAAAAGTTGACCAGAGGAGAAACTATATCCAGACATTAGTATCGAAGTCAAACGCAATGGAAAAGCACTTGACAACAGTGTTAGAGGCTTACACGAGACTTTTGGGCGAAACAATATTAGATACTTGGGAGACTCGGGTGGGCACGAAAGACAAAGGGGATAATGGAGATGGGGCTGGTGAGGTGAGTGAGGCGGAGAAGCTTAGGAAGGAGGTCTAAACAGATATTAGTGAGGAAAGATTATCGGCAACATCCGACGTAGAGGAGGTGGAAAACAAGACGACAGTGATGTGGGAGGAAGTAGGGGTTACACTTTGTTTTTGGAGATGCATGCCGAAGACATGCCAGCATGGGTTCATGGAATGAGGGTAGTGAGAATTTTAAATACTAGGGAGATGCATGTATATTCTGAAATGAGGGGACCCATGTGTTATTTGGCAATAGTCTTACATGGGAAGAATAATATTTGTGTCTCACAGATAATGTTTATTAGAACGCATAAGAATATGATAATTTTTTTGAAACAAGTATGCCTCGTTAATGATAAACATGGAAAAGAAATACTGAGTTTAAAAATTCTAGGTCCCCTATTAATTTTGGGGAATGTGTTACAAAAATGTTTTTTAATGAGAAACATTAAGGTAAAGGTGAGAAATATAAATAGAGGATTAAGTTTGAGTATTTAGAATCCAAAGAAAAGGAGGGCATATGGGAACATGTGATGAGTCTTTGTGACCCATAAATAACCCATGCATGAATCGACAAAAATGAGCCAAACAATCAGAGCAATACAATTTCTCAAGTTGTGGAGGATGTGGAGGGGGAATGGATGAAGGGACGCAGGTAGTATATGATCGTGCAGAATCAAGTGAGATGGGTGGACTTTATAAACTACCATTGTCACATGTTTATGAGATGGAGCGGGGAGAATGGGAAGATGGTCAAGGGCACGTCGTTCTGATGAGTGAGACGACTATTGAGTGGGAGAAAGAAATTAATTGGAAGAATGATCAAAATCCTAAATGGGTGGAGATTCCAATCGAGGGGGGGGGGGGGGGACTAATTATATTAGGTTAAAAGGAGTGGTGGTGGGAGCGGTAAGGGGCCGGGGAAAGATGATGATGGATGGGTGGGGAATCGATTAGGGGGTTTTAACGAGTTTTCAGGAGTGATGCATAAGGGAAAAATAAAGAGGCGAAGGTTTTGCTCGAAAGGATATAGCAAAAATGGGTGGGAAAAAATAAGTAGAGAATGGGGAGGGGATTTATTCCCTTTGGGATTTCAGAAATGACATGGAATAGAAGTTGGTGCAATGACCTATGAAAGATGGACGGAAGAAAGGCTGATAGGGGGTAGAGGTGGGTGGGGGTTAAAAATGTTTTCCCGTGAATCAGAGCATAGTTTAATGGAGTGTGATGGGATTAAATGACCCCGTGAAAAAAATGAGTGATGAGTGAAACCATTTCAAGGTGGAGGCTATATATTGTATGTTTACAGGAGATGAATCTCGAGCGTACGGACAAGAAGGTGGATTAGTCTATTTGGGAGGTCATTGGGAATAATGGTGTAGTTCGGAGGTGGTGGGTACATCCGTGGGGTTATAGTGATGTGGGATTCCATAGTTGTTGAAAAAGTGGACTACTTAGTCGAAAATTGGTCCTTGTCTTGTTGATTTAGGAGAAAGGAGGACAGGTTCACTTGGAGCTTCTCATAGGTATATGGGCTGATGGAGGATGCGAGTATATGGGAGTTGTGAAAAGAGTTATCAGACTTTAAGGGGGTTTGGGGTGCTCTGGTGTATAGGGGAGGTTTTAATGTTGTTTGATTTGTGTTGGAACGGAGAGGTGGAAGAAGAATAAGTAGATACATGACGAACTTCTCTGATTTCATCTCTGATTTAGATCTAATTGATGCATTCTAGAGTGGGGATTATATTTTGTTCCAATAATAGGGATATCCCATCATTGTCCTGGTTAGATCGGTTTTTATTTTCGTCGGACTAGGAGGATCATCTCCCGGATATGATTCAGTCTTGTTTGCTTAAGGTGACTTCATATCATATTCCAGCTATGTTAGAGTCTGGAGGGAGGAGAGGAGGGAGGGACCCTTTTAGATCTGGAAATATGTGGCTGAGAGCGGATGATTTTATGGATAGGGTGAAGGAGTAGTGGAATGGTTATGCTATTAAGTGGAATGCTAGTTACATTTTTCCTAGAAAGTTACATCTTCTTAAGTAAGATCTCCAAGGGTGGAACAAAGAGGTGTTCGGGAATGTTAATGATTCCATCGAGTGAGGCATGGAGGAGATTTGGGCATTGGATGAGGAGGAATGTAGGGGTATGCTTTCAGGGGATGAAAAATTGTTGAGAGAGGTGCGAAAAGGGGAAGCGTGAAGGATTTTGATTCAGGAAGAAATTAGCCAAGGAAAAAATCCTGTCCCTCGTGGTTGGGGTAAGGGGATAAGAATACTAATTTTTTTCATAAAGTGATAAACTAACACCACCGCGTTAACCATATAGGAAAAATTATAGTGGGAGAGGAGCAATATGTGGAGGAGGTTGACGTGTGTGGGGTAATTAGGTAGTTTTATGAGCGGTTATAAACTAATGAGGAATACTCGAGATGCAATCTTGATGGGTTGGATATCGGGAGTATTTCTGGGGATGATGTACAGATGCTCGAAGGGTTATTCACGGAGGAGGAGGTGGTTCAAGTTTTAAATTCTATGAGTGGGGACAAGGCCTCTGGATCGCATGGTTTCACTATGGCCTTCTTTAAGCATTGTTGGACTTCTTATGAGAGAGGATGTGGTGGATTTGTTTATGGAGTTCCATGATATAGGGTATTTTACTAGGAGTTTGAATGCTACCTTTCTAACTCTGATCCCCAAGAAGCGGGGGTCGGTAGATATGAAAGACTTCAAACCCATTATCCTATTGGGAAGTGTGTATAAACTTCTATCTAAGGTGTTGTCCATTAGATTAAGGAAGGTGGTTGATCCACTTATCTCAGAAACTTAAAATAATTTTGTGGAGGGAGGTAAATTCTGGACGTGTTATTGGTGGAAAATAAGTGTGTAAAATCTAGAATGAAATTTGGGGGGGGGAGATTATTCGTAAACTCGACATTGATAAGGAATACGGTCATGTAAATTGGGGGTTCATGCTCTCGAGAGTATGAGCTTTCGTGAATGATGGTGTCGGTGGATTAAAAGTTGTATTTCTACAGTGAGATTTCGATGTTGGTCAATGGGATGCCGAAGGTTTTTTTTTCGAGTTTGAAGGTGCTAAAATAAGGTAATCTCTTTTCCTTTTCATATTGGTGATGGACTCTCTTAGTCATCATGTGGAAAAAGTGGTGGATGTGGGTTTGTTTAGTGGATTTTTGATTGGAAATCCGAATGCTTATCCTGTTAGGATTTAGCATAATTTATTTGTGAATGACAAGATTGTTTGTTGCGATGCGGAGGAGAAGCGAGTGAAAGTATTGATATTGTTGTTGTTGTGCTTCGAGGCTGCCTCGGGTTTAAATATTAACAATTGAAAATGTGAAATGATTCCGGTTGGGTGAGGGAGAATATGGGATATTTGGTAGAAGTGGTGGGGTGCGCGGTGAACTCCCATCCCTCTATGTATCTCAACCATCATTTTGGGGCACAATTTAAATCTGAAGCGATGCGATATACGTTATTGAAAGGGTTAAAAGGAGAATCACGGGATGGAGTAATGGTTATATTTCAAAAAGGGGGAGATTGACATTGATCTAAAGCACATTGTTGAGCTTGTCGGCCCACTTTATGTCCATTATTTCATTATTGGTTTCACTAAGTAAGTTGTTGGAAAAGATGATGAGGGATTTCCTATGACGGGGCAATAAAGAAAGTTTCAAGCATAGTGTTATGTGGTGGGAAGATGTCTGTAAACCGACTAAGGTGGCGGGGGGGGGGACCGAATCATATTTTTGAAAGATAAATAAGGGTAGGATGGCACCTTAGAGGATATTTTCCCTGGGATGTTCTGAATAAGAATGAATAAGGAGGGATTGGTGGCAGAATATAGGGTACTGGTTGGGGACCGGGGGTGTGGGACCCTAAATTTAGAATAATATTTCAAGATTAAGAGATTGAGGAGGCAAAGGCCTTTTTTGACTGGATTGAAATAGTACCAGTCTTGGCGTGCGGGGAGGATGGAGTTGAAATGGTATCAAGGAAAGGGTGGTGTTTTATGGTTATAGATTATTATATAGTTTGTAGATGGATGGGGAAATATACTTATCCTTGGACTAAGGTGTTGAGATCAAAGGCACCTCCTAACGCCATTTTCTTTGTGTGGATTGCAGCTTGAAAGACCATCTTAATGTCAGAATGGTTATAAAATAGGGGAAGAAGATTGGTCAGTCGATGTTGGTTATGTAAAGAGGCCTAAGAGATGACTAATAACCCGCTACTTCACTGTTGGGTGATTAATGGTCTTTGGGATCCCCTTCTTTCTATAGTCAGGAGTCCAATGGGTCATATCAGAGTCAGTAAGTGACTAATTAACGACATGTTTGATTCATAAAGGGTGGAAGATGGAGAGGAATGTTTGGAGGATGGCTCTGTATTGTATCTTTTAGACGATTTGGATAGAGAGCAATAAGAGGTGTGTCGAGGGGAAGGAAATAACTCCAGTGAGATTGCGGTACTTGTTTCTAAGAACGTTTCTACTTTGGCAAAATAAGGATATTGTTCCATCACTACCTGTCTTTTTTGATATTTTAGAGGATTTGCAGAGGGTAGATTAATTTTTGCTTTGAGCGGAGATGTCAAGTGTGTTTTCTTTCTTTTTGTTTGTGGGTAAACTTCATGTATATGGATTTCCACCCCCTACGTAGGGACGTTTAAAAGATACATTTACTTATTAAAAAAACACCATTGCCTATTGTGTCTTCTTCGGTGAATCTCCTATCTCTTGGCCGAGAGAGAGGCAACATGTTGTATATATAGATCCTCTATTAAGGTTGTCATTAAGATTGTTTGGTTTTATCATCTTCTTGTTGACTTTGGCATTATTATTTCTACTCCAACTCCACTGTTCTTTAAAAACAAGACTATCATGAAAATTGCACATAATTTTGTGTTCCATGAGCCTACGACTCATAATGAGATTGATTGTAATTTTTTTCCACCAATGTTTCCAATAGGATTCATTTCTCCCCCATGTGTTCCTTTTTTAATATAGTTTTTTCGACTTGTTTACAAAATCTTATACTATCTCTTATTTTCATTTTCTCGTTGGAAAACTCTCGATGTTACTTGCTATATCATCACAAGTCTGAGGGGCCGGAAGAGCGGTTATTAGAATATTATTTAGTATATTTTGGCCTTTGGTATTTTTTATATTTTTGTATCTTCTTAAAGGGAATTTTAGTCATTTTACCATTTTTTTGGTATATATATCACGTTACGGTGCTAGTGTAAAAACTAACACATATATGCAAGATATAATTTTCGTTTGTTTAATCATTATGTGAAACCTAGTTATCCAGGTATCTTATTCATTTATTAATAACATATCATTAAGTCACCTAATAAATATGTGACCAAAGTCTATATTGCACGAATTTTATAATATCAAAGTTAAACTTGCAACTTTTAAAACATTGAATCCAAAGTTGAAAATGACCCTAAACTTCCGGGTTAATTTTGCATTTTTATCAAGGGAATTAATAATTTTGTGTCTATTACTTGTTGTAATTCTGAGCTCCAATTTCTCCTAATATTTATTAGTTATATGATATAAAGAATCCCAACTCACGTGGCCACAATTAAAAATTATTCTTAACTATTAGCCTTCTTTCTTCTTCAATTTAGTAATTTCTTTAAAATAATATTGCCCCGGGGGGGGGGGGGGGGGGGTATTTTTTATTTTTGTATGTGATGTGTTAGGGGTTGTGTGTGACTAACCTCTTCACAAAACAAGAAAAATAAAACAAAATTATAAAGTCCTACAAAGTAAATGTGTATTACTATGAGAAATGCATACTATTTTCAAGTTTGAGACTATAATGGAGAATCGTTCATTAAACTGAGTGACGAAAGAGTTGGTGTAATAATAAGCAGTCAAAGAGAACTCTGCTTTTAACCTTTATCCAAATGATTCTTTGAATTTCTCCAGAGTTTGATAAATAATTTATGCGTTCCATTAGTGATTCATACACTGTTATGACAAACTAAATTTACTTATTTCTTGACAATTCTTCCTTTTTTTTTTGTGTGTGTGTGTGTTGGGGGGGGGGGGGGGTAGGGGTATTATTTATCATTGCGGTATATGATGTGTTAGGGGGTTGTGCATGACTAAGGTATTCAGTATGCAAGAAAATAAAATAAAATTCTAAAGTCCTACTAAGTAACTGTGTATTACTATTATATATACATGTCATTTTAAAGTTTGAGACTATACCAGATAATCGTTCATCAAACTGAGTCATGAAAGACTTGGCGTAATCACAAGCAGCAAAAGAAAACTCTGGTTTTAACCTTTTATAAAATGATTCTTTGAATTTCTCAAGAGTTTGATGGTGTATGCGTTCCATCATGGATTCATAGGCTGGTAGGACAACCTAATTTCATTAAAAACAAAGGAAATATATAAGGAGAAAGGCTATAAGGAGTCAAAATAAAGAAATATATCTTCAATCTGTAAAGAACAATCTAAATTAGGCTAATGACCTAAGAGGCTCAAACAACCAAGTTATATATTACCTCGTGCTTAATGGATGTGATGGTTTTTAGAATGATCAAGTAGACCCAAAGTAAAATCATGTTTTTAAGTTAACAAGCTAATTGTAGCATAGGAAGGTAAACTTATGGGAAACAGGAACCTATGCTACCTCCATGTGCCAGCTTCCTTATTTATTTAACACTCTTAGATAATCATGTTTTTCCTATATTCTATATGGAAAATAACTAACAAGATATCAAATGTTTGGAATGTAAAGAAAATGAAGATGAAAAAAATTATTTATACAATTCATTTCACTCGAGTAAGGTAATTTCCATCTAACCTTGGCAAAACCCTAGTAGTGAGAACTTGTTCACGTTTCTTAGACTATGTATATTTTCCCTTTCTCTCATCCATACTCTAATTGAAGGCACTCACAATGTTTATTGGTTATTATTACATTACATCACTACATAGGCCAACTAAAAATATAAAAACTATTAGTGTTGCAAAATTTTGTTTATAAACGATTTCATATTTTGACCAAATTAATTTTTAGCAAACATTGAACCCTAATTAATACGAGCCTCACACATCACATGTAACAAGTCAAAGTACATAGACTTTCCTTTTTCCAAGGTAAGTTACATGATATATTCATTTCATCATAAAGGTTAATAAATGAGTAATAAATTTGGTCCCAAAGTACAAGTTTTGTCTATGAAAATTTTGGAATATATTATGTAATTTTTGGGAAGTTGTTTTCTATGTCGTCGCTAAAATTTGTGACTACTCGCAATATATTGCGACTTTTTTTCATAACTGTTTTTATAAATCGCAAAAATTAACTATTAGTTTTCACTGTTAATGACAATGGTAGCTAAAATTACCATTTACAAAAAATACATAATTTCATGTAAAAATACTTTGTCATCTTTAAATACAAGACTTGTCAACGCATTCAATGAGAGAGAAAATTCGTATTATTACGTTCCATATTAATCAAATCAGAGAAGGAGACTTTGAATATTAATTAAAAAAGAAATTAATTGGAGTTTGAGAAACGTCGGGACGTTTAGAAGCTCTTTATTTATTAAATAAATTTGTATTTTATTTTTCGTTGTAAATTGTCAAAGAGACTTTGAATATTAATTAGAAGAACTATTGTTTTCTTTATTTATAAATTATTATTTTAGCTTGCACAATCGATTTATTTAAATTGATATTTTCTTTTAAAAAAGTTCAATTTGGCATGCATTATTATTTTATTATTTTTAGAATTCACGGTTGTTACAATTAGCATAGGCTTTCGTTCACGGCATAGGGGCTTAATCACGACATCACGGTTGTTATAGTTAGGATAAGTGATATTAATATTTAATCAAACATTAATTCTCTTATATTTATTTGAAAATTGATTTCAATGATGATTTTCAAATTTCAAAAATGGGTTTAAAATTCAAACCACTTATTTTAGTCTTAGAAGTAAAAGTTTAATTGGAATAAATTTTAAAGACTAAAAATGATTTTTGACATTAATTGTTCTAACTAAAGAGGATATTTAAGGTTAAAAAATAGTTATGAGCATATTCTTCGGATTTTATAGAAGGAAAAAAGGAATCAATTGGAATCAACAAAGCTATGAGCATATTCTTGACAAACAATTGGATACCCAAGGCTATTAGAATGGTTAAACGAATTATTACATTGTTATTGTTTTATGTCCCTAGGCATTTATCAAAATGTTATAAACTATTATGGATCGATTGTAACTAACTTAGGAGAAGTTTTGGGTTAAATTATCATTAGGTCGAAGAAGAAAACAAACCTAGGAATCTATGGTCCCAGACTGATCTCGATAGAGGTCGAATCGATTTGGCGCTAGGAGTTGGCAAAATGTGGGGTTTTGATGTTTAGGGAATTCAATAACTTATGGTTGATTAGGATGATTTCTAAATAATGTTAAGTTCTAATTTAATACAATATGTTAGGGTTAATGGTTAGAAAAGTCTAACAAGCCAAAATATTAAGACGATATAATTAATGGGCATTTTGGGGTATGCCTTAATGATGTTAACAATATCCGGAACAAAATTAATGTTGGAACACACCTAAAATGTGAATTATAACCAATAATAGACTTTTTGTTTATTATGGATTGTTTTATAACCCTATGAGATGGTAGTCTAGGCTTGGAATATCGTAAATGTTTGGAATTGATACGTGTTAAATAATGATGATGTGTAGTTGGTGTTTGCCTATTTGGTTAGTTTATGTGGATTTTAGTTATATATATTTGATGTAAATTACACGTCAATGGACAAGAAAATAAACCAAGCCCTAACATTTAGAGAGAGCATCAAAAGATTTCTTATATTAAAGTGGAGAGTGTCCTCAAACGAGGATTACAAGGGGATATTTAAAGGGAATGAGTAACATAGACTCTAAGATAATATTTTAATTACACCAAGGCCCTTACTAGCCTTTGCTACTCCTACCTCCAAATACTAAACAAAAAAGAATTACATTGAAAAAATAAAATAAAATAATAAAAATGCAATTAAACCCTAAAAGGGCCAATTTCCATCACTCTCCGCTCTTAAAACAAAACTCGTCCTCGAGCATTAAAAAAAATTGGCGGTTCGTGAGGAAATTTAAAAAATTAGAAGTCAAAAACTTGTGAAGGCCAAAAATTAAATTCTAAAATTAGCGGGGTACCCATCCTGTAATTTCCTTCTTAACTTCTTCTTCTTCTTCTTCTTCTTCACCCAAATTAGCCCTAAAATTTTCTATCGGGTAAAAAACCATATGTTTGGAGGAGAAAAAGTGGGCAACTTGTGGGTTGAAGGTGCTCGGGGGACTGAAATGGAGTCGGATTGGGGTTTTTAGGTCAGAATAGGGTCGGGTTAGGGCATGTTCTCGATTGGCCTGGGTTTGGGGGTTTAGAGGTGATATTCTTATAGCGGTAAGGTGTTGAAGATGGTCGAAAGTGGAGTGAATAAGTAGGGGGTCTGCTGTGGTTTGGACAACTGGAGTTTCACCCATTTTTTTAGCTATGGAGGGGTGGTCGACGGTATGAATAAGGGCAGGGGGAGATTGACAGGTCAGTAGGGGTGTTTTGGGCCGAGGGTTTATCCAATAGGGTCGATGATGGGATCCTTGGGTGCATAGGAAGTGGGGTAGGGGCAAGGGGTACGGGGACATAAAGAAGTGGGTAAGGTTTGGGGAAGGGTGGTGGTGGGAAGACTAGGGTTAGTGTTTTTCCCTAGGGTAGAGAGGAATTGGGCCATTTGGGCCATATGTTTCTTCATCTCTTCCAACTCTTGTTTCCACTCTAAAAATTGTTTAGATCTCCTTGAAGCCATTGATTCTAGTATACAGTTTGATAAAACACACCGATATACCAAACACCAATGTTGGAGCGACACCTCACTCTGATACCAATTTGACGTAAATTAAACATCAATGGCTAGGAAAATAAACCAAACCCTTACTTTTAGAGGGAGAATTAAGAGGTTCTTTATATTTAAAATGGAGAGTGTCCTAAAATGAGTAATACAAGGAGGTATTTAAAGGGAATGAGTAGCTTAGACTCTAAGCTAATATTCTCATTACAACAATGACCTCACTAGCCTTTGTCTACTCCTGCCTCTAATTACTAAACAAAAAAGAAATACGATGACAAAATAAAATAAAGAAAAATAACAAAAATATAATAAAATGCAACAAACCCTAAAAAGGCCCAATTTTCATCAGTATTATTTACATTCTTTGTATATGGGGGCTATCATGGTGGGTTTATAGGCTCTTGGAGAATCTAATAGTCAGGGATTGAAAGGAGCATGTGTAGGGTTGTGTTCTATGAACCGTGTTGATGCCGATGGTTATGGATATGTCTATTACCCCAATATTACATTATGAGGTTTTTGTCTCTCGAGGTAGGACAATGAGACTAGATCCTTCTTCATAAACATTGTTATGTCATTAAATGGTTAATGTAATGGTTTAATGATTTCCCTATTTTACATTTAGAGACTTTAGAAGTTGAGATCTTCTTGTAGTCGGGTCTAGTAAAGGCCTTATAGATCCCGAAGGTATATATGTAGGCCCTTCTGAGATACTTTATGTGTAGGATGTGAGGATGATTAATGATTCATGTGATGGTTCAAGAAAGGCCACGCGTTACACTTTGATAAGTATGTTATCTAGACTATTTACCTATAATAGATATGGAGATGGTATAACTAAAAATAAAAATTTATCCTTAAGGAATAAGTTCATTATAAAATTGGAATATTATAAGGGAATACTGTAATATTTATATATATATTATATTATAAGGGAATACTGTAATAAGTTTGGTAAGAATAACTTATATATATATTGGGTTGGGTTATTCACTTAATTCATTATTCCTTGGAAAAAATGGTTTTATTATTTGTATATAGGTACCATCATTGGGATAACATTTGAAGTTTCTATTTTTGGACTGACCAACTTGGGTTGAAATATTTTAGGTCACTCGCAGTTGCATTTCCATGGTTAAGCTTATAGCGATATTAGGTATATTTGTAGTAATTCTATCTATCCATCATCATCGTGACTATAGGTGTTCCATACCCTATGTATTTATCTTTCCACTACTTCAGTGTTATGAGATTCTTATGTATTGATCGTGTTGGTGCCATTGTTGGAGTTAATTATTTTTATGATTTGAGGATTTATTATAATTGGGGAATTTAAATTATAGTTGGTTATTGTTTTTTTTTGGTTAATAACTCAAATTTATTATGTTATTTGTCTATGTTCTATTGATTCTTGCAAGCTTATAATGGTATTTAATTATTATATACACTTTTTTGTAGTGGACACGATACTAGCCACATTATTCATGGAAAATATGGAGTCTCACATATAAAACATAATTGGTTTGTGGGGCACACACATTGTAATACTTCATCAATCATCCAACGACCATTTAATCTTAGGATGTATATGTCCATTGATTTCCTCCATAAGCACATAGCTCATGACCAAATTATGTCTTAATGAGAGAGCATTTGACTTTTGACTTCATCTATCCAATATTTTCGGTGTGGATATTATTTATTGATTAATTGTTTTCTATTATAATATGATTTTGTTTCACTTTTTTAATTTGATGTGAACACCAAAAGAATATTTTTAACTAACACCCGATAAGATTACTTATACACTATTCTTAATTTTCTCGATTCCTTGATTAAGAAAGAGCTATAAGTAGTTCTAAGAATTGTTAACTACATTATCTCAACACTTCCATCATCAATAAAAACAATACATAAATCCAAACATTATATTTAGTATATGAGATTTACCTGTAGTAATCTATCATTCAATTCCCTTCTATTTTCAGTTCTAATTCCTTCATCAAAATATGCAACCCCGACATCATACCTAAAAATAAATAAAATCCACTATTTATTTTTTAGACAGTGAATGACAACTGTTGTTGAAGTATTTTTCTGTAGATATAAATGAACATTTATACCATTTAAACATTTTGAGATATAATTTAACAAATGATAAGAATATGTTAGACTCTATAACTAAGTCTATTACCATGTAACATGTGATAAGAATATAAAATTTGATGTTATAATCCTTCTACTAAGGAATATATCATTTATGAAAAATTACAAATTTAACCCTAGGCTTTGCGGTGAATTTGATACCAACACCAAATCTTTGAGAAGTTGTAAAGTATATTAAGTTATCCAATATTCCCTCCATTAGACGGAAGGATGATTAAGCCTCATATTTGGCATCCCACATGGCATTGATCCAATAATACAATGAATTATGTTTAAGGAAATTAATTTTTAATTGCATTAAATCTTAACTGACATTTCGACCTCAAGTTCTAGTAACTACACCACTCCTACATTTCCACGAACATAACTTACCATCTTTTTCATGACTTGCGCACCCCAAAAAGGAAAGATAGATTGGAAGAGATAAATAAGACTGAAAACGAACACAAAAAGTTCATGGATAAACTTTTATTGATACACACATGCTTGTGTGAATCAGAGAGGATGATAAATATGAAAATGGGTTTTCTGCGAGTTTTTTTTCAGAGGAGGAAGGACTTAATAGTGGTGATTAGGTTATTATTGGAGGGGAGGGGGTCATAGGGGTGACTTGGTGGTTAGGTGGGCAATAGGAAGGGGTGATGGGGTTAGAAGGAGTTTGTCCGTGAGAGGAGGTGAAGCATAATCAAATGGATACCCTACAAGTTTTTTTTTCAGAAGAAGAGGGGGTTAACAGTAGTTGTGGGATTGGAAAGAGTTGGCGGGGTTGACAAGATGGTTAGGTGGGAAAGGGGTGAGAAGGAGATAGTCGACGAGGGGATGGGAGAGAAGGATGGAGAGGTATATATATATATATATATATATATATATATATATATATATATATATATATATATATATATAGAGAGAGAGAGAGAGAGAGAGAGAGAGAGAGTTGGGTTTTTCCTTTAATGTTTTTTGGACAATTTTGGTTATGCGTCAATTGAATTTAGTTCGTAAAGATCTTATCAAATATGATGCCTAATATTTGACATTTAGAGGCGATAAACATTAAGAGTATTATAAGATTTTTCCTAACCTCAAAAAATCTCTTTCCCCCTTCTCATGGGATTTCATCTTCTATGATTCAAACCTAATAAGTTATTCTATCCATATTCAAATGATTGCTAATGAGTGAATTGAGTGCATTGAGTCCAAGTTGAGGAGTGGGGTCGCGATTATGATATGCAAGCTTGATATTGAGAAGGACTATGATTATGTGAGTTAGGATTTCCTCTTTTATCTTTTGAGGAGGATGGGGTTTAGGGAACGGTGGTGTAGGTGGATGAAGATGTGTCTCCTCTGTCAATTTTTTCGTGTTAGTGAATGGGGTTCCCGAAGTTATTTTCTCGAGCTCTCGTGGTCTCTCGTGGTCTGCAACACGAAAAGGTGACTCTTTGTCCCTTTTTCTCTTCATCTTGGTTATGGAGGCATTTTCTCGGATGATGCACCGTACGGTTGAGGGTGGTTTGGTCTCTAGTTTCTTGATCGGGAACTTTGTTCCCCAAGAAGTTGAGATCTCTAACTTGCTGTTTGCAGATGAAACTATTATTTTTTTCGGGGGAGACGGTGGATGAGGTGAGGACGTTGAGGATGCTGTTAGTGTGTTTTGAGGTCGTGCCTGGCCTGCATATCAATGTTAGGAAGAGAAAAATGATTTTTGTTGGAGAGGTCGACAATGTGGGTGGTTTGGCTAGTGTTCTTGGATGTCTGGTCGGTTCGCTCCCCTCAACTTATCTTGGCCTTCACTTGGGGGCTAAGTTTAAGTCTACGATGATGTGGGATCCGGTCCTTGAGAGGGTTCAACGTAGGTTAGCAGGTTGGAAGCATAGCTACCTTTCCAAAGGGGGAAGATTGACGTTGATCAAAAGCATTTTATCGAGCCTTTCGACATATTTTACGTCCGTTCTCCCTCTACCTGGCTCCGTTGGTAAGATAATTGACAAGTTGATGAGGGAATTTCTGTGGAAAGGTCGTGACGATCAGTTCAGATATTGTTTGGTGAGTTGGGATGAGGTGTGCATGCTGATTAAGGAAGGTGGGGTGTAGGTGAGGAATTTAGTCCATTTCAATAGGGCTTTGTTGCGCAAGTGGTTGTGAAGGTTTAATAGGGAAGATGACAGACTATGGAGGAAAGTGGAAGTGCCTAGGAATGGGGCCGATCCATTTGGGTGGGGTACCACGGTCGAGCGCTCTACTCATGGGGTGGGGATGTGGAAGTGCATTGCGTGAGGGTGGGTAGATTTTTTGAAGTGTAGTTCATATAAGCTCGGGGGAGGGAATGAAATCGGGTTTTGGAGGGATAGTTGGGGTGAGGGTGGATCTTTGGAGGACCTATTCCCGAGGGTGTTTCGGATTGGGGGGGATAGGTAGGGGTCAGTTGAGGATCATAGGAGGAGGGTAGGGGATAGCGTGGTGTGGGACCCAAAGTTTAGGAGGAGGCTTTGGGATTGGGAGCTAGAGGAGGCTATATCTTCTTGAATTCCCGTAGGTTGTTCGGTAGGACTCTATATCTATTCATATGGAATAACGACTATAATTTTGATCGGTCTTTTCTCCTTATAGGTGCATTTTGAAACGAAATCTTCTATGACTTGTCCTTTGATTGGTATCCTTGGTTTATAATCAATTTCATATTCACCCATCTTTATCTCCCATGCCATTTACGTACCAGATTTCTCAAGTTTGCTGATGATTTTCTATCCTTGTGAGGTCGGACATCTATCACTGATGCCATGTTGATGTCTCTATTCTCGGTACGCGATCTTGCTTCATTGAGATAGGCCTTTCTTTCATATGGTCCATCACCTCTACCAGCATCTCCTTGGGCCTCCTTGTCTTTGTTCTCACAAGCTTTTTTATGGTCTTTATTCTCTATCCGAGGTGATATTGATATCCTCATAGGCATCGAGTCATCACGGTCTTATGTTGGTCTTCCATTATTCTCCATGTACTTTCTAAGCTTCCCTCTTTTGGTGAGGGCCTCAATTTCATGTTTTAAAGCTAGGCAGTCTTTGCTCTCATGCCCATGATATTTGTAGAACTTGTAAGCTTATTTTTGTCTCTTCTTCCAGTTGGAGTTTTTAACTTCTTTGGCCATTTCAATTCCCCATTTCCATGGATCTCATCGAGGGCGTGGTGTATCCCTACTGTCAAAGGAGTATATTCATCAAACTTTTGGTATGGACTCATGTCTCTTTTCGTCTTGGGCCCATTTTTGGGTTTCTTATTTCTTCCCAGGCTGCTATTTTTTTCAAACTTTTTATCGCTGAACTCTTTTGCATCCACGACCTCCACTACGTTCATGATGTTTATCGCTTTGTCTAGGAGCTCGGGCATGTGGTTTTGACACTCCTTATTCAATTCCCAATATAACTTTCTAGTAAACATTCCGCCCGTGATTACTGTAATGGCTACATTCTTGTTGTAGTTCACTGCTTCCATTTTTTCAGTATTGAACTTGATAATATACTCTCTTGTCGTTTCATCCTCATGTTTACGGGCGCTTAACAAGTGAGGAACCCTCTTGCTAGGTTTGCTCTGAATCATAAATTATTAACAAGGAGGTCGTCTGGTTATTTGAACTCGGAAATTTCTCCTCTTGGTAAACCCCTATACGACATTTGAGCAAGTCGTGTGAGAGTGCTTGAAAATCTCTGCAGCGCATTTCGTCATCCACTGAAAATATATCGCATGTCACCTGGTACTTCTCAATATGAAAGATTAGATTAGATTTCCCTTCATACATGGGAGTGATCACAAATGGACATAATTTTTCTAGTTTGGGGTAGCTAATCATGGAAGTTTTGAATGGGGATCCAACACAAACCCTCTTTGGAGTGGGTTTTTTATTTTGTTGGATCACCCAGACGATCCTCTATCCTTCGAATGGATCCCCTCCATAGTTGGGCTTCCTGAGATACTCCTACTTTATTAGCTTGTCCACGAATCTCAGTCAATCTCTCTTCTCTTCGGCCAACTTGTTCATATCTGTTTTATACCCTAGTCTTCCATCTTGAACTGTTCTGTCTTCTTAGATCCTACCTCCTATTTTTTCTCATCTTGTACCTTCTTCGGGGTGCGGATGTGTTTGTACCCCTCTCTTTCCCAGTCTCTTAATGACTTGAACTATGTTGAGCCTTTTGAAGGCACTTGTGTGTTTGACTGAATTTATTTGTTCATCATCAAATCTAGTTGACCTCATGGTCGAGGTTCTACATGGTTGGGAAGAGAATTCTTCATATTTAGACAAACTTATTCGAGAAAATATGCTCGTATCAGATCCCAAATTTAGTTTTCGAGGATTTTTCATCCCTTTTCCACTATTTTATTTCCTTGTATCTCTCTGAAGGGAAGGAGGACGTGATTCCCTATGTTTGCCTTGATTTTTCTCAAAATTTGTGGTTATTGGTACTTGTTATGGTTGGATTAGTCGACTCTGTGAGGCCAACAAACTTTGGGTGAGCTATCTCATATTTTCTTATATAGAAATTACACCACTGTCAAAAGTTTTACCCTTCTAAATAGTTTTCGGGTCATACCATATTCATGGTTCCTTTTATAAATCTCTACCATGGTACATTTGTCATTTGTTCAAACCGAAGTTTTTCTTATTGAGGGATTTTTTCCTCGTATATCTTTGTTTTATGTTATTATTTATATGTTACGCGTATTAGTTTATCATTTTAATGTAAGAAGACTATTTATTTATTTGGCAAGGATTATTTATTTGCGCATGAAATCTCTACCATGGAAAGGATTAGTTATTTGCGCATCAAATTAATTTAAAAGGAATATTACCTCAATCAGGTTAAGCATTTTTCATTTAGGTTGTTTCTTTTATCCATTTCTTTTTTCCATATTTCCATAGTCTCTTTTGATAGTCCCACACTCTTATATATATATATATATATATATATATATATATATATATATATATATATATATATATATATATATATATATATATATGTCGAGAGAGAGAGACAGAGAGGCCCCCTCCTATGAGGATCCCTCATTGTGCAGATCCCGATACATACCATTTCTTTAAAATAGTAAAAAAATAATTTTTTTGATGAAACTTCATGGATATGATCTTCATGGTGACAATATCATCTCCAATTTTTTTCATGAAAAAATTCAATAAAAAAACCATTGAGATGAGGTGATATGTAAAAAAATGATATAAATGTGCATTTTCGACTGATGAAAATTTGACGATCCTCTTACCCCCTTTTTAATTGAACTTTTTGACGAAACTTCATGAGTATGAGCTTGAGAGTGAGAAGATCATATCCATGAAGTTTTATAAAAAAATTCAATCAATTAAGTGGCTCGCGCAGACCCAAAATTTCAACGGTGGAAAATGCATATTTAAACCATTTTTGGACATATCACCTCATCTCAACTTTTTTTTATTGAATTTTGTGTTGAAAAAAATTAGAGATAATGTTCTCATAGTGGAGATCGTATCCATGAAGTTTCATCAAAAGAATTATTTTCTTACTATTTAAAAAAATTATATATATCGGGATATGTACTATAAGGAGTTCTTACAGAAGACTTTATGTGTGTATATATATAAGTAAAACCTACATTGAGAATAATGCGCCTAAATGGTTAAAGACGATTTTTAAAATTTAATGAACCAATTATACAAATTCAAACTTTGATAATAAAGGCTGCGTTGTTAAAAATGTAGGAAAGTGGAATGAAGAAAATCAAGTAGATACAATTTTTCCATTCGTTAGGGAAGTTAACTCATCCCCAAGTTTTGTTTGGTATGAAAGAAGGGAAATAAGAGGGAAATTCACAATCCTCCCTTCCTTATGTTTGGTAGGAAGTAAGGAAAAAATTCAATTTATATGTTTTACCAATTATAACTCAAGATTACAACAATTGAATTAATTAGAAGTATTATTAATACGCTATAATAGTACTTAATGTTTATATAAATAATAAATTCTCCCATCTTTCTATTTCCTTCCGATTTTCCTCCAATTTTTGGTGGGGAAATGGAATCCTTCCACATTTCCTCTTATACCAAACAAAGGAAAATATTTCCTTCCTCCCATTTTTCATTCCTTTCATTTTTTCACTCTACCAAACAAACCATAAAGGAAAATATAAAACTTAAAATAATTTAATTTAACCTAGCAAGCACCATGAATGGTAATGAGGTGTCAATAATTAAACTAATTGTATGCATAACATGATATGTACTTACTTTGACCGACAAGTGTCTAGAATTGATGTAAGCCTATTCCCAAAGTCTGGCACATGTTTCATTTGCACATCAGTTTTTAATCGATTCCAATCCTATGATATTTTAGAAAAAGGGAGTAGTTTCAACACAAGTACAAAAAAATAAGATAAACTATAATAATAATAATAATAATAGTAATAATAAAAGATTAAATATAAACTTAAGGCCACTTGATTATTCCGAAGTGGTGTAAGCCTCGCTCGGGGTGGAGGGATTAGTACATGGTGTGCACAAACTAGCTCGGCACACCCTTCATACGAAAATAAATAAATAAACAAATAAAACACATAATATAAATAAATTGAAGTAGGAACCTCATTTTCAACAAAGGAGTTAAACTCTTGGTTGCAAATTTCTTCACAACGAACAGTATCTTGCATGACCTACAATTGTATCAAGAGGATATTTTGTTTAATCGGAATACAAGGACACCCATGCATTCATTTGAAAAGTTAATTTTTCTTTATTACTTTAATACATTAATAATTAGAGAATTTAATAAAAAAAAGTAATCAGTTTATTAGACGTTATAATTTTTTTCGTCGCTAAATGTCACATAACATCACTTTTAGTGGCGAAATTTTTACATTTAGCGACAAAAAATGTACTAAAATGTAATAAACTGATTAATTTGGATTAAATTCTAAAATAAAAAATAAGTATTGTGTTAAAGTAAAAAAACGGAAAAGATATTACCTTATCGGAGGGAAGATTAAGGTCCTTGCACTCCTTTATGGTATCCCAAATTTGTTGTACACTATGAGAAAACCCTAAATATGGAACTACATTGTCATCATCTTCAAGAAGTTTTCCTAATGTAGGAATTATGCCCCCCTTCTCTTTAACAAGATCCCCAGGCGTGATCAACTTGACAATTTTTTGCCTTAAATTTGCCACCTTCATGACAAAAAAGTAATAAAATGAAGTAAACACACACAAATTTCCAAAATGAACTACAATAATAATTTATTGAAGACGTGGACCTTTGTATAAAATCATAAGATCGAAGATGATTAATAAATTTTAAAAAAGTCATTTAGATATAATTCAACGATCTAATGGGGATTTACAAACAATTAATTTCATGAAAATGACGTGTTCATATGATTAAACAATGGGTGATTTGACAAAAGTCCCATGAAATTTTTTAATTAACACATAGTTCGACCCTTTTTATTTTGTTCTTAAATGTCTTTCACAATAAAAAAACAATTGCAAACATTATTTCTTCTAATTTCTTAGACCCTAAATAATCCTTTAACAATAGAAAATGGAGTTTTCAGAATATAAATATATAGGGTTGACTATGTGAAAAATGAACTTAGATCATGTGTATTAAATATGAAATTTCCCTTAAATAATTCCTTCTTATAATGACCCATGGTAGGGATGCGCTAAAAAGTAAAAACTAAATCATGTATATTCTTGTTAATAATTAAATTTTGTAATTAATTCGTTATCTTTAGGGAAGATATTATTCTATTTTTACATTTACAACATAATATATTTTAGTATGGTAGGAAGTAAAACATAAATTTATATTGCTTTAAGACGCATTTAGAGAGTGTGTTTTTCGAAGAATTCGTCGTCAACATATGAAATACTCTTTTTAATTAAGAAAAGTTGATTTGAAAATATTACAAATATTTTAATATGTTTCCTCTTTAATTATGCGATATATATTTCATCGTTCTAAAATTCATTTGTTGCCTTCCTTGCAGGGTCTCTTTGTTCTAGATGTACTCACGATAAGCTCATTGTATGCCTTCACGAGTGGTGCAGTTTTTGTAAATCATCCCGAAAATGTCCTCTAAAAGTACATGTTGTCATTTTCCATTTTATGATCTGTTCATGTTAACCCGTGTCCTTTGGGACTCATTAAGAATCTAAAAATGGAACAAAATTCTAATATATAATTAACAAGGTATATATACTTATGAAGAATTCTCGTACTATATTGAGGCTGACGAGGCAAATGTATTTTTTCCTTTATAAATATATATTCTTTGTATTATAAAGACAATTAACCATCCAATCTTTATGGGCACAACAATTTTATTATTTTGATATTATACTCTAATAAATTTAATATATTTTGCATATATTTATATTAAATTTCTTTATAAATCATTAATTATTATTTTAATAACTTCTTAAGATAATCAAACACAACCCACCAACATATAAAAATATAGTAACTAATTTATAAAAATGGTATTATTAAATAAAGAAAGTTTGCACAAGCACCGCGTGGGCCTCTATGTCTAGTTTAATAAGTAAATATCTGAGTAGGGTCGGAATGATATAATTAATGTATTGGGGCCTTTCATCATAGTCCTCCGCCCTAACTGTTTTTTTTTGTTGTAAATTTAGGATTCAATTTATTATTTATGTCATATAAATATAAGAACATAGTGGATCAAAAAATTGGATAAGCACATTTATAGCACATGTAAGGTTTTTTAAAAAAAACACTTTACACCATATTTATACATGTTGTTACGAATGATGACAATGCATACTTCTATGTCACCGAAACTACAAATTTTCCAAGGGATCATGCAAACTGGATACAAGCACCACACTTCGACTTCTAAGAAAGCTCATCTATGACCCTTGAAGTACAACAATAGTAATGAATATACAACCATCCGAACTTCCCCCTTGTCAGAACATTACACTCTTTCATATCCCTCATTGTTGTCTCTAAAATTTGTCAAAAAAAACCCAATTTTTATTTCCATGTGGTGGAAATGGAGGTCACCGCACAAAATATAAATTGGAAGGAAAATGATGGAAAAACATGAAGTTTGTTCCTAACAAATTATAGTGGATCTTTGAATTCTCGATATGTGTTAAGTTTGAGAAATTTGTTGATTTATAATATGTAGTATGTTTTAAAAGGTAAATGAACTTTTTTGGTTGCTAGAAGAACATAGAATTCTTATGTAATGAATACGTCTCCTAAGGTTCTTTGTAATAGTGTAAAAAAATATGTGGTGGATCTTTGTAAAAAGAGGTTTGTCCATGTGAATTGTAGGTATCTTAGCAAATTTTCTATGAATGTACATGGTTGTTAATTACGTCATTTTTGAATTATCTTCTTCCCTCATATGTGGTAGTTTTCAAATGAGAAAACAAATCTGAAATAGACATAATAAGTTGAATGTGATTTTTTCCCCGCGTGTTAGGGCTTCTACATATATACCTCATGGGTCCAATGCGTTGAGAGAGCATAAGTGACAAAAGTTACATCCTTGTGATAGTAGATGATTTTCCTAGTTTCACTTATGTAGGATTTATGTAGGAAGTCTGATGTAAATTACTTCTTTATTCCCAATCCAAACTACTTCCAAAAAAGGGGGTACACTATTATTAGAGTTCGAAGTGACCATGGGGCTGAATTTGAAGGAACTAGAATCCCGAATCGGTGTAGTGATGGTTGGATAACCCATGCTTGGTCTGAGAGACTTACTTCACATCTTTGGGGTAAATATTTCGAAAGAAATTAATGTGGGCATGGCTTTGTTTTTTAAGTCTTATGGAAAAGCATAACGGTTGCCCAATTACATGTTGACGATATTGTTTGTGTCTCCACTTGGGAAAGTATTTCTCATAACTTTGGGTTATTAATGCCAAATTAATTGGAGATGACCTTGGTTGGGGAACTAATTTTTTTCCTTATTCTTCAAGCCCAACAAATGGAAAGTGGAACATTTATTTCACAATACAAATATGCAAAGAACCTTGTGAAGAAATTTAAACTCAACTCTTCCAAGCAAAAAAATCACTCCCATGAGTGAATCCAAAACTTGGAAAGGATGTTGATGGAAGGAGTGTGGAAGAAATATTATATTGTCGCATGATAGGTAGCTTGTTGTACCTTACGACTAGTCGTACCGATATATCCTTTAGTGTAGGAAATTGTTCTTGAAGACTAATCGTGTCCCAAGGAACCCCATTTGAAAATGGTTAAGCGTATCATCGAGTATGTGGGTGGTACAACACGCTTTGGAATTTAGTACCCTCGTAGTAAAAATACCTCTATGTTGGTATAATCCAATGTCCATTTGGAAGGACATGTGGAGTGTAGGAAGAGTAACTACGGTTATTTCTTCCATTTAAAATGTTGCTTAGTTTCTTGGCACACTAAGAAGAAAAATCTTGTGTCTTTATCCACCGCCGAAGAAAAATATATTGCGACACGGGTAGTAGTTTCACTAAATTACTTTGGATTAAAAAAATGTTGAAGGATTATAGTAATAATCAAGATTTTTTTTTCAAACCTCTTAAATATCATAGAGAAAGCAATGGGGAAATCCCCCCGTCGGTGGCTTACATCAAGTATGGGAAATAAAGGCATGGATATATTTAATCAAGATTGCATGATTATTTATTATGATAATACAATCGCCATGGATATATTTAAAAAATTTATTCAACGTTCAGAAATAAAACATACTGACATTTGCTATCAGTTTATTCGAGATCTTGTATAAGATAAGGTAGTTGTCTTTGAGTTATATATCTATCAATTATTGATTGCACTATGTTTGAATATCTTAGATCATTACTACGTGTTTGCATTATTGATTGATTACTTAGTCACATGTATAGGATTTCAAGATTTAAATTCCTATTTAGTTTATATATCATGATTTTTTTGAGTTGATCTTGTTATATTTCCATAAAAGGAACTTTGATATAATCGTTTATATGCTCTTTGGATTATACACTCCTTTTCATATCCTGTTTATAAAATGGTTATTTTTTAATCACTTTTCCTTTTGGTTAAAAATGTGATATGAGCTTCTTGACATGGTATCTTTATTCTATTAAGTCTTATAAACTTTGAATTTTTTTACTAAGGAACTCATATGCCCATATCCTATTTCAATTTACACTACACTTCATTAGACTAGTGAAAGTGTGTCTATATTGCTAATATGTATGTGTGAGGTATTTCTTTTCAAGACTTCGACAAACTAAAAATGCGTATGTTATATCAATATCAAGAGTGCATAAGTTATTCAGGATATAACTTTGATTGGTTTCTTCTACCTTTGAAAATTTGAAATATTCTCCCATCTTTATGCATGTGAAAACTGGTACTTGCAAAAGAAGACTTGAACAAAGCTGAAATATTTCAATATATCCAAAATTGGGTAACACCAAGGATATAAGACATAAAAAGTTTTAACCACATTTTTATACATTTAGGGAGGAAATGGTAGATGAAAATTTTCCTAAAAGGATATTGGAGATTTCATAAGAGTCGAAGTTTTGCATTCTTTGTCATGTGATTCATTATTCCTAATTGAACTTGATCTTGAATCTTTCATTCAATGGTGTCCATTTGTTTTCTCTTTGCACAAATGAGATATGATATTATTTCCTTCATTATTAACATTGTCATTTATCTCAAAATTTTGGTAAGTATGATAAGATATGCTTATATATTTCCTTATCCAAAATGGTTTACAAGCATGTCTCTAATTCATTATCTTTATGGATATCTCCTTGTATACCCTTTTTCTTTGATAATAGATTGTGTAAGTCTTTCATCATCTTACTTTGATTTAACCTTATGCTCTAATTTGGTCATAATTGCTCGAATTTTTTTATATTGTGTATAACTCACTATATGATTTATTTTATTATTTCCTTGTTTTCTTCTTTGTCTATTGAATGAAAAAATGGGGACAAGTTGATGTATCATTATGTGGGAGTTACCTTTTTTAGGGGAGTAAGTTATGAGCATACAAAAGTTAGGATGAAATATATGTCCCCGTATTATTGCTTATATATTTTGTTGATACTAACTTTTAACAAAAAAAATTATCTTTGCACATCGGTGAGTTGATGAGTTTTTACAAGTGTGCGTAGGAGAAAACAACTGTTTAAGAACTTTTTTTAAAGATGTAAAGAGTGCCTTGTTCTTTTCAATATTCTTGTGAAAGAAATCTACCTTATGTGCCTTTTGTAGGAATTGTAATATGTGTTGGGTTAATTTAAGTGTTTATTATGTTTTGTACTTTATGACGGAATAGAAAAAGAGGGAGAATATAAAAGTCTGGTATACTCATTATTTCCTCACTTAGAAGAATAACTTTTTCCAGTTTCCAAACCACGTTGTGTACTAGAGGCTCATATCGATCATTTTATAATGGACGTATTAGCGAAATTAGTATTCATGATTTTTGAAATTCAAATCGTTAATAAAATTTTCAAAATCTTGGTGCGTGATTTTGTGCTTTTTCCATATCCAAAATGTCATAGTTTTTTTTTGTCTATGTAAAATATATATTTAAAAGGAATTTTGGAGTTCGAGTCCTTGTCACTGCTACAAATGTCTGCCTTTGCTGATTGCAAGAATGTGTGGATGTTAGGCAAAATTGTGTTTTTCATATGCACGACCTCCCTTACAGGTGGTTCGTTGCAGTGAAGTATTTCGCTCCAGCGAGAGAGAGACCTTTTTGGTTGTGCCTAAGGTAATTCATCTAGTAAAAATCCCAGGTTGATTATGCAACCTCCCTTATGGGTGCATCGCTTCGGCGATGAAATGTTTCGCTGTGACGCACCATCAGTGAACCTCATTAGCATATTTTTACATTTCGTACAAGATAAAATATATTTTTTTAGATATTTCCAAAAGTCATTTTTGGTAGATGATTGGATCTTTTTCTTATCTTTCTTCATCTACCAAGTCAAGGGAGAGCATGTGAATATGAAATGTACCTCATTAGTATTTCCCTTTCATAAGGTTCAAATTATTTTCAAAGAGAAAAATTTCTAGTGAAAAAAGTCTTGAGCTTTTGTTCTTCATTTTAAGAACGTAAAACGTTTTAGGAAATAAGACTTTTTCTTTCATCTCCTTCTTTCTCTCATTTTCACTTGATCTTCCTTTTCTTAAGACTGATCAATATCAAAGAAGAAGTCAATTTTGTGAACACTAAAACTCTTGTGTTAATCATAACCTTTAATACTTAGGACTTACTATCCTTCGAATATTTTACCGATCGTGTGGTTGCTGACAACAATCTTTAAAGTTGGATAAAGGAAACCTTGGTGAATTTTTTTTATCATGACATGGTTGTATTGAGATTCTTATCAACATTACCATGGTCTGTAGATTGTTGATATTTGTGTAAAAATGGTAAAGTGTGACTTAGCGCGTGGTGTGATCATAAGACGTTTGTGCCCTCTGTAAGTGTTTACCAAGTTTTAGTGAGAGTGTTAATTTGGACTGAGATTTTTTCGTTATTAGGTTTTTACCTCGTATATCCAGTGTCGTGTCATGATTTAATTTTTTAGCTTGATTTATATCTCAAGTGCTTAATGAAGATTAATATTTGTGGTGTAGATTAAATCATTCGTAAATTTTTACACCAAGACCTTTAATGTGTATTTGTTGTTTTGAAGCTCGATTAAAATTAAATAAGAATTTTAATTTGGTGTAGTCTTCCGATTTGAGTAGTATTTTACTAATAGAGCCTTCTCAAATGGTATCAGAGCTAGTTCTATTTTGTAGGTTTAATCACCTTAAGGCAAGATTGCATTTTGGGCAACTATGGAAGATAATGGTATGGTATGCGGGATGGATATTTTTGAAGATGTGTTTCATTGCCCTAACATATTTGACAGTTTTGATGGTGTAAATCAAAGTGACAAAGAATTGTCTAAATATTCTCTCTCAAGGGATGAGAGTATGTCTAAGATAGAGACTATGACTTCCTCCGAATATTCTCTTGACGAATCTGATAATGAGAAAGATGGTGACTCGGAACTTACTTTTGAAAAATTGAATGTTGAAAATGCTAGACATAAATATTTTTATTAAAAGTTTCCTTAATATTAAAAATATCTGAAAATGAATTAATTTCTTTCAAAAAGGAATTTGTGATTTTGAGCAATATGGAGGATTAACGTTTCACTCTAAGCGAAAATCTCATATCTATAGGAAAAGAGAGAAATGATTTATAAGAAAGATTATATGTTTTGTAAACTGAGTTATTAGAAAGTAAAAATTATAATACCTCTTTAAATGAAAATATCATCGTTCTTGAAAATGATCTTCTCTCCACAAACAATGTGATAGTCGATTTGGAGGATCGATCCCAAAAAATTGGTATTAAATGCGTTTATGAAACAATCGATCTTCAAATGACAAAAATGGTATTGAATTTGAAAGTTTTAAAGCAAAATCCAACGTGACCTCCAAAATCACATTTGTTAAACCTTCTCAAGAGACTCATACTTCTAAGAAGTCTCCTTGTCAAGAGACCACTATTCATTTAGTGATAGATTTAGACTTAGCCTTTTCACCAAATCATAATTTTTTATTATATGCCTTGATTATGATTAATATGCAAGTATATCTGTGAAATATTTTTTCAATGATTTTTTTTATAATATTAGTACATTTATTATTTATAACATAGCCTAGTACTGAAAGGAAAAATATTTATTTAGAACTTTTACTATTAATCGATTAAATTTTTAAAAAAATTGAATAATTTTTTGTTTTACCCTTGATAGCAGTAGGTAAATGAAAGGGATCATCTTCTATTAGTGTAGTATACTATGCATGTGTGTCTTACCTCCTCTTTAAATTGATCTTCCTTATTCTCATAACTTGGAAGAGCTATAATTTGAACCTGGTCAAGTGGTCAAGATAAACACATTTAGGATGTGAGGATCATTCCATTGCAAATAAGATTAAACTTATCACTAGTAGAACCATGTCTCGTACATTGAATATTTCTCTTATCGGAGTTTCCTTTTCTGCACCTGGCTTATCTACGGATTCCCATATCTACAATTAGGAAAAAATAAAAAAGAAGCTAAAAGAACTGGAAGTATATGCAGACTTAATAACAAAGAAAGAGTAAGTTATTACCTTGTGAATATCTTTCCACACAAGGGATTCTAGCATTTCGATAGATGACTACACAAAACACAAATGTAGAAAAACTTTAAATATATCTTAATGAATTAAAGATTAAATTCAATCGGTCAATAATCATTAAATTAAGGGTTGTTTTCGATTTAATCCCATTATTTTTTTGTAACTAAGTTAACCCCTCTTATTTTCACTCATTGGGATTTGGATCCCAAAATGACTTTATATAGGAAAAAAGGTTGCCAAAATATCGAGGCTCAAAGTCATTATGGAGGTCAAACTCCCCAAAAAGCAAATTTTGAGGATCAATGACAATATAAAAGAATTAATGAAATCCATGTACCTTTGTCTTATCACGCAGTGTAAACAATAAAGTAGTTTTACGATAACCAAATTTTTGTCCCATGACCTGTGGATGAATCATAATTAATTAAACTAATTAAAGGATCTGAAATTTATTGCAGTATCTTGTATAATTATACATGAGATACCTCGAATATAGTTTTCAGTAGCGGCTGGCTTGCACCACGTACACGACCCAAATCATTGCACCACCTGAATTAATAATGTTGGAGGAAAATTACTCTAATTAAATATAATTGATTATAAATAACTATTTAGTTCAAAAAATTGTAATAAATGCATGTTTCTGTTCTTAAAAAAATAAAATTTACATGTTTATTATCACTACATCTGAAATGGCTAGGGCAAAAAGGGCTGTCTTCTTTTCAAATGTCGTATCATCCTGGAAAGGGATTGCAAAATTGTATGAGTTGAGGAAAAAAACTCTATAAAAGTTGTCCATTACTTTTCTTAACTTCAAGGGAACCAAGTTAGAAATGAATAAAAAAACATTCTTATACATATATAACCTCATGATATAAAACATAGCCCTATAATTTGAATTGTACAATTTTTATTCATGTATATTGCAAATCACATCATATATCCAATTTCATCCATACAACTCAATAGGTCTAAGAATTTTCTAAAGGTGTGTGGACGATTAAGATTATAAGTTAGATAACATATTTAATTGTAATAATTATTTTATTACCTCTACATCAAGGAAGTTAATGAGAAGTTAATAGGTCATTATGTACAAATCTTACATTTTAGAGGTCATATTTTACTCTTTAGAGGTCATATCTTCCAAGTAACATATTTGAAATATTTTTATACCAAAGGAAAATTAATATAATTAAAAAAATGGAATAACATAGAGGATAATAATTACTCCTCCATAGAACACATAAGAAATTAAGAAAAAAAATGGAAATCTACTCTCCAAAACTAGCAAAAAGTTAAATAAAAAATAATATTTATAGCCCCATGATGTGTAAAAATTTGCGCAAGTGGTTAACCATATATTTTTTTAATATAATTTCCTATTATTAATTACACAAAAATTTATTACAATTATTAACTCAAAAATAGACACAAAAGACCCAATAATATTACGAAAACCCCTAAGTATTTTAGGACACGGTTTCATATCTGAAAGAAACACCACACTTACTAGAGACACTCATTATTTAATTTGGAGATTCATTTTATATTATTTTTCATTACTTGATTGATGAGCAAATTGAGGACACGTCTTCATATTTAAACTAGGTAAAGTTGGTCGACCAACGTCATTTTAGCCACACATTTGTTGTATTGAGGAACTCTCTCGATAAGAGATTTCTAAATGGAATAAGGATTCGGGGAAAATCTTTATAGAGAGAGAATAGATAATGGAAAGGAAAGAGGACTAAAGTTTCTATAGAGAGAAATAGGTTGTGGAGACCTTTTCCATAACACTCGCTTAATAACGACTCTTACTTACAAATTCTGTTTGGCAAAACATGACAAGCTGCTCTCGAAGTTCTTCAAACTTTTAGTTCTTGTACTTCAAGAGAATAAAATTGTGATTTGATAGCCTATATTTATTTATTCCATGTCTATCTCTCCTTGAAGTACTTTCTCTCTCTTTACAGTGATAGTGCACCTCCAATGCTTGGTTCCTCCATAAAACATTGAGATTTGAGACAACATTATTAATGATTTGTAATCACAATATATTGTAATTTAGAGTAGATTTATTATGTAAATTGTTCACTAGTATCATCGACAATGCCATTTTTTTTAATTTTATTTCCTCTTCCCTATACTCCATATCTATCTATGGTTGATACACATATAATAAGTTTCTGTTAGAAATATGAATATAAAGGTAGAAATGAAACTCTGTTATTTATAACAATTATGTAAAATTTAATACAATTATGTAAAACTTCTTGAATACAAATTTGTTGAACTTCAAATATATTCTGGAAACTTCAAGGCATGATGTCACTTTTCAAAATACAGTATTTTCCTCATCAAGATAATTCGGTATACAGATGGGAATCCATAAATCTGTACTCAAGATACAATGAAGCAATTGCCCTGTCTGCAAATTGTATATTTGAAGATAGTCCTCGGATGTAGCAGCGAATAGCAGATAAATAAGTTCCTATTCTATTTTTGTACACAAAACAGAATAAGATAGTTTTAGTATCTCGGAAAATGTAAGTGAGTAATTGCAAGAGTTGGAAAATCTAGAACTTGTTTATCTGATACATGTAAAATTTCAAATTAGGTGGCCTTTATTTATAGGGAATGAAAGTTTTTGTTCTCATGAGTCATGACTATTGAATTTAACAATCTTAATTAATTTCGAAATGGTATGGCTGTTAAATGCCAACAGTCCAAAGAAATTTCCTAACCGATGCAATTAAACCGTACAGATTTTTTTAGGAACAAAAAAGTGACCGCGCCCGAGCTACCTCGATCCGTCCCGGATCAGAGGGGGGACACACGACATGCGAAGTTCAAAGTGCGCCACTAGCGCCTCTACAACCCACTGTCCTGATTTTGGTTGGCATCTACATTGCGCACACATGTGCGTGTGTGAGTATGGGGTGATTTTTGTCGTCTTTTTGATGGTAAGCCGGGAGAGACGAGGAGAGCATGGTACCCAGTGAAAGTGGTCGGGTGATTTGTGGAGAGAGATGGGAGGTCGTCGCACCCCCGACGCGTATGGGGTGATTTTTGTCGTATTTTTGAGTCATGTATAAGTGTTATATAGTGTCTTGTTGCATTTTAATAATTTGCTTGTTTTATTTATCGCACTCTTCATGTCGTCTTCCTTATTTCTCTTATCCATTTGATTGAGGACAATGCAAATCATTGAGTTAGGGGGGATGACAGGTGCGTATTCATAAAACTTCGCTTGTATTCATATATATGTGTATCTAAAAAAAAAAAACCAAAAATATTTTTCATCAAAATAAATAAAAATTGGAATTTAAATTTTTCAAAAATGTCACCTTTATTCTATTTAAAGTCTCAAATTGTAAAATTCAATAATGCACTAAGCCAAAATTGATCGAAGATGGAAATTGAAAGAAAATTGATGATTTTACGAATAAGTGTGGAGATTAGTCCTACCCGGTGAGATTTCGAGCCTATCGATCTTTTTGAGTTTTTA
This sequence comes from Sambucus nigra, assembly GCA_949130495.1. Classification (NCBI taxonomy): domain Eukaryota; kingdom Viridiplantae; phylum Streptophyta; class Magnoliopsida; order Dipsacales; family Adoxaceae; genus Sambucus; species Sambucus nigra. The sequence continues at coordinate 8,947,434 of OX422220.1, read as the reverse complement.
AATCAATCCGAGTTTATGATTAACTCAAAGTTCTTTTCAGCATTTTAATAAGTCGTTGATGATCTCAATCCTTTATTTTGATCGGTTATGGAAAATGTGTGAGATGTTGTCTCGAAATTCGTGCTAAATATATCTCTAAACTTAATTAATCTCGGGATGCATATAGTAATGTGATTAGCAATTCGGACAATGAAGTAGGCCCTCGTTTATTTTCCAAAAATATTAGCCATAAAAAGTTGTAAAAAACAAAATTATCCATTTGCAACCCAAGTTGAGCCAAATAAAATTTATCTTTTCGTTTGATAACCCGAAAAACCCAAATAGCCCAGAATTGTGAAAATTGAGAAAATTCATCAAGTAAGTCCAAATTGTGCAATAAAAAGGGGCAAGAGAAAAACATAACAGAAAAAAAAGAAAAGAAAAAAATGCTGAACAAAAATAGCAAGAAAAGAAAAAAAAATAGAAAAAAAAGAAAGAGAAAAATGAGCAAATGCCCGAAAAAACACTAATGGACATCATAAGGACATTTTCCAATTCCGAACATTCCGTCCATTCCCATTTTTACCCTTTAGACCTTATAACCCGATAAAGTCCTAACTGAGTCCGAATGGCGAAATTGGTTACTGCATGGAGAGCTAAGACATGAAAAGATAATATGAGAGATTAAAATGGTGTGATTAAGAGATGATGTTTCACGTTTTCTAATAACTGTATTCCGATGATGAGATCTTTTCACCATATATTTTCTTCTTTTCAATTTTGTATGCGTGAATTTGTGTCCATTATATTTACTCTTTATATCATGCATACCGAGAGAAAATAGCCGCAATCCGAGTGATTCGTTTGTGAGTGCTATACGTAAGAATTTGAATCAAAACGAATTTTCGGAAAGTAACGTAATGCTCAATCGGTGGAAATTTGAGGTTTAATTGATGGCTTTGCACACACACACTATGGTTTGAAACATGTGAATATGAATTTATGGCGATTATTTTCCGAAAATTTAAATTGTATAATTTTTAAGTATTTTGATATTTATTTGAGTCAATAAAGAATTTTGTGGGTATATTCACTGCAAACCCTCACGAGACAAAACTCGTCCTACTAGGGTAACCTAGGGGTTTAAAGGCTTGTTGCATACGCTAAATGCAATCGCTTGCCCGCGAAAAAGGTATTTTATCCCAATAAAATGATTTTCAAGAGTTGATCCTTGATAGGATTCATTTACATTGCTCAGGACGCGCAAAGTTCTAAGTTAGGGGGTGTGATTAGGCCCATATTCTTCATATTTATCCCCTTAATTTTGGTATTTTTATGATCCTATGTAGTGTAAATAGCTTGGATTTGTCTCGTATTTATGCTACTAACCCCTTTTGGCAAGTATTTCGTGTTTTCTGTATTTCTCATGTGTTTTACAGGTATTTCATGTAAGTTAGTGCGAAGGAGAACTCAAAACAGTGAAAGAAACCAAGAAATGGAGAGTTGAAGGGCATTTTCGTAATTTTTCATCCTTAGTCCAGAGGTGGGGCCAACTAGAAAGTTGAAGAGCTCTAAATTACAAAAATACTGGAAAAAATGGCACCTCAATCCGAGCTACAGTGAAGAAGTTACGAAGTTTTGAAGTTGCGCGATAATGAAGAGAAACGGACCGGTCTGGATGTGCGAATTGCTGTCATTAATTATGCAGATTTTATGGTGATTGGTTGGCAAAAACTTGTGCCACAAGCGAAATTTGATGTTAAATTCGTGCAACTTGGTGCTATAAAAGACGAATCCCTAATTCATTCAAAGGGGGACTCAAAATTAGAGTGAGAAAGTCATTTTTTAGAAATCCTTTTTAGTTTTTCATATTTTTAGAGAAACCTTAGTTTGTATGTTTGAAGAACAAGTAGTATTCTGGATTCAAGTTCATCTAGTGCAGGTTTCAAGTATCAATTCTTCAATTCAATTCAAGTATCAAATTCCCTTCTCTTATTTAGTCTCAATTCTATTTTCAATTTTCAATTGTTTTGCAATTTGTTACCAATGTTTGTTAGATCCATAATTCCATGTATTGGTATGAATTTGTTTTCTAGAAAAATCATGAGTAGATAAATTCCCAAGGGTTGGGGTACATGAACTCAATCCAAGGCAAATTATTTATGTAGAAAATAGAGATTAAATTAAAATATTGATTGAATCGTTAATGAAAATCATACAAACATTATCAATCTTTTAATCTCTCTTGCCCTAGGTACTTGAGATGCTTAAGAACGCTTTGTGAGTGTAATTTATCATTCAACGCTTTATATCTATCTTTGATTTCATATGATGCGGGCTAGATCCCTCATATATGTAATGCTTAGAATTTATAAAGACTGGATTTAGTCAAGAATTTTAATTTACAATTCTAGTATTCTATAGGATAATTTGTTAAGGATTGAGGGATTGTACCCTACCCTATTTTCTCCCATTTGTCAGATCTAAATTCTTTGCAATTTTCAGTTCGTTTTTCTTAAGTAAATTTTTATTTCAATAGAATTTTTTCCCAATCATTAATCATCCTTTTATATTTATTTTGAGAAATCATTTCAAGATTTAATAGCTTTCCCTATTACGATTTGGCAATTTTGATCCCTGTGGAGACGATCCCGACTTACCGGGTTTATTACTTGAGCGACAGGCTTGCACTTGAGCCTAGAGAAAAATGCACTTTTGAGACAAATTCTTAGTCGCGTCAGTAGGGTTCTTGAATCGTTTGGAATTTAAGTCATTTCTTATCATTTAGAAATTTTTAAAAAATTGCAGTTCTATAAATTTTGATTCTTGACCATTATCTCTTGGTACTATGTGAAGTTCTACGATTTTAGAAATTATCTTTTGTTTATGATAATAAAGAAAAGGAGTATGCTCTTCTTTATCGAATAATGATTAGGCATAAAGGAAGACATAGGTATAATATGTAAACAATATTATGCGTACAGGAATATATGGATGCAACAGCTTTTAATTTTTATTTTGCACAATAATCTTTTTAGGTAATGCGATAGATATTGAAAACTAAGCCATGATAATAACAATCGTAAGACGAAGATGTCTAAAATGACAGATTTTTAGACGCACCTCTCCTCGTTCTCTACCATCAAACCCCTCCAAATCCATAATAATAGTGCAACGTTCAATTAAAGGACAATTTGCCAACCAAATACCTTTAGTGGTTTGACCCCTGAAAAGAGGATGGTTATCCAACCAATTTTCCAATGCTTGAATAATATATGTTTAATACGACACCATAGCTTAATAGTACAAACCTTGTTGTATTAGCATCCATTTCTGTGAAGTTTGTTCCAAACAAATGATTCAGAAGTGTGCTCTTTCCTGTGAATAATAAAAAATCAAATTCAAAATTATTCAATGAACTAAGGCATAACATACTGAAAACTATCTTAAACAACTATTTCCTATTTAAGAAAGAAAAAATAGAGCAAAAAAAATAATGAAATTTGTCAAAATATTTTTTTGGCTATACTATAAAATAAAAATAGTTTTAAAATATATCAAAACTTATCTACAGAGTTATTATATCGAGATAAAAAATCATACCACTACTTTGTGGACCCATAATGGACACCTTGGCACAAGAAGTTTCAGATTCATTCAATTTCACTTTCTTCACAAATGAATCAATTCCGTCGACATTTAAGACACCATTACCATCTATAAGGCAAAAACTACATGATTGCTTGGCTGGATGTGAATAATAAAACACAAATATTAGAAATGGGAACAAAGTATAAATCATTCCTTGTGAAAAATCAGATTTCACTACATTGGAGATGCATCAAAATCCTCAAATATATTATAGTTTTTTTTTTATAAATAAATGTGTTATATCAAAAACAAAACTGCTAAGGACAACATAAGGAAATACATAAAGGGTCAACAACAAGAATAACCCTCATACATGCCTCCATGGAAATCCTAAAAAAAGTCAAGGACCATACACAAAGGCGCGGAAGCCCTCTCCTTAAACCACCTCAACAAAGCGCTCCGAAAAACATAGCACAGTCAAGAAGGGTCAACCTCCAAATTCTCAAAACATCTCAATTTTCTCTCCTGCAAAATTGCCCAAAAAATGCAATGTGGGACTACGTTCCACACCCTTCTCATCCCCTTCCACCCCTTGGGGGGGGGGGGGGGGGAGGGGGAACTCCTTAATCATCTCCCTAACCGACCCATGGATCATCTACATTATCCTTATCAAGTGCAAGAACACATCCCAAAGGCCTCTCCACACCCAACAATGCAGGGGTAAATGGTTAGTCATATATTTCGCTTACTTACACATCTAACACCGACTAGCCAACTAAGACGTAAAAATAGTCTATTTTATTATTGTCCGAATGAAGAACATAAATTTTTGAGGACCCTTAGATTTCCAGATAGTTTGCAAGGTAAGTAAGTACTCCGATGCCCTTCTCCTCTCAAAATGGAGTAATACCCTCACACCGTGAATACTCCCTTGTTGTCTGTCAGCCAACACCACTTACTGGTCGAGTAGCCAATCAAAAAATGCCTCTAACTACTCTAGATCCCAATCCCATAACCACTTGCTAAACCTTTGGTTCCACAAAACCTGATCCACAATAATCATCAAGTGGTCTTCTACCAACCATTCTTTATCCCTCCCAAGCAGGACATTCTAGTAAAGAGTCCCTGCAGAAAACCATTCTCCCCACCAGTCTTTCTAGAATCTTACTCTATTACCACTTCCCACCTTAAATCATGTGTGTCTAAATAATTTCTCCCATTCCTTCCATACGTGCTTCCACAACCCCAACCTATATGCATATCTCCCTACCCGAAGTTCATAACACCCTTTTGCCTCAGCCACTCTCCTCCATAACCTATTCTCCTTTTGGGGAAACCTCCACATCCATTTGCCTAATAGTGCTATGTTAAAGCACTCTTGGTTCTTCACTCCCCCTCTCCCCATCTTGATCGATTTTCATACTTATTCCCAATCCACCAGATTGTACTTAATGGTGTTCTCATTTACTTTCCAACGTAAATATCTCATCATCTTCTCCATCTTCTCGCGTACTGAATAGGGAAATGGTAGCAAGGACAAAAAGTACATGTGCATACAAAACAACATACTTTTTTTTTACCAAAGTCAACCTACCCCCTTTTGGAGAGAATAATTATTCAACTCTGACAGCCTCCTCTCCGTCCTCTCTAAAATCGGGTCCCAGATAGCATTAGATTTAAATTTAGCCCCTAACGATAAATGAAGATAAGAAGAGAGGAATGTTCCTACCTTGCAATTAAGGATCCTTACCAAAAACTCCATTCTCCTCTCGCTCCTATCTGAATCATCTCACACTTACCCTCATTTATCCAAAGACCTAACACCACCTCAAAGCAAAATGGGAGTATTCTAAGTGACCGCACCTGTTCCACTTCTGCCTTAGAAAATATAATCATATGATCGACAAAAAGAAGGTTGGAAACCTTAACCGTATGTGTGGTCGAAAGCCCAACCTCAAAACCATTAATCATCCTTTCATCAACCACCCTACCCTCCATACGACTAAATTCTTTCATCACCAATATGAACTAGAAAGGGGAGAATAGACCCCCTTACCAATGTCTGTCCTAACTAGGAAAGAATCTTTCGGGCACCCCATTGATGAGAACATAGAACCCAACTATAGAAATTCATCACTTGATCCACCGACACCACCTCTCACTGAAGCATATCCTCCTCAATAAGTAAAAAATTAACTCCATGTTGACATGATCATAACCCTTCTCAATGTCCAACTTGCACACAATACCCGACTCTTCACTCCTGAGCCTAGACTCCACACACTCATTTGCCACTAACACAACATCGAGTATTTGTCTACCACCAACAAAGCATTATAGGATTTAGATATGTGTAATACCCCTTATTTTTGAGTAATTGTTTTTATATTAATTTTCCATGCAGGTTAATTATATAAAATAATGTAAGTTGGAGTAAATATTATTTTAAGCGATTTAAGAGATAATATTTACTGAGTTTTGCATATCTAATTTTAAGCGAATGTAAATAGCATCATATTATGTTTTATTGCATCATTGTTCTTTGAACGACGAGTATGGCTTATTTTCCAATTGAATCATTATTGATAAATTAAAATCACATTGGAACATATAATAATTTATGTTATCCCGGATGGAAATTTAGAAGGAGCGGTTAGTCCGAAAATAGTCGAGAAAGTTAAGATAAGTACCATGTTGTATTTTTGGGTTCCAGGTAGTTTTGACAGGTTATGACTTAATTTTTTTGTTACGAGTCATTTTAATTGTGTAGAAACATTTAAAGTTGGAATTTAGAGTTAATGGGCATTTAAGTCTTCCAACAACATTTATTCTCATTTATGTCTTCTAAACCTAAAGAGAGAGAGTGAGAGAGAAAGAGAGATTGGGAGAAAAAGGATAGAAAATGAAGAGAATTGAAGATTTGAGCTTGGGAATCGTTGCTACCGGAAGATAATCCGAGACTACAACCCTAAGGCAAGTTTCTAACTTACAAATGTATGATATTGTGTGGATAATTTGTATTGATAGTTGTGCATATGGAGAATTGAACAAATTGTGGGTTTTGATGAATTTTGGTGTTTAACCCTTAGATTTTGATGTATATATGTTGTGAGTAGATTACATTGGTTTGTTGTTGTGTAGAAGTGTTGGGGTAATGTTAGTAGATGATGATGTTGAGAGAAGTGGAGGAAAAGAGGGTTACGGATTTAGGTTTCGTATGTTAAAACAGGGGTTTGGCTATGAGATCTGGTGAACGCGGTCGATCGCGGTCCAGAGCCCGGTCGATCGGGCCTAAAGAGAAAAGCCCATTGCTTCTCTCGATGGGCATATTTAAAAAGCACAGTCAAGCGCGGTCTAAGGACCGGTCAACCAGACCTTGGGGTAGGGGCTTACTGCTTTTTTTACAAGGCCAATTTCTTAAGGCACATTCGATCAGGGGTCAGGGGCCGGTACCCTATTTTTCACCCCGAAAACTTTAGTTTTCGTTAGTTCCTTTCTTTTAAGGTTTAGACCTAGGAACTTTATTGCATGATGTAAAACTAGAGTATTAGAGTCTAGTATTAAGGTAATCAAGAACCTAGGTTAGAAAATGAGTGTTCGGGAATTAATTAATTAGTTAATCAGAAGGTGGTAAGGGTTCTTTTCATATAGTTGTAATACCTCGTATTTTTGTGATATTTATTTTTGGGATTAATTAAATTAAATGTGTATTAATTGGAAATTAATCCGGATTAAAATACTAGCGAGATGCGAGTTGGTATTTGATTTTAATGAATATATATGGCTATATATGAATATTGAACTATGAAACTTGTCGTGAGATTGAAATACGGCAATTTGGAAAATTTGTTGAGACGCGTTTGACAGTCGCGTCAGGAATATAATTATTTTAATTATAAAGTGAATTTCTTTTCTATTAACCGTATGGTCGTTTTGAGTGCGCCAATGCGTCCGGAAGGGTCGAAATAGTCAGAAAACACTAGCCGAGGGTTTAGTTTGGGTCCCGGGGCATTTTTAGGCCATACCGGCAACGTATAAGGGTAGTTTAGTAATTTTGGATTTTTGGGAATTAAAACCCACGAAAATTAGGAATTAAATCTGACTTGGTAATTACCCACTAAACCCACTAACTACACCTTATGACCTTATGGGCTACGGAGGTTACTAGAATTAGTTCCAAGAGTTCCCTAAGGCAAACCCTAGCCACCATTGTCACCTTGGAGAAGAAGAGCTTGTAGAGAGAGGAGAATCCTGCAAAGAGAGAGAGAACAATTCATCTTCAACATCAAATTCAGAGTGATATCAAAGGCAAGTGGTTTAATTTCATTAGTTGCAGAGAATGTTTCTTCCATGCGTAGGAAATTGATAAAACTGTATTGTTTTGGGAGATTGATGAAAACCCATTAAATTGGAATTAGAGACTTGTATTTTGATGAGGAATTGCATGTAGAATTGTATGTAGGGAATAATCTGATGATAATATATTTTGGATGAAGCGAAAACGGATTTAATTAGACTCATTGGGGATTTAAGAATTTCTAGGGTTCATGTTCTTGAAATTGGGGAAAAATGTATAGATATGATATTTGGATGATGTTTAGAATGAATTAACACCACCAAATACGTTATTATGTGACCTAAGTATGTTTAAGGACAATTAGAAACCTTAAACAATTGTTGGATTGATGTTTAGATGAGATTAGAGAGGAAGAAAAGTTGGAAAAACGAAAAAAGGGATTTCTGGGCTCGAAACTGGCCACTCGTTAGAAGACCTACCCAAGTCGTTCGAACGAGCTCGTTCGAACGAGCTTCTAACGAGTTGACAGTTTGCCTTCTAACGAGAGGGAAGTTTGTTCGATGCCTTTCGTTCGAACGAGATCTCGTTAGATGCCCAGTTCGTTCGAACGAACTCTCGTTCGAACCAGCCTCGTTCGAACGAGACTTCTAACGAGTTGACAGTTTAGGCTTTTTGGCCTGTTTTGATTTCGCGTGTCCCGTAACCTTGTTTAATGGTAGAGATAACATTCCCTTAATGATGAATTGATGTAATTGGGATATTTGGGACATATTGAGGAGTAAAACATAGAAGTGTGATTTGAATTGAATGGAAATTGTGGAATAGGACGTGAGTGACTATTACGATGCGAGAATTATTGGAGGCTTAAATAATTGAATTAATCGGGAACTTATGAATTGTGCAACCTTATAAGTCGGTACGAGATTGAGAAGTGTACCACAACTAAAATATGGTGATTACTAAGATGTGTGCATACTTAGAATATGTATATGATTTTATGTGTATGACATACCTACCATACTTGCTATCACGGGAGGTTTACGTTCGCTTAGGGCCTTCTAATCCTTGTGTTGCCCGGATTTAGATTGGTACCTCGAGAACATAGGTCAGAGAAGGACTTATTGGGATGTTAATAAGTCTGCTGATCGTGGGAGCGTAGGTATGTGCGTGACCCATGTGATGTGACTGTGTTCGCCTCCATTGTTTGTGATTTGTTATTATCTGAGAACGATTCCTGAGAGATTCAGAATGCGTGATCCTTATGTACGTGATGTACCGGGATGGATAGCAGAGTATGTGTGCACCGTAGCTTAGTCTCGGGTGCTTGTATTGTATATTTATGACGTGAATAATATACATTTAAATAATGAGATCTTTCATGTTGGTATTGCGAGTATATACTGAAAACGCTTTGAGAAAATATAACGGGATAACCTGTAATGAATTGTTTTGATAAATTTTGAGAATTCGAGTTTTAATCTAAACCCTCAATTTAGTTGATAACGTTAGAATGTACAATGGGAACCGAGTAGAAAGGTTAGAATCCATGTCAGTTTTATTAGAGATAAATATCACTTAGATGGGTGCTATACGTTAGGAGTGCACAATTAGTCGAGAGGTGAGTACTTCATGTATTTTGCATTCGTTGTTTTAATGTTATTAAAGCACTTGCTATTTTTTAAATACTCTCCACTTTCGGGCTCTGACCCGTTTGCTTTCAAATCTACTTTTTGTAAAAACCATTTTAGGTGCCCAGCCACAAGGACACCATGCTTAGGATCCTCATTCAGGTGACGAGCTGTAGCTGTTTGTGGAAGTTACAGGACTTTGCTTGTAGACGCTTCATCAATCTTGACTCTATATTCTGCATTTATGAGTTGTAGGGCATGCCGCCCATTTCTTTAGAAACATTTCATTTTCAGTTATTCAGACTTTTGGCATGTAATTAATTCAGGTTACATTATTTTACTTAGTTCAGTTGTGGGATTTGTTGTGAGGAGTTTTCCTCTGGACCTATTATTATTGTGTTGGTTATTCTATTGCTTCGTTATGGTGAATGGTTGTAATTCTTTCATTATCCTTTTATTGCATGTTAATCAGACTTAATTTAAAATTTGGCAACTTACTTTTTAAATACTAGGTGGTTAGTAATCATTAAAATATTTTCGACAGTGATGCTATTAACTGAACCAACTTGTCATTTTGTATTGATTTAATAAAGGAGTAGCTACCCGGTATTTAATTAGTCGGGGTGTCACAGGTGGTATCAGAGCATCAGGTTCTAGTGTCCTTTAGGATCTGTACGGCTTATTATATTTCCGCTGAGCTTTCTTTGATGTAGAGCCCTATATTTTAGGACTGTTGTATTCTTTTGTATATGCTACGTTCTTCAGCTATTTCAAGTTTATAACTGCGAACTTATAAATTTTATTCTTATTTCAGATGCCTCCACGACGTGCACAACGGGTTCCCAGGGATGCTACGCCAGAACCACAGCCCGCACCAATTCAGGGCACGATGAATGCCGTCGAGGTTGCAGCCATTGTGGCCCAGGCGGTAAATGCCTCACTAGCCATAGTTCAGCAGGCACCACCTCAGGCGCCAGTAGCCGCGCCAGTTCAGGCACATGCATTCCCGTCTGCTTGGGAACGTGTACGTGATGCTTTTCAGAAAGCACACCCACCGGAGTTCGCAGGAAGCTCCGATGTTGTGGTTTCGAGTCAGTGGAGGAAGGACATTCAGCGGCACCTGAGGATGTATGAGTGCACCGATGTCCAGAAGCAGATACTAGATACCTTTAAGCTAGTGGGGTCTGCACTGCAGTGGTGGGAGTCTATTACCACCGTGGAGGAGAGAGACACTCTCACGATCCAGGAGTTTTGGGTGCGGTTTGACCGCAAGTACTTTCCGTCAGCTATTCACACGGAGATGAGAAGGAAGTTGATGAGCCTCAAGTAGGAGGGGAGGACTGTGGCCGAGTATGAGGCCGAATTCACTAATCTTCTGAACATTGTTCCGGATGAGATACCGACAGAGGAGAAGAAGATACAGAAATTTACAGACGGGTTGACTTGGAGGATCCGTCAGCATTTGTTGGGGAACCTATCCTTGGCCACTTACTCTGATGTGGTTAACGCTGCATTGTTACACTGTCAGGATCACCGCTTTCACATGGCTGAGGGCAAGAGATCGGGAGAGTCCAGCCATCAGGGCAGGACTGGAGGACATGGTGCTAGTGGGGCACAATCTGTACAGGGGCAGAGACAGGGTGACCAGGGTTCCCAACAGGGGGATCACAAGAGGTTCAGGTCGGGAAATTTCAGGCACAGACAGGGAGGTTTCCGGCAGGGCCATCAGGGTCCGAACGGCCATCAGAACCAGCAGGGTCAGAATGGTCAGCAGCAGTTTCAGCAGGGCCAGCAGGGCCAGGGGAGGAACGGTAACGGCCACCAGGGCCGGGGACAGCAAGGACAGAGAGGGGGAAACTTCCCGGGGAAGTGTTACGTTTGTGGCAAGACTGGCCATAAACGCCAGGACTGTCCTGATAGAGGCAGGGCCCCGCAGCAGCAGCAGGGTGCTCGACAGGAGCCGCAGAGACCCGTGTTTCCCGCCGCCCTCCCGGCGCCACTACAGATTGCAGCATTACCACCCATTCCAGCGGTCCCAGTTCAGCAGGGATAGCTGCAGTATGGGAGAGTATACCAGCTTCAGCGGGCAGCAGCTCCACAGGCCCCACCCGTGATTGAGGGTATGTTTCCTATCCATGGTACTATGGGTCGGGTTTTGTTTGATACGGGGGCAATGCATTGTTTTATAGCTACACATTTTGCGAAAGCCTTAGCGTTGTTAGCCACAGTAGAGAGCACAGTGACGTGTGTAGACTCACCATTGGGGAGTGGGTCACTTATTTTCTTTATATGCCGGGGAGTGGGGGTAGAGATTGGTAGTTTGGTATTACCTGCAGACATGTTGGTATTAGATATGCATGTGCACGATGTGATTATCGGTATGGATTGGCTCGCAGATTATAGAGCCATGATTGATTGCTTCGGTGGGAGCATTGTTTTTGCCATTTCGGGGCAAGAGATGTTTGTAGTGGCGATGCCTCGCCCAGAGGGAGGCTCGATCGCTCATTTGTAATACATAGAGGAGGATACCTCTAAGGAGGTTGTGATTCCTTTAGATTCGATCCCAGTTGTCAGTGAGTATTCCGATGTGTTTCAGGAGATACCAGGCCTACCCCCCAGTCGAGAGATAGACTTTGTCATAGACTTATTGCCAGATATGAGACCTATAGCACGCGCACCGTACCGTATGGCTCCGACAGAGATGCGAGAGCTACGAGATCAGATAGAGCAGTTGTTGGGTCAGGGGTTTATACGGAGGAGCACTTCGTCGTGGGGTGCCCCTGTGTTATTCGTGAAGAAGAGAGATGGTTCACTGAGATTGTGTGTGGACTACCGGGAGTTGAACAAGGTCACGATACGGAATAAGTATCCGTTGCCTCGAATCGATGACCTATTCGACCAGTTGAGAGGAGCTTCTTTCTTCTTGAAGATTGATTTGCGATCGGGATACCATCAGTTGTGTATTAGGGAGGAGGACGTCTCGAAGACTGCGTTCTTAACGAGATGTGGTTCTTACGAGTTTCGGGTTATGCCTTTTGGCTTGACCAATGCTCCAGCAGTGTTTATGGACTTGATGAATAGGGTGTTCAGAGAGTTCCTTGATCAGTTCGTCATTGTCTTCATTGATGATATTCTGGTTTACTCCCAGACAGAGGAGGAACACGCAGAGCATTTGAGAATGGTTTTGCAGACGCTACGTCGGAACGAGCTGTATGCAAAGTATGAGAAGTGCGGATTTTGGCTGAAGGAGGTCCAGTTTTTGGGACACATTATTTCCGATCGGGGGATATCTGTTGATCCGGGGAAGGTATCCGCGGTGAGGGAGTGGGGACAGCCCACGACACCGACTGAGATCCGTAGTTTCTTGGGCCCAGCAGGATACTACAGGAGGTTTATTCAGGGATTTTCGAAGATAGCGGTCCCTTTGACACATCTGACTCGTAAGGGTGTGCCGTTCATCTGGAGTGATGCCTGTAATTTGGCATTCGATGAGTTGAAAGATAAGTTAACCTCAGCACCTGCGTTAGCATTGTCGAGATCGGGAGTTGAGTATCTAGTTTACACCGATGCGTCCTTGCAAGGACTTGGAGGTGTATTACAGCAGGAGAGTCAGGCCATAGCTTATGCTTCCCGTAAGCTTAAGCCTCACGAGAAGAATTACCCCACTCATGACTTGGAGTTGGCGGCAGTTGTATTTGCCCTTCGGATTTGGAGGCATAACCTTTTGGGGGAGAAGTTTCGATTGTTCACGGACCACAAGTCCCTACAGTACCTATTCACGCAGAAGGAGTTGAATATGCGGCAAAGGAGGTGGCTTGAGTTCGTGAAGGATTATCAGTTTGATATCCAATACCACCCGGGGAAGGCTAACGTGGTAGCAAACGCGTTGAGCCGTAGGCCAGTAGATGAGGTGGAAGGGGTGTGGAAGGCCAAGTGGAAGGAGTTGGGACACCAGGATGCAGTGGCCCGTTCATTCATGTCAGTGATGACGGTTACACCACAAATTGTCACGAGAGTGGTAAAGGCACAGGCAGATGACTCGTTCTGTCAGGAGCAGATAGTTCGATTACTAGCAGAAGGAGCCGAGTCCTATACCGTTAGCTCAGACGGGGGATTACGCTTCAATGGGAGATTGGTAGTTCCGGAAGGGGAGGAATTGCGGCACGAAGTGATGGCAGAGTCGCACGGCTCACGGTTCGCGGTACATCCCGATGGGGACAAAATGTACCAAGACATGAGACGACAGTATTGGTGGAGCGGGATGAAGAGAGATATTGCCGTGTTTGTTTCTAAATGCGCCACTTGTCAGCTAGTAAAAGTGGATCATCAGAGACCGGCAGGACTTCTACATCCATTGGAAGTCCCGATGTGGATGTGGGAGAGCATATCCATGGATTTTATCATGGGGTTGCCTATGTCACAGAGAGGTCACGACTCCATTTGGGTAATTGTGGACAGGTTGTCCAAAGTCGCTCATTTTCTACCCGTAAGGACAGACTACACTACGGGATAGTATGCCCAGCACTTTATTTCAGAGATAGTAAGACTTCACGGTGTGCCCCTAAATATCGTGTCTGACAGAGACAAGATATTTGTTTCACGATTTTGGGAAAGTTTTCAGGAGGCCATGGGCACGGAATTGCGGTTGAGTACGGCGTATCACCCGCAGACCGATGGGCAAACCGAGCACACAAACCAGATGTTGGAGGACATGTTGCGTATGTGCATCATTGATTTTGGAGGTGGATGGGAGCAGTATCTTCCACTGGTGGAGTTTGCTTACAACAACTCCTACCAGTTCACTATTGGCATGGCTCCATTTGAGGCGCTGTACGGTAGACCTTGTCGTTCCCCAGCATGTTGGTTGGAGGTGGGGGACAACAAACTACTTGGGCTGGAAGTGATTCAGGATACTTCGGCAAGAATAGAATTGATTCAGAGTCGCATTCGGGTAGCTCAGGAACGGCAGAAGAGCTATGGTGATGCGAAGAGGTTCTTCAGAGAGTTCCAAGTGGGGGACCAAGTTTTGCTCAGAGTATCTCCTATGAAGGGGATTATGCGTTTTGGGAAGAAAGGGAAGTTGGCACTGAGATATGTGGGACCATTTCCTATTATTGAGCGGATTGGGTCGGTTGCGTATAGACTTGGGTTACCGGAGCATTTGCATCGGATTCACGATGTGTTTCACATTTCCTCGCTAAGGAAATATCTTAGAGACGATTTGGCTCATTCTCACATTGCTTTGGAGGGCATAGATCTCCAGCCTGATAGCTTCTACGAGGAGGGACCGACTGCTATTTTGGACCGAAGTGAGCGAAAACTGCAGTCAAAGATAGTCCCGTTAGTGCGTGTTCAGTGGCGACACCATAATGTCGAGGAGTCCACATGGGAGCGCGAGGATGAGATGCGCGAACATTATCCAGAGTTGTTCTTACCAGGTACTTTCTAGTTCCGAATTTCGGGACGAAATTCAGTTATTAGGGGGAAGTATGTAATACCCCGTATTTTTGTGATATTTATTTTTGGGATTAATTAAATTAAATGTGTATTAATTGGAAATTAATCCGGATTAAAATACTAGCGAGATGCGAGTTGGTATTTGATTTTAATGAATATATATGGCTATATATGAATATTGAACTATGAAACTTGTCGTGAGATTGAAATACGGTAATTTGGAAATTTTATTGAGACGCGTTTGACAGTCGCGTCAGGAATATAATTATTTTAATTATAAAGTGAATTTCTTTTCTATTAACCGTATGGTTGTTTTGAGTGCGCCAAGGCGTCCGGAAAGGTCGAAATAGTCAGAAAACACTAGCCGGGGGTTTAGTTTGGGTCCCGGGGCATTTTTAGGCCATACCGGCAATGTATAAGGGTAGTTTAGTAATTTTGGATTTTTGGGAATTAAAACCCACGAAAATTAGGAATTAAATCTGACTTGGTAATTACCCACTAAACCCACTAACTACACCTTATGACCTTATGGGCTACGGAGGTTACTAGAATTAGTTCCAAGAGTTCCCTAAGGCAAACCCTAGCCACCATTGTCACATTGGAGAAGAAGAGCTTGTAGAGAGAGGAGAATCCTGCAGAGAGAGAGAGAACAATTCATCTTCAACATCAAATTCAGAGTGATATCAAAGGCAAGTGGTTTAATTTCATTAGTTGCAGAGAATGTTTCTTCCATGCGTAGGAAATTGATAAAACTGTATTGTTTTGGGAGATTGATGAAACCCATTAAATTGGAATTAGAGACTTGTATTTTGATGAGGAATTGCATGTAGAATTGTATGTAGGGATTAATCTGAAGATAATATATTTTGATGGATGAAACGAAAACGGATTTAATTAGACTCATTGGGGATTTAAGAATTTCTAGGGTTCATGCTCTTGAAATTGGGGAAAAATGTATAGATATGATATTTAGATGATGTTTAGAATGAATTAACACCACCAAACACGTTATTATGTGACCTAAGTATGTTTAAGGACGATTAGAAACCTTAAACAATTGTTGGATTGATGTTTAGATGAGATTAGAGAGGAAGAAAAGTTGGAAAAACGAAAAAACGGATTTCTGGGCTCGAAACTGGCCACTCGTTAGAAGACCTGCCCAGGTCGTTCGAACGAGCTCGTTCGAACGAGCTTCTAACGAGTTGACAGCTTGCCTTCTAACGAGAGGGAACTTCGTTCGATGCCTTTCGTTCGAATGAGATCTCGTTCGATGCCTAGTTCGTTCAAACGAACTCTCGTTCGAACCAGCCTCGTTCGAACAAGACTTCTAACGAGTTGACAGTTTAGGCTTTTTGGCCTGTTTTGATTTCGCGTGTCCCGTAACCTTGTTTAATGGTAGAGATAACATTCCCTTAATGATGAATTGATGTAATTGGGATATTTGGGACATATTGAGGAGTAAAACATAGAAGTGTGATTTGAATTGAATGGAAATTGTGGAATAGGACGTGAGTGACTATTACGATGCGAGAATTATTGGCGGCTTAAATAATTGAATTAATCGGGAACTTATGAATTGTGCAACCTTATAAGTCGGTACGAGAATGATAAGTGTACCACAACTAAAATATGGTGATTACTAAGATGTGTGCATACTTAGAATATGTATATGATTTTATGTGTATGACATACCTACCATACTTGCTATCACGGGAGGTTTACGTTCGCTTAGGGCCTTCTAATCCTTGTGTTGCCCGAATTTAGATTGGTACCTCGAGAACATAGGTCAGAGAAGGACTTATTGGGATGTTAATAAGTCTGCTGATCGTGGGAGCGTAGGTATGTGCGTGACCCATGTGATGTGACTGTGTTCGCCTCCATTGGTTGTGATTTGTTATTATCCGAGAACGATTCCTGAGAGATTCGGAATGCGTGATCCTTATGTACGTGATGTACCGGGATGGATAGCAGAGTATGTGTGCACCGTAGCTTAGTCTCGGGTGCTTGTATTGTATATTTATGACGTGAATAATATACATTTAAATAATGAGATCTTTCATGTTGGTATTGCGAGTATATAATGAAAACGCTTTGAGAAAATATAACGGGATAACCTGTAATGAATTGTTTTGATAAATTTTGAGAATCTGAGTTTTAATCTAAGCCCTCTATTTAGTTGATATCGTTAGAATGTACAATGGGAACCGAGTAGAAAGGTTAGAATCCATGTCAGTTTTATTAGAGATAAATATCACTTAGATGGGTGCTATACGTTAGGAGTGCACAATTAGTCGAGAGGTGAGTACTTCATGTATTTTGCATTCGTTGTTTTAATGTTATTAAAGCACTTGCTATTTTTTAAATACTCTCCACTTTCGGGCTCTGACCCGTTTGCTTTCAAATCTACTTTTTGTAAAAACCATTTTAGGTGCCCAGCCACAAGGACACCATGCTTAGGATCCTCATTCAGGTGACGAGCTGTAGCTATTTGTGGAAGTTACAGGACTTTGCTTGTAGACGCTTCATCTATCTTGACTCTATATTCTGCATTTATGAGTTGTAGGGCATGCCGCCCATTTCTTTAGAAACATTTCATTTTCAGTTATTCAGACTTTTGGCATGTAATTAATTCAGGTTACAGTGTTTTACTTAGTTCAGTTGTGGGATTTGTTGTGAGGAGTTTTCCTCTGGACCTATTATTATTGTGTTGGTTATTCTATTGCTTCGTTATGGTGAATGGTTGTAATTCTTTCATTATCCTCTTATTGCATGTTAATCATACTTAATTTAAAATTTGGCAACTTACTTTTTAAATACTAGGTGGTTAGTAATCATTAAAATGATTTCTACAGTGATGCTATTAACTGAACCAACTTGGCATTTTGTATTTATTTAATAAAGGAGTAGCTACCCGGTATTTAATTAGTCGGGGTGTCACAGGTGGTATCAGAGCATCAGGTTCTAGTGTCCTTTAGGATCTGTACGGCTTATTATGTTTCCGCTGAGCTTTCTTTGATGTAGAGCCCTATATTTTAGGACTGTTGTATTCTTTTGTATATGCTACGTTCTTCAGATATTTCAAGTTTATAACTGCGAAGTTATAAACTTTATTCTTATTTCAGATGCCTCCACGACGTGCACAACGGGTTCCCAGGGATGCTACGCCAGAACCACAGCCCGCACCAGTTCAGGGCACGATGAATGCTGCCGAGGTTGCATCCATTGTGGCCTAGGTGATAAATGTCGCACTAACCGTAGTTCAGCAGGCACCACCTCAGGCGCCAGTAGCCGCGCCAGTTCAGGCACATGCATTCCCGTCTGCTTGGGAACGTGTACGTGATGCTTTTCAGAAAGCACACCCACCAGAGTTCGCAGGAAGCTCCGATGTTGTGGTTTCGAGTCAGTGGAGGAAGGACATTCAGCGGCACCTGAGGATGTATGAGTGCACCGATGTCCAGAAGCAGATACTAGCTACCTTTAAGCTAGTGGGGTCTGCACTGCAGTGGTGGGAGTCTATTACCACCATGGAGGAGAGAGACACTCTCACGATCCAGGAGTTTTGGGTGCGGTTTGACCGCAAGTACTTTCCGTCAGCTATTCACACGGAGATGAGAAGGAAGTTGATGAGCCTCAAGCAGGAGGGGAGGACTGTGGCCGAGTATGAGGCCGAATTCACTAATCTTCTGAACATTGTTCCGGATGAGATACCGACAGAGGAGAAGAAGATACAAAAAATTATAGACGGGTTGACTTGGAGGATCCATCAGCATTTGTTGGGGAACCTATCGTTGGCCAGTGGGGCACAATCTGTACAGGGGCAGAGACAGGGTGACCAGGTTTCCCAACAGGGGGATCACAAGAGGTTCAGGTCGGGAAATTTCAGGCACCGGTGGTTATATTAAGATGTTATTTTATTCGAAGTGAGGTAATTTCGGGTATGATTATGACTCACTGTCGAAGGTATATGGCCGCTTCCTACGCGACATAATTTTGGATGCCCAGTTGGTCTTGGTTATAGGCCCTGGAAGATGATAGCTATTTAGGGGCGCATCCAGTGGGGTGACTCCCGGAAGGATGGTCTTAGAATCGTTATGCTGTGATTATAACTACTCTCATGAAAGTGGTGTTTTATAAATGGCTAAAGCATTTTATAAATCAACTGTTTGGAATAAGTTTCCTAATGAGGAATGGACTTGTGAAGTCATATGGTGCAAAACTGAAATGTAAGTTTATTAAACTCGAATTGAGTTATTTCTCTTGCATTGTTGAATAGTTAACACTATATATGTCATTGCGCTAGGTTGTACATTTAGATGAGAGGTGAGGATTATTCTTATTTTTAGGAGCGAGTTAAGCTTGTTAATGATATTAGAAATTCATAAATGTCATGCATTTTATTCACATGAACATCATATCAAATCGGGCCCTGGCCCATTTATATCTCTTTGTTTTATATGGATCTCTTTTACGCTTAGGTGCTCCGCCGTAAGGACGCTCGTGTTTATCCTTCCTTCCTAGAGTCCAGGGGCTATGGCATTTTTGCGGATGTTATAGGACTTTTGTGATAGACGCATCAATCTTTTGTACACTCTAGTTTTGATCAGTTCACACATTCGAGTGTGTTGCCCAAGTTTTGTACTTGCTTATATACTATGATATTTATTTGTAATATTCGGTGTAGTCGTTTGTATTGGTCTGTTAACCGACAACTTATTCGGTTATTATATTGCGAATGATTGTAACTGTTATCTGTCTTTTTTTAATATCCACCATCGTTTAAAATTGGATTGTCTAAATGGTTTTCTTTAAACTAAAAATTAATTTGACATCCGTTTTCTAAAATAATTGGTGGTTATCTCGTACTTTTACTTTCACGACAATGATGCTAAGAATGAACCATCTATGATTCCTGTAATTATTAAAGTATCGAGTTGGACACCTCTTATTTTAATAAGCGGGGGGTCACAATATGAACCCCCTTATTAAGGGTCAAAGTTAGGAAAGAAGCAGGGAGACTCCTCAAAAAGTAGACCCTGTCAAGAAATTCTTCATAGAAGGCCATCACATCACCTATGATCACGAGCCAAAACTAGTGTAAAAAGGCTATTTTACAACCATCTATCCCTGGGGACTTATCGCTATTATTGATTTTAGCACTTGCAAAACTTTTACCTCGGAGAATTTTCCCTCGAATATTCCCGCGTCATTCCCTGAGATGATACCCAATGTATCACCATCAAGAGAGGGACTCCACCTTTCTTCCTGTCTATATAAACCCTAAAAAAATGAGAGACTTCTCCCCTCACATCGTTCTCCTCTGTAAACTCGACTTCATCCACTGACATTTTCCTAATATGTTTAAAGCACCGGTGATAATTAGCCACTTTATGGAAGAATTTAGATTTCTTATCTCCCTCCCTCAACCATAAAGCACACGATTTCTACCTCCAACAAATTTCTTTCATAACGAGTCTTCTCCCAATCTCCCCCTTTCTGTATTCCTCTGTCTCTTCTCTTCCCCTAACAGCTCAACTATCCCTTCCTTCTCATCTAGCCTCCTAGCTTCCTTCTTATACTTCGCAGTTATCACGTTCACATTCTCTAACACATTTTTATTCCACCGTTTGATATTTACATAGAGAAGACCCAACTCCATTTCCATCCAGAAGTTAGCATTACCCTCGACCTCATAAGTAGTCCACTAGCCCCTTACTCTCTCCACAAAATCCTATTCTTTACGCCAAAGTTCCATTAAAAACTATTGTTATCCTCTCCACCCCCAATCCCCCATCAAAACCCTATCTCGAATAATGAGTTGGACTCATTTACACTCCCCTCGTAATTGACTATCAAAATCTTCCTAAAACCTCCTATATTATCCTTAACACACCCCATCGGGTCCTCGTCCCATTCCTCTTCCTCCATCTCCTCACACTCCATGTATTTCCTAGGAGTCTCACCACATAACATGGAGTTATTTAGATCCATGAAATTAATTACTTTACCCATCCCTCTGGCAACACTTACATCTCCGATTTCAGACATTAGGAAAATTTGGATCGACCTCGCTCTTTGTGAATTCATTAGCAACCTAATGCCAAATCATTAAACCTAATCCCTTTTTTCCAAACTTTATAATTCGCCCCCAAATCACTTTAAACAAAAATGTTAATATTACTCCCCTCAATAATCTTTTTCTCCCACTTACTAGTTTCTTTCTTTTTCGTCATACCCAAATTAAAGAAAGCCTTACTATTTTTTAGGCCTACCAAAAAATTCCAGAGGTAAATCTCCTATTGACTGTTTATTTTTATGTTGATAAGAGAATCCCCATGTAATTCCTCACATTTTCCCATAAAGGGGTATATATTACATAATTTCATAATTCTAAACTTCTTTTATAGAGGTCCTATCTTCCCTATCAGGTATACCACTTGAAATAAATGAAGGATCTAGTCGTTTATTTAAATGTACGCTTGTACCTCCTTGTAAACAATCCATCCTACCAATTCTAGAGACATAAATAAGAGGGCTTATAACTTCTTCATTGGAATCCGCCCCAACGTTCTTTTCTCCTAACACAAAGAACCCATGCTCTGAATAACTTTTCCCCCTTATCCAAAGTCCCTAAGAGGGTATGCCTCATCTGTGTATTCAACTATTTCACTTGCAACGTGTTCACAGAAAACCTAGCTACAAAACCGGCCTCCCATACTACTAGTAGTAACTAGCTGCCTAGCCATGCCTTTTGGCAAGTAAAATTCACCATCGGTGCTGCAAGTGTCAATTACTAACATAAATAACCCGCCTTTTAACTATCGCTCTCTTACACCAGCAGTGCACACGATTGTCTTATCAATGACATGGCATGCATGCTAAGAGGAGTAAAGGGTAGTACTTTTACCACTATCATCTACGTTGGAAGAAGAGACACGCATGATTGGAGTTTTCCATGCATGACACGTTGTACCCATCGCCAATACCAAATCCATAATGACCATAGCAATGGTAACTACCGATACAAACTCGCATAGAACATCCTCCCCTCAACTCCTCACTACTCGTAATACTTATATTTTTGTGTATGATATATGTGAAACATACTTCTCTTGGGAATGATATCGGTGGACGTTGCGCTTAGTGGACGATCTACCCTCGCATTGAGCAATAGGTGTAGGATCGATTCCCCATGTCAGAAATCTGTCGGACGACAACCCTATGTGAGTTTTTAGTCCAGCGAGGTAATGTTGTATGATTATGATCGACTAATGTATGACTATGACCACCTCTAGTTTTACGTCTACCCATTGGGTCCGTGATTCGTATCAAATATTGCATAGTTCTGCCCGTTATCTTTATGCATTCTAGCGCTTTTACGGTTCTAAATGCCTATATTTATGCTCATTAACCACATAACCTTGGATTTGGATATATACATGTTTTGCAGGGGTTAATTGTGCTTTTGTAGGTATTGGAACACTAAAAGTGAGGATCCATTGCATTTCGAAGAAGTTCCGTCACCGGACGCTACTTCAAGGGCATTTTAGCCAATTCACATTTCTTATTCGGCTCATGGAAATTCCACGGATACATAGTTCATTGAGTTAGCATCACGTGGCCGCAAACGGTGCGTCGTTTGGAGTTCGAACGAAGAAGCTAGGTCCATTTCTGTTTTGGACTTTTTCCCCCTCGTCATGGACCAAAGGATTCCTGGAAACAGAGTACTGGTCGACCGCGCCCAGGGGGCCAGTCGATCGCGGTTTGAGATTTTTCCGTGGGAAGGAGACAGTGGACTTTGGCCTAACGGACCGGTCGACCGGTCCCCCGGACGCGGTCGACCGGTGATGCCAGATATTTGTTGCTTGTTTCCTTTTCTTTTCTTTCTTCTTTATTTCTTTTGTAACTTTTGAGGGTTTTGGATGGTTCTTCTTCATTTATACTTGGTTTGACACCCCATTTTTTGTGTAAGTTGACTATTCATCATCCTCTCCATTAATATAGTTTGTATTTCTTCATTTCTTACTTTCTAGTTCATTTACAAGCTTTCTAATTTAGGTTTACATGCTTTAGTTACATGCTTTGATTACTTGCTTTCTAGTGTAGATTTACCGTGTTTATTTACTGCTTTCCATTTATCGCATTTTTAACATGCTTTCTAGGTAACTTAAATTAGGTTGTGCTTGAATTGAACTCACTCGGGTTGACGCTTTGCTTTGCTTTGGTGATGGTGTTTACGGGTCTATTTCGGGTGCATTGTCCTAGTTATTACGCCTAGGATATTTGACGGGGCATATCATGTATGTCCCGTGTTTACGACCTTTCGTACGCAATTTCTGGGATATTTGTTGACGCCAAAATCTTATTAGGCTTTTATGATGATTTAGGGCGTGACAACCCTTGGTTTAATTAACTGTTGAAACGAGACGCATTAGTAATAACTTGTCGACCCATGTAACCATTTTATACTAATTAACTCGGGTGAGGGATATTCGACGCAACCTATAGTTTTATCGCTTTGTTAATCTAGTTTCAATACCATTGCCTAGATTAATCTTTCCCTTTATGCATCTTTTTCTTTTAGTTTGTAATCATCTTTTACACTTTTATTCCGGAGTATTAAATCACTTATATTCTAGCATCTTGTCTCTCTGGATTTTCGATACCCGACTTACCGCTATACTCACCCGTTGAGTGTAGTCGTAATTTAGGTTTGTCTATATAGTCGCGGCGAGATGAAAACAACGACTGTGCACTTTACATGCGCACACCTCTCGCGCTCTATTAAAATGGCTCCGTTACCGGGGACTAATTTGTTTTAGACTTTATTTGATTTAGTATTTCATAGTATTTTCTTTCTATTTGTATTATTTGCTAATATTTTGCAGGACTTCCACATTTGAGCACTTAGAAACGCTCGAGATTTCCCGCACGCACTTACTTTGTGGAATTCGCCATTCGAGCCATTTTTGGGGTAAGTATATCTTATTCCAATTCTTTCGGTAATCCTTGTCATAATTCTCAAAATTCTCGCAAGCCTATGACTTTCGGTGAATACTTAGCATCCCAAAGTGTAACAAATTCAAATATTACTTTGGGCGAGTATAACGAAAGTCAAAACTTAGGTTATTGGAATTTTGATAATGATTTTGGGCCTTTACCTCCTTATAATAGGAATTTTGAAACGAATTGCAATAGTTTTCAAAATTCCTATAATAATGAGTTTTCATTTAGGTCCGATAGTAACTTTCAAAGTTCCCATTTTCATGCATCCACACCTCGACCCATGACTTTTGGTGAGGGTTTTCGTATGTATGAGAATGAGAAACTTGAAACTCGTTATCGGGAAGAAAATCGTTCATGGGAACATGAGTTGGATTTATTATTTGAGTCCGACGACGATTTTGCTTCCGAGACTTTCGAGGTCGACGAATGTTTTGAACCAAATGAGGTACTTGTGCCTACTTTGGAACAAGCCATTCTAGACTTTGCCCATTGCGTAATAGATATTGAAAGTGAGGATGATAATGACATAATATCTATTTGCAATGAAATGATTTCTTCTTTGGCCCCAGAAGAACATTTCATTGAAAATGATATTATTTCCTTTGAAATTCCAACTTCATGCGATGATGATTCATCTCATGAGTTTGAATTTCTTTCATCCCCATTTTCATTCTCTATTACCCTACCGGAACAAGTACCCAATGATTCGGTTTTAAACTTTAATGTTTTAAATCCTATCGCCGATGAGGAGTACTTGATCGAGTCGCCCTCCACAATCGCATCTTTGCCTTTGTGTGCGCCATCTCCCATTCCAACTTCAAAATCTTTGGGAGGATATTCGGCTTTTCTCGGTCCCCACTTTTTTTTTATCACCCGTGCAATCCAAACCCCCCATCATCCCACCAAAACTTTTAATTGGCGATGGTTCATTTCTTCCGCCTTACACATGGCTTCCGTTGTGCAAACAAAATTCATATTTTTCGGAGGGCATGCTTGTATGTGAGGGTACACCGGTTATCCTCCGAAGTCAAATTGTTCTTATGGTGGACCCTTAGCTATTTAGACTTCTAGTGTACAGTTAGTGTGGAGCCTAAATACTAGGTTGTATATAGCTAGTTTTTTATTCTTTTATTCTTTTTAATTTAGTTTAGTGTAATTAGTTAACTTTTCGTTATTTGTTTTTTCTATGCTCGGTACTAACTTGTTTTGTAGATTCTTTGGACTTGTTCTTATGGGGATCGCTCCACCTTTGGGTAATATCGCTCTTTTCCTCTCTTTGACTTGGTTCTTAATTAACATTGAGGACAATGTCAAGTTTTAAGTTAGGGGGTGTGGGATATTCTATCCATTTCTTATTTTAGTCCATGTTTTTGCTCACATATTAGTTACTTAGCATGCTTTTATTAGAAAAATTCAAATATTTCAAAAAGATTTTCTTTCTTTTTTCTTCTTTTTTGGGCATTTTGCCTTTGTTTCCGATGATAAATTTCAATAATTGCCCGATCAAATAGATAACCCAATGATGCATGTTCTCGATTTTAGAAGTTATTAGACTTTAATCTCACTTATTGATATTATGAATAACTTCATGAATTAAACTTTAATCCCGTGAGCACATGCGTTTTTATGGTTATATTTATTTGGTTTAAGATTTTTATAACTCGGTAATCTTTTGTCGCATTGTATATACTTACACCGAGTAAGCTTTGTACCTTTCGTCGTTTGTGAGTGTTATACATTATTCTTTCCTCTTTGAAAACGTTGAATTCGTTGGTAATCTCACTATTCTTTCATTTGACCGTTCATTAATTGAGTTCATACTTGAAATGTGTTACTTGATAATGATTTTCATATATTGTTTTGATTCGAGAATTGCGTAAACTTTTGGAAATGATCATAGGCCCTCTTTGTTATATCACCCATATTGACCTTGACCTCACCCTTATATGTTTACCCTCGTTAACCCCTTTGAGCCTAAATATAGACTTTCGTTTCATAACCCCTATCCCATAACCAACTCTAAATTGGAGTTTTAGCCCATATATACACTTTCCATACCTTTGTTTCGAATGTTGCTTTGGATTGAATGATGTTGTTATGATGT
Source organism: Sambucus nigra (assembly GCA_949130495.1). Lineage (NCBI taxonomy): Eukaryota > Viridiplantae > Streptophyta > Magnoliopsida > Dipsacales > Adoxaceae > Sambucus > Sambucus nigra. The sequence continues at coordinate 8,921,375 of OX422220.1, read as the reverse complement.
CGGTTGCAATTTAGGCATATGAGAGTTTGAAAAGTAAAGAAAAGAAAGTAGTGAAAAAAGTGAAGAAAAAGAGAAAGCAAAAACAAAAGAAAATAAAATAAAACATGAGAAAAAGAAGAAATGAAAAACAAAGAGAAAGTTGTAAATGTTGTGTATATAGTTCAATAAGCTTTGATTACTCTCCCTGATGATATATCTAATGCCTTTTTGGAACTTATCTTCCAATTATGAGATTTCCCGCACTATCCAATTATCCCGAGTTTTCATTCCGAACACTTTGAATCCGTACATACATTCCTTCGTTTCTCACCCTAGCCATACCTACATCATAACCCTAATAAAGTCCTATGTGATCTTAAAGTGTATTTAATTTAAAAGTCAAAATAGTTTTGATAATATGTGAAAATGCATTTCTCCTCCTTTAGTGAGCGGTATCTTTCATTGAGATTACATTTTTCATTTTATATATAGCGTTCTTCATTTGTGACATGTGTCCGACCTAGTTTCCATTTACATTCACTCCTTATGCCCGCATGTCCCATGTGTTACCTCCCTGTTTCGAGTGAATCCTCTTGATGAGTGTAATGCCCGTGAGGATTGAATATATGCTTGCTTTAACGTTTATCCGCTTTATATAAGTTTTTGCCAAATCACACTTTTCATGTGCTCGCTCCCCTCCCACATTTTAAGGTTTCAATTCTATGAGGTGCATTCTATAATGTTAATGATTTTGACTTTTGTTTGAATTCATTCACTTTGATAATAACATGTTGAAATCTTGTTCATATTGTTGAGTTTGTCACATGCTTGATTGGGCATATTTTGAGGAAACTTTATGATGTTTGTGGGTATCATCCCTGAAAACCCTCACGAGACGACACTCGTCCACTAGGGTAACCTAGGGGTTTAACGGCTTATTGCATATGCTAAATGCAATCATGTTCCTTACGAAAGTGGCATTTATATTTCGATGCATATATATGTCTTGTACCTCCCTCTGTGGTCTGGTTTTGTTTGTTTTATTACTAGGGACTAGCAATGCATAAGTTTGGGGGTGTGAATCGTATCAAATATTGCATATTTCTGCCCGTTATCTTTATGCATTCTAGCGTTTTTACGGTTTTAAATGCCTATATTTATGTTCATTAACCAGACAACCTTGTATTTGGATATATACATGTTTTGCAGGGGTTAATTGTTCTTTTGTAGGTATTGAAACGCTAAAAGTGAGGATCCGTTGCATTTCGGAGAAGTTCCATCGTCGGACGCTACTTCAAGGGCATTTTAGTCAATTCACATTTCTTATTCGGATCATGGAAATTCCACGGATGCGTAGTTCATTGAGTTAGCATCGCGTGGCCGCAAACAGTGCGTCGTTTGGAGTTCGGACGAAGAAGCTAGGCCCATTTCCGTTTTAGACTTTTTCCCCCTTGTCATGGACCAAAGGATTTCTGGAAACAGAGTAACGGTTTGAGATTTTGCCGTGGGAAGGAGACAGTGGACTTTGGCTTAAGGGACTGGTCGACCGGTCCCCCGGACGCGATCGACCGGTGATGCTAGATATTTGTTGCTTGTTTACTTTTCTTTTCTTTCTTCTTTATTTCTTTTGTAACTTACTATAAAAACCAATTTTGGTTTCTATTTCATATATATCAGATTTTTGGATAGAATAGTTAGGATTTTGAGGGTTTTGGATGGTTTTTCTTCATTTATACTTGGTTTGAGACCCCATTTGTTGTGTAAGTTGACTATTCATCATCCTCTCCATTAATATAGTTTGTATTTCTTCATTTCTTGCTTTCTAGTTCATTTACAAGCTTTCTAATTTAGGTTTACATGCTTTGATTACTTGCTTTCTAGTGTAGATTTACCGCGTTTATTTACCGTTTTCCATTTATCTCATTTTTAACACGCTTTCTAGGTAACTTAAATTACGTTGTGCTTGAATTGAACTCACTCGGGTTGACGTGTTGCTTTGCTTTGGTGATGGTGTTTACCGATCTATTTCGGGTGCGTTGTCCTAGTTATTACGCCTAGGAGATTTGACGGAGCATATCATGTATGTCCCTTTCTTACGACCTTTCGTACGCAATTTTCGGGATATTTGTTGACGCCAAAATCTTATTAGGCTTTTATGATGATTTAGGGCGTGACAACCCTTGGTTTAATTAACTGTTGAAACGAGACGCATTTGTAATAACTTGTCGACCCATGAAACCATTTTATACTAATTAACTCGGGTGAGGGATATTCGACGCAACCTATAGTTTTATCGCTTTGTTAATCTAGTTTCAATACCATTGCCTAGATTAATCTTTCCCTTTATGCATCTTTTTCTTTTAGTTTGTAATCATCTTTTACACTTTTATTCCGGAGTATTAAATCACTTAAATTCTAGCATCTTGTCTCTGTGGATTTTCGATACCCGACTTATCGCTATACTCACCTGTTGAGTGTAGTCGTAATTTAGGTTTGTTTGTATAGTCGCGGCGAGACGAAAACAATGACTGTGCACTTTACACGCGCACACCTCTCGTGCTCTATCAGTCCGGTGGAGAGATTTCGACCCAGTGGACCAAGTTAAGGTATATATCCCTGGAGCCTAATAACATTCTAGAATTTGCATCCGTGAGGTAATACTCGGAGTGGTGTGGTTATACGTATATATATCGAGCAATATATATGTATACATACATGATTTGATATGAAAACACATAATATAAGCATGAAGAAAATATATACCGGTATATGACACTAAGGTGTGAACATTGAATTAATAACTAGAGTAAAGTTATGTGAAATGAATTGAGAAATTTTAATTAAGAATTATAATAATAATTATATAGCGGATAGAAAATCTAACTGAGAATTTAATGTAAAATAATGTATACGCGTGACACAGAGTAGCGTATGGGACGTATTTTATGACTAGTTAGGTGGGGTAGAGAAACTAGGGTGTTTAAATATACCCGTTAGGTGCGCACTATAGTTGAGGGGTGATGAGTATCTCATGGCCATGTGACACCAATTTAAAAATGGGAGAGTGCATTACATATTTATTATTGGATTTTAATAACTTGAAAAATATTTCAAAAAGGTTTTAGGTTCTAACCCGTATGAAAATATTTTCAAAAATTTTAGGTTTCCTGGCTCAGGGATGCCAGACATGATTATTCCTTCCAGGTTCTCGGAGCTTCAATAACTATGGATGCTTACAGGTATTTGATTAGTCGCCTCTATCTTTGAGATTCTATATAGGATTTCTTTAGTTTTTATTCGGGCATGTCACCCATTGTCTGACCTTTATTTTGTTTTATATTAATACAGTGGTGCTAGATTTGTATTGGATTTATATCGATGTTTTATTTGGTCTTTTGGAGTGTTAAATTTTGTTCCAGCATTAAGATATTATAATTGGTGAATGTGTATTTATTTATTTATCTGGAGTGGTTTGGGGTAAATGAAATTTATTTATGGCAACTTAATAGGGTATTAGTAACTAATTTAATTATTCAGCTGTGATGGTAAGAATACGGCAATTGGGATTCCTGTTTTATTTGAGTAGAGGGTTGGACACCCATTATTTTTATAAGCGGGGTGTCACAGGTGGTATCAGAGCATTAGGTTCTAGTGTCCTTAGGATATGTGCGTACTTATTACATTTCCAGTGTAACACTCTTTGATATAGAGCCGTATTATAAATATTGTTACATTCATTTACTCATTTACGTCCTTCTGTTGATATAAATTATATTAATTATGGACTTATGCAAATTCGGTGCGATTTCAAATACTGCCAAAGAGAGGATGAGAAGCTCGGGCTGCCAGAAGGGACAGTAAGGGAGAAGCTCATCCAAAGTCAAAGGTGCCACATGGGATAATGATGGACACAGAGGTGGCCACTATAGTTTTTTATGCGATTAATGCCTCCATGAATTCCATGGCATAGAAGTTCCCACAAGCCCATCTGCAGCAATCGGTGGCACCGGACATCTAGTCCCACTTGGGGCCATCAGTGTGGGAGAGGGTTTGGGAGGCCTTTCTAAAAGGTCATCCACCAGAGTTCTAGGGCAGTGCAGATCTGGTGGCTACCAATTAGTAGAAGGAGGACGAACAGCGCCACCTATGCATGGTTGGATGACGTGACACTCAGAAACAAATACTAGCTACATTTAAGATAGTGGAATAAACACTACAGTTATGGGAATCAGTTACCACATCGGAGGAGAGGGATACGATTACTATAACAAAGTTCTGGGTGAGATTTGACCACAAGTACTTTCCTTCGATGATTCAAATTAAGATACTGAGGAGGTTTATTGATGAATAAGTAGAGGGTCGGACTATGGCATAGTATGAGGAGGAGTTCACCCGTTTGGCTAATTTTGTGCCCGACGAGGTGAACACCAAGGAGAAAAAGGATTTTGAGGTTCATGGATGGGTTTAATTGGAGGATTAGACAACATTTGTTGGGTAATTTGGCATTGAAGACGTATATTAAGGTTGCCAATGCCACGCTACTTTATTATTAAGATCATCTCTTCCACACGAAGGGAGGAAAAAGAGCAGGAGAGCCTAGCCAGCCGGTTAAGATGGAAGGTAATGGTGCCAATGGAGCACTACAATAGCAGACTTGTAGACAACATGATTGGGATTCTCAGCAGGGAAATCTGGTTAAGAGATTTTGGTTAGGGGGATTCAAACATCATGGTAGTGGTTTTAGATAGGCCCAGCAGCAGCAGCTTGTTCCTTAGGGCCAGTAGGGCTAAGAGAACACTAGGGGTGGCCACAACGGTCAAGGCCACCTGGGCTAGAAAATAGGGAAACCATGATATGTCCAGTAGGGCCAGAAGTAGGGGGATTTCACAGGTCGTTCCTTTAGTTTTAGGGAGCCGGGCCACATGATGAGATCTTGCCCGTATCGAGCCAGGGCAGCAGCAAGGTTCCCAATAGGGGAAGTAGTCGTAGTTTCCCCAAAGTACCACCAGCTCTAGTAGTCCCACTGTAGTAGGGACAACTGTAGTAAGGGCATGTCTACAATGTCCAAAATGCGATTATTCCACAAGCACCTCAAGTGCTGCCACCTTTTGAGGGAACGTTTCCTATACATGGGCATATAGGCCAGGTATTATTTGATATGGTCGCATCACATTCTTTCATTGCTAGTATATTTACAAGTACGATCAGTTTATTAGATACAACCGATAATATTAGTATGTGTGTCGATTCACATTTAGGTAGTGGGTGCCTTATTCACTCCATTTGAATGGGAGTGTGGATAGACATCGGGAGATTATGTTTAGTAGACGATTTACTTGTATTATACATAATCGTGTATGTCATCATTATGGGTATGGACTGCTTGGCAGTCCATATAGGGCGATAGTGGATTGTTTTGGTAGGGCTAATGTGTTTTCCATTCCAGGATAAGAAATGTTTTTGGTGGCGATGCCTCTCCCTAAGGGAGGGTCGAGCACGCATATGTACTATATTGAGGAGGAGACTTTGCAGGAGGTGGTTATATTTTCAGACTCGATCCAAATGGTTAGGGAGTTTGCGAACATGTTTCATGATATACCAGGTTTACCGTCGTGTGGGAAGATTGAGTTTGTTATCGATTTAGCACCTAAGACAAGGCCGATTGCACGTGAACCATATAACGTGTCCCGTTAGAGATGTGGGAGTTGAAGGTCCCGATTCAGCAGCTCTTGGGGTACGATTTCACTCTATGGAGTACAACGTCGTGGTGTGCTCCAGTGTTGTTTGTAAAGAAGACGTATTGTTCATTTTGATTATGCATTGACTACAGGGAGTTGAACAAAGTCACAGTTTGGAATAAATATATGTTTCCTCGAATAAATGACTCTTTTGAATAGTTAAGAGGAGAAACTAACTTATCAAAGATATATTTGAGATCGGGTTATCAACAGTTGCGTATTAGGGAATATGATGTCCCTAAGACTGCATTCCTGACGCGACATAGGTTATAAGAGTTCAGGGTGATAACATATGGTCTAACCAATGATCAATCAGTATTCATGGATATAAAAAATAGGGTGTTTAGAGACTTTTTGGAGAATTTCGTGATTGTATTCATAGACAACATTTTGGTATATTCCCGGACTGAGGGTGAGCCTGTAGAGTATTTGCGTACGGTTCTACAGACATTACGGGACCATGAGTTGTCCGCTAAGTTTGTGAAATGTGGGTTTGGGTTTTATGAGGTTTAGTTATTGGGCCATATTGTGTCCGACAAAGGCATTTCAGTGGACCTAAAATAAGGTGTCAACAGTGAGGGAGTGGGGATAACCCACGACACCGATAGAGATCTGTAGCTTATTGGGGTTGGCCGGGTATTAACACCATTTTATTGAGAATCCCCCTTAATAAAATGGGTATTAGCTTATTGTGAGTCAGAATCCATTGATGAATCTGACTCACAAGGGGTGAAATTTTTATGGGATGATTAGTGTCAGTTAGCTTTTGATGAGGTAACGGATAAGTTTCTTTATCACCCATACTCATACTACCTAGGGGATGAATCGAGTACCTAGTATTGATCGATGGATACATACATGGACTTAGGGTGTGCTACCACAACACGATAGGGCTATAGCATATGCATCTAAAAATCTTAAGCCCCACGAGAGGAATTACCCCACACATGATCTGTATCTAGTTGCAAAAACTTTTTCCCTTACAATTTGGAGGCAATACCTTCTAGGGGATAAGTTTAGTCTGTTCACTGATCGTAGGTCGTTTTAGTATCTGTTCACTCAGAATGATCTTAATATGCAACATCTTATATTGTTGGAGTTCGCAAAAGACTACCATTTTGATATCCAGTACCACCCGGGCAAGGCTAAAGTGGCGGAAGACGTATTAAGCCAGTGATCTACGGGGGAGTTAGCGTCGGTCTGGAAAGAGAAGTGGTTTGAGCTTCGGTAGGATGATGTAGTTTTCAGGTAATGTATGGAAGTGTTGACTATCGCACCCGAGATTTTCACGTAGGCTGTGAAGGCGAAAGTAGAGGATTAGTTTTGTTATGACATGGTACATCAGTTATTTATAGAGGGGGCAGAGTCTTACTCGATTAGTTCAGGGGGAGGGTTACACTTCAATGGGAGGCTTATAGTGACCGCGGATGGGGATCTGCGACATGAATTTATGACATAGTCACATGGGTCACGATTTGCGGTACATCCCGATAGGGATAAGATGTACCAGGATATGTGTGGACAATATTGGTGGTCTAGGATGAAGCTAGACATAGTTGGGTTTGTCTCGAAGTGTGCCCCTTTTCAGTTAGTGAGGGTATACCATCATAGGCCAAGTGAGATGTTACATCCATCATAGATTACAATTTAAAAATGAGAGAGTATATCGATTAACTTCATTACGGGTATACAAACATCATAGAGGGGTCACATTTCTATATGGTCTATTATGGGTCATCTATCCAAGGTGGCCCACTTTTTTTCTGTTCAGACGGATTATATGACGGGACAGTACACCCAGTTTTTTATAGCCAAGATAGTGAGGTTATGTGGGGTACCGATTAATATTGTGTCCGATCAGGACAATATCTTAGTGTCCCATTCTTGGTAGAGTTTCCAAGAGGCGATGGGAACTGAGATACGAATGAGTACAACCTACCATTTGCAGACTGATGGACAAACTGAGCAGGTTAATCAGATATTGGAGGATATGCTCATGATGCGCATACTAGATTTCACGGGAGGTTAGAAGCAGTATCCTCTACTGGTGGAGTTTGCGTATAATAATTCTTAGTAGTCATGGAGCCTTTTGAGGCATTATATGGACGACCTTGTCATTCTCTCTCTTGATGGTTAGAGGTGGGGGATAACAAGATTTTTGGACCTAAATTAATCCAGGACACTTCTGCCAAGATCGAGCTTATTCGGGGTCATATACGGATATCTTAGGACAAACAGAAGAGTTACGCATATGCTAATAGAAGGCACGTGGAGTTATCTGTGGGTGACCAGGTATATAGAGGGCATCTCATATGAAAAGAGTTATGCAATTTCATAAGAAGGGAAATCTATCACCGAGGTATATGGGGCCTTTCCCGATCATTGAGAGGATAGGGCCAGTTGCGTATAGGCTCACCCTACCAGAGCATCTGCAGCGGATTCATGATGTGTTCCATGTGTCATCGCTAAAGAAATACCAGAGGAGTGAGAGAGCGTATTGGTACATTCCACTCTAGGAGGTAGATTTGCAGCCCAACATCTCATGTGAGGAGAGACTAGTTGTTATTTTGCATCGTAGTGAGCGTAAGCAACAACCTAAGGTGATGCCCTTATATCATGTCCAGTGGGTCCATCATAACAATGCGTGAGAAATATCTTGAGCTTTTAAATCTAGGTATGCCTGAATATCGGGTACAAATTTCTTTTGTAAGGGGGAAAGTATGTAACACCCTGTAATTTTGAGTAATAATATTTTAGCATTTAAATTACACATGTGCACGTAATTTTAATAAAATGAGAAATAATGAAATTTGAAATAAATATTAATTATCGAGAAATTAATTAATATATATGTGAATATATAATTACTAGTGTGATAAAGCAAATAAAATTATGCGAAATGGTATTACGTCGTAAGTGGGTAAAAGCAACGTGATTTGGTAATATCTCAATCAGGACACGCGTGTGGGGTCGTGTTAGGGTGAGATGGGAAATATATGACGTGTGACTCGGAATATGGTTTCGAGTGCACGGGTGATCCACAATGGATTGGAATAGTCAAAATTAAGTACTCGGGGTAGTAATTACATTTTAGCGGCTTTTTAGACTAGTCGGGCCTCGTATAAGGGTATACGGGTCATTTTACATGCGAGTGATAGCCTAATTTCATGTTAGAGGTTATAATAAGGATTGGGTAATTATAGTGGGGCAACCACACTATCATTACAAAAGTCTAAGAGTGGGAGAGGAGAGAAAGGAGAAGAGAAAATAAAAGGGAGATCAAGAAAGCCTATTCAAGAAGGATTTTTTGGAACAATTCCTAGGCTAGAATCATCACACAACAAAGGAATCAGACTCTTCTATAATTTTAAGGTAAGTTGTTAAACTTCCTTAATACTATATGTATGTTTTTTAATTCATATCATGATTGGTGAAATTGAACATGATTTTGGGTATGACTCGTGTCAAAATTAGGTTGATAAAAGGATTTCACGAAATTTGATTAGTAATTATTCCATATGAAATGGGTGAATTGAATCCTATATAATAAATAGATTCTTGATAAAGAAATCTCAGATTGTTTCAATTAAAGATGTGCTCTTGAATTAGAAATCTAAGAATTGGATAATTTTACTATTTAATTAAGGTGGGATTTAATTATGGAAAATAATATGTTGAACCCACGATTTAGAATCATTGAAACCATAAAACTTGTACCCTTATGATTGATTTTGATAGGGTAGTATTTTATTATTTTGGGAGGATTAATAGGACTGATCTTAGTGGAAAAATTGGGCGAAACATCGTAACAACTACAACAACCCCATGTTGGCCAGAACCGATTCGCCTCTAGCCAAACCTGTTCGGCTGCCCTCCTTGGCCAAACTTGTTTATTTAAACGGTTTTGTTGATCGGGTTGGTTCTGGGTCATTTTGGGGTGCCCGTAGATACTATTGAACATCTGAAAATATGTTGAACTATTATTAAATACCTTGGGATAGTCCAGATAAATCTGCGATGTGAACTTAAGGGTGTTTAGGACGAGCGACACTCAAAAAATAAAGTAACAAATTCGGGTGGGAAATTCAGTTAGACTTGGGATACGGGCTAGTTGGGAATGACTTAGTTCCCAGATTTATTATCATATTGGTGAATCAATTAAATATGGGATTATATAAATATTCGAGATCCTGTATTTGACTCGGGATATATAGGCTAGTGCTACGAGTGATATGCACGGTTAGCCGGGTTCGTATATATATATATATATATATATATATGTATTATTATTATATTTGTGTGTATGATATATGTGAAACATACCTACTATAGGGGATGCTATCGGTGGAGGTCGTGCATAGTGGGAGGTCTACCATGTCGTTGACCAACAGGTGTAGGATCGATTCACCAGGTCATAGGTCGATCGCACGACCACCCTATGCCAGTTTTGAGTCTAGTGGGGTAATGTGTTATGGTTATGACCCACGGATATATGACTATGATCGCCTCCGGTTTTATGTCTACTAAGAATGAGGCACTCTAGAATCTTGTTTTATTTTATTAGAGAGTTGGCCACCCGTTATTTTTGTAAGATGGGTGTCACAAGTAGATCACTAAATGTCCTAATTAGCTGCGAGATGTCCTAATAAAGCCTATAACATAATAAGATATAGGCCTAATCGAGGCAGAGGCTTCAATAGAGGATATACCCATCCATACGAACACTTCAACACAAGGGGGTGAGGCTCTAGGCCTTTTGTTCACGGTTACTAGGTCTATGAAAACCAAGGTAATAACAGTCATCCACAAACACATATCACAATCAATGTTTAACCTTTCAATAGAATAGTAAATCTACAAGTTTACACAAAGATAATCAATAAAGGACCAAATCCCCAGGATGCGTGCCAAATTTGTGGAAAATCAAACCACAGAGCTCTTACATATTAATACAGGTGGGATTTCTTATACCAGAATCAAGAAGAATCTCCTGAATCAATGGAAGCCTTTAATTTTAAACTAATAGTTGATAATACAATGTATATGGACCTGAGTGCTACATCTCACATAACTGACTCTATGGGTAATCTATCTTATTTATACCATACAAAGGGAGTGAAAAGGTAATTATTAAAAATGGTTCAAACATAGACATTACACATGTTGGGAACAATAATTAAATTATTTAAAGCCTTAAGGATGTTTTGGTTGTACCAAACATCAAGATGAATATTGTCCAGATTAGTCAATTGATATAACATAATGAATGATCTATGAAATTTACTAATTAGGGTTTATTGTTAAGGACAAAAAGACATGACATGTAGTAGAATATGGCAGTATGAAAGTATCCCTATACACCTTTGATTAAGAACCAAAGCAATCAATGTCATCCATCACCGGAGGAAGAATTACTGATTATATACACCATGAAATGTTAGGGCATACACATTCCAAGTCTTTAAAAGTTTATGTTGGCATAACCTCTTAAATTTTCGTTGTTGGAATAAAACTCCCATTATATGTGTTATTTGTCAGATGGGAAAATATTGTAGCCTACCTTTTAGTTTGAATGATAAAATTTGAAAAAATTGTCTTGAGAAAGTACATTGTGACTTATGGGGACCAACATATGTACCGTTTATCAAGGAATGAGGTTTTATGCCATATTTATAGATAATTTCAGTAGATACACTTGGTTATGTCCTTAAAAATTTTAGTATGGTTTTCATTAAACCTATTTAACCTTTCACGAGATGATTGAAACACAGTTTGATGCCAAATTAAGGGCGTTCTATTGTGACGAGGGAGAGTTTTCAAGGAATGAATTTATAATTTATCTTTGAGAAGCATGGGATCATAATATACATATCATATCCTACTAAACGCAGGAAAATGATAAATTCAATAGGAAACATAGGGATGTGGTTGAAACGGGATTAACACTTCTTTTCGCGCTAAAATACCCATGTTTTTATAGGTTGACGCATTTATTACAATTGTCTATCTCATTAACAGACTTCCTTTAGTGCCATTAAAACAATCAACACATTTCTTTATATTGTTTAGGGCACATTAGAACTACTCAGCTCTGAGAGTGTTTGGGTTTACATGCTTCCCTTACTTAAGAAACATAAACCAAATCAAATATTAGCTCAAATCTTATCTAAGTGTCTTTATTGGAGTCAATACATTACACAAGGTATATGAGTTATACCAACCATCCACCAAGAGATTCTGAATTTCTTGACATGTGGTGTCAGATGAGAATCACTTATCTTATGCAACACATTACACTTCATCCATTACCAGCTCAGACTACAGTCATTTTAACTCCTACTAAAGCATAACCACGTCGTCCTATTCTGCTAAATACAACGCTTTCTCCTATTTTAGACCACAATCCTATTCCACAGATTCCTTCCAATGATTCACTACCTCTTCCTTTTTCAGTATCCTATTCATCTCCTACGGACCACACGACCTCTCAAAATGAACACACCTCAGCCATTTTAATGAACAACTTTGCTTCCTCATAACCAAACTAACTTACACAACCTCAATTATCACCTACAGTATCTTCTATGCACAATGACCTTCCCAATATTTAACATAACTACTGCGGTATAAATTTAACTATAGAAATACGTATTACTTTCGCCCTTATCAAATTATCTACCACTAATTCCCATCATATTACCGCTATATCAAAAGAAAAGAAGTCATCTCTCACACCTCCCACTTCACTCCATGCTGCCATCATACTCGTTGAACCCAACACAGTGCATTAAGCTCTCTCTTAACAAACTTAGTGTTAGAGTTTTATTATTAAAACCATATATGAAATTTAATTTTAAGTAAAAGTGTGTAAACTCATTTTGAAGTAATAATCATGGTTACGATATTGCCTTATATTACGTTTAAATACTATATACATGCCGATAATTAGAGATGGTTGCAATAGAATCCTATTAGTTCATCTAAAACTACGAGAATATGTATAATGGTTCGAGAACTTATGTGTTACTTAAATAGAGGATTGTGATAGGTACATACCATGAATCTATTGAAGATAGCCACCCATAAGATTTGAGTATAAGGATTGTCTCGAGTAGAATAAGGAAATATCACACCATTTTCAAAGGATGCATATATTCTAAATAATAAGAACTATGAGGATTATAATGCTCACACAAATGTCACTTTGATTGCACTAAATGTGATCTAATTTTACATCGGATAAAATGATATTCATAAATTGGCTGTCAATTGTGTGACTAGGTCTAAGATCATAATTAAGAGGAATTTGCATTTAGTGAATATCTTGGATTGTAATACCCTCTTCATAAACTTAAATGTGTTTTCTTACACCAAGTAAAACCTGGACGGTGCATTATTTTATAATCCCGGTGGAGTAGCAAATAATTTAAGTTTGATAATCGAGGAATAGATTAGAGATTGGTTAAAGTTTATTAGCAGTAAATTGAGTTGACCAATGGGCATCGGACACTTAACGAGGGGAAACATATTATGTATCATAATCAACTTTTCATGTGAGATCTATTTATTTTGAGTGATTTAGAGATAATTAAGTTGAATTGCATTCATCATTATTTAGTGAAATTAATTGGGATTGAATAAATAAAGGAAATAATTATGATAATGGTAATTAGGATTTTTGAGTATTTATTTGGAAGCTAATTTAATCATTGTCCTGGGTCACTACTATAGTTCCTTTCCCAAGTAAAAGGCTTGAAACTCTATGGAAACCCAGTTTTACTAATGCCCATAGTCCATACCTATGAATATTAGTGTAAGCTAAGTTTTTAGGTTAAGGATCCATAAGATGTTTCCCAAAAATTGGTTTCCGAACCCCACTTGATATTGACCATGTTTTGGAAAGATTCATGTAGTCCACCACGAACCCCCAGTTTTTGCATGTTGTATGATTGTACAATCTTGTGTATGGTATCGTACTAACATGATTTTCACAGATTCTATGTTTATATCCTTTCCATTATGGTTACACACGTTTATTTAGTGTGATTGGATTATAATGTGGTTTATCCTTTATTATATTTTGCTCATTGATTTGATACAGTTGTAATATTTAGGGTTTTTGTAATTATAACATTATTGATGTAATTAGAGGAAATTGTAAGGGGGTATAATGTTTATTTACTTAGAATCATGTACTTACATGGGTTTGAGTAATGGAAAAAGTTTCATGAATTTTCATGAATATCCGGGGAAGTTATGGCCTTTTTCATGGTATTGTGAAGTTAAAATGAAACTATCAACACAATGAGCTCAGATCGATCCAAACTTGAATGGGATCAATACGGAAGTGCAATTCCATCGATTCGTATCCATATCGGATCAATACGATAGGCTAATAGTGAATGGTGACTTTAGTTGGTTGTTTTTACAAATTATTTTCATGGTGGTTCTTCCTTTTTCATATTCCCATTCCAGAGATGAATATGTTACAAGTTTATTTCTTGAAGAATTATGAGGTTCGAAAAGGTTTACATCAAGGAATTTTGTCCAAAATGATGTCACTTCGAGTGGGTTGCTTGTCCTTTAAGACTTCTTCATGAAGAAGGATTCCTGTCCATAATGGATAGGGGTATTTTTGTCCTTGTATTCATGTTTGCATTTTTTTTATATTTTAATATATGTCTCTTAATTATTATTTTGCATAATTGGACGTGTTAATTGGATTAGTTAGGAAGACACATTTTATGGGCAATATAGATTAAATTTTTAGACCACCTATATCACCTTTTTTATGGAAAATCTATTTTCATTTATTCTTTTCTAAATTGAATTGGAATATGTGTAATTAATTTAAAGGTATAAATTAAACTTTGATCTCCAGGTTTTATTTTAATTTAAAAATGGTTCTATTTTTGGAAATTAAAACAGTGAGATCGGGTAATTTAATTTGTACAAGTAAATTTGGAAATTTTCAAGGATTTAAATTCTTTTAGAATCTAAAGACTAGGTTTTTAAAACCCTTAAGTTTTTTAAATAATAGGTGGTAGAGGAATTTTAATGGAAACACCATGGTCTCAATTAGTTTTTTATGAATCATATGCTAATAATTCCTCGCATCAGTTAGGCTGCCCCCAAATGGAAATAATCAATGCATCAGTGATTCATTAATACTCTCATGTGATAATTTTGAGAATTTGAATGTGAGTGATTTTGATGCAAACCACAGGAAAGTTCTTCATAATCAACTTCTATTTCGAGGAATGAACCGGTGTTATACACTTAGATGAAATCAATGATATCTACCCATGGGGTCACTAACATAAATTCCGGGAAGAAAAGTCTTCGTTTAGTTATAGGGGATCCTGAATATTTCTGTAACATAATAAAATATGTAAATCTGTCTAGTTCAAGGTCGAGTGATTTAATCACCCCACGAGAAATCTCA
Organism: Sambucus nigra; assembly: GCA_949130495.1. NCBI lineage: Eukaryota > Viridiplantae > Streptophyta > Magnoliopsida > Dipsacales > Adoxaceae > Sambucus > Sambucus nigra. The sequence continues at coordinate 8,906,213 of OX422220.1, read as the reverse complement.
CCTCATAAGGGAACTATCATGTCCGACCGGATTTGGTTTTAATTAGCAGTTGAGGTGTGCCACTTTACAATTTAATGGGATATATTCTCGTGTTTAATTTGAAATATATATTTTTTTTCAATTTGATGATTATAACATTTCAAAATAAATTCATCTTTTTCTCACACTTTTGGTCTTAAAAATTTTAACTAAAAAAAATTTTAAGGACTGAAAATATAATTTGACATTATTTTCACTTTAGGGGATAATAAACTATTTAACCCATAATTTCCATCAATATTTTTTAATTGTGATGTGACTAGCTCCTTGCTTCAGTTATACTGACCTCCTACTGACAGTTTTAATCATAGAATCGCGATATTTTAAAATTGATAGTTATTATTTTAAATTAACTATTGCATGTGTTCGTTACCCCTACAAGAAATTTCTATGTGTATATGTTTAATTTTAAATAATTGACCATTTAAAATGTTGTAACCCCTATTTTGGTCGATGACACTCAAGTAAGAATCATGTTCTTAAAATAATGTTCATCATTGATTGAACAAAGGATTATTTGAATTAGGCATCATGAAGAAACCGAGGACCAATTTGTAATCTAGGAGTAAGGATCATCGATTGTGAAATATTGGTGTAAGTTATTAAGAAGATATTTGCTTCTTTCTTGAAAGGAAAGTATGAGGACAAATCTAAGTTACAATTACAAGAGTTTGGGTTAAGAAGGAGTAGTAGAGAGATAGACGAAAGGTAGGTATTTTTACTACAAGTAGTTAGAAGTTTTATGGCAATGTGTCCAGATTTTTCATTTCTTTGTAAGGAAAAGGACATGGTAATGGTTTTCATCTTAAAAGTAAACATATGATTTATGGTCCGATTTATGGTAACCTGGTATGTAGACTCGGGAACCCCAAATTAGGACTACAACCCTTATAGAGATTCTAGGTAGCCAAGAAATTCCATAGAATAGAGATGTTCCTAACTATGGACAATTCAAGTAAGGCAACGACATTAACAATGAGATATTCTTACGAATGCGGGTGTAGATATAAAGTTAATGTAGGTATATTATTTAATGTACATGGTTTTAAAAATTTGGTGTCATTTTTCTAAATTGGTTTTGAACAGATGTTCGATTGATTTTATAAAAATGTTTTCATCAAAATTAGAATATCTTTTATCAGTTATAGTATATTGAGAAAATAATTTAAACATTATAAATTTGATCATGCCAATACTGCTAAATACCGATTAGCATAATTTAATGGTTAAGATCATTAAAGAGAAAATCTCCTCTTAGAACCTAACACAATCTTCCTGCGTATGTTAAGGTTGTTTTATTCTAAAAGGAATTCAAAGACTAGCATAAATGGATAATTGAGTTCATTGGATGTGGAGGAACTTCTAGTCTTGAATTCCATTTAGAAAGTAAAATGACCAATGGTACTTCATTACGAAAAGCTAAAGAGAAAAAGGTGTGCTGGAAATGGTTCATTTAGATTAATTTAGTTCTTTAACTATCCGGTAAAGAGGTGGTTTTGAATGCTTACTCAATTTCATTGATGATGTCTCAAAGGTATGGATGTGTTTACCTTTTGCAGCACAAGTATTAAGCCTTGGATTAGATCAAAGTGTATAAGACTATATGGTGGATCATGGTTGAGGCAAACTAATCAAAGTTCTATGGTGTGATTGTAGGGGTGTTTGCCTCTTGGGAAAGTTAAAGGATCATTTAAAAATGTATGTATTATCTCCCAATAGTCTACGACGTGTATTCCTGTAAGTAAGAAATTGCGGGAATGATACGAAAGGAATAAATCTCTTTTAGATATAACAAGGTCCATAGTTAGTCATTCTGGACTGCAACATTTTTGTTGAGATTTTACATAATAGATGGGTACAAACACTTTCAAGTTGGTTTTTTCTTTAGTAGTATCGTCAACCCGTTAGAACATTGGAGTGGGCGCAAACTAATTCTAGATCATGTTCAGATATGTGGGTACTCGACACTCGTGCCGTGGAAGGAGCTAAGGATATTTAAATTAAGGAAAGAGGTATGTGACTTTATTGGTTATCCTCAAGATAAGAAATCTATTTTATCCAATATTCCAAAGCAGAAAAATGTCATTGATTTCACTAGTGACAATTTCTTGTAGGATGATTGTATAATAAACTACAGGTCCAAGTGTAAGTAGGTCTTACACAATAATAAGGTACATCATATTACCAATGTTGCTAAACCACCCATACGGTATGAAATACAACCTGATATCAATAATAAACAACCTTATTGTAGTGAAAGAATTCCCGATGATTAGGCTACAAGTGTCACTTATACTGAATAAAAAGTTGTGCCACATCGTAGTGGGCCCATCAGGAATTATTATGAATGGTTAGCATTTTGGGAGACCATTTTGATAATATATAAGGAAGTACGAGGAATTCCAAAAGAAGGAATTTTGTTTTTACTTATAACCATAGATACCCAAAACAAATTCGATGTATCTGAATTAAGTTTTTGAACTTGTAAACATGTTGACGGGGGTAAAACCCATCGGGCACAGGTGGACATATAAGATGATAAAAGATAAATGGATGGGAAGGTACAAATCTTCAAGAAAAGTCTTGTGACATGGTTTACTAAAAAAGAAACGGATCTACTATGCAAAAACCTTCTCTTGATAGCCATGCAAAAGTCTGTCGAGATTCCTTTAACCTCGAGACTGCATTCGTGAACGATCTTCTTGACACGTATATAGTAAGAAGTCCGGAAAAACAAATTCATTTAAGATTGTGACATCCATTTATGGATTTAAGCCAACATCAAGGTCTTAATCAATCGATTTGATCAGGTAATCAAGTATTGATTTTAACTAAATCTCAAAAAGAACTTGTTTATATAAGAAGCATAATGAAAAAATGGTTGTATTTCTAGTACAATTCGTTAATAATATTTTCTTATTTGGTAAAAAGGTGGGAGTATCGTCGTACATAGGAGGGTGGTTGCCTAGATATTTGAGAAAAAGTACATAAGACAAGCCAGACACATCTTTATGATCAAGGTTTTACAAGATTGAATCCGAAGGATGTTGGGCTTATCCCAAGTGGATTACATCAAAGTTGTTTACATAGGATTAACATAGGGATTCCATTAATATATCTTATTTTCAATTATAGATTCAATCTATCTTGGAATTAATGTATTATGACACTTGATTAGATGGAAAAATGAGGAATATCCCTAATGCATTCGCAGTGGACAACCTCTTAAGAGCTTTATACAGTGTCCAAAGATACAAATATGTAATTTCTTCGGCATAGTTAAATGTTTTAGTCTAATAGTCTTATACCCTTTAGGCATAAAGAATAGGTTTTCAATCGGATAAGTATTCTAAGTTTTCTACCTCAGAATATGTGTTTACCCAAGGAGGTTGAGTTATAATTTAGACGAATGTGAAGTTGTCTTGGATTGTTGACTCCACCAGGGATGCCAAAATTGTTGTTACTTTGACGACAATTAAAGAGGGTAAATGGATTGGTTACTTCGTAAGTAACTTGAATGAGGTTCCTTCAAGTTCGATTGGCTACATGATTTTTAGTGTTCATAGTGGTATGATTGCAAGTTCGAGAGAACCCATTATCCATAAAAGGCTTAAGCACATTAAGTATATGTTTCACCTTCTTTAAGAGATCGAACAAATTTGGGTGATAAGTTTATGACCAAGGCTTCATCGGATAACACCCGATTAATCAATCTACCGATGCAAAACAAATGACCACGCATATGGGGTGGGGAGTTAGATACATGACATTAAGACTAAGTGGGAGATTGTTGGGATTTTATTCTTAAAACTATATAGGAAGTTTACTTTTAAGTAAAGGTGTTTAAATTCACTTGAAATAAGAATCATGGTTATGAGAATGCCTTATATTTGATTTAAATATATTATAGACATGTTGGTCAATATAACTCAGTAGGAATTTCGGTGAGTCGGCCTAAAATTGATCACTAGGAGATCAAGTTTTGGTTTCAGCACTATCGAATCATTCACAACCTAGACAGGAAGTTGAAATATTATCAGAATGGTTGCGATGCAATCCTAATAGTTTATTTCAAACTATGAGAACTTATAATGGTTCGATAACTTGTATAATAAATTGACAAAGGATTGTGATCAGTACATCCTTATAATTTATTGAACAGGGATATCCCTAAAATTTGAGTATACGGGTTGTCTTGATTAGACTTAACAAATCTCACACCATTTGCAAACAGTGCACATACTATTAATCCCATAAATTATAAGGACTGAAATACTTGTGCAAATATCACTTTGATTGCTATGGATGCAATCAGATATCGGGTAAAATGATTTTGGCAAATTAGGTAACAATTGTGTGAATAGGTTTGAGATAATAATTTGGAGGAGTCTGCATCCAAGGGATACCTTGGATTGTGATACACTCTTTATAGAAGTACATGTGCTTATTTACACCGAGTAAAACTCACCCGGTAGATTATTTTACAATCCTGGTGGAGTAGAGAATAAGTTAAGTCTGATAATTAAGGAACTGGTTAGAGGTTAAAGTAGATTTGTAGTAAACTGATTTGGTAAACGACTATCAGACACTTAACATGGGGAATCATTTTGTGTACCATAACCAACTTTGTAATAATACCTCTTTATTCCGAGTGATTAAATAAATAAAGGAAATAATTATGATAATGGCAATTCGGATTTTCAAGTATTTGTTTGGAAGCTAATTTAATTATTTGTCGTGGATCCCTAATGTTGTCGATTTACCAAGTTGTAGGCTCGAAACTGTCTAGAATCCTAGTTGGGTTAAAGCCCATATCTCATTCTTATATATATTGGTGTAAGCTATAGTTTTAGGTCAAGGATCCATTATGGAGGGTTGGATAGGGAAGAAAAAAAATTTATTTCCTTTTTTGTGAAGGGGTGAGGAGAAAGAATATCAATTCTCTGATATTTCACCACGGTGTCATCTCCAATAGTAATCGCATACAAGGCTTACTTTGGGTGGATAATATGTTAGAATATTCAAGATGTTATGAGCTTTCTTGAAAGGTTTTTGGAGACATTGGAGGGAAGTAGGGATTTTATCATCTTCCAACTTTATCTCCTCATTTGAATCAAAAAATATTCGCTATGCTATTGTATTCTTGAAACCTAGGTTTAATCTTTAAGCATAGTTCTTGATTTATTTTCAATGCATGATTAATTAAAGATCTGTAGGGCTTAAATTTTTTGCATTTTAAATATGAATCCTAAGTTATTTTCCCACACTTGAAGCTATATAAGAGGTTATCATTGCCATACATAATAGCTACACTTGGGCCGTGGTTCCCAAACAACCTCATTTGCATGTTATTGTCTCAAAATGGTTGACAAAACTAAACTAATGGATGATGGAACACTTGACATATACAAGGCTTGACTGGTTTCAAAAGTTATTAATCAAATAGAAGGAGTGAACTTTAGTGAAACCCTTATCGCTCACATTAAACGAACTACAATTTGTAGTCTTATCTATTGAAGTCTCTAGAGTTATCTTATGCTTCTCCTTTCATCTTATGAAGCTACTTCAAAGCATTCAGTTTACAGAGAAAAAGCAGTTACGCAGTTGGTGAGAAAATATCTACTCAAAGAAAGGCCGCCATAGGGTCAATACTTGGTCTCAAATCGTGAAAGGAGGAGGAAAATTTCTCACTTCTATAATCTGGTGGGGAAAAACATAAATAAACTTCAAGGTTGAAAAATAAGATTTCTTTGACAAGGTTGTAAACTGATTTTGATCAAGTATGTTATTCTCTTCCATTTCACTATATAGTCTACCAACCTAGAACCCTCTTAAAATGACCATTAAAATAATTCAAAATATTTTTCTAACTCTTTCCGGGGTAATCTTAAGAAGGAAAAGAGGAAATATCATTGGATAAAATGGGAATAAGTCTTCTTTCCCACTTACTAGGGATGTTTAAACATTATAAATATAGATGAAATTATTTCAGCTGAGAACACGCGACTTTTGTGGAATAATAAACATAAATTTGGCTTATGGTTCTATTTTATGCGGTGCAAATATAGGGATAAATTAATGTCCGGAAGGAATGGTTCTCATACCATTAAAATAAGTATATAAGTTCATTACTTAGAAAATTAACAAACAATTCTAATAAACGGTGATGTGATTTGGAAAGCTTTGGTGGATGGGAATTTTAATGTTAAGCCTTCTATTGAAATATGTCGAAAGCACAAAACTTCCTCGACTTGCTTTAAATTCATTTGGTAAAAGAATTGTTCATTGAAAATATACAATATGTTTTGGAAGATATTACATAGATCTATTCCCGCGGGATAAGGAGATTCAAGGGATTGCTATAAGAAATGCATCAAATATAGGTCTTGAACAATCATGCAGAATTCATAGAACACACTTTTTTACAAAGTGATAAAACAGTCCAGGTTTGGAACCATTTTAGGGATCTTTTAGGAGTATTTTTTAACTAATTAATGTCATTCTATGTTCATTTACTAACGGTTAAGAAGACCCATAAAAGATTATCAAAAATTCATCTTTTACATCTTCATGTTTATGAGTTTTAAGGAGATTTGGAAATCGGTAAATGATTATAATTTTGATGGAACAATCATATTACTTTGAAGATTATCAAGAAAGTTAATCTTATGATCAACTCTCAAGCTCAATCAGTTTGCTCGAGAGATATCAAAAGTAAAGATGATAATTTAATTATCCAACAGTTGAACATTCATATTCAACCAATCTCTTCAAAATTTCTCATAATCAGGTGGCTTAGACCTAAACTAAATTTCTTCAAACTCGATGTGGATAGTCCTTCTAAAGGTAATCTAGGAGTCAGTGGCATACGAGGAGTGATTAGGGATGATAAAGATACTTTTAAGGATGCTTTCTTTCGTCGTATTGGTGTTAGAAACAACCGTATTCGTAAAATTATTTTGGTGCAAAAAGGTCTTCATATTTGTTTGGATTTGGTCATTCGAAATTTGATCATACATTCTAACTCTAAATCAGTTGTTAAAGTGATAGATGCTAAATGAAATCCCGCTTGCTTATATAAAGAGATAAATAAAATGGTCCATCAACTAATAATTTCAAATTGTTTCATGATTAAAAACATTTGGAGATAACCAAACTCAGTGACATATAGTCTTGTAAACCATGCTATCTATTCTCAAAGCTCATCCACCTACTTGGACTGTAATCAAATTCACCTTTTAGTTAAATGCAATATGAAGTTAGATAGGGTAGGTATCCCTAATATTGAAGTTTTTTAGTCTTTCTTATTTCATTTTAATGGGTTATTTATAAAATCCCACTTTTTCTTTTTAATCAACCGATTTATTATCATCAACAATCGATTGCTTTTTGTTTTTTTTACTACTTCTTCATTAGAGCTTGTAAAATCCACCAAGGAGAGTTTATTTCTCCTAATTCATTCTAATAAAACGTGTGGAGTACTATCCCTCTTCCCTAAAAAGTCTCTGGAAAATGTCATATCAAACAATTTGATATAAAAAATGACATTCTTCATGGCCATTTTAATGAGGAAGTCTACATGAAACATCCACCTGGATTTGTTCATCCTAATAATACTCAGCACATATGTCTTTTCAGAAGGCAATTTATGGCCTCAAACAAGCACGAGAGCATGGTTTGATAAATTTAATCTCCATATTCTCCATTTGGGTATTTATTATAGAAAAGTTGAGCCCTCTCTCTTTATTTATCAACCCAACTTAGGGGATTGTGCGTTTACTTCTTTATGCCGATAATATTATACTCACGAGCAATAATAATCACTTGCTCACACATCTCATTTATAATCTATGTTTTGACTTTGCCCTCAAGGACCCAAGGAAGCTTCATTACTTTCTTATTATTGATGTTCTAACCTTTTTGGTGGGATTTCTTATCACATCATAAGTATGTATTTCTCCTTCTTTATAAGACCGAAACTGCTTTTCGATTTGTTGTTGGAGCCCTTCAATACCTAACCTTAACCAGACCAGATATCACTCACATGGTTAACATAATTTGTTAGTCGATGCACTCACCTACACTTTATAGTCTTCATCAAGTTTTAACATTTCCTTAGATATCTCAAAGGAACATCCATGCACGACTTTCAAGCCTTATCTCAATACTCTCTCTCATTATATGGGTTTTCAAATTTGGATTGGATTGGTTGTCCCAACACAGGCAGGTCTAATTACGGTTTTTCATGTTTCTTTATGTAAACCATATCTAATGGTTTACTAAGAAGCAACTAACGGTTACTTAGTTTAGTTGTGAAGTCGAATACCAAGATTATGTAGCTACAACCTCTAAAATGACTTGGATCACCTACTTTCTTAAAGATATTTGCATCTCTCTCCCCACTCCACCTATTATCTAATGTTATAACCTAAGTGCTTTCTACATGAAAATTAACCTAGTGTTCCATGTTCATACTAAACATGTGGAACTTAATTATCATTTTTATGGGAAAAAGTTATAAAAGGTCTTCTCATAACCAAATTGTGTACATTCCTCTGACCAAACAACTTTCAACTACTCAATTCAAATTTTTATGTCTAAATCTTGGAGTGTGATCTGTATTCTTCCTTCACTTGGGGGGGGGGGGGGGGAGATAGGAGACATTGTAAAACCAGGTACCCTATTCTACCTATTCTTAGGGAGACTGTTATTGATAATGAGTGCATGTATAGCAAATGGTGTGAATTACAATTGTTGAAGGAGTTTATTGCATATTTATAGCTTAGTATCATAGTTGGACGTTATGCATGTATCAAACCCTACATGGTTATATCCAACTTTATGTGGTTGTATTATAATTAGACTCGAGCTTAGTCCTAAGTGAATACTAAAACAGAAAAGTTATTATTTAAATATATTATAAAAAATCTTTAGTGATATCCATATAATGTCCATATAGGATGAACACGAATGTATAAATTTAATCTCTTTGTATTTTCATTATTATAAAGTTGAAGCTCTCCTCAAGTGACATAAAATGTTGCAATAAGATCAACATTATTTATGATAAGTGACTATGTTTGTGCGGCTCAACATTTTGATAATGTCTTCTCCACCAATTTTCATAATAAAATACATATTTTGTGAATTGAAAATATGATTGAGTTATTAAGAATTTAGTTGACACTCTTAGGTAACTCATTTTACTCGTGAAAATTATTGTTATGGACTATGAATAATTTATCAATCATATGTTTCTATAAAAGGATATTATTTTTTAGCGTATACAAACATTTATGACATATGGAAAATATGGTTTTATCAGTGTAGAGCTCAAACATACGGTCATTCCAACACCTAAAGGCGTTTAACTACCAATAGAACATTGTTTATATAAGCTCAATTTGTTAAAAAAACTACATTATATTATATTTATTTTGAAAATGAAAATGTCACATGCAATTCCCATATATAAATGATTGCTCATAGAATTGGATATGCCATGACTTTATGCACTTGAAGCTTGTTTTCACAGACATTTTTAATATTCATGTGGTGAGGTCTTGAGACTTTTTTGGCCTTTTTTCCATTATTATCATTTACTTCATGGTAGGTTAATAGCTTATTTTTTATCTTCCTTTTTTTAGAGTTAATGTGCATAAAGGTGTATTTATATATGGGTTTGAATTCATCTTTCTTTGTTTCTAATTTTGTGTTAATACCTCCTAGTCATTTTTGTGGGTGTTATAGTTGTATTTTTTTTGTTAAGACTAACATATTATTGCATGTATGGGACTTCTTGGTCATTCATGTGGTGTGTTTATTATACGGGTCTACTCTTTGTTCCAAACATCTTTTAAGTTTGACATATTTTGTGAGTTTCTACATCAACCAAGCTTGTAGCTCTTACTTCCTTTTTTCCTTTTGTGTAATTGTGTTCCTTGATATGAATACATTTTTCCTTTGGTTTTTTTCTTCTTATTTAGGTTTATTGATTTGAAATGGGATGGATAGAGCAAGTAGGAAGGTGTGGAGAGAGAGAGAGAGAGAGAGAGAGAGAGAGGGGGGGGGGGGGAGATTGATCTTCTTACTGGTGGTATAGGAACGTAAAGAATTAATGGTAATGATAATTGTTATTAGATCTACCTTTACCATTACTTGGTTGGTAGAAAAGCTTATGTGTATGTTGGGTATGAAATATATGAAGGACTAGACATATGGTAATCAAACAACTCTCAAGTATAAGATCTTATAAGATCGAGATCTTTTAGGTGAGATTTAGAATAGGGACCTTAGACCTACGCGGTAGGAACGATATGGAGCACCTACTCTACTAGTTAGTTGCTCTAAAGACAAAGACTTATATTATTATACTGACCCCTCCCTAATCAACAACCCCTCATTATGTATACTTCATTAAGTAACGTAGCTAATCGTTTTCTTTAAATTATAAAACCCTATCGGAGCCAAGGTGGAGGTTTATAGATATTGTCTTGTTTTGGACTCTTATATAGTGGAGAGAATGAGTTTGAGTTTAACTCAAAATCTTCTTTGGATTTATCTTATCTAATTTGGTGGGATTTTGGTATTCAAGTCAGCTAGATATCTTAAGTTACCTGGATTTTTAGGTGTTTTACACCATTTGTGACTCTTGAATTTTGTCTCCTATTTCAAGAGTGCTTCCCCAATCATTTTGGATATAAAATAATTGGACCATCTCCATTTATGACCTAATAGATAATTTAGCAAGGTGGAATTAATAGTTTACTCCTTTGAATAAAATTAGTTATTCGGGGGATGGATTTTGGGTATTCTCTATTAAGGATTTGGGTTGAATGTAGGAGCCTTTGGTGAGATTAATATCGTGAGAGTCTTCCATTATTGTGTGTGAGGGTTATTTGTGATAAGAGAGACTATTCTTTGCAAGGACGGAATAAAAAGTCCTTTTCTTTTTAATATTCTTCTATTTAGTGACATAGAGAGCATGTAGACGTAGTCAAATTGGTTAACCATGTTTAATCTATTTTCTTTATTTGTATTGCCATATTTTGGTGAGATTTGTTTGTTGGTCATGGGCCCCTAGTTGAAATATACCATCGCGCCTTCACACAACAAATTAGTATCAGAGCCTAGTATGTAAAGTATGGTATTTTTTTATGGAATCCAAAATGATATATGATGTGTAGAAATTTGATGGAGAGAAAATTTTGGACTCTGGAAAGTGTAGGTGATGGACATCATTGTCAAAGAGGGATGAATCATGCCTTAGAAGGAAAACCTGAAACAATGAAGGATGAATAATGAAAGAAGATAAATAGGGAAGCTTGTTCTAGTATTTGGTAGTGTTTGTTTAAGGAGATGAAACACGACTTTATGACAGAGACTTACTCTAAGGTGATGTGGGAAAAGCTAGAGAAACTTTATTTGGAGAAGTCTTTGAATCAGATTTATCTCAAAAAGTAATCTTACCAATTTTTTGTGGGGATGAGTACATTGTTGTAAGATCACCTCAATGAGTTTAATAGGATTCTCTAGGAACTACTGATCATGGAGGTGCATATGAAGGAAGAAGATAAAGATGCAGTTTTGTTACTCTTCGCGAGAGGTATAATCATTTTATGGCTAAGTTGATGTATAGGGAAAAAAAATATTATTTTCGATGAGGTCAACTCCACCCTTTTGTCTAATAAAAATAAGAATAAAGAGTTTGAAGGTGTCGGTGATGTTGAGACTAGTCGTTAGAAGAAAGACCGAAGAACCAACGTTGAAAGAGTTTTAGTTCTAAGTCAAAGGGGAACTAGGACCACTAATGCTACTACTGTCAGAATATTGGGAACATCATTCATTCATGTCCCAAATGAAATAATGGAAAATGAAAGGAGAAGGTTCAAGATGCATCAACAATGACCGTGGATGCAAATTATTGAGAGGATATCAATGATTTTTCTCTCCTGGCAACCTATAGTTATGTTGAGTAATTTAATGAATTTTGGGTTCTTGATTTTTGTTATTGTATTCATATGTGTCCCAATATGGATTCTATAACCACTTGCAAAAGATGAGCAAGTTGGTAATATTTTAATGGCTTATGGTAAAATCTTAAAAGGTTTGGGAATTCATCAATCAAAATCAAGACATATGACGAGTTAGTGAGCCCTTTGTGTAGTATTCTATATGTTCTAGTTTTTGTAACGAAACTTATATCAGTGAGTATGATATAATTCATTGGTTAGTAGGTTGTACCCTCGTGATAGTTTCCCCTGTGGTGTTAAGGGTCACCAAGATGAGAAATTTATATGTTCTCTATGGGAATAAAATATGAGGTGGAGGTGTTTTGGGGCCTTATATGGTGATTAACATCTTGCATTCAAATCATGGAAATGGAGGAGCAAGTAAGTAAGGATTGCACTATGTGATGAGTGGATATCTCTACCCTCATTCATGTTTTGAGTGTTGGGATTTTATTCTTAAAATCATATATGATTTTTATTTTTCAATAAAGTTGTGTCATCTTTTTAATTGAGATTCATGTTTGTGAGAATACTTTGTATTTGTTCTTAAATATATTGTCTACAATCTCGGTCATTTGGACTTAGTAGGAATGCCGGTCAATTGGGTTATGCCTGATCACATAAGATTGGAATTATGGTTCTAGTACAATTGAACAGTTCATAACCTAGAGTATGAGTTGATATCCTATCAGTAAAGGTGTAAGTGAAATCCTAGTAGTCTATCTTAAACTATAAGAATATTTATGATGCTTTAGGAACTTTTTCGATAGGTCAAAGAGAATTATGACTGGTACATTATGAATGTATTGAATAGGACCACGAGTGAGATTTAAGTATAGGTGATGACAGATTAGACTTTCACAATCTTATATGTTTTCAAATGGTGCATAGGTTTTTAATCCAAAGGGTTATGATGATTGGAATGATTGCATAATTGGTGTTTTGACTATTATGGGAAATATTTATTTTTATTTTATCTCAATCTCCACAGATTGGGAAATCGTTATGTGAGTAAGCCTATGATCATTATTTGGAGGAGTTCGCATCCACAAGATATTTTGAATTGTTATCCACTTGGATACACTTATTTGTTTTGTTACCATTAGAAAAACTAGACTTGTGGATTATTTAATAATCTAATGGAGTAGAAAATATGTCAAGTCTAAGAATCAAGGAATTGATTAGATGTTGGTTAATATTAATTAGTGAAAAATTAATTTGACCAAACGAGTAGCAAACACTTAACGTGGGGAATAACATTATGTATCATAATCAACTTTTCAAATAAGCATCTTTATAATTTTGGATTACCGAGTATTTATTTGAATGTCACTTTAATTATTAGTTTTATGTCTCTAGTGTAGTCCATTATCCAAGTATTAGTACTAGTTTAAGCTAGGGTTTTAGATGAATGGTCCATTATGGAGTGTTAGAGAGGGAGAGGAAAAATAATATTTATATTTATATGAAGGGGCGAGGAGAGAGAAAATGATCTATTGTATTTCACCATGTGTTCCTCTCCAATAGGGCTCACACACAAAACTTACTTTGGGAGGATCATATATTACAAGATTCGAGATATTCAGAAGATTCTAGCAAGGTTTTTGTAGACCTTGGTTGGGCAACAAAATCATCATTGTCTTCAACCTAATTTCCCTCATACGCATTACAACAACATCCGCTATGGTGTTTTAATTCTATATTATAGGTTTGCGCATCAAACATAGTTCTTGTATTTAACATTCCAAAAGGACTCCATTTTAATGAAGATGGATAAAAAGGGATATAATTGAAAGGAGAGAGATTGATTAGAGTAATAAAAATAGAAGTTTCACATGTTGCTACGTGACACACCGAGAGAGTTCAAAAGTGCTCTCCCTTTTAATTGTTTGATTTACTATTTTTTTTAAATTCTTGAAAACTTGATAATGATTTTAGTAGCTCTTGTGTCATTAAACGATAGTTCTTTGTTCACATCAATATGTTTATTTTCTAATGACATAAGGACGAATATTTCCTTGTAAACACCAATAGTTATATGCACAAATTTAAATGAGGGGTTGGTTCATAAGGCTTAAACTTGTACTTTATATTATGTTGTAAAGCATATTTTGTACGCACTTAGGATTATTAACAGTTTATTTTCTAATTAAGTTAATTTCATAATCATCCTTATTATGTTTTATTTTCGTAATTAGTATAATAGTTCTAATTTTAAAACCTTGGTTCTTTTCGATTATCTCTAAGTAGCTATCTACTCTGTGCAGTTCTCTGTGATTAACAGTTTTTGCATAAATGTATATTGAAATGACTATCAAAAGATATTTTCAAAATCGGGACGTGATAAAACTAGTATGGCGGTTGTAAATTTGGGTAGCCCAAATTAGTTTGAAAATATTTGGGATTTTTTCTTAACTTTTTGGTCGGTAATTTCTTATGGCTCTATTCCACTAATATATTTTTTGGATGCTAAAATCCTTCTCTATTAATTTATACCTTATTTTTCATAATGCAAACAATAAATGTTGTAAAGTTTACATTGCTTATTAGGACAAAATTGCAATTTATACGTGGAATTTCATGTTGTACACATGAATTTTTATAATATACACGTGTTATATTTGTGTATACCCTAACTTATAATGTATACGTTAAGGGGTGAGGGAACATAGAGCCAAAAAAATATATAAATGGACTAAAGAAAAATTAATATATTGTCCAACTATTAAAATAAAACATTCCATTGAAAGTGGGTTATTTAAGCGGAGCAACTGAAGCTGTAACACTGGTTGACAACATTAATTTCTAACTAACAAACACTAGGTAGTTTACCCCTAGTTCTTTGTCCATGTATTAAGAAGGAGGGCGATTTCTTATGTCCGAAAACATTTAAAATTACAGCCTTACAATTAATTTATTGGGTCTTACATATAATTTATCTATATGTTTCAAATGTTTGAAATCACTACTACATTACACTTTCTATTATATTTGAGCATAAAAATAATTATATCTTCAAATAATTTTCTCACTTTAATAACACTTATCAACTCATTACTATTAGTCCAAAAATCCACACTTTATTAAAAGAGATAAACATTTCTTAAACTACATATATAAGAACAAAACATACTTCATCAAAGTTCCCAATTATTCAATTTTTTTCATTAAAAGCTAATTTATTTGTGTCAAAAACTATCGCAACAAAGGATGATATGCTGGACCTATGGCTAAATGTTTTTAAAAAAAGGCTTAAACTTATCGAAGGCTAATTTAGGACTGCCCATAATTTGTTATAGAACTCTCTTCTAAATTAAGAGGAAAAGTCTAAATGTAAAACTTTTGATTTCTATTTCCAATCATTAAATAAACAAACTAATGAACATAACTTAATTTGAGTTAGTGTTAGTGTAGTCTCACTTTTTAAGATTTATTTATAGTCAATCTATGTTTTTATTTTTTTAGTTACGGGTTCTATTCTAACGAATATTGAACAAGTGTTAATCTCTATAAATGAATATGGATAATTGCAGGGGCGGAGCTGTTAAGGGATGAGTGGGGCACAAGCCCCCACGAGATTTTCAAAAAAATAGTTGTTAAGGGATGAGTGGGGCACAAGCCCCCATGTAAAAGTTTAAGTTATGAAAATTTGTAGGGCTTTTTTTATAAATATACCATATACTTATAACTCAATAATACCTAAAAACAAAGACAAGAAAATAGCAGCAAGTTAGCAATCAAATCCACTCGTTCCAAAAACAAAAATGAAAATTCCGTTCCCTTTTTGTGGTGCGGCCCTTTCCCTTCCCAAGACCCGTGGGTGGCGGTCCCTTGCCTTCCTGCTTGTGCTAGTGATGCTCGTGCTTGTTTCCTTTGTGTGGTGGTCCCTTCCCTCCCCTGCTTATAAAGTCTAAACTAGAGGTAACTTTCTTAACTATTTATTTGTTTGTTTCTAGACAAGAGGTAATCTTAAAACCCCTTTCTCCTTTCTCCATTTGTACTGGATGCGTAACTTTATTTTTTATTTGAAGATTTATTTGTTTTTTATTTAAATTTAATACAAATAGTCAAAAATAACCTCAATTTTTTTTTCGGTAGCTCCCGCCACCGAACCCCAGGAAAATAGTCCCCACTATCTCATATTCCTGGCTACGTCCCTGGATAATTGCATAGGAGATATGAACATTTTCGGGGTGATTACTAGACTTATTATAATTTAAAAAATACATGAAATGCACCTAAAATCTTTTATGAGATAGGACTAAAGTCAAAAAGTTATTATTTATTCTATTCTGATAAATTAGAGTAGCCTAATATCTGTTAGACGCGCTAACAAATTTATCTTTCTAATTGTTTTGTCTACCGTCATTACGGAAACTGTTGTTGTCGTCTTGTTTTTCTAACTGAAGATGAAGGTTGTTTATTACGGTGGCTGGGTTTGGTTTGGTGCGAAATTGTATTTGGTTAGGTGGAGTTAAATTAAGTAGTTTCTTTCTCTGGCCTTTGTTGAAAGGGATGGTTAAGTTAAGTGGTCAACACAGACCCTGATGTGTCTGTAATTTATCCGGATGTAAATTTATCCGAAGTTTGGTTTTGATTCCTTGATCTAAACACAATCTGGGCAACTTTTCAATTTTTGTCTCTAATTTTTTCTTGGTTTTAACATTTTTTGTTATTTTTGGTATGCTTTTAGTCAATTTTTTTATAGTCTAAGAGCAAAGATAAAAATAGAGTTTTAGTAGCGTAGGAACGAACCTTATTCTAATTTTTTTTCTTTTATGTCAATGATCCAAAAGGGCACAAAAATGGAAAACGTCCTTAAAACCAATAAACAGACATGGTGTATATTGATTACGATTAAATAAAAAAAAAAAACAGAATAAATTTAAAGTGACTAGAAATATAGAAGGATCCGAGCATATAAGTTTGAAACGTACCCATCATGATCTTCCTCGGAGATGCTCGGGCTTTCAGATCTTCCTTTCTTTCAATGAAGAACTTTACTTTAAGACTCTTCCCTTTCCTGTCAACTTATTAAAGGTCTTCAACCTGTGACCCATTCTTCACAACACCCCCTTCTCCCCAACCGACTTGCACCGTGTGTTGATTTTTTAATTCCAACTTGGAAAGAGAGAGGAATAATTAAATAAATAAAGAATTAAGGTAAATATAATATTTCTTTATATATTTGGATTTTTACGACAATGATTTTTAAGTTTATAAATCTAGTTTCTGTGGTACAATAACATTTATTTGTGTGGTCCCCTTAGAGTTAGTAGTTCATTTTTTTTGTCTGCGCCAGCGACACCATTTTTTAACTGTTTTCATGGTATTTTTAGTAAATGGATTAAATTTATAAAATTATGTGAAGTGTTCTATTATTATACACTTTGAGAATTACGAGGACCTTTCCCAAAATTCCCTTTAAAAAATGTAAATTATAGTAAACCTTCCTAATTATAGGGATTTTACATATTGTCCCTCAATTAAAAAAGACATTTGCCTAGATTATTAAATAGTGTGATTCAATCGTTTAGGGCCTGTTTGTCAAATTTTATAGATTAGAGTAATTTGTAAAACTACTATAATACAAAAAAAAACTTACTGTAGTTTATCAAAATCAAATATATATGATGCTTTTGAAATACCTTGTTGATACCAAAATTAGTATGCTGATATAGACGAATAATAAGAAGACACGTGTCGGTCTACGTGGCACAATAGCAACGAGGAGGTTTATTTCCCCGACCAAGTCATACTCGCTTCGAGCAGCAAGTGTACTCCGAGGAGCTCCAACACTCCGAGAAACTCTCGAACGACGAACAACTAAGGCGGTCCGAGCTGCATCTCGGTCACAGCATTGATTACCAGATAATCAACAGTTCAACTATTCATTGAATGCTTATCATACAGACGTATACTCTTAAAGGGCATTAATTGTTTACCCTTTCACATGTACAGCCTAAGGGCTATAAATACATTGTATCACCCTCATTCTAGGGGACCGGATTTTCTTGATAGAATTACATATCGAGAACTCCAAAACATTTGGCAATAACAGAGACAGTGGACGCAGGCCATTCTTATAAGGCTGAACCACTTTAAAATTCTTTGTCTCATTTATATTTATCTGTGATTAAATAATTAGAAGCAATCTAATTTTTTACATCAACAGATTGGCGCCGTCTGTGGGAAACGACTGTTGTTATCGTTTTTCACCAAAAATCATTCATCATCAATGGCGATAATCCTGAATCCAGCAATCGAAACGCTGGGAACGTTGGGAATCCTCCAAATCCCTCTGCACCTCCAGATCTGGCGGGAATTATGACGAATCTGGCTCAAGGACAAACCGCCATGCAAGAAACAATGCGGCAACTCATACAAACCCTTCATGGCGGAGTACCTGCACATTCAGGACAGAGAAGTGTTCAGAGACAAACCTATTTACTTTCTTCACAATCCAGGCGTACTGAGTCATATCGCAATGAGGGATCTGATGATTTCTTTTATCAACCTGGGCGAACTTCGTCAATACGGGCTACAGATACTGAGCAACGTATCACTCTCTCTCCAGAGAGACCCAGTGCCTTAGAAAGATTGAGCAGGGTATCTCCTTTCAGCCGATTAGGCCCTAGGAGGAATATGAGTCCACCTAAGGCCATGTCGAGGAGTTTTCGACAACCATCAGATCTAAGAGAAGGATCAGCACAATCACGACCAGTTGCTCGTCAAGATAGATCTCAGGAGGCCACGTCAGAATAATCAATTGCTCGAACTAATAAGCCCGAGGAAGGAAATGATGCGTGGAAAGGTTCCATTCAGCGATTGGAGGATACATTGGGAGAAATGGCTAAGGCGAAGAATCCCCTACAACGAACTTTTGTTCAAGGGACACCTTTTGTCCAGGCCATTGTGGATTTTCCTACATCGTCAAAGTTTAAAGCCCCTGTGGTGACCCCCAAATATGATGGAAAGACAGATCATGTTCTGCACATAGAGCAGTATCAAGCTGCTGCCGACATCTATGCTGTCCTCGACGAGATGAGATGCAGAGCATTCTCAGGAACTCTTACTGGATCTGCCCAGATATGGTACAACAATCTTCCTCGGGGTAAGATTTCAACTTTCTTTCAATTGGCCGAGTTGTTAATCGGCAATTTCTGTTTTGGAGCAAAGCTAGTAAAACGAGTAGCACACTTGTTAAGTGTTAGACAAAAATCTGGTGAGAGTACTAGAGATTACATAACTCGTTTCAATAACGAGAAGATGGAAGTCATAGATTATGAAGAAAAGACAGCGATCACCGCCTTGATGAGTGGGTTGTTGCCTAACAAGTTGTATTACACTTTGGCCAAAGATCCACCTACAACTATGTCAGAGTTGATGGAAAAAGCGGACAAAATCATGAATGCTGGGGAGGCTATGGCTGCGAAGAAGAATATGGATAAAGAAACCAAGGTGGAAGTCGACAAATCTAAGAAGAAAGAGCATAAGGGCAATGGCGGTGACAAGAATTCCAAAAATAATAAGTCATCATGGGAAGTCCTGAAGAAATTCGATAATTATACTCCTTTGAAAATGGGTATTAATCATGTCTTGGAAGAAATCAAGAATAACGAGGAAGTAAGGTGGCCAAAGAAACTGAGGTCAGACCCTGACAAAAGGAATAGAGATAAATATTGCGAGTTTCATAAGGATCATGGTCATATGACTAAAAATTGCATAGCCCTCCAGAATGAGATTGAAACGCTCATTAGACGAGGAAAGTTGTCAAAGTATGTTGATCGTATAAATGAAAGAGGAAATGAAGACCGAGTAAGAGAGAGATCCAGATCTCCTCGTCGGGCAGAAGAAAACAGGAAAAGAAATCATGAAGATGATACAGAGGATGACCCCGATCTTCCCAAAAGGCCAAGGCAACCAGAACGCGAGGTATTTTCAATACGTTTTGGAACATTTGATTGTAATATTATTACAGGCGGAGATGCAGGGGGGGAGATCTTACTGCAGAAAGAAAAGCTTACCTCGGTGAGGCTCAAGCTTGCTCATACATTCAACGGATAAATTTGCCTGAGGAGGATCGCCCGAGGAAGATAAATAAAGAGAAGCTAGTCATTGGTTTTTCAAAAAACGACCTTGCAGGTGTTCTTTACCCTCACGACGATCCTTTGGTGATCAAAATGAGGATGAAAGAAGTAGTGATTTCAAGGGTTCTGGTAGATAATGGTAGTTCGGCAGACATCATGTTCTACTCATGCTTTGACAGTTTAAATTTAAAATTATCTCAATTGGAGCCTTATCACAGACCTCTCCTGGGTTTTGCTGGCGAGAAGGTTTTTCCACTTGGGACGATCAAGTTGGATATATTCATTGGAACTTGTCCTGCTTGTCGAACAGAAAGAATACGCTTCTTTGTGATGGATAAGAATGTGCAATCAGCTTACAACATCATCATGGGAAGAGTTGGTTTGAAGAAGTTCGAAGCAGTTCCATCTACAGTACATCAGTGCTTAAAATTCCCAACAAATTTTGGAGTAGGAGTTGTGAAAGGTGATCAGAAAGTAGCTCGGGAATGCTATTATTCATCTGCCGAGCAAGAGGAGCTTGAAGAGTCAAGGAAAAAGACTACTACCTACCAGGTGGATGAAGGTACAGAAATTGAAACACTGGATCCCAGAGATGAATCCCAACTTGTAAAAGGACAGGTGGTGGAATCTACAGAAAATGTTATTCTGGACGATGAACATCCTGAACGAACAACTCAGATATGTTCGTCGTTGGATGCTTCAATAAAACAGGAATTGATAACTTTCTTGAGAAACAAAAAGAAAACTTTTTCATGGAGTCATGAAGACATGCCAGGAATAGATCCAAACTTCTTATGTCATGAGCTCAATGTGAATAAGGAGATCAAGCCTGTAAAGCAGAGAAGAAGAGTATTTAGTCCCGAGAAGAATCAAGCTATACAAGAGGAGGTCGAGAAGCTCCAGAAAGCCCAATTCATTAAAGATGTCAAATATCCAGACTGGTTAGCAAATGTGGTGATGGTAAAGAAGAAAAATAATAAATGGAGAATGTGTGTTGATTTCACCGATCTCAACAAGGCATGCCCAAAGGATCACTTTCCATTGCCCAGAATTGATCAACTAGTGGATGTTACCTAGGGACACGAGCTGCTCAGCTTCATGGATGCTTACTCTGGCTACAACCAGATCAAAATGAAACCTGAAGACAGGGAAAGTACTTCTTTCATTACCCCTAGGGGAACTTATTGTTATAATGTTATGCCTTTTGGTTTGAAAAATGCAGGAGCGACATACCAGCGGCTGATGAACAAGGTTTTTGCAAAACAAATCAGTTGCAATATGGAAGTCTATGTCGATGATATGCTGACAAAGAGCAAGAAAGATGCTGATCATCTAGTTGACTTAGGTCAGACCTTTGATCAACTGGATAAATACCAATTGAATCTCAACCCGACGAAGTGCACATTTGGAGTACGAGAAGGAATGTTCCTCGGGTACATCGTCAACCAGCGAGGCATTGAGGCGAATCCAGAAAAGATCAAAGCTCTTTTAGGGTTGCGATCTCCAACGACGAAGAAAGAGGTGCAGAGTCTTACAGGACGAGTTGCAGCGCTCAACAGATTTGTATCCCGAGCAACTGATCGATGCCTCCCATTATTCAAAACACTTCGAAAAACTTTCGAGTGGAATGATGAATGCGAAAAAGCCTTTCAAGACTTGAAGAAATATTTGGGAGCACCTCCACTGTTGTCCAGGCCAGTAATGGGAGAAAAGTTATACTTGTACCTGGCAGTATCAGAGAATGCAGTCAGCTCAGCATTGATCAGAATGGATAATGGAGTCTAGAAGCCAATTTATTACACGAGTAAGGCTTTCCGAGGTGCAGAGATCAGGTACCCAAAGCCGGAAAAATTGGCATTGGCATTAATTGAGGCAAGTAGAAGAATGAGGCCATATTTCCAGGCCCATACCATCGTCGTGTATTCCGACATGCCATTGAGACAAGCCCTTCATAAGCCAGAAAAATCAGGGAGACTGATGTACTGGGCAATAGAGCTCGGTGAATATGATATTGTGTATAAACCCAGATCATCATTAAAAGGGCAAGCTGTAGAAGACTTTATAGAAGAGTTTACATATCCTGATACCCCCGAGGAACAAAAGTTGCTCGCTGATCAACCTATGGATGTTACAGGATCAACAAACACTAGCTCAGACCAACTCCAGTTGGTAAAAGGGCGAGTGGATGTTAAAAAATCAACATACATAAGCTCAGACCAACTCCGGTTGGTAAAAGAGCTTGTGGATGTAGAAGGATCATCAAATTCGAGCTCAGACCAACTCCGGTTGGTAAAAGGGCGAGAAGAGATGATCAACGAGGAACGAGAAATATCAGGGGAGGATGAAAGGAAACAACAAATATTTCACCGAGGAACTTTGTCAGATAAGAAATTTGAAGATGAGTTACCTACATGGAGATTATATATAGATGGGTCATCTTGCACAACAGGTTGTGGAGCATGGATTGTTTTGAACACCCCAGACGAGATTGACATGGAATACGCCCTGCGATTCCAATTCAAAGCTTCCATTAATGAGGCGGAGTATGAGGCCATGATAGCAGGTCTTAATTTAGCAAAGATTATGGAAGCGCAACAAGTGATGGTATTCAGTGATTCTCAATTAATTGTGAATCAGGTGATGGGGACATATGCAGTTAAAGGAGAATTAATGGTCAAGTATCATGCAAAGGTGATGGAGTTGTTGGCAGAATTTGATGCCATTCAGTTGATCAGACTACCAAGAATGGAGAATGCACGAGCAGACGCACTGGCCCGACTAGCATCAGCTACTCGTGCCGAGCTGCGAAGAACGATACCAATTGAAGTATTAGAAAGTCGGAGCATAGATGAAGACCTGACGATGAATATTATTACCCTTGATTTAGGACCATCTTGGATGGATCCCATCAGGGCATATATTGAGGAGGGAGAATTACCGGAGGATAAGCTCGCTGCCAAGAAATTGAAGTTTAAAGCTGCTCGGTATGTACTAACTAATGGTGTTTTGTATAGACGAGGAATTATGGCAGGTTTGCAAAGATGTGTACATCCCTCCGAGGTGAAAGAATTGATTGAAGAGATCCATGAAGGGTCCTGTGGAGCCCATGTAGCAGGTCGGACGCTTTTGCAAAGGGTGATGACACATGGATACTACTGGCCAACGATGAGGGCTAATTGTATAGCCTATGCTAAGAGGTGTGATAAATGCCAACGTTTTTCCTCCATTCGACGAACTCCACAAGCATTGTTGACACCCATAACTTCCCCTTGGCCATTTTCCATGTGGGGAATTGATTTGGTTGGACCACTGCCAACGACTCGAGGAAGATTCAAGTACCTCGTTGTCGCAGTGGATTATTTTACTAAGTGGGTAGAAGCTGAGCCTCTGATTGATATGACATACGAGAAGGTGTACCAATTCGTTTGGAAGAACATCATCTGCCGATATGGTCTCCCTCATGCCTTCATCACAGACCATGGAACACAATTTGATAACGAGGAATTTGCCGCCTATTGTCATCAGTCAAACATTTTGAAGGTTCATTCAGCACCAGGCCATCCTCAAAGCAATGGACAGACTGAAGTGACGAACAGAACATTACTAAATGATTTAAAGAAGAGGCTAAGTGAGGCTAAAGCTAATTGGATTAATGAGCTACAATCAGTATTGTGGGCTTACTGAACAACTCCCCGAGCAGCAACTGGAGAATCACCGTATATGCTGGCATTTGGAAGTGAGGCCATAATACCTGTAGAGTTGGGTCTTCCAACACATAGAGTGCTGAATTTCAATTCCCCAGTCAGCGACTTAATGAGGAGATTAGATTTGGACATGCTCGAGGAGGTTAGAGAAGAGGCAGCCATTAGGAATGCTGCTTACCAACAACGAACAACCCTGTTCTACAACAAGAGGGTGAAAAAATGCGACTTAAAAGAAGGATATTACGTGCTAAAGAAGGTCATTCAGAAGCACAATAAGTTGGAAGAAAACTGGCATGGGCCTTACCGAGTTATAGAAGTTGTTCGACCAGGAACTTACCAAATAGCAACTCTAGAAGGAGAGGAATTTAAGAATGCATGGAATGCTGAACACCTACGCAAGTATTATCAGTGATGTAAAATGTAAAGCAGTTCCATCAATACGAATAAAACGATGATATTTCACCATCTTCTTTTTATTGAATGTTTTTCGGGGAATACTAGTATGCAACACTACGCTGCTCGGCATTAAAAACAACACGATAGTTCAAGCTCAGACCAACTCCGGTTGGTAAAAGGGCGAGATCAAACCATACTCCTTTGGTTAGGAGGCGTACACTAGCTCAGACCAACTCCGGTTGGTAAAAGCGAGTGGACACGATAGTTCGAACTCAGACCAATTCCGGTTGGTAAAAGGGCGAGAACACGACATTCCTAAAAATACCAGCTCCGGTTGGTTAGGAAACCATACTCCTTTGGTTAGGAGGCTGACACTGGCTCAGACCAATTTTGGTAAAAGGGCAAGTGGACATGATAGTTTGAACTCAGACCAACTCCGGTTGGTAAAAGGGCGAGAACAACATTCCTAAAAATGCCAACGTGTTTGGCTAGGAAGCAAAATACTCCTAAAAATGCCAATCTCGGTTGGTTAGGAAACAAGATATGCTCTCAAATGCCAACTTATGTTGGTCGGGAGGTAAGATTATTACAGAAAATACAAAAGTTCCTCGAAGAACAAAATATTCCAAACTGAACCAAGTATGGTTGGTCGGGGATAAAAATCCACTAACTGTAGTTGGTCGACGAGGAGAAAATATTCCAAATAGTACCAAGTATAGCTGGTCTGGGATAAAAACCCACTAACTATAATTAGTCGACGAGCACAATTTAACAACCTTGGTTGGTTGGAAATTTTTTTAAACATTTTTATACTCATTACTTTATTATTAAGTGATCGAGCAACATTACTAATACTTGTAATTTTTTATTACTAAGTTGGTCGATGAACCACACAATATTGTTATGCAAGCACAAATATAAAGTGTTTGACAAGTACAAAGACAATAGCAATACATATTTGCAAACAAAAATGAAAGTCTTTCATAAAATTCAAAATAAATTACAAGTTACATTGATAATTACATGGATATGTATACTAACTGTTACATCAAAAATTCCTATTCTATTGGTTTTTCCCCTCAGCTTTCGATACAGGTTCCTCGCTAGCAGGCGGATCATTTAAAGACTGAGGAGAATTGATGAAATTCAAATCCTTCAGCATTCTGACGTTCATCACAGAAGGTCGATCTAGAAGATGCTCGGGACAAGATACCTCGATCTGAGAATGAAGATTGTAGTCACCGAGGTATTTTGCAATTAATCTCTGAGGAATGGCACGAGATGGGATCCATTCCATGTCCAAATTATACGGTGGCATAGGCAAGTCAAGTACCCCAGGATCATAATAGTTCCACAGATAGTGTCCTTGTTCGAGCTTCAGCACGCCCAAGGCATTCAACCAGCCTTGTTTGTAGCCCTCATTATTGGCATTCTGGATAAGATCATCCAAATGGAATAGTGCTTCGTTGTATCCAGCCATCCAAAACTCCCTGGGCTGTTTGTGAAATTGAAATGTTAACCTTTCAAGCTTCTCGTGAAGACTCTGGATGAAAAGTTCATTAGTCTCCAACACTGATTTCTTTGAAGAGAGTTATTTTTCCAGTTCTTTAATTTTCTTTGACATGTCAGACAAAGCTTGATTTTTTGCCATCAATTGGAATGCTTGGTTTTCGAACGTTGATTGAGTACGAGCTTCTTCAATAGTACGACGAAGAACTCTTGATCGTCCCCGAGCAGGTTGAGTACTTTGTTCCTCGACAACATTCTGAGCAACTCTTCCTCGTCCACGAGAACCTCTTCCTCGTCCCCGAATAGCAGTAGAAGGCCCAGCTCTTCTCAAAGCCTCTAACTCTTCTCGCAACTTGGCATTTTCCACTTCGAAAAATAAAAATCCTTCATCGGTGACCGGTACCAAGGCAGTGGAAGATGAAGCAGCAGACCTCAGCTGAGCTAGTTCTTTTTGCAGATTGTTGTTTTCTTGTTCCAATAGCTCAGCGATTTGCCTGTGCCCTTCGACATCTGCTTTCAATTTTCTCTCTCTCACTTCATAGCCAACAAGCATCTTGTAGTAGCCTTTTTCAGCACTAAGTTGTTTGATTTTCTTCTCATACCCTTCGTGCAAAAGAGCTGAAGATTCTTTATACTGCTGCTGAAGTTCATCAAGAGTACATTGCAAGTCTTCAATCATTTCATAATAAGCCACATTGTTGGCTACAGCACGATCAAGAAGACATTTCAAGTATTGATATGCCTCCACTGCTTGGTCTGAAGCATCTCGACCAAGAATCTCTACAATATGTGAATTGTCCAAGTCAGTGTGGCCAGCCTTAAAATATTCATTACAGTGTCGAAGCAGAGTTGTGTCATAGGCAGACAACAGATCCATCCTGGCCAGAAACTAGCAGAGAAAGAAAAAGTAATCATCAAAAAGAAGATCAAGACAAAGTACAAATAGAAAAGAGACAATCGTATGGAAGAAAAGAACTCAAATTTTATTAGATCATAATGCAGAGTTACAAAGATCTTGGTTACACTTGACAAAGAAGAAAAATAGAAAGAGAAAACCGAACAACTTCACACCTTTTCCTTGTCTCCCAAAACTTTCTTGGGAGGCTGGGATGAGGAGCTCGGTTGCTCAGTGGAAACAATGAGTTGGTCACCTAGGGCTGGAACTTGTTTAGGAGGAGCAGGCAGAGATGAAAGCTCCTCGTCGGCAGGCTGAGTAAGGATTGGATCACCCACTACCATTGAAGATTATTCAGAGGCAGCTTCGTCCTCTTCTTCATCTTCAATATTTAGGGGAGGACCAGGGAGATGTTGTTGAAACAATTTTGAGTCCTCATCAACCTTTAATTCTTGCAGGGCAGCCACCCAACCATCTCGGAAGTATTTCAAACTCCCATACTGCACCTGGGACATCATTGCTGCTACCCCCTTGTTCCACCCTTTGTCCCAACCAGTGTGGAAAGATTTTTTCACCACCAACATTCTTTTCATTTTCTCCGAGGATATCTTCTCGGATAGAAGATCCTCGGTGGCTTTCAACTTAGCTTCCACCTCCTCCTTCTGACGATTCACTTCTCGCAGAAGAGACAATTCTTCTTCTGCCATTTTCATCTTGTTTTCAAGCTCCCAAAGCTCTTGAGCTTCTCATCATACTTCTTTTTCTCTCCCTCTAAATCTTTCACCTTATTTTCCAAACCCTTAGAAACTTCAACGAGCTGCACCTTCTCTGCCTCAACTGCAGCCAACTTCTTCTCCCATTCAGCCTCATCCTCGTCATACTTTTAACGGGACTCCTTCAAAGATTTGGTCAAACCTAATAAAGCATCCTCCACTCCGAACGAGGAGCTAGAAACCTTGATCGCTTCATCCTTCTTCACAATGGTGTTAAAATAACTCACCAGCTGAAAAAAGGAGATAATGATAAGTCAGCACAGAGATACATGTATTGATGGAAAGAAAGAAAATTCAGAATATGAGAAACTTACTGAAGCAATGTGACGAGTAGCCAGGGATGTAAGCACATCCCTAGACATATTTTCCTCAATTCCTTGGACTTCAGGAATGGTCCAAGTCTTCACCGAGCTCATAGCTGAGCTCGGAGGAATAATAGTTGGAACACCAGCTCCACTAACTTGGAACTGGGGAATGGTTTCAGCTAAATTGACCGAGGAGGATTTCTTCAGTCTCCTCGGTGGCATTTTAACAGTTTCAACCAAAGAAGAGCTTTTGGTTGGGGAGATGGTGACCACTTCCACAGGTGCATCCTTCTTGCTCGGAGCCACTGGGGGCTTCTCGACAGCCTTCTGAGGAGCAACAGAAGGAGCAGCATCTACTTTCTTTGTCCCCTTTGGGACGTCAGTCTTTTTTCTTTTTCCATCTCCAGCAGAGGTAGTCTCCTCAAAGATAGCAGGAACTCTTCTTTTGCCCATTTTCTGACTCAGAGGAATGTGAGATTCTGGAGAAGAGTCCTCCGGAGCTGGCGCTGGTTCACCAGTGCTGATTACAGGGCGAGCAGTGAAAGAGGTTGTATAACTCCTGTACTGCAACAAGTATGAAGCAGACCAATTGTGCTCATCTGCAACTCTCTGATGCAAACTCCAGATAAGTTTCAAATGCTTAATATTTACTTCTGATTCTTTTGGAGTCTTTCTTTTGCTGTCAACTGCAAATAAATACATATTGAAATGTCAATCACACATTTATTCAAACATAATGAAATCATAATTTCAGAAATAAAATAAAATGAAAATAACCTATCCCATTGCCATATGGAGGGCATATGGAACCTTGATATACTTCATCTCCAATCAAAGGGGCATGTTGCTAATTTTTGATAACTACCCCATGTTCAAAATAATCCCTATTAGCATCAGGGAGGTTGACTACTAAAGCCCTATTCAAAAATCTAGTTTTTAGATAAAAAACGTTATCTAGAACAACCCATCTATAACAATACATAATCTCAGGAATTCCTATACGGGTTCCATGAGTTTGATTTAACCTATACACCCCATTAACTATTCTCCATGTGTTGGGGCTATTTTTGCAGGAACGACATCGAAATAATGACAGAACTCTAAGCATAAAGGGTTTGGTGGAAAAGAAAATCCACATTCAGCAATGAAGAGGCTGGGGAACCAATGTCCCTCAGCCAAACGAAAATAATTTGAAGGCTCAGAAAGATCCTCCAGAATTACCCAAGATGGAATAGAAAAATCAGAACGGAATTTCTCAAGAGATTCAATAACATAAACCATGGCGAATAAAAGAAATGAAGAAGAAGGAAAAAGATCTTACAGGAAAAAGGGAGATCTTTTGACAACGAATGAAGAAAAGGATGAACGCACAAGAGAGAGAAAGACTATGGAAAACTCGAAAGCAGAAATTGGAAAAGGTAGAAGACGATGGGATTGCCTATGAAGCTTAAATACTTTGCCTTGAGAAACAGCGAAAGAAATTATTACAAAAAAGAAACTATTACGCTACCGGCGGCTAAAAGGACAAAAAGTGCGCGAAGATCGAAGCGCTTATAAAAATTCAAAAAGGCGGATTCTGCGAATTTGGAAGGACATGCGAACACGGAGAAAATGCTCCTAAAAACCAGGAAAGTCATTTAATATTTCCATATACCGAGAAAGAATGTTCCATATTCCTCAAAGTTCGAAATATGAAACATTGGGGGCTTCTGTTGATACCAAAATTAGTATGCTGATATAGACGAATAATAAGAAGACACGTGTCGGTCTACGTGGCACAATAACAACGAGGAGGTTTATTTCCCCGACCAAGTCATACTCGCTCCGAGCAGCAAGTGTACTCCGAGGAACTCCAACACTCCGAGGAACTCTCGAACGACGAACAACTAAGGCGGTCCGAGCTGCATCTCGGCCACATCATTGATTACCAGATAATCAACAGTTCAACTATTCATTGAATGCTTATCATACAGACGTATACTCTTAAAGGGCATTAATTGTTTACCCTTTCACATGTACAGCCTAAGGGCTATAAATACATTGTATCACCCTCATTCTAAGGGATCGGATTTTCTTGATAGAATTACATATCGAGAACTCCAAAACACTTGGCAATAACAGAGACAGTGGACGTAGGCCATTCTTATAAGGCTGAACCACTTTAAAATTCTTTGTCTCATTTATATTTATCTGTGATTAAATAATTAGAAGCAATCTAATTTTTTACATCAACAGATGATATGCCTCCTTTAGAGGACATCTCATTGTCAGAAAAAGATGGTTCTCAAATTAAATTATATGTTAAGTTATCAAAATATGATTTAGGTTACAATTCAGCAAAAGCTCGTGTGCTTATTGAAGACTCAGTGGGAAATCAAATTCAGATGTTCAACTCGCAAGTCAACGAGTCTTCTGAAATTTTGAGCAACATTGATGATTCAACAAATTTAAATAACGACAAGGTGGCCATTAAAAAAATGGAGATCAAAAGGATTTTTTCCGTATTTGACCAAGGAGGAAAATTCGGCGCTTAAATATAATTTAAGGCCTAAAGCATCTCGATCTACACTGCGAAAATTTCGTAATTTTTTCTTTTCTCTTTTCATTAGTGCTTGTAAGAGCTTTTAGGAGAGACTTTTTCTCCTTATATATATATATATATATATACACACTAGTGGATGCCCGTGCCGAGGGCACGACGATAAATTTTTTAACGTGATAAAAAAATATAAATTAATGAAAACATAAATAAAAAATTTAAATAAAAAAAACAAAAAATTTAAATTAAAAAAATATAAATATTTAAAAAAATATATAAATTAAATTATTTAAAAAAAGAAAAAACCCTTTTTTATTAAAACACACACACACTTTAGCATGACATTTCATGCATGGACATGAAAGGGAGAAAATATCATGCATGAAATGTCACGCATAAAAGTGAAGATATTTTGCCAAAAATCATGCTCATTTATTATATATATATATATATATATATATATATATGATGCTGGTTGCCCAATAACTTGTACTAATGCAATATTTTTCGCAAGATTTGAAAAATTGACACTGAAAATGTAATAAGAAAGTAATTTTTTAGTAGTATAAGGGACATAATTTTATTGTTCTAAAATGATTGCCTTTAAGTGGACCCTCAAATTTTCTTTATAGGCTCACGGTTACAATTTTTTTGGGGGATAAGGAATTACTATGAAATATATGATAAGAAAGTTCCATATGCATGGTAATCCACACTCATGTGGGAGGGGAGAAATAATAATTTCATGAAGTTAAATATTCTCAAGTACACACTTAAGTAGGCATAGACATAAAACGAGGTGTCCAATGCTGAAAAGTAAGAACATTGGGGCAATACGTGAGCTCTTGAGCATAAGTAATTTTCTATAAATAGGGTTGGGATAAGGACCTTGGTAGTATTGAGTAGTCTAAAGAGCTCTTTACCGTGCCCTACCCTTGGCCATCCTCCGTCATCCATCATATAGGATATGGAACCAAAATAATATATCAACCATAATATTGTTACAGTTTTGTATTGAAAGCGATGCATGACATTTATTTTTTAATAAATTTGTATTAGTTTAATTTGAAACGAGAATCATATTTTTGATAATGGCGTGTGCCTATGCTTTAACTATATTACACGTAATTTCGATAAACTGGACTTAGTAGGAATTCTGATGAGTTGGTTTTGGCTTGATCACGGGAGATCGTAATTGCTGTTTTAGTATAATTGGATAGTTCATAGACTAGATACGGAGTTTACATCTGATCGGTAAAGCTCCGAGTACATTCCTAGTAGTTTATGTGGATTAATGGGAACTCGTCCGATAGTTTAAAGAAAATTATTACCGGTACATTTGAAAATATATTGAACAGGACCACGAGTAAGATTCAAATCTAAGTGCTGACTAGATTAGACTTGAACAACCTCACAAGTTCGCAAATGGTGTATATGTTCTTAATCCCGAAGGTTACGAGGATTGGAATTCTCGGACAATAATTTTTATATCTATATGGGTTTGATTCATTCTTCTTAGACCTAAATCTCTGCAAGTTGGACAATCATTTTGTAAGTAGGTATGAGATAATTAATTTGAAAGAATATGTGTCTAAGAAAGATCTTTAATTGTGACACCCCTTGTAAAACTGAGAAGTTTTGATTTTACCAATAAAGTCGATAGGTGTATTATTTCATAAATCGGCTGAGTATTGAATAAGTTATGTCTCGAAATTATGAAATCAATAAAAACTTTTGTTCAAATTGATTAGCGGTGAACTAATTTTATTAATAGGGTATTTTATGCTTAACGTGGAAAATCATATTATATACTATTGATACCAAGTTTTATCCATCTACGTCGACCAATTAATCATGAGCATGCTATGCCATCCTACATTACAAGAATCCTAGTCAACGAATAATAGCTTTGTCGACCAACATAAAGAATGCTGGCCAACTCAAGGAATGCCAAACAGATCACATAATGCCGATCAATAAGACCAATGAAGTGTCTCCATACCAAGAGTCGTATCACACGTGATTTTCATAACCAACGGTCATATTTAATTATGTAAGGATGTAAATTCTTAAATATATATAAGTATTCCGTCCCTTGATATTCCAAATCTTGGCCTCTGGGTCACTATAGATACAAATGTGTCCATGCCATCAACGACATGTGAACAATAAAGCAAGTTGTTGCAAAGAGTAATACCATAAAAGTGGACATAGGCTTTCATATATAGTTGAACCACTTTAAAATATTTTGTTGTTTTCCTTTCATTTACATATTTTATCCTTATTAAAGAATTAGATTTAGTCTAGTTTTTGTACATCAACATATTTGTGTCGTTTGTGGGAATGAGTTTCTAACAACCATTTTCATTTCTGCAATGAAAATAATGGATGATATTCCTGAGTCCAGTGCTAAGAATGATGGAAATTCACCTGTATTATCTGCTCCCCCAATCAATCACAGTCTGAATGGGATTTTAGCTAGTTTTGCTAGAGGACAAGAGGATACGCAAGATACTATGAGGCAATTAGCCCAAAATCTACAAGTTAGGTCTCCTACCCTATCCAGATAGAGAGGAATGTCTCCCTCACCTCCAAGAACTAGCAGGCTTAGTTATTCGAGAACTTCAAACGATACTTCTTATTTCCCAGGAGCAAATTCATCTCTTAGATCCACTAAACCTTACGATCTCCATTATTTGTCTTTTAAAAGATCAAGTGTCTTGGAAAGGCTAAGCAGGGCTTCACCCTTCGATCACCTAGGATCCCGAGAAAATAAGAATCCTTTCAGGGCACTCTTCAGGAATACTCTTCACACCACCGAACAACATGGAATTTCAATCTCATCAAGATCAAGTGTCCAACGATCTGCATCTATCGAGCAGACTTCTTAGGAGTAGAGTTCAGCACAGACAAGTGGTCAGAAAAGTTGAGTTACCTCGCATAGATATGATGCAGGTAATCCCTCTTGCAAAGGGTCAATCAAAAGGCTAGAAGAACAATTATGAGAGATTGTCAAAGGAAAAAATCATTTACAACGTAGCTTTGTTAAAGCATCTACTATTGTTTAGGAAGTTGTAGGCTTTCCAACCCCATCTAAATTTAAGGCTCCTTTGGTTACTCCCAAATACGATGGGAAAACTGATCATGTTCTTCATATAGAGCAGTACCAAGCAACAATGGAAATCTATGCAGTATCAGATGAGATGAGAAACAGAGCACTCTCCAACACCATTACGGGATTATCCGAAATATGGTATAACAATTTGCCCCATGGACAGATCACCAACTTTAATCAGTTGATCAAGCTATTTATTAGCAACTTTTCCCTTGGAGATAAGACAGTAAAAATAATGGCTCATCTTCTAAGTATAAGATAGCATGGGGTGAAAGCGTCAAGGATTACATTACTCGATTTATCAATGAGAAGTAGGAAGTAATTGATTATGATAAAAAATTAGCCATCACCGCTCTTGATAAGCACCAAAAAGTGTACATTTTATACCCCGAATAAATGTATTTTAGTTGCATAATCTCGGCAAATTGGGTTTTATATGCTTAATTGAATATTGTGCAGGATTGATTATAGTTGCGGTGTCAAATATGTTACTTCAAGGCAAATTCCATAAAAAATGGAGTTAATGCCTTGTCCTGTAACCTTACCCGAGCCTAAACCAGTCCCTAAACCTACCCCGAAGCCCGTGTGTATTTAGTTTGTACTTTTATTATTTTTTTAGTTTGAGTCGTTTTATTTTTAGGATTTATTTTGGAATTATTTAGAATTTTCTAGGTTTTATTTTCTATTTTTATATTTCTTTTTAATTAATGTAGCTTTATTTTGATTTTGATTTTTATTACCTTTTATTTTGTTTTTATTAGGAGTAGTTATTTTTAGGAATTCATTTATTTTTAGTTTTATTATATTTTACTTTTTTGGATTTTAGTTTTAATTTAAAAGATTTTTATTTTTATTTCTTTTTAGTCTTATTTTTATTTGAGTCTTTATTTTATTTTTAGATTAGGATTTTATTTATTTAATTTTATTTTTTTTAATTAGTTAGTGTTATTTTTAGGTGTCTAAATTAAGCGCACACACCCATAATCCTACACCTAACTAACAACTCACCCATCCACACCTTACTCCCCTACACCTCATCAGACCCTACTCTCTCACCTTTCATGTTCAACCTCCAACCACCTTCTCTCTCCTCTCTCATCACTCACCTCCATTAACAACACACCTTCCCTCATCCTACAAACCCAACCTTCTCACTCTCTCACCTCACATAAACTAATCTCCCATAACCCATCACCTTCCATAATCCAAAACCCAAGCCAAGACCTCCGAAATCCAATCTGAAACCCAATTGGCCGCTGTCAACCCTCGTGTCCAGCCCGCTGGCAACACAGCCAATCGGCGACCCAAACAACCGTTCCCGACGGCGGAACCCAACACCAAAATCGGAGCAACATGCTCAGCCCACCTCCGGCCACATCCACCAACCCGCCAAACATACCCTTTCGATCCACAACCCCAAGCCAAACACGTCACCATCGGAACCTCAACACCCCTGAGCCGCGACCCACCATCCGACCCGCAACCCTTACCCGGTTGCAATTCCAACCTACTTCCCGAAACCGATCCCCTGTGCAGACTCGGCCTCCTAAAACGGGACCTCTGCTCTAAACCGCGTCCTCAACCCGGATACCCTTAAATCGAATCAACTTCTTCAACCCATTTCATCCAAACCCATTTACCCTTTTTAAAACTAAAATCATTTTCTGTTATTAGCCAAGTCAAGACCTCAAACCTAAACTAAATTACCCCACATGTTTAAAAAGCCACCGATTACCCCTTTTCCCTTATTACCCCCAACTACCACTTTTAACTTAATACCCAAAATACCCTCATGAGCAATTTGATTTTTAACCCAATTCCCTCACTTCTCACATGTCCTCACACCTCTTAAACCACATGCACACATTTGCCATGCTCATGTTCTCTCATCCTCACTCAATTTTACCAATACCCAATTTAACCCTAGCCTCCATGTGCACCATATAAATTGAAGACTTGGGTCATTTTCAGAAGGATCTCATATTTAGTTTTTAAGCTTTGTGTGATAAAATTCTCTCCATCCCTCTATGTTGAGTATTTGCATTTTTAGCAAATATCTCAATATAGAGGTATGTAGTGAAATTTATCACTAGGATAAATTCAACCCCGCCCCTCTATAATGAATTTTTGTATTTTTATCAATTATTTCAAAATAGATTGATGTAGCTGAATTCATAATTCTAATCCATTCCTTTATGTTGAGATTTTGCATTTATGTTGAGATTTTGCATTTTTAGCAATTATCTCAATATAAAGTAATGATCTAGAATTTATTTCTTTGGATGAATTCTAATGTACAATTTTATAATGTTAGGATTTGCATTTTTAGAAAATCTCTTTTATTATTTAATTGTCCATTTTGAATTCATCCATTATCCTTTTTTTTATTTTTTTATTTTGTTGTTTTTAGTTTAGATTCAATAAATATATTAGTGAGTGATTGAGATTGAGATAATTTTGATGTATAATTGAGAGATTGTTAATGTAATTGAAGATTCCATTCCAATTCAAGGCTTAAATGGGTTTGATCTCCTAATCTTGATTACTTTTAGTTTAATCCTCACATGCTCTCTTTTTTTATACATTTATTTTTATTTTTTTGATGATTATTATTATTCATTTTTTCAATGAAGAGAGAGCTAGAGAGAAGGTCCTTCCAGGGAGGAGGGAAGACATATGTCTTAGTGAAAGAAGGGTATGGTAATAGGTATTAGTTTAACCTGTCTAGTAGGGACAATGGGAAACAACAAGCAGCGATTCTCATCAAGGGTGAGGTGCAGTGGCTGGGGGCATGCTTCAGGGAAGCTTCTTGGAATCCCAGAAGATGTTTGAAAATGCGGCAAGGTCAGAATAAGAGAGTGCTTGTGTATACATGTTATCGAAGGAGATGTTATTGGGTTAATCTAGTGGTTAAAAATGAGGAGAGTAGAGTACAATTTCAATGGCCAGAGGAAACTGAAAATAAAGGTTGGAGCAGCGTGGTAGGAGCATTTCGGAGCATGGAGGAGGTGGTTCCATGCTACATAATTGCTGTGAATCCAGTCAAGAGATCGACAACGACGGATGGGCGGACCTTTCTTCAAGCCGCCAAGGTTGTGCCATGGCCACTATCCAAAATTAATGTCATTGAAAACCCCTCGTCAGGGCTTGATCTCTTGATAGAGGATGACTCCCACCGTTATAGAGTTCAGTTCTTCCAGGGAGCTGTGATTGGAAGGGTTGGAGGTCTGGACACGCAGCCACCGTCGCTGGAAAAAATGAAGAAATGGGTCCTTGATCAGTGGAGAACATTCGGGGAAACAGTGGTTAGTGCAACTAAACTCTTCTTTGTTCTTAATTCTGTTTGTTTCAGTAAGTCAGACAGATAGAGTTCTAGTGAAGGAGAAATGGAGTTTCTTTGAAGATGTGTTTTGGATACAAAGGTGGCATCCACTGGTTGGCTTTTCAAACGAAAATAATGATTCTAAGTTTCGGTGGATACGGGTGTTGGGACTTCCCTTCCAGTTATGGGGAGTTGAAGTGTTCCAGGCCATAAGGGAGAAATGTGGTGGCTTTGTGAAATCAGACAATACAACTATGGTGGGGGAAGAGTTACAATGGGCGAGGCTACTAGTTAAACGCAAGGATCAGCTACCGGAACGTCTCAAGATAGGAGTTGGTGGATGGGTGTTTGAGGTTTCAGTATGGGATGAAACTTAAAAATGTCATCTTCAAATGGTTAAAAGCAAGACGCAATTGGTGGGCCATCACAAGGGGATGGTGGACAGTTCCCACTTTCAGCAAACCGTTCCATTACTGGGGGTACTGATGAGTGCATTATTTTGTATAAATTATGCCCAAATCTAGGCCTTGTTAGACCCATTGTATCTTAAATAATGAGTTTTTAGAGTCGTTTTCGAAAAATAAAAGAAAAATGCAGGTTTGAATAAAATCCGAGTTAAAAAAATACAATTTTAATAACTCCGGGGGTAAAATTGTAATTTCAAAAACTTTATGGGCCTGAAAATAATTTTTAAATGTTTATCTAGGCAAAATAAAGTTCCCTCTGAAATTTGGTTGAATTTGGAGTTAAAATGAAAAAGTTATGAATTCCGGGGTCAAAAATATAAATAAGGGTGAATTCATAATTTTCTAAACTTTCTGGGGCTGAAATTGAATTAATATAAGTTATTTTATATTTTTGCAGGTACCCCTGAAGTTTGGTGAAGATCCGAGGTGATTTAGTGAAGATATGAAGATTGTGGGAATAATTTAAAGAAGTATAAAGTTAAGGGGCCAAAGTGGAAGAATGCAATTTCTGGAAATAGGAACGGGTTATATATTATTGAAGCAACTATTATTATAAGAACGCTGCTTGGTTCAGTGGTCTCGCGCGCGCGTAGAAGGAGGAGGTCAGGGGTTCGATTCTTCCCCCTGACCTTAATTTTTTGGAAAAAATTTCTCAAGTCCAAATTGCACCCAAACGCAGCCTTAAAGAGATAAGGTTTGACAGCTTCTTAGTCCGAAAATCAAGGGATTTGGAGCTGACCATTACGGGATTTTCAAGATATTCCGTGGGACTCTTTTTTTTGGTTGATTTTTAGGAATTTATAATTCATATAAATCAATTAAAAGGGTGTTTTACACCAACTAAAATACCTTAATTCTAAGCGTATAAATAGGACCCTTGGGTTCATTATTTTGGGGGGGGTGATAGAGAGAGCTTTAGAGAGGGCCAATAATTATTTTGTGGGTGGAATTTTTGTCAAGATTATTTGTGACACATCAATTGTAAGTTTGTTTATTTAATGAAATTGAGTATTCATTCTTGCAATTTTATTATGTCTACAATTATGCTAGCTTAATTTCCTCACTAGGACTAGGTGAAATTTATCATGTGTGATTAATATTGTGTGTGATTTAATTTCGTCTTTATTTCCCAATATGTACTAAAAGTTTTAAAAATTCGGTATTCATTTAAAACGACACGAGAGTGCGTTTTAAACCTTCGGCATTATTTGAAAAAAAAAATCATTTTTATATTTTAAGTATGAGTACTTTTTGATGGGTTATACTTTTATTAAATTGATTGATAGCCCATGCTTAAAGACTATATTTTAAAATTTAAAAGTGAACTTTTTAAGGGAATAGGGATTTTAGGCGTCTAAATTTAGAGACGTTAAATTTTATTTTGGACTTCTCACGTATTATTTTTCCGAATTAAATACGACGAGAGCCGGTTTAATTTGAGTTATAAAATCGGGAATGACGAATTTAAATTATTGCACAGTGTTAGTTTAACGTGATAAATGGATCCAATGTCCTAGTTTTCACGCTACCTTGATTATATCTCTCGTACTCATATTTCTTGTTTGTGTTCCTTAGTTTAATATTACATCTCATCTCCAACCCAATTTAGTCTAGTTGGACAGTCACAATTATTTTTAAAGAAAAAAAATTGATAAATCTCTGTGGGTTCGACCCGTACTTACACTCGCTATTCTATAATAGCCCGTGCACTTGCGGTATTTTATAAATTGACAACAAGTTTTTGGCGCCGTTGCCGGGGATTTGTTTGATTTTTTTTTTTTAAAAAGTTGTGATTTTCGGACTAGTTTTTTTTTTTTTTTTACTTTTCGCATCTTTGTTAGTAAAAATTCATAAAAAAAAATAAAGAAGTAAAAAATTTCTGAAAAAATAAAAAATAAAAAAATTGTTTCGTAAGTGTTTTTTTTTTCTTGTTAAATACACCACTAGTGCGTGTGTCGTTTTTTTTTTCCCTCTCTTTTCGTAATTTTTTTTTTGTGTCGCACTTTACGTTTGGTGTAGTTTCTTTTTTTTTTCAGGAGCATATAAAAAAAAAAAAAAAAAAAGTGACGAAAAATTCGAAAAAGTGTCCAACGGTGCGCGAACGCGAAGAAAAAAAAAATTGTGCAATCTTGCCACGGGCACAAGGAACTCTCGGGGACAACTGAAACGTAGGCGGCGTTTCCCTCCGATCGACGTCAAGTTAAACTTCGGCCCGGCGTAAACAAGTGACTGTAAAAAGTCCACGCCGGAGGTACGTTTTTTTTTTTGGGTGCTCCTACGTGGTTTAATTTCGCATTTAATTTAGCACGTTGCATAAATTGACTTAAGGGCAAAACCCGTGTGAAAGATAAGGTGGGGATCTCATCACCTCTCCTTGGCCCGAAAATCACTAATTATCCATGCATTTGCATATCCCGAGCCATCACATTTAATTTAAAATCAATTAGACATTGGCCTTAGGATATCACATAGCTCATAGGAAACCTCTTAACAAGGCTAGAGTTAAAAGCTACTCCAACGCGAACTTGTCAAATCAATTCCGTTTCACCTTGTCTAGGATTGGTGGTTTTTAATGTGTCTTCGTACCGACCACCTACCTGGAGGAAAAAACGGGTTTTGAGGCGATAACCGTAGTTGGTCGTCTTTTAAATTCTCCCTTGTCAAAGAGTAGGAGCTGTCTAATTAGGGAGATTAATTTGGAGACCCTTGTTGTCGTCGATTAATCTCGGGAAAACTAGATTTTAAAATTGAAATTTCCCTCACCTAAATTAGATAATTCAATTTGCTGTGTGTTAGCTAGGAATTACGTGGTTTGAGTCAAATATTATTTTACATCACATAAAAAAAAAAAAAAAAAAAAAAAAAAAAAAAAAAAAAAAAAATATCGAGTGAGCTGAGTGCATGCGAAGTTGGTTTCGAAATCATACCGGTCGTTTGTCAAGTGTGGTGTCTAGCATTCCCGATACCTACGTAGGTAGATTTTCGATATTCACCGAGATGGGAGACGAGTTAGCACCACGTGCCCTTAAAGACTACCTTTATCCAACTAGGTCTAGTCAGCGTTCATGCATACTTCTCCCCGATCACAATGCAAATAATTTCCAATTCCATTCGGGAACAATCCAACTGTTGCCCGTGTTTCGGGGTACTGAAAAAGAGGATCCGTACCTTCACGTGCGTGAATTCGAGGAGATATGTGGGACCATTAAGTACCAACAACTCTCCGATGAGATTGTTAAGCTTAAATTGTTCCCGTTCTCGTTGAAAGACAAAGCTAAGAGTTGGTTTAACTCATTAAAACCCGAATCCATCACCACTTGGAACCAAATGAGTGTCACCTTCCTACAACAATTCTTTCCTAACCAAAAGACGGCGTCGATACGTCACGCCATCAACACATTTAGCCAAAAGGAGGGAGAAGCATTGTGGATGTATTTGGAGCGATTCAAGGACTTGCTGCTGCAATGTCCGCACCATGGGATTGAGATGGGACGCCAAGTCCAAATTTTATATGAGGGGTTCGATTGTAACACCCGAACTATGCTCGAGTCACTATGTAATGGTGATTTTACCGAGAAGAGTGAGGTCGATGCGTGGGTATTTCTAGAAGCCATAGCCAAAAAGTCCCAGCGATGGGCACCCAATAGAGTATCTAGATCCATCACCTCGAATGAGGGGTTCGCTCACCAAGTTGAACAAAGTTATGATTTAAATGCCAAAGTGGCCACATTGGCCCGACGTTTAGAAGCTTTAGAGACAAGCAATGAGGGAAATCGAACCACATCTGCGGCCGTTCAACATGTAGGTTCCCCTATGTGTATACTTTGTGATGCATTCAACCACTTAGTCGAGAATTGCCCTGCCCTTCCGGCCCACAAGGCACTCACCGAGCAAGCCAATGCCCTCCACCAAAATAGGCCAAAGTATGACCCATATTCCAATACATACAATTCGGGATGGCGAGACCACCCCAATCTTTCATGGTCTAAGGGTCAATACCAAGGAAGTGGAGGTCAATCTTCCGATAACCCACCCCCGGGTTTCCAAAAGAATGCCACTGCACTCTCGAATCCCTCATCCCAAAAGATTCAATCTTTAGAGGATTCGATGAACCTTCTTGCCCAAAGTACCCTTCAATTCCAGCAAACCACGCAAAATGTCCTCCAATCTACCCAGCAAAGCATGCACGCGAATACGCAAGCCATTACCAAACTCGAGGTCCAAATGAGCCAACTATCTAATGCATTGAGTGAGAGGAATAAGGGAACATTCCCAAGTCAGCCCGAACCCAATCCAAAGGGTAACATGCCAAGGGGTCAATTTCTTATTCAAGGCGACACGAGCGCATCACACCCCCAAGAGCATGCAAAAGCCATCATCACGCTTAGGTCTGGCAAGGAAGTAGAGACAAATATTTCACCACCTACCGAGAGTGAATCCGAGAAAGGTAAGGCGAAGGAAGATCCACCCGTGTCTCCAAGTTCATCCTCACCTTTACCTTCCGAGCCATCTGTAGAGACCTATGTCCCAAAAGCTCCATTTCCACAGCGTTTGGTGCCACAAAAGAAAAAGGCGCAAGTTGATAAGATGTTGGAAGTATTCAAGCAAGTACAAATCAATATCCCACTGCTTGATGCTATTCAACAAGTCCCATCCTATGCGAAATTTCTAAAAGACCTTTGTACCTTCAAGAGAAGCACCAACGTACCCAAGAAAGCTTTTCTCGCCGAGCAAGCAAGCTCGATCATTTCATATCGAACTCCCATCAAGTATAAGGATCCCGGTACTCCGAC
Source organism: Sambucus nigra (assembly GCA_949130495.1). Lineage (NCBI taxonomy): Eukaryota > Viridiplantae > Streptophyta > Magnoliopsida > Dipsacales > Adoxaceae > Sambucus > Sambucus nigra. Next base: position 8,864,255 of record OX422220.1, on the reverse strand, counting down.
GATCTCTATAAAGATAGGGCATTACCTCATCGAGAAGGCACTTCTAGATTTAGGAGCAAGCGTGAATCTTCTGCCGTACACCGTATACGAGAAACTAGGTTTGGGGGAGTTGAAACCGACTAGGATTACCTTGTCCTTAGCCGACCGTTCCGTGAAAATCCCGAGAGGTATTGTTGAGGACGTCCTAATTAAAGTGGGTGACTTTATATTTCCTGTCGACTTTGTTGTCTTAGACACCCAACAAGTGCAAAATCCTATTGCACAAATCCCTGTTATTTTGGGTCGTCCTTTCCTCGCCACATCTGATGCCGTCATTAGGTGTCGAAGCGGCCAATTGAACCTATCCTTTGGGAACATGACTATGGACCTTAATGTGTTCAATTTGGCCAAACAACCACCTGATGACGATGAACCCGTGGATGTCGACATGATTGATAGTATTGTTCAAGAGACTTTCGAGCAAACTTATAATGACGACCCTTTAGCTTCTTGTCTTGCTTTTTTTGGGTCTGAATTTGATGTCGAACAGTCCATCGAAGAAGTCAATGCCCTCCTCGACTCTTCCCCTATCATGGAAGTAGGAAATTGGAAGTCTAAACCCGAGCCCCTCTCACTTTCCTCATCACATATTCCACCCTCGATTGAGAAAGCTCCCGAGCTTGAATTGAAGCTATTGCCTGAAACGCTCAAGTATAGGTTCTTAGGATCTTCTGAATCCTTACCTGTTATCATCGCGTCTGACTTAGACAAAGAACAGGAAGATAAATTGTTGTGTGTTCTCAATGAACACAAGGAAGCCATAGGATGGACCATAGCCGACATTAAGGGGATAAGTCCCTCGGTGTGCATGCATAGGATACACTTAGAAGACAATGCTAAAAATTCCCGTGAAGCACAACGTAGACTTAATCCCAATATGAAAGAGGTCGTCCGAGCCGAGGTGCTAAAATTGCTCGATGTGGGTATCATTTACCCCATCTCTGATAGCCAATGGGTCAGTCCTGTTCAAGTGGTCCCTAAGAAATCCGGTGTTACGGTGGTGAAAAATAACGATGATGAGTTAGTACCCACTAGGATTCAAACCGGTTAGCGGGTGTGTATTGATTATAGGAAGTTGAACGTTGTTACAAGGAAGGATCACTTTCCCCTTCCTTTCATAGACCAAATGCTAGAGAGATTATCCGGCTATCCATATTACTGTTTTCTCGACGGTTACTCCGGCTACAATCAAATTCCCATCGCTCCTGAGGATCAAGAGAAAACCACCTTCACTTGTCCATTTGGTACTTTTGCCTACCGACGCATGCCCTTTGGGTTATGCAATGCACCCGCCACCTTTCAGCGGTGCATGATGAGTATCTTTTCGGATATGGTGGAGCGGTTTCTCGAAGTCTTTATGGATGATTTTTCTGTATTTGGGTCTAGTTTTAATGAGTGCCTCCATCACCTCACCCTCGTTCTGAAGAGGTGCAAGGAAAAGAACCTTGTGCTTAATTGGGAGAAGTGTCACTTTATGGTCAAACAAGGCATAGTGCTAGGTCACATCATTTCTGAAAAGGGTATCGAGGTTGATAAAGCTAAAATAGATCTCATTGCTAATCTCCCACCCCCTAAAACTGTGCGTGAAGTTCGATCATTCTTAGGACACGCCGGTTTTTATCGGAGATTTATTAAGGATTTTAGCAAAATCTCTCGACCCTTGTGCAATCTTCTTGCCAAGGACACACCCTTTGATTTCACTAACGAATGCGTTCATGCCTTTGAAAGGCTAAAGACGGAATTGACCTCTGCACCTATTATGAGACCTCCCGACTGGAATCAGCCGTTTGAGATCATGTGTGACGCTTCCGACTATGCCATAGGTGCGGTTCTAGGTCAGCGTAATGAGAAACTTCCTCACGTGATCTATTATGCCAGTAGAACTCTTAATGATGCCCAATTGAACTATTCCACGACTGAAAAAGAGTTCCTCGCTGTTGTTTTTGCTCTTGAGAAGTTTAGGTCTTACTTGATAGGATCCAAAGTTGTTATTTTCACCGATCACTCGGCCCTGCGATACCTTTTGTCTAAAAAGGATGCCAAGGCTCGTCTCATTAGGTGGGTCCTATTACTGCAAGAGTTTGACCTTGAAATTCGGGATAAGAAAGGGTGTGAGAATGTAGTGGCGGATCATTTGTCTAGGTTAACCATTGACTCTTTCGATAACCTGCTGCCACTAAATGAGTCCTTTCCCGATGAGCAACTGATGCTTGTTTCTCAGCTTCCATGGTTCGCCGATATTGTGAACTATCTTGTGACAAGTGAAATGCCACTGCATTGGTCTAAGCAAGATTGTTCCAAATTTTTAAAGGAAGTCAAACATTTCTTTTGGGATGACCCGTATCTTTTCAAGTATTGTCCCGATCAAATCATTCGAAAGTGTGTCCCCGATCACGAGATTCAAAGCGTAATCTCTTTCTTCCATGACCAAGCCTGTGGAGGTCATTTCAGTGCTAAAAAGACCGCTGCAAAAATCTTGCAGTGTGGATTCTATTGGCCCACCATTTTTCGTGACTCGAATGATTACAGTAGGAGTTGTGACCGTTGCCAACGGTTAGGGAAGATCACACGTAGGAATATGATGCCCTTAGTGGGCTCATTCAGAAGCTTCTTTTGTCTCTAACGAAGTAACGGAAGACGGGACAAAAAATGAATTGGTAGAAGATAATTGCCTTGTACGCAGTGTAAATGATCTTATGGGAGAACCTATCCCAAGAAAAAAGTTGGACGTTTTTTCAGAATCAAATTTGGTTAGGGGCCCAGAAAAAGATAGTACAGAGGTGGGGAAAACATCAATACAGTTTCAGACTATAAATAAAATGCCAGCGGATACTCGAATTGAAACATCTAAAAAATGGGCATAAAAAAAAGTGTTCGGAAGCAGTCAATGGAAATCAGAAAGGAAGATAAAATGTTTACCCTGGGAATACCATGATTGGGTTTAAAAATTTCAATACCTTCAAAAATTTGGGGAAAAAAGTCAATAAAAAGAAAGGTATAGGGAATAGTAGTGGCAAGTCAATAGTGGTGGCTAGTTAGGCGACGTCAATGAATGGGCGGGGGACAGGGGGAGGAAGATCGACTTTGGACGATTTTAATAATTCTAGGATGTGGGTAGAATTAGAATTTCCTAGGGAAGAGGGGAGAAAAGAGGATAGCATATACTCAGGGTGGAACGAGGATACGATGGGTTGGAGGTGAGAATTTTTAGAACCTTTTAGTGAGGATTTGAGGGTTGGTTTTGAGGGGTGCGAAAGAGAGGCGTGGGATTTGTTCGAAAAGATTAATAATGAGGTGAGAGGGGGAGGGGAGGAAAGGGTGGGATAAGGTAGGAAGAACTGAAGTGAATTTTATTTTTGATGAAGTTACAAATTATATCATGGAATGTGAGGGGGTTGAATGATGCTAATAAAAGAAGTATTGTGGGTGGGGACATCGCTAGGTGGAAGCTCGATATATTGTGTATATAGGAGATTAAGATGAGTTCTATGGATGACTGTTGTATTAGAGCAATTTGGGGAGGTAGGGGGATCAAATGGGTTAGCTTGGATGCTGTGGGGGTTTCGGGAGGGGTGGTGATTTTATGGAACTCAGTAGTGGTGGATTTGTTGGAGAGCATGGAGGGAAGATGGTCGCTATCTTGTCTTTTCAGAACGGTGGAGGATCAGTTTATTTGGGGTTTTTCGGGTATCTATGAGCCAGTCGAAGATAAGAGTCAGTGGAAGTTGTGGGAGGAGCTGACAGGGGCGAGTAGGGTATGGGATGTCCCTTTTTGCTTAGGTGGGGATTTCAATGTGGTGCGGTTCGGGGAAGAGAAAAGTAGCGGAGGTAGGAGCTGTAGATATATGAGAGAGTTTTCTGATTTTATTGATGAGATGGAGTTAATTGACCTACCTCTGGAAGGGGACCTTTTTACGTGGTCCAGCTTTAGGGACATGCCTTCTATGTCTCGTTTGGATCGCTTTCTTATGTCGCATAGGTGGGAGGAGCATTTTCCAGGGGTGATTCAATCTTGCTTGCCTAGGGTTACTTCCGACCATTGCCCCATTTTGTTAGAATATGGGGGGTGGAGGGAGGGCATAATCCCTTTCAGATTCGAGAATATGCGGCTTAAGGAGGTTGATTTCACCGAGAGAGTTAGAGTTTGGTGGACAGGGTATGAGGTAGAGGGGAATGCCAGCTTCAGGTTGGCAGTCAAATTGGGATTACTTAAAGAAGACATTAAAAGATGGAATAAAGAGGTTTTCAGCAATGTGCGTCTAGTCACAGCTAGTTACATGGAGGAGGTTAGGAGGTTGGATGAGAAGGAAGGGAGAATCGAGCTTTCGGAGGAGAAAAGGAGAGGGAGAGAGTTACAAAAAGAGGAGATAGGGAAGAGGTTAATTCAAGAAGAAATAAGTTGGAGGCAAAAATCGAGGGCCTTGTGGTTGCGAGAAGGAGATTCAAATACAAAATTTTTCCACTCGATTGCAAATTCACACAGGAGGGGCAACCACATCAGGAAAATATCAGTAGGAGGAGAGGTGTTCGAAGAAGAAAGAGAGGTGAGGGGGGCTATTGCTCAGTTTTACAAAGATCTGTTCAGGGAAGAAGAGGAGTGGAGGCCCTCTCTTGACGGGGCCGAATTGAATTGCATCTCCACCTTGTAGGTGGCAAAAATTGAGGCCCTTTTTTTTAACAGGAAGTCGTGCAGGTTCTCAAGTCGATGATAAGGCGCCGGGTCCGGACGGATTCACGATGGCCTTTTTTCAGCAGCTATGGTCTGTCATCAGGAATGATGTGATGGCATTCTTTAGCGAATTCCATGATCGGGGTTACTTTGTGCCTAGGTTGAATGCGACCTTCATCACCTTGATATCGAAGAAGGGGGGCTCATTTGATATCAAAGACTTCAGACCGATCAGTCTGATTGGGAGTGTCTATAAGCTCCTAGCCAAAGTGTTGTCGGTTCGGCTGAGGAAGGTCATTGACCCTTTGATTTCGGATTCCCAAAACGCCTTCGTTGGTGGAAGGCAAATCTTAGATGCAGTTTTGGTGGCTAATGAGTGTGTGGATGCTAGGACTAGAAGTGGGAATCCAAGTATTGCGTGTAAGATCGACCTTGAGAAGGCGTATGACCATGTTAATTGGAAGTTTCTTCTTTATTTGCTTAAGAGGATGGGTTTTGGGGATCGGTGGTGCAGGTGGATTCAGAGATGTGTGTCGACGGCTAGGTTCTTGGTTCTAATCAACGGGGTGCCAGAAGTTTTTTTTCCGTGTACTCCTGGGCTGCGAAAAGGTGATTCGTTATCCCCCTTCCTTTTCATCTTGGTTATGGAGGCTTTCAGTCGGAGGATGGGGTGAATGGTCGCGGCGGGGTGGATTCGAGTCTTCAGTTTTGGGTCTTCGGGCACTGATAGGATTCAGGTCTCTCATCCCTTATTCGCCGATGATGCTATTATATTTTATGTTGCTGATCATAGTCAGATTCGTGCGTTGAAGATGCTTTTGATCAGTTTTCAGGCAGTCTCAGGGCTTCGTATCAATTCGGGTAAATGCGAGATGATTCCGATTGGGGAAGAGGGTGTAATGGAGGACCTTGCCAGTTTTCTTGGGTGCAGGGTGGGGTCGTTCCCAAATACTTATCTTGGTTTGCCTCTTAGAGCTAAATACAAGTCCAAGGCTATTTGGGACCCGATGTTGGATAAAATGAGAAGGAGGCTGGCAGGGTGGAAGAATGGGTTTCTTTCGAAAGGGGGGAGACTGACTCTCATTAAAAGTTGTCTGTCTAGTTTGCCTACCTATTTCATGTCCATTTTGCCTTTGCCTTCTGCTTTTATGTTAAAAATGGAGAAGCTTATGAGATATTTCTTGTGGAGAGGCAATGAATATTCTTTCAAATATAGCCTGGTAGGGTGGGAGGACGTTTGCAAGCCCATTAAGGAAGGGGGGCTGGTGTAAGAAACTTGGGTCTATTCAATTGAGCTCTGCTAGGGAAGTGGCAATGGCGGTTCCCTAGGGAGGGAATCATATTGTGGAGAAGGGTTATAGGAGCGATGTGGGGGTCTTCTCACTCGGGGTGGAGGCCAGTTGAGGGGTCTTTAGCTCATGGGGTGGGTATGTGGAAGCATATAGCGAGGGGGTGGGAGGATTTCTCTAGGAACACTGAGTTCATCTTAGGGAAAGGGGATAAGATCAGATTTTTGAAAGATAAATGGGGCGAGAATGGGTCTATTCAGGAGCTATTTCCCGGGATCTTTAACCTAGGAGCGAATCAGTATGGCATGGTAGCGGAGCATGTAAATGTCAGTGGCGATACTAAGTCATGGAATCCTCAGCTCAGGAGAAGACTACGGGATTGGGAGCTTTAGGAGGCTGACTTGTTCTTTGAGTGGTTAAGGTCGGCTCCCCTTCCGACGGTTAGGGAGGATTCTATTAGGTGGAAGGGGGTGGGACGGGTGCTTTCACGGTCCTTGGATTCTATTCGATACTGAGCGGTAGCGGGATTAGGGGGAGTTTCCCATGGAAGAAGATATGGAAGGTAAGGTTGCCTCCTAAGGTTAGATTCTTTGTGTGGACTGCAGCTAGACAGACAATATTGACCATGGAAGGTCTTCAGAAGAGAAGATATCGCTTGGCTAGTAGATGCTTGTTATGCAAGGAGGACGAAGAGAAGACCAACCATCTCCTTCTGTACTTCCGTGTAACGAGAGGTTTGTGGGACATTTTTCTGGCTCTAACGAAGACATCCTGGGTTATGCCTGCGTCAGTGAGAGAGCTGTTGGAGGGGTGGAACCCTCCCGTAGGTTGGATGGGAGATCGACGGGTATGGCAGATGGTTCCGCACTGTATCTTTTGGACGGCTTGGAAGGAGAGGAATGCTAGATGTTTCGAAGGTATTGAGATGCCTCGCTCGAGACTTCGATATCTTTTTCTGAGCACTCTGCTTAGTTGGTTCAAGTTGAAGATTTCCGTTTCATATCTATATTTACTTGAGTTTATGGAGGAGATTCATTCTTCGGTGTAATTTGGGTGTTGGTGCAGCTTGGTACCTTTGGCTATTCTTTTTGTTTGGTTTTTGTATACTCCCTGTATACGGGTTCGCTCCCTTAGCGATTGGTTAATACAATCTTTTCATTATCGAAAGAAAAGATGATGATTATTGAGGGCTAATCTCCTATTTATGGAATGAAATTTTGAAGCCTTCATGAGTCCAATTTTGTTAGTTTACTTATTAGGACAATTTTGTTTACCTCATTTTCTTATATTAGTTTTCACATCTTAGTTAGTACTTTAAACATTATTATAGTTAGTTAATTATTAATCCCTTGAAAAATCCATAAGAAAAATATAAAAAGCAAAATCATAAAAAATATATAATAAAATGCAAATGAATTTACACAAATGGCTTCGCTTATTTTATGTTTCACCCTTAGATTTGGATTGACTCCCTTACTTACCCTCTACACTAATTTTGTTATTTTTTGTAGGTTCAAGGGAATTTTGATGGAAAAAGAATTGCCGCAACGACACAATACACAATAGAGATGCAATTTTTTCTCTTATCAAATGATGCAATTTTATCAAAATCGTACCTCTTTTGAAAAATTTTGATTTGAAGAGTATTACCATTCCCAAGAACACCTTCAGGATCACTAGCAGAGACTTTAGCTTGTGAGATTCGTGCCTTTCACCCTTTTAGAGTGTTTAGAGAAATCTCCAAGTCACAAGTTAATTTAACTTTCTTTGGGTCCGCACTTAAATCGTTGAATGATCTCATTATTCTTCACTAAATTTATGGCTTGATCACTGTGAACGATATCACTTTCGAGTTGTAAGAAACACATGTCTTGAAGTTGTCCCGATCACCATACTTTCACCCATACACCAACCAAGTTCCATTTTATCATACATCCATACACCTTCCATTTTCCATATCATCACCATATACCATACCGCCCATTTCCATATCCACTTCCATTTTCCACCCACAGAGAAGAGTGTTGAAATTAAAAGGAGAAAATCCGTCATAGAGAGTGTTTGCATTTTTAGCGGATATCTCTCCCAAAGTTCTATTCAAATGGAGAAAAAATAAATACAAATCCATGTTGGGGTTGTTTGTATTTCTAGCAGATTTATCTCATACATTGATGAGTATTTGAAAAAAAAAAGAAGAAAGTGAAAGGAAAAGATCCGTCATAGAGAGTGTTTGCATTTTTAGCGAATATCTCTCCCAAAGTTCAATTCAGATGGAGAAAAATTAAATACAAATCTATGTTGGCGTTATTGTATTTTTAGCAGATTTATCTCATACATTGATGAGTATTTGGAAAAGAAGAAAAAGAGAAAGTTGTAGTAAAGAAATAAAGACATTTGTTCGTCAAAGTGTGATAAACTCTTCTCACACAAACATCATCCATCCATCCTATCCTACCTCATATCATCATATCCTTCCCAATTCATTTACCCTCACCCATAATCATCCATATTTTCCCCTAGGTGTTTGGGTAAATAAAGGTCAACGTGGTGAATAACTCGACGTTCTCACTAAGAGTGATTAACATTCTTTCATGATATTATTTTTCCTTCTAAATGTTCGTTCCATCTTATATGTGTGTGAGACGTTTGAACTTGCTTATATTTACTCACCTCCTTACACACAAGAGTGATACACTAACCCTAATCTCGAGAGTTCATTTGAGAGAGCTATATCCGTGAGATTTTGAAGTTGAAGCCTTGATTCTGAAAAGGCAATCTAGAAATTACTTTGATGATTCTCGACCCGTTTTGACTGATTCACACACACACGTTGAGTTCTAGGAAGGATGTGGCTTGTGTATTCACATAGCTAAAATTTTGCAATTATGGATTGTGAGATTATTCTATGTCTAATAAGAGAAAGGCTGCCATTTGCAAATAAAGAATTTTGTGGGTATATTCCCTGCAAACCCTCACGAGACACAACTCGTCCTGTAGGGCAACCTATAGATTTAAAGTCTTGTTGCACATGCTAAGTGCAATCGCAAGTGCTCGCGAAAGTGGTACACTTTTGGTTTCATATCTTTCTCTTTCTCTCTATCTTATTACTCGAGGACTAGCAACGTTCTGTTTGGAGTGGTGTGATAAACACCCAAAAGTGTACATTTTATACCCCGAATAGACGTATTTTAGTTGCTAATTCTCGGCAAATGGGGTCTTATATGCTTAATTGAATACTGTGCAAGCTTGATTACAGTTGTGGTGTCAAAAATGTTATTTCAAGGCAAATTGCGTCAAGAATGGAGCTAATGCCCTATCTCATAACCTTATCCGAGCCTAAACCACTCCCTAAACCTACCCCGAAGCTAGTATGTATTTAGTTTGTACTTTTATTAAAAAAAATAGATTTTTAGTTTGACTCGTTTTATTTTTTGGATTTATTTTAGAATTATTTAGAATTTTCTAGATTTTATATTTCTTTTTGATTAGTGTATCTTGTTTTATTTTGATTTTTATTAGTTTTTATTTTCTTTTCATTAGGATTAGTTTTTTTTAGGAATTCATTTATTTTTAGTTTTATTATATTTTATTTTTTAGGATTTTAGTTTTAGTTTAATGGATTTTTATTTTTATTTCTTTTTAGTCTTATTTTTATTTGACTCTTTATTTTATTTTTGGATTAGGATTTTATTTTTAGATTTTTTTAATTTTATTTTTTTAGTTAGTTAGTGTTATTTTTAGGTGTCTAAATTAAACACACACACACACATAATCCTACACCTAACTAACAGCTCACACATCCACACCTTACTCCCCTACACCTCATCACACCCTACTCTCTCACCTTTCATCTTTAACCTCCATCCACCTTCTCTCTCCTATCTCATCACTCACCTCCATTAACAACACACCTTCCCTCATCCTACAACACCAACCTTCTCACTCTCTCACCTCACTCACTCCCACTAATCTCCCATAACCCAAAACCCGAGCCAGGACCTCTGAAGTCCAATCTGAAACCCAACCGATCGCTTCCAACCCTCGTGTCCAACCCGCCGGCAACACAGCCAACCGGCGACCCAAACAACCACTCCCGACGGCGGAACCCAACACCAAAACCAGAGCAACCTGCTCATCCCACCTCCGACCACATCCACCAACCCGCCAACTATACCCTTCCGATCCATAACGCCAAGCCAAACCCGTCATCATCCGAACCTCAACACCCCTGAGACGTGACCCACCATTCGACCCGCAACCCTTACCCGGTCGTGATTCTGACCTGCTTCCCGAAATCGATCCCTTGTGCAGACTCAACCGCCCTAAGCCGGATCTCTGCTCTAACCCGCGTCCTCAACCCGAATACCCATAAATCGAATCAACTTCTTCAACCCATTTCATCCAAACCCACTTACTCTTTTTAAAACTAAAATCATTTTCTATAATCAGCCAAGTCAACTAAATTACACCACATGTTTAAAAATCCACCCGTTACCCCTTTTACCTTATTTCCCCCAACTATCACTTTTAACCCAATACCCCAAATACCCTCATGAGCAATCTAATTTTTATCCCAATTCCCCCACGTCTCACATGTCCTCACACCTCCCAAACCACATGCACACATTTACCATGCTCATGTGCTTTCATCCTCACTCAATTTTACCAATAGCCAATTTATCCCTAGCCTCCATATGCACCATATAAATTGAAGACTTGGGCCATTTTCGGAAGGATCTCAAATTTAGTTTTTAAGCTTTGTGTGATAAAATTCTCTCCATCCCTCGATGTTGAGTATTTCCATTTTTAGCAAATATCTCAATATAGAAGTGTGTAGTGAAATTTCTCTATAGGATAAATTCAACCCCACCCCTCTATAATGAATTTTTGCATTTTTATAAATTATTTCAAACTTGATTGATGTAGTTGAATTCATCCCTTATGGGAGGTAATTTCTAATCCATTCCTTTATGTTGAGATTTTGCATTTTTAGCAATTATCTCAATATAAAGTAATGACCTAGAATTTATTCCTTTGGATGAGTTCTAATGTACAATTTTCTAATGTTAGGATTTTCATTTTTAGCAAATCTATTTTATTATTTAATTGTCCATTTTGAATTCATCAATTATCCTTTTTTTTGTAGTTTTTTATTTAGATTCAATAAATACATTAGCGAGTGATTGAGAGAATTTTGATTTATAATTGAGAGATTGTTGATGTAATTGAAGATTCCATTCCAATTCAAGGCTTAAATGGGTTTGATATCCTCCTCTTGATTACTTTTAGTTTAATCCTCACATGATATTATTTTTGTATATTTTTATTTTTATTTTTTGGATGATGATTATTGAGGGCTAATCTCCTATTTATGGAATGAAATTTTGAATCCCTCATAAGTTCAACTTTGTTAGTTTACTTATTAGGACAATTTTGTTTACCTCATTTTCTTAAATTAGTATTTACATCTTACTTAGTACTTTAAAAATTAGTATAGTTAGTTAATTATTAATCCCTTGAAAAATCCACACCAAAAATATAAAAAGCAAAATCATAGAAAAATATATAATAAAATACAAATGAAATTACACATATGGCTTCGCTTATTTTATGTTTCACCCTTATATTTGGATTGACTCCCTTACTTACCCTCTACACTAGTTTTGTTATTTTTTTGTAGGTTCAAGGGAATTTTGATAGAAAAACAATTGCCGCAACGACACAATACACAATAGAGACGCAATTTTTTTCTCTTATCAGCTCTTATGAGTGGTTTGCTTCTCGAGAATCTGTATTAAACTTTGGCTAAAGATCCTCCCTAAATGATGACTGAACTCATACCAAAAGCAGGAAAGATAATGAACGCCAAGGAAGCAATGACTGCCATGTAGAGTCTATCCACAAAGTCTGATGCAAAAACTGAGATGAAGGAACAAAAGGACCATAAGGAGTCGAAGGAACAGAGATATGAAAAAGAGGACAAAGTCAATAGATATGGGAACTACACATCATTGAGTTTTGGCATTCACCATATCTCAGAAGAAGTCAAGCATATCAAGGAACTAAAATGTCCTTGAATGCTAAGAGCCCCTCATAATAAGAGGAACATATTCAAATACAGTGAGTTCCACAAGGATCATGGTTACATAACTGATGGTTGCATTGCTTTACAAAATGAGATAGAATATGTCATCTATCGAGGAAAACGCAATAAATTTATTGATCGGCGTGATACTAGAGAATCTAGAAGAAGATCAAAGTCTCCGTGCAAATATGGGGGTGATAATAAGAGAAGTTGTGATGATGAGTACGAGGATGATTCCGACCTATCAAAGAAGACCAAATAACCAGAATGTGAGGTACTTATGATAAGTTTTGGTTCATTTGATTGTCATATGATTACAGGTGGAAACGCGGGAGGACGATATCACACAGTTGAAAGGAACCCTTACCTAAACGAGGCCCAAGCATGTTCTTATATCCAAAGGATGAATTTATCCGAGGAAGATCGGTCGAGGAAGGTCAAAAAAGATAAGCTAGTGATTGGCTTCTCCAAAAATGACCTATCAGGGGTACTCTATCCCCATGATGATCCATTAGTTGTAAAATTTAGAACCAAGATGTAGTCATCAGCAGAATACTACTTGAAAATGGGAGCTCGGTAAACATAATGTTTTATCCTTATTTTCAAAGTCTGGATCTGAAGCTTAGTCAATTAGAACCACATCATAGTCCATTAATTGGCTTCTCGGGTGTAAAGGTTTATCCACAAGGAACAACCAAGTTAGAAGTGTTGTTCAGTACCTTTTTTGTAAGTCGCACAGATAAAATATGCTTCTTCGTAACAGAAAAAAATATTTAATCAGCTTACAATGTGATCTTATATAGGGTAGGGATCAAGAAGTTTGAGGTTGTCCTATCCACAGTTCATCAATCCTTGAAATTCTCTACTCATTTTGGGGTAGGTCTGCTGAAAGGGACTAAAAGGTAGCCAAAGAATGTTACTATTCCTCAACCGAGCAAGAAGACTTGATTAAATTGAAGAAGAAGATTTTAACTTATTAGGTGGATACAACTTAACCAAATGACGAATCTGAAGTAGAAACTTTAGATTCAAGAGATAAAACAGAGCTGGTCAAGGGACAGATTGTGGAAGCAACTGAAAGTATCATTATGGACAACGACAAACTGGAAAAAAATTATAGAAATTGGCTCAATGCTTGATCTTGATCTTAAACAGGAATCGATTAGCTTCTTGGTGCGGAGGAAAAATATATTTTATTAGATCCATGAGGACATGCCTAGGATTAATCCCAACTTCCTAAGACATGATCTTAACGTCAACAAGGATGCCAAGCTGATCAAGTAAAGACGTAGAGTTTTCAGTCCTGAGGAGAATCAAGTTATCCATGAGGAGGTATAGAAGCTTCAAAAAGCCCATTTTATTGAGGATATGAAATATCCAAAATGGTTGGCCAATGTTGTTTTGGTAAAAAAGAAGAATGATAAATGGAGGATGCGTGTAGATTTCACTAACTCGAATAAGGCGTGTCGAAAGGATCATTTTCCTTGGCCCCAAATAAATAAGCTAGTAGATACTACGTCAAAACATGAGCTTCTCAGCTTTATGGATGCTTATTCTTGTTATGATCAAATAAATATAAAGCCCAAAGATAGAGAAAGTAGAACTTTTATCACTCCCCAAGGAACTTATTGTTATAATGTAATGCCTTTTAGTCTTCAAAATGCAGGCGCGACATATCAGAGATTGGTAAAAAAAAATTTAAGAGGAGATAGGTAAAAACATTGAGGTTTACGTGGATGACATGATGGCAAAAAGTAAAAAAGCCTCTGGTCATACTGTGAACCTAAGTCAGGCCTTTTACCATTATGAGAAGCATTAAATGAAGAAAAACCCGACCAAGTGCGTATTCAGAGTCCGAGAAGTTATGTTCCTCAACTTTATCATCAATAAAAGGGGAATTGAAGCCAACCTAGAAAAGATAAAAGCTTGAATTGAAATGCAATCACAAGTGTGCAAGAAAGATGTGCAAAGGGTGTCTGAAAGAGTATCGACTTTAAACATATTTGTTGCTTGAGCAATAGATAAATGTTTACCATTGTTTATAGTATTAAGGAAGACGTTTGAGTGGAATAAAGAATGTGAAAAAGATTTATAGGAGCTGAAAAAATAGTTGGGATCACCATCCCTGCTCTCCCGACTAATTTCAGGGGAGAAATTATACTTGTACTTGGCTGTATCTGAATCATCTGTAAGCTCGAATTTGGTCAGTCGGGATAATGAAGTACAAAGGGCACTATATTACACAAGTAAAGCTTTAAGAGGAGCGGAGATCAGGTACTCGAGCTTGGAGAAATTGGCTCTAGACCTTTTTGAGGCCTCTAAATGAATGAAACCTTACTTCTAAGCATATACCAAAGTAGTATATAGGAATATTATTCTTCGACAAGAACTCCATAAACCTGAGAAATCAGGACGGTTAATGCATTGAGAAGTGGAATTAGGAGAATACGACATTGTGTATGAGCCCAAATTTTCACTGAAAGGTCAAAATTTGGCAAATTTCATTGCTGAATTCACTTACCCAAAAATGCTCGACCAACTGAATTTTCCAGTCGAGCTGAAGAGACAAGGAGAAAGTTCAACTCAAAAGAAAGCTGAAGTTGTTGTCGAGCAACCTGATTCCCCTAGAACCCAAAGAATGGCACAAAAGTATACTGAGGAAAGTAAGAACATCTTCTGGCATGGGATGCTAACTGATAAAAGTTTTGGTAGCGATATTCTAAATATTGAAATTATATATTGATGGTTCTTCATGTGCTATAGGCTGCGGAGCAAGTATAATCCTTAACATTCATGATGACATTGATATTGAATATACCCTCGGGTTTAAATTAGAAGCGTTAAATAATGAGGAAGAATATGAATCCTTGATAATTGGGTTGAATCTAACTCACTCACTAGGTGCCGAGCAAGTAGTGGCCCATAGTAATTCACAATTAGTAGTAAATTAGTTTCTTCGCATATATGGAGTCAAAGGAGATTTGATAACAAGATACCTTGACAAAGACATGGAAGTGATAATCGAATTACCTATTATCCAAATACAAAGGATTAAAAGGATAGAGAATGTTCGAGAAGATGCACTTGCTCAGCTAGCATCAGCAACAAAGATTGAACTTAAAAGGATGATCCTTATAGAGATTCTTGATAATCGGAGCATCGATGAAGATCCAATGGTCAATTTCACTGCAGTAGATTTGGGACCCTCCTGGATTGATCCTTTTAGAGGATATCTTGAAAATAAAACATTTCCAACAGAACCCATGGAAGCCAAAAATCTCAAATACAAGGTTGCAAGATATGTAATGGACAAAGGAGTGCTATATAGAAGGGGACTGATGACCTTCATGCAAAAATGTGTTCACCCAATAGAAGTAAAAGACTTTATCCAAGAAGTCCATAAAAGATCTTGTGGGGATCATTCAATTGGGATAACATTGCTTCACCGAATCAACATATAGGGATACTACTAGATGACCAGTAGGGCAGATTGCACAGCTTTCGCAAAGAAATGTGATAAGTGCCAGAGGTTATCTAACGTCAGAAAACATCTAATTCTTCTTTAACTCCAATCACTTCGCCTCGGTCGTTGACTATGTGGGTAATAGACTTAGTCGGCTCGTTTTTGATCACCAAAGGAAGGTTTAAATACCTGGTTATGGCTGTTGATTATTTCACTAAATGGGTTGAGGCAGAGCCATTAATTGACATGCCTTATGAAAAGGTATACTAGTTCATATGGAAAAGCATAATTTAAAGATATGGGTTGCCATATGCTTTCATTAAAGATCACACCACTCAGTTTGATAATGAGGAATTTGAAGCCTACTGTGTCCAATCTATAATTCAGAAGTTGCATTCTGCACCAGGTCATCCTCAAAGTAATGGGTAAATAGAAGTAACAAATAAAACTTTATCAAATGGGTTGAAGAAGAGGCTTGATGCTGCCAAGGGAAATTGAATCAATGATCTACATTCAGTTTTATGGGCTTATAGAACAATATCGAGAATGGCCATAGGGGAGGCACCATATATTCTGGCATTTCAAACTGAAGCTATGATACTAGCCGAGCTCAGCCTACCAACCCAGAGGGTATTAAACTTTAATTTCCCAGTCAATGATCTAATGAGGAGACTATATCTTGATATGCTGGAAGAAGTAAGGGATGATGCAACCCCTAAGAAACGCTTCCTACCAACAGAGAATTGCTTGCTTCTACAATAAAAGGGTCAAGCTGACCAACTTGAAAGAAGGAGATTATGTTCTTAAGAAGGTGATACAGAAGAACAACAAGCTTGAAGCTAATTGGCTCGGTCCTTATTGTATTTCTGAAATCATTCGACCAAGCACATATAAGATAGAAAATTTGGAGGGAGAAGTATTTAAGAATTCTTAGAATGCTGAGCAATGTAGGAAATATTATCAATAGACTTCAAGCTTTGTATTTAAGTCATTTATCAATAAAATTGGCAGTTTATGTTATTCTTTTTTTTTTTAATTTTTCGGAGCATGGTATGTACATACCAGATCAAAAATTACAATCTCGACCAATGCAATCTTAGTTCCGACCAAGTCTATGACTTAATTCCTCAATAATTGGCCGAAAAAATATCATTCAATTCCATATGGGCAAAAATCAACAATCGAAATAATAACCGACTAAGTCAAAATAGGGCTTCAATCCTCAGTACTTGGTTAGCTATTAAAAATCCAAGTCAAAATGGGATTCAAATCCTTCGTACTTGGCCCAAAAATTGGTGGTAAATATCCATTTTACCCAAACAAATTTAAATGAAGGAAGACAGGTAAAAATTCCACATCGCTTGGTCACTGCTGGTAACTAATGCCAAACTTAAGTCAATAAACCTAAGTGCATTAGTTGAACCTATAATAATACCACTAGTAACTGGAACTAAAGTTAGGTCAATAAATAGAAGTGCATTAGTAGAGCCTATTGAAATACCAATTGGTAACTAATACTAAATTTGGATAAATATATATATCTAAATGTATTAATCGAACTAATGGCCCAACAATTGCTAACTAATTGATTTAAATAGTCATAAGTTAATAAAAAATAATATATTTCATTCATAAAAATATATTTACAATAAAAAGTATTTTTAATACAAGATGGCTATTCCATTGGACACTTTCTTTCATCTTTGAAAGATGGCTGTACTTTCTCCATGCCTGCAGGAGAATTGTCCAAAGTATATGGAGAATTGTAAGGACATTTTTCTCATGTCCAACATGTTACATTTGTGTATGTCGTACGCCGCTACATTTGTCACGTCACCTCAAGATCTCACTCGACGGACTCAATCCGAATTCTGGGAATCAAGAATTTATTATCTCCATCATGTGTCCCTCATCTGCCTCAACGACTTCACGTGCCATGATTTTAGGCTCGTAATGAAAGTGGTACATAAGAGAAGTCAAAACAGTGCAACAAGGCTTGATAGGTAAGTTCAAGGGCAATTTGGTAATTTTACAACCACCGTCCGGAGGACCGGTTAACTGGAAAGTTTAAGAGCTTTCAAGAACAAAGATACTGGAATAAACGTCACCTCAATCCGAGCTACGGTGCACAAGTTATGGCCCGTTGAAAATGGAGATATTTCCAAGAATCTCCTTGAATTTTTTTTCTAAGTGCTGAAAGCCCCTTTGACCAGCGAATGTCCCCGAACCCAACCCGAACCGGTTCGGGGGTGCGAATCGGTTCGCAGGTTACCCGAACCGATTTGGGGTCCCTGTACGCTGGATAGAATTTCAGTGTTTTAAATTGGTGGAACTCGTCATTTGTTTTTCTATTTAAACCACCTTCCGGGGAGCAGTTGTGTATGACTTTCATAGACGATTTTAAGAGTCCTAAATACTCTAAGTCTTCATCTTTTTGAGTCCCAAGACTCATGTTTTGATTCACACAACTTTGCCAATCCTCTGTGAATCCTTTTGCAACCCAAGAACACAACTTTGGTTTGTTCAACCCTTGTGGAGAAGCCGTCTCTCTTCTTTTTTGCTGACCATCTGGAGTTCCTGCAGGAGATTCCAGCCAACACTGTTTATAGCCGTTGCTTTGAAGGTTTTCCGAAGACACCATACGTTACACTTGTGGGTGATTATCAGGTTGTATGTAAGTCAATGGTCTTGTAAATTATTCAAAGTTCTAGAAATAAATGGTTTTGCCCTGCAGGGATTTTTCCTTATAGATGTGTTGCATGATTTATATTTGATGGGTAGATTTAGATGCATGTTTAAGGGATGATTTTATTTGGTTTAAAAGTAGACTCTAATTAAATAAGGGTTACTTGGAAACTTGCGAGTTTATTTTAAATCGATATTACACGCCTTTTTCAAATTGGTATCAGAGCAGGTTGTGCTAATTTGTTGCGTATTCCTATTTTCCGCAAAATCGTGTGATATTGATTTTTTTGAAAAATCAGCTTTGTGAAAATTCGCATTTTTTCCTATAGAGCACTTATATAATCAGATGCCTATTTTTGACGGGTCTAATTATGCCTACTGGAAAGCTCGTATGAAATCGATTTTAAAATCTATTGATGATCGTGTTTAGTTGCTTTGCGAAAATGGTTGGACTCCTCCCACAGTCACCGTTGATAATATCACCTCTTTAAAACCCGTGTCAGCATGGACTGAAGATGATTATAAATTGTCCAATTTTAATTCCTGTGGTCTGAGTGCTATTTCTGGAGCTGTCACTCCGGATGAGTTTAGCCGAATTACGACGTGCACCACGTCTAAAGAGGCCTGGGATGTTTTGAAATTGACACATGAGGGTATGAACGCAGTCAAAGACTCAAAATTAAAAAATCTGGCCACCCAATTTGAGACTATTACCATGTCTGAGTCTGAATGCTTTGATGAGTTTTATGCACGTTTGTCAGACATTGTTAACACTTGTTTTAATTTGGGTGAGGTGATTGATAACACGCGTGTCATTAAAAAGATTTTGAGATCTCTTCCAAAATGCTTTATTCCTAAAGTCACTGTTTTGAACTCTTTGGGAAATTTGAAATCACTTAAGTTGAAAGAACTTGTAGGAGATCTTCAAACCTATGAGATTGACATGTTTCCCAAAACCATTAAGGCTAAGGATAATGGCATTGCTTTAAAGTCTCATTTTAAGAAAAAGAAAGAAAAAGTTTGTGAGTCCGACTCTGAAGAATATTTTGATTTTAAAGAAATGGCCTTGTTTGCGAAATTTTTTAAAAAGTTTCTCAAAATGAATAAAGAAAATTCTTCCAATAAAAAGAGATCTTTTGAGTCAAATAAAAAGAAAGAGGAGGCCAAAGATAGTGACAAGGAGGATGAGATCAGATACTTTGAGTGTGAAGGGAAATGGCACATTGTTAGAGAGTGTCCTACTAGGGTAAGGAGAAAGGGCAAAGAGACTGCTATGCCCTCCACTCTTAGTGATAGTGAGGGTGATGAGGGTGCTGAGGGAGATGAGTCTGATAATGGTTTGAGACATGGGATGGTTGTCGCCTTTTCTAGTCGTGTGATCACACCCACTCTATCTCACAAGAGTGCACACGAGAGCAATGATAGTGATTTGTGTTCATCAAGTGAGGGAGAAAGCGAGGAGGAGAGTGGAGATGAAAGTGAGCTCCAAAAAGATTTTAGAGATTTGTACACCGAGACCTTGAAAACTAAGAAGTATAATCGTGATTTAGGTCGTCGGGTTTTAGATTTGGAGAGAGAGAAGGAGCTTTCGAGAAAGGAGAAGTGTGATTTGACCAACACAGTATCTAGTCTGACGACACGTGTATCCCAACTCGAGAGTGATCTCGAACGTGCCAGGGAGGTCAAAGTCAAGTTTGAGAACGTACCTAAGAAGGTTGAAAAGTTGGTTCTTAAGGGTAAAGGTGAGAAGTTTGGAATAAGTCATGACGGTGGTTCTTCTTCCCAATTAGCACCCGAGCCGGTTCCCACTTTAGTGTTAGATTCACGTAAGTCTCACCCTAACCCACCTAGGCATCCCATTCCTATTAGGAGAGCATGTCTTAGAGTTTTTTAGAGAGGTGTTCCTAGGCCTATTTATGTTTGTTCACATTGCAAGAGGAGAGGTCACCTTTTTGTTTTAGGTTGGGTTATGTGTCACGTTTTTCTTCTACACGTGTTTCTGGCACACATTCACCCACTCATGATACTTTACAGGCTCCCAGAGACTACATGAGAGTATTTGCACATCTAGGTGAGAAAGTTAATTTTTTAGTCAAAACTTCACAAGAATTGATGGAGGTTTTTCATAAGTTGTCACCACCGTTGGAAAACCCCTCCGCACCTAATGATTGAGGATTGACTTGTTTACTTGCATAGGATGATTTTCATGATGACTTTGTTTGCCTATTGCTAGTATGTATCATTTTTGTATGTTTTAATTTTTGGGAAAAATTTTAAAAAAATACAAAAAGATTTTATTTTTTGATAAAGTTTTAAAAAATCCAAAAAGATTTTTGTATTTTGTTTGCACCGTTTATGGATGGACACTTTGGATGACCGAGTCACAACATCATTCCATTATTTTCATGTGACTATTTGATAGTGTTTTGAGACAATAAGTCAATTCATCCATGTGCTTTATAATGTTTGGAGTCATTGAGATGTAATTAAGTGTTACTTCCTACATGTTTGACTCATGTTTCCTTTATTGCACACATGCACGAATGTGTTTGATTATTGTGCTTGTCTTATCATATGTTGGTTGGGTGTTTTCACTTCAATCCTGTCCTTTAAACGAACTAAGCACGATAAATTTTGATAAGGAAATTGTGCATATAAAAACCGTTTTGTGAGTTTGTGTGCTTTGTTTTAAAACGGGGAAGGGCTGCGAAAGATTCATTTTGCCTTTGCGAATACTAAGCCACCGTTTAAATTGGACCTAAAAAAGGGAGGAATTTTATTATCCGGGGTCCAAAGAGGTTAAAAGAGCCCAAAAAAATTTAAAGGCAATAAAAATAAATTCATGCCAAAAATGGGCCAATTAGGTTTTTGCACCAATTCTCCAATGTTTGGGAATTTAGATTACCTCTAAAAGAAAATATATATGAGGGAGTTTGGTTGGAGAATTTAAAACGGGTTTGCACGTCCTTGAAATTACTTGAAAATGCGCTACATAGTTTTGGACGTTATTGGTGTGGAAATCATTTGACTTTGATTTGTTGACTTGTATAAGACGATGTCATCTAAATTCAACAATCTTTACACCTAAGGATACTTTTGATGTTCATTCGTTAGGAGTACACATATGCATCGTGCTCATATGATTGATTGAGTTGATTTACCTATCGAATGTGTTCACACCCATTCATTTCGTTTCCATGACTTAGTTGTTTGAGTCTAAATCCATGGTGTGATTTTTGTATCATATTTTTTTTCTCAAATGGTATCTATTTTTTTTTATATGAAAAATTTGAAAAATCAAAAATAGTTTGCGAAGATTTTGTTTGAGCATCTCCTTGCAAGAGCACGTTTGCCATATTGTTTGATGCTTTGTTTTGCATACCGTGACACCCCGATTTTGCTTATTTGATTCATTCTTCTTATTTGTCTATTTCGTGACATCATAAAAAGGGGGAGAAAGAATTATCTTATTTTATCTTATTTTGGGGGAGTTTTGAAATTTGACTTATGCTTGTCATTTATTGGTATCTATGTTTATCTCATTTCAAAAACGGTACGTCACTTGGTATTTTTTTGCCTTTTCTCATGTGTGTAGGTACTACATTGATGATCATCGAATTGCACACCCTGATGAGAAAAGATTTGAGATTCCTGATGATTTGAAGAACAAACGATAGAGACTATTCATTTGTACCTTTTCCAGTTTTGGGTTCATGAGAGAGTAGATTTGTATAGGCAATTTCGTATTTGATAATTCGGATTTTTTATGTATGTACCGGCATAGACATAGGGGGAGATTTGTAAGGACATTTTTCTCATGTCCAACATGTTACATTTGTGTATGTCGTATGCCGCTACATTTGTCACGTCACCTCAAGATCTCACTCGATGGACTCAATCCGAATTCTGGGAATCAAGCATTTATTATCTCCATAATCTGTCCCTCATCTTCCTCAACGACTTCACGTGCCATGATTTTAGGCTCGTAATGCAAGTGGTACGCAGGAGAAGTCAAAACAGTGCAACAAGGCTTGATAGGAATGTTCAAGGGAAATTTGGTAATTTTACAGCCATCGTTCGGAGGAATGGTCAACTGTAAAGTTTAAGAGCTTACCGCAACAAAGATACTGGAAGAAACGTCACCTTAATCCGAGATACGGTGAATAAGTTATGGCCCGTTGAAAATGGAGATATTTCCAAGAATCTCCTTGGAATTTTTTTCTAAGTGCTGAAAGCCCCTTTGACCAGCGAATGTCCCCGAACCCAACCCGAACCGGTTCGGGGGGGGCGAATCGGTTCGCAGGGTACCCGAACCTGTTCGGGGTCCCTGTACGCTGGATAGAATTTTAGTGTTTTAAATTGGTGGAACTCTTCATTTATTTTCCTATTTAAACCACCTTCGGGGGAGTAGTTTTGTAACACTTTCATAGACGATTTTAAGAGTCCTAAATACTCTAAGTCTTCATCTTTTTGAGCCCCAAGACTTATGTTTTGATTCACACAAGTTTGCCAATCCTTTGTGAATCCTTTTGCAACCCAAGAACACAAATTTGGTTTGTTCAACCCTTGTGGAGAAGCCATCTCTCTTCTTCATTGCTGACCATCTGGAGTTCCTGCAGGAGATTCCAGCCGACACTGTTTCTAGCCGTTGCTTTGAAGGTTTGCCGAAGACACCGTGCGTTACACTTGTGGGCGATTAACAGGTTGTATGTAAGTCAATGGTCTTGTAAATTATTCAAAGTTCTAGAAATAAAAGGTTTTGCCCTGCGGGGATTTTTCCTTATAGATGTGTCGCATGATTTATATTTGATGGGTTGATTTAGGTTCATGTTTAAGGGCTGATTTTATTTGGTTTAAAAGTAGACTCTAATTAAATACGGGTTACTTGGAAACTTGCGAGTTTATTTTAAATCGATATTACACGCCTTTTTCAAGAATTGATGAAGTTAAAATCTTGAAGCATTCTATTATTACGGATACTCGAGATAGTGATCAGATGAGGGGGCCGAACTATCTCAAGTTCCTCACGCAACCCATAATATCCTAAAAATTTGGATATCAAACATTAAGGGGTCGAAATAACTGAAATCCGAATGATATCCAATTTGAATGGAGGATCTTGACATTCTAAAAATCTAGAATCATTCCCATGCCAAAGTTGGTTGTTTTGGTCAACCATCATCACGGGCAGGCAGTTAGATCAACCCTATTTATAACCTTCATGTTAAGCCTGAGTAAAATGATCATCTGCATGGCTTAATGCTTCATTGTACCCCTACATCCATACATCTTTGGGATGCTTATGAAATTGGAAGGTTAACTTTTCAACTTGATGATGAAGTTTCATTATAACTTCACCCTTTACTATCAGCTGAGAGGATAGTCCAGCAAGCGTTTGGTCCATAACTTCCAACTTTGTAGATAAATCAGTAATAACTTGACTCTTAGCCTTCAATTGAGAAGCTTGGTTGGATAAATTTGTATGGGTTCTAGCCTCTTAAAGATTTGATCGACTAGCCTTCTGCCTAGAGGACCTTGAAGATTATGCGTATTTAGATTTCTTTAAAGCTCCAAGATCTTCTCTTAATTTGGTATTCTCCTTCTTTAAAGCAAGATGAAGATTATGCTTATTTAGTCTTGAACTAATTATGCTCCTCTTGAAGTTCTTCAATCATTTCAATATAATACACGTTATTGGACACCACCTGATCAAGAAGAAACTTAAGATAAACATATGCATCCTTGTCTTGGTCAGCATCATCTGCGCCGAGCAAGTCTGTTAATTCTTCATCGGTCAGAGTCATGTGACCAGCTTAGAATAGGTTATTGCGACGCTTCAGGAGGTTATAGTCATTGGAAGTAATCTGTTCCATATTGGCCATGGACTAGAAAATAAAGTAACAGTCAGTATTTTAATAATAGTCGAGAACTAAAAAACAGTATGAAGAAGAAGTTATTTTATTGATAAATAAATAAAAATTACAAGTACATTAGAAATGAGGAAAACGAAAGGTGAAAAATACAAAAACCAAATGCCGAACAAGTTTACACCTTCTTTTTATCATTCTCAACATCAAGGTTTCCATCCTGGTCAGCAGAAAGAGCATCTGGATCAATGGGGGATTTATCTTGTTTGGTTGGAGGGATAGCTAAATCAACAACATTTTTGTCTGGTTGGCAGAAGGAATTGATGACTCAACCACCAGAGAAGAGTACCTAGAACCAAATTGATCATCAACTTCATCGTCAAGGTTAGAGGAGATCCAGGGTCATGCCTCAGAAAACGTTCAGAACTCTAAACAGTACCAACTTCATTTAATGATCCTTACCAACCTTTTTTAACACATTTCTTCTTTGCATACTTAATTTGAGCAGAGCCAACAAAAATGGATTTATCCTAACCCATGTTGAAGGAGGCTTCCCTTGCCTTCTTCCTCTTAGCCTTTTGAAAGGAGAGATATTTCCCTAGCTTGGATACTAGTCCTTCAGCAGCCTTTTACATGCGCTCAACTTCAAGGGCATTCGTATCAGCACTCTATCGAGCTTCTTCAGAAGCCTTGATCTCCTATTACCATGTTTTCTTCTCTGTCTCCAAGGATTGTTGACACTCTAGTAAAGAATTTTTAAGACCAGCTAAAGCCTCTTCAATATCGTCTGAAGAAGAACAAAGAAGATCATCCTTCTCCATTATTTGGTTATATTCGACCAAGAAGTGCAAAGAAAACCAAAGTCGGTACAATTTAAATAAAGTATGAATAATATACGATCAACCTTAAAGCTGAAAAACATACGAAGGCTAAGATCTGAGTATCCCTCTCTGATAGTTTTATCTGAGGAAAAGAGGCATCAACTACCCTAGGGTCTGGAAGAGTGCCATACTTAACCAATTTCTAGGCTAAGATAAGAGTCATGGCCATAGAAAAACGAGTAACAGATGGAGCAAGAACGACCAAGCCTTGTTTGTCGACATCAATAACTTTATCAACCTACTTGTCAATAGGACCTCTCCTCAGTCATTTTAAAAGGGATTCATCACCCTTATTGGCTTGGGGCTTCTAGCCAACATCATTCTTATTCATTGAGGAACCACTATCAACATGCTTAGTGGTGCCAGTAACAAAGACATCTCCTAAGAGATTACAAAATTTTCTTTTTTCCCATACTCACTAAAAGGGGAAGGTCTGAATCAAAAGACGATGAGGTGCCAATACAAACTTCACCACCACTAGATGTAGTGGCAGATGAAATAGATACTGGGTCTTTCTGAAAGTCAATTAAAATGGAAGGCACAATAGTAAGAGGATATGCAACAAAAGAAGTAAGAGATAATTTATACTACAGCAAGTATGAAGATGACATAGTATGTTCCTCGCCTATTCTTTGATGAATGTCCCAAATAAACTTGAGCTCATCAAGCTTAATTTCACTTTCCTTGGGACTTTTCTTCTTCTTATAAACAGCCAAAAAATAAACAACAAAGGTTAATTAACATATTAGCAGGTAATTCAGCATCATGAATGTACATAATATATTTATTACAACCTATTCCATGACCCTCTTGAGGGCATCTTGGTCCATTGTATACTTCATCCCCTTAAAGATGGACATATTGCAATTTCTTATCAATAACCCCCTGATTAAATTATTCCCTATTAGAGTCAGGAAAATTGACGATAAGAGCTCTGTTGGCAAACCTAGTCTTCAAATACTATGTACTGTCACTCGTGACCCATTTGTAACGGATCATAATCTCAGGCATACCGATATGAGTCCCATGGATTTGATTAAGCCAATGGATACCAATAACTATTCTCCAGGTAGTGGGGGCTACTCTAGTAGGTACAATATCAAAGTATTGTCAAAACTTTAAGCAAAAATGATTTGGGGGAAAAGTAAAGCCACATTCAACTATGAATAGAGATGGAATCCAATGACCTTCAAATAAAGAGAAGACATCAACAGGGGGACTAGGAAACTCTAAGTCTACCTAGTATGTTATATTCTATTCCCTCATAAATTTATCTAACGAGTCAACATGAACTACATAAACCACAATTCGAGAAAAAAAAAGGAAAGAAAAAAGAAAGAATTCTTACAGAATCTTAAGGATTCGGCAAGAACAATCAAAAGAGATGACGAATGATGAAAAATGAGAGCTCAAGAGTTCAAAGATAGCTGCTACAGTTCGAAAGTTTGGGGATATATAGAAACTGAGAAAGTTTATCACCTTTTATAGGCTACCTCGATAAAAATAGACGTAATGATTAATAGTACCAACGATTGATGTTCCGACGACTTCGCGAATTAGATAGTGAAAAGTACTTATTTACCTTTGGTCAGTTTGATAACTTTCAAATTATTTGCAAAAATTCCATCTTCAAGAAATATGTTAAAATTTAACAATTGTGGGAAGTCGGCAGCTGACCAATATCATAAACATTGCCTGAGCTATAACTTGGAACAAAATGCTGAATACTTTCGTACAAGCATCAAGCATATATTATTGGAGGCTTCTATTGATACCAAAATTTATCCATATACGTGGACCAATTAATAGTCAGCATATGTCATCCTATATAACAAGGATCCTAGTCAGCGAATAATATTTCTTCCGATCAACTGGAGGAATGCTAACCAGCTCAGAGAATGCCGACCAATAAGACCAATGAAGTGTCTCCATACCAATAGTCATATCACTCGTGATTTGCATAACCAACCGTCATATTCATTTTGTAAGGATATAAATTCTTAAATATATAAAATAATTCCATTCCTTGATATTCCAACACTTGGCCTCCGTGTCATTATAAATAAAAATGTATCCATGCATCAATAATAGGTGAACAAGCAAGCAAGTTTTTGCAAAGAGTAATACCATAACAGTGGACATAGGCTTTCATACATAGTCGAATTACTTTACAATCTTATGTTATTCTCCATTCATTTACATATTTAATTGTGATTAAAGAATTAGATCTAGTCTACTTTTTTACATCAACATATGCCATGGGAAATTCGCAATAAGACATCATTATTCTAAGTGATTTTTAGATAATTAAATTGGAGTAAAGTAATAATTATGTAGTGGATTTAATTGGGATTAGTTAAATAAGTAAAATAAATTGGGACAATATAATTTGGTATTTTTGAGTAATTTTTCGAAATTCAATTTAATTGTTTAGTCTTAGGTCCCGAGTATAGCCAATTTATCCAAATAGCATGCCTAGACTATCCGTAAACTTACTATATCCGAAGCCGATGACTTATACCGATAGATATTGGTATAAGTTGGGTTTGAAGCTAGGTATTCATTATTAAGGTTTAGAAATGGAGATACAAATACTATTCATATTTTTGTATCGAGTTATAGAGAGAGAAGGCCATATCTCACTCAAAACACAACATTCATCTACAAGAGTGCCTACACACAGTCTAATTTGGGTGGATCATATACTAAAAGATCCAAGAATTTTTATATGTTCTTTAAGGTTTTTAAGAATAAGAAAAGGGCTACCCATTTATCTTCTTCAAATTATAATTATCCTCATTCTAATCACCAATAACATCGACTAAGGTATTGTGATTCGAAACCCATGGTTTATGATTTAAACGTTATTTTGTTTTACTGTCTTTTTCTATATCAATAAAAGTTTTGGGGATGAAATGATTTTTCGTGTATATCGATACCCAAATATTGGTATTAGATCCACCGTCATGATTTATCATTTTTTATAGAGGTCTACGTTGTCCAAGATGAAAACTATAGTTTTTCTTATTATACGAATGTGTAAGAGAACGCATTATACTTATGTTCCCCATATGAAATGATTATCTTATCCCATTGACCAAATATATTTTGATTCTTGTCATTGAGTTTGTTCCGACAAAGTATTGTTAAAACCATTCAAACGGGAATCCTCGAAGACACATATCATTTATATAGAGCTCTTAGGGAGGTAAAAGGACTTAGAGACTCTTTATGCACGTTTTATCACAAAATTTATACTTTTTCTCAAAAATATTTTATGTGCTTATTATTTAATATGGATTTGTTGATGCAAAAAATAAATGCAACGCAGTAATGTTATTTTAAAAACTCTACATTGAATTATATATACTTGAGTTTTATTTGAACTTGTGTCAAATCCAATTCAAATGCCTTGTGTGGCGTGTTATTATTTGTGTATAACTTCATCATCGCCACAACGAAGAGTTTCTTCACTTCACTGATGATTCGTCATTGGTTGTGCACTCTTCCAGGGAAGTTCTTTAGTTTTTCTCCATCGTATTGACTGAGAGATTGCTGATGCGAAGAAATCTGTCATTGTAATGATGGCATCAACGGAGGTCTCAGTCTCACATAAAAAGATTGATTTTTAAAGTAGATTGTAAACATCTTCCTTAGTATTAGTACAACCCTAAACATCCTAACATATCTTTCTACTTTTAACACCTTGTCAATTATAAGTAAGGCTATAACTAACTTAATTCCCGCCCCCCCCCCCCCCCCCAAAGATTATCTTGTAAGTTTCGGCCTATATATATGTGGGTTTATGCTACATTTTAGTGTAGAGGACAGGTGTGATTATATAATTTTGTTACGGGAAAGATATTTTGAGAAACCTTTCTTGCCACATGAATCACTTTATCGAGAGATAAAAACTTCTTTTGTGTGGAATTTTCTATTCTTTCAATTTTTAATCTTATTTTTTTCTTCATTATATCCCTAAGATACTTTAGTTTTAATAATTGTAAAATCTAAAAATATTTTGAGGTAATTTTTTTTTCTTTGAAATGTTTTTATATATTGAACAAATTTCTTTCTAATTTGTTATCGAGTTATTTTTATATTTTAATTATCATCAAAAAATATATGTGTTAAGCCAATATTTTCAAAATACACTTTCACTTTAGGTTCTTCACATAACTAGAAAGTGGTACTACGCACATTGGAGGCTTCTCAACATTTTTTCAAGATTTGCAGCACAAATTTCTTCTTTCACTTATAAAGGGGATTTGTTTATTATGGATTGAAAATATATATTGGTTACTACCAATATCAATGGCGACTGTGAAGAGTACTCCAATTGTTAACACATTCCCATTGGTGAAAGATATGGTGTCAAAGCGCATTAGGCGAAAGTTATGAATTATGAGTTATAAGACGTAGTTTCCCTCTGTATGTCCTACCATAGTTGTTTTTTCATTCAATTGGGCAGATATTTTCCCCGTTGTGGCATTTTCCTTGTATGCCGCTACAAGAAAAACAATCATTTATGTCAATAAAAATTGAAATAAATGACCATTTATGTCAGTTTTAGAAATTTTCAAAACTGACACGTAAATCCTTGACATAAACGTTCGTAAAATGACATAAATATGATCACATTTATCTCAGTTTTTAATAACTCGCATGAGAACTATGGTATCCAACATGTTTTTAATCACATTTTCATGAAAAACTAAGATATATAAGATAACATTTATCTCAGTTTTAGTAATTATGAGAGTTATTCCAAAATTGACATAAATGGTTATATAAAAAGGTAAAAAAAAATCATTACTCCATCAATAGACAACAATTATTTGATCTTAAATCAACCCTTGTAAATAGATAATAATCAAGCTCATATATAACACTAACACTATATAAATCAAGGTATTTAAAATCAAAAAAATATTGATGTGAGCTACATCATATCCAGAAACTAGGTAGTTTGTGAGATACGTGATGATATTAAAAAACTGGCTAACGTCTAGTTATCTACATGATAATATCCTAAAAATAGTGATGATACATCATAATATCCAAAAACTAGCATTGCAAACTACATCAAAAGATACATAATCCAAAACAATACTCAAGCTAGGACATTGTCGAACGTAATATTCAATCAAGCTTATTCTTGACACTATTCAACCCAAAATGAGTAACCCTACAATAAAATATAATCGACATAGTTTTCATCAAAACGCAATCATCGAAACAAATTGTCATTACGACACAATAAAATACAGTTATTTGGAAGTATCGTCGCTAGACGAAAAGATTTTTTTCACAACACAAACAATTGTAAAAAGTTTAAAAATTCTAGGTAGAATTTCCTCCCTTTATATGACTATTCACCCAATTTAAAAAATATAAAATAATCTAACAACAAATCTAATAGTTCACAACAACAATTCTAATTATCCGTAAAGGAAAAAAATGTATAATGACAAAAAAAGAATAACGGTTAGCATAGTAGCGTAGTAGGTGTAACCGCGGCATAGCTGTGATATATATATATATATATATATATATATATATATATATATATATATATATATATATATATATATATAATATGGGACAATGGTGTTTTACTATTCATCTTATGTTTATCAAAGTAATCAAAGGGTCTATATTATGCCACATCACTCACAAATGAAAGGCTGTGATCATTTTCCCCATAATCTCCCATACACTCATTGGGAGTAAACCTAGTCATCTTCTCTCTCTCTCTCTCTCTCTCTCTCTCTCTCTCTCTCTCTCTCTCTCTCTCCCCCCTCTTCTTCTCTCACGATGCCTCCCTCTTAGTTTCTTCCCTCGCCCAGCTCCGCCTGGAATCGACCTCCCCGCCAACTGGAACCGACCTCCCCGCCACCTCTCTCTCACCATCTTACGCACACGACCCTGCTCCATCTCTCATTTGTCCCGTGCTCCCATTCTCCCTCATCTTTTGCCTCCACCCTCACCCGCCTCCCTCCCTCAACAATGCCTTCCGTCTCTAACTCCCCATCCCACGCCGTCGCCCCCTTGCCACCGCCCTCATCCTGCTGTCACCGCCCTCCTCAGGTAACATTTGTCTCTATTTCTCCCACTCTTACACACGTGCACACACACACGTACACACACACGCACATTGGGTTAATTCTTAGTTTTTTTTTCCAGATCTGATATATATTTATTTCTTTTTGTGCTTTCATGTTTTATTTCTTTTTGTTGTCACATATATAGGATAAAAATTTTGTTATTTAGGTTTTTTCTATATATTTTGACCATTTTGTTTAAGATCCATTTACGTTTATTTTTATGTTTTGGGATCTAATTGATTTTGTGATTTGTTATTTAATGTTTCTTTTCCAGATTAAGATTTGATGGCGTGGGTACTTGGATCAGGTACACACAAGTGATTAAAGTTCTATTTAACTTGGGATTTGGGATCTAATCGTTTTTGTGTAATGTTATTTATTTTTTCTTTTGATATTGTTATCTATTATTACAGGTTCTTTTAATATTTCATTAAGGTGCTGCAATGTTAATTTTTTATGACTTATATTATTAACAGTGCAATAATATTGTTGTGTTATTATTGATATTTGTGTTATTGTTGACATTTTTTATGAGCAAACGTTGCAATAAAATTCATTTCTCTTTTTCTGCTTAGTGGCGTATATTTACTATTTACTCATCTTTTTAGATCACTAATGTGGCCACACACTCGACAGGGAGCTACAGATGGAAGGGTAACATTTTTAATTGTCGGTAACATTTATTTATTTCATGTTGTGGGGTAAAACTTATTGCTTGGATAGATAATGCTTCAATGGAAGTATGCAATGTGTTTTATATGATAAAATGGATTCTAATGTTATTTATATTTAATGTTCAATATGTATATTTTTCTATTATGTTTTTTCAGATGTGATTTGTCCGATCCAATTTACTGCACACATCCACTATTTATTGGACGTTGAGTTTCATTTGGGAAGGTTGTTAGGGCATTATGTTTGTTTTTGTGTACAATTTGTGGTTTCATGGAGTTTCAGATATTGTAAAGGTAATATCAATTTTAATTTTGTTTTGTGTCTATGTATATATATTTAGGTTACGCTTTTTTTTCATTTTGTGTTTCACATTCGGCTAATCTCAGAAAATAGTCGGGTATAATAAGGACTATCAACAATGAAAGTATGCAATGTGTTTTATATGATAGAATGGATGCTAATGTGTTTTATATTTGATGTTCAATATCTATATTTTTCTATTATGTTTATTTCGATGTGATTTGTCCGATCCGATTTACTGCACACATCCACTATTTATTGGACGTTGAGTTTCATTTGGGAAAGGGTATTGGGGCATTATGTTTTTTTTGGTAGAATTTGTGGTTTCATGGAGTTACTCTCTGTTTTTTAGAATTAGTTTGTCTTTTATGCCCGTACTGTTTTTATTTTCTTATTTTTCATGTAGATACATCCTATTCCTTACTGTAGACCTGTGTTGGAAACTTAATGTTGAATTCTTAAAAATCCTTTTGAGTCATGACGAGTTTTTGTAGGTCTATTTTGATTTGGATATATTACCTTTTCTCTACAGCATTTAGTCATTTTTCATACCACATGACGCAACATTATGTTGTAACAGTAACTTGATGGTCCAACTATTGACATTATGAATCAGTTTCTAAAGTCCTCTTAATATGACCTGTTGAACATTCTCTTAATGTTTTGTGCTTACTTAAGTTTATGAATTTATTTTTGGAATTAGTTTTGAACACTGTGAATTAGTTTTGAACACCTTGAATCGTTGCCCCTTTTCCATTTGAATTGGTTCTAATATTGGCTTTGGTATATAATTTTTCACAAGAAGCTTTGTAGTGCGGTAGTGTGTTGTACCTGAATTCTTTAGTGAAGATTTTATGGAGTTAAATACTTTTTATATAAAGTGATTCTATTACGGTCTTTTGTGTTCATTGTAGGTGTTTCACTGTTGGCTTGGTTTTACTATTGGAGCCAATTAGAGTTGGGAAGGAATTATGTATCAAATCTAATTCTTTATATGTCATTATACACTATGGTGCCAAACATAAGAAATCTGCTACTAATATATTGGATTGCACTCTTCTCTTCTTGGATTCTAGACTATTCATTATGGTTCTCCTCTAATATTTAATTTTTGTAAGTTTATCTCAAAGAATTCTAGTTTTAATAGTTCAAGATGACTGATTTGTGGGAGAATTGCATGATTGGGACTGATTTCTGTCGGATTAAATATATATCCACATTCTTCATACATTTGTTTCAACATTTTTAATGTTAAGTATCACCATCGTGACAAACACAATCGTGGCAAACACAGTTGTTGGGTGAAGAAAATACTTAATTTACTGATTTTAACTAAAGTAAACCACCATCGTTTTCTTTTATTTCCACATCCCCCTTTTATTTTTTTGGTTCTCCCTATATCAGTGAGTATATTATTTGTATTTTTCATTGTACTTAATTTACTGATGATATCATTATGATGTTTTTTATGAGTATCTACACCTTTTGGATGATTTTCTTTTCCCTATTTTAACTCACCACGCAAACACACACTCATATGTTCTAACCATGGGATTTAAATCTCTATTTCACTGTGGGTATTATGCTAGTATATATTTAATATAGGTGATTTGTTTTCAATGAATTGAATTGATGGTTTTTATTTGCAATTATATAAATTTACACACTCATATGTTCTAAAACAAGCTCAGCTCTCTACCGCTTCCACTACCTCAGGTAACCTTCGTCTCCATGGAAAAACTACCACCAAAACTGAAAACCTTATTTCATTTTGGAGACAAAAAAACTCCATCTAAAACGAGTTACTTTTCCACTGATTGTCAGTGCTTATATGCTGACCAAAACTTAAAACCTTAATACTGTTACTACACAGAGTTAAAATCAGATGCATATATGAAATATGCATATCAGATGCATATATGCAAATTCAGTACGCGTATATGCATATATGCAGATATGCAGTGCATATATGCATATATGCAAGCATAATGTTATCAACATCGTATTGGGATGAACATGTTATTAAGCTACGTGTTTGTAAATGGCATGCCGAATACCATATAGAAATTTAAATATTTCATTATAAGTTGTTTTTCTTAACTACATGGATAATCTGTTATTGTGTTGTTATATTATTGAAGAGTACATGAGCTGTATAGTATATCAAATGCTACATATTCAAATAATATATTATGAATGGGAAGGAGCTGCAGAGTATAGTGAATGCTACAGATTCTATGAACCATGAACCATCAATAAATATACTAGGGGTAATTTGACAAGTTGGATAACTAACAACCATACCCGCGCCTATGTCACTGTTGAAATTGATTATTTTTTAACATTCATGTGTGTATATATTTTTTTTTGTATTAGCACATAATTCTTATTAATTTATTAGAGATCAAATTAGACCCCCCAAAATTTAAACCTGTGCCGATATACTATTTCATTTTTTTCCAGTTGTATGTATGCACTGTTTCATAACTACCTGTTTTCTTCTTGCAAATGTATGCTCTAATTCATTTTCCATTTTTACATCCCTCTCAATAGATAAATTGTGTTTAGTGAGACCGTGGATGTTATCATTGCAAAGGTATGATCTAATTCATCAATGGTCATCTTTGTATTACATACATGAGTTTCATAAATGGAACATTTTGAGTGTTGTGTTCATTGTGAGATTTATAAACAAACATTTTGTATAAGATACATCAGTTTCGTATCTATGATCTCCTATATTTCATTGATTTTCCCTTTCGATCGAGTTTTCAATGGCAGACCCACGGACTTTAATCTTAAAAAGGTACGATTGGGAGACGAAGAAGACTATTACGGATCTACAGTCGCTCAAAGATCATCTTCAAGTGTTTACCCATCGAAGTTCATTTTGGGTTACTTCTCAACTGACACATTCATGCAAACAATTATGATTCTTGGCGCGATTTTCATATTGCTATTAGCTGGAGCACTTTTTGGTGTTATGAGAGGCCTTTTCTCAAGTGTTTTTAATTCCACAACCGCAGCATCATCTTGCAATTTTTTTCCAACTTACTTGGTAATCCCATTGTTAGCTCAAATACATGTCTTTTTAGGGTTACTCCAGATAGAGCATTTATTCTTGCAAAATAGGTTTTTGATGGAGCCATTGGGGATTTGGATATAATTCGAGAGGATTCATACAAGTATATCACTCTATTTTTAGTAAGTAATTGAATTTTTAGTTTGAACGCTCTGTTGGCAAAGTTTTTTTATTACTTATTATCTTTTTACTTCCCTTATTTAGTAATCAGGATTACAAATGAGGTTAATGAGATGTTGACAACTTTATACATACTTAGATTAATTGAATTATTGGCGAATGTTGGATATTGTAAGAGTTTCCATGATTTTTAAGTTCATTTTTTCCTGCTTACAGTCTTATTTGTTGATTCAACATCAAGGACAATTTAAAATTTCCAAAATGAGTCTATAAAGTTCAAGCTATGATGATGAAGCGTCTAAAAATTCCACAAACCAGATGAAATTAGACAGAGACAAGAACTTGGAAGATTGAACATTTCCCCTGCACGATGTTGGTAATTTCTTTTTTTTTAGAGTTAGATGTTGGTAAGAATAGGTTGTTATGTATGCCCATAGCCAGTGCAACTTTCATATATTATCATGTATTGAGATGAGTATGCCCATATAAATTTAATATAAAAGATATAACAAAGAAAGAATACAACACATGACACTTCTAATTTATATGTATGCTTTTTTGCTTGGGGTTAAATTAGTGGTATTGATGATTACTGGCATACTGACTTCCATGTGTCCACTCTAGATGACCAGTTTATTGAATGATGTGTTAACTTGGTGAAAATTGAAAAATATGTTATAAAAGGTGTAGGCATAAGCTGGGGGGGCTGAAGGCTTCATGTGATCTAATTATCTGTGCTGGGAGGGGATGAATTATACATTTCATATTTTTTTTGTTAGTTTGTTTAGTCCAAATGATTCGAAAATGAGACGTTTGGTCCCTCAGATGATAGGAAATAAATGATCTTATACATTAGAATATGATTGTAGGAAATAAATGATCTTATTGATTTTATTGAATTCTCGATTTTGATTTTAAGATCTAATATTTTTTTTATTTAGTTTTAGTTCATTTTGGTCCAAAATAGCTGCAAGTGCAGGTGTAGAAAGTGATTGATTCATTGCCATACATAGACGATGAATACGAGGACCCCAAAAGTGAATGTAGAACTGGATCGCTTGGTCGAAGAAGAGATGAGTAAGAGCTCCAAAAAACCCTCTGAATTTCACAAAGACCTGCTCCCTCTTCCCAAATTCTAGAATTATCCAATGCTTTCTAGGGAGTATGAGAGGGTGAGAGTTGGGAAGCCACCGACATGCCATTTATAACACAACTAGCGATTGTAAGCATTCTAAACCAAAATGCAATCAAAAGCTGCATAACTAAATGAAAATATAGAAGTTGTGGACATCTGATATGAAGGGTGACGGGGGAGACGGGATCTACCTTGCTGAACCTTCTCATCAATTTTTCTTCACCAATTATAGACATTCCATTTCACGCGTTCTTTTTTTTTTTTTTTGCTACAATGCACTGGAAATGCGAGTTTGGGTTGGGGCATCACTTTTATCTTTTCTCGCGACACACGCATGTTAATAAAACGCATTTGAGAAAAAGTACAAATAATGGTTTCATTTGATTTGTTTCATAATGTTAATCAAATCATATTATTCCAGTTATGGACTTGTCCTGTTCTGTATTGGTAAGTGGAATGTGAGTCTACCCACTATAGATGTACAAAGTGGCTTCTAACTTGAAACCAAAAATTGATATATAAGTTCTCATCACATTTTCAACTTAATGAATCAATTTGCATTTGTGAAGAAAAAATGGGTGAGTGTATGTATGGTTTGTGTATGTTACAATGTGTAAACTAAAAAATTATTATTTATTTAGATTTTAACTTTATTGCTAAAATATTCATCATTTTGCGATTAGGTACTTTGAAAATTTTCGTTGTGCCTTTAGGCATGGATATACACTAGGAGGGGGTCACCACTTTAGAGGAGGGAGACTGCTTTCTGGAATTCCTTATGTTTGTACGATGTTTAAGTTGATAATTTTGTTTATACCATGTTTAAATGGATGGTTTTGTTTGTACGATGTTTAAATTGTGGACTATTTTTATTGTGGACTATTTTTATTTCTTTACAGGGTGGACAATCCTATAAATAAAAGAAATTTTGTCCAAAATTTTTAAATTGTTTTGACATTTATGTTGTAAAAAATTAACATAAATTATTTACACACACTATACTTTAGACTACACTATTTTGTCAGGGAAAGAAAATTTTGCCATTTTGCAATTACGTACTTGGAATTTTTTTACCGTTTTGCGATTATGTTCCTTGAAAATTTTCATTGTTTTACGATTACATATTTTGGATAATTTTTGCAGTGCCTTTAGGCACGGGCATATACTAGTATATATAACACCAGCGCTGCTGTTATATAGATATAATTGTTATATATATAAACAACATAATATAATAGTCGAGAATGACCCACATCGAAATTAGTTTTGATCAATAGGTTGGATAAAAGAACTTCCCCTAAGATTCTCATCACATTGCAGAATCCTTGAGCATTGGGTGACAAACAATCAAGTGGTTAGGAGAGTTCAAGTTGATGGAGGAAGTGGATTATGTAATAAAGGCATGCTTCGAAAATTTGATTAAGACATGTATAAATCAAATGACTGATACGAAAGGCTATACAACATTTCTCACCAATCAATTGGAGATGAAACTTACTCTCTCTATAAAAAAGTTGAAATTGCAAAGACCTCTTGCTATAATCTAAGGAGTCACTTTGCTAGCTTATGAAAATGAAGTTATTCTATAGGACCATTAAGGGTTTGGCAAATACCCAAACAAAATATATGCTACATTCTTGGGTTTGTCAATATTGACTTGAACTTGTTTGCATAACTAAACCCAAATTATTTCTTGAGATGATTATATGGAAGTTTTTTAAGTCTTCTAGTTTGAATATGTTATCAATTAATAATAGGCAAGAATATCTACCTAGTCATCTTCTAGATGTTGCATTCTAGATGAAGAAACCTTCCTATATTGACCTCGATAATCCCCTTCCAAAATTTAACCATTTTCTCTTAGTGAGGAAAAAGTGTCTTAGTTGAAGATTTTACTTTTCAAAGAAAATGGAGTTTTTTCAAAGATAAACTTTTAAAGTTTTGGATAAAGGTAAATATCCAATTGAGTCAATTTGTATGTAATGGCTTTAATCAGTTCGAATAAAATGATTTGTGACACAAGTTAGGATTTGCATTTGTTTGTCCTTCAAGCCTATGATGTGTTATTAAAGACAATAATGGCCAAGTTAAAGCGACAACGAGTATACATCTAGTTTCATATCGAGTTTCGTCATGAACATCCATGGATCTCAATGAGGTTTGAATACATATTTATGTTTAATAACTGGCTATGAGTTTTGGGTGTTGATTTTAGAAAATTTTTTTAGCACATTTTATACAAACATTCCAAAAAAAATCATTTTTGGTTTAAGTCTTTCGAACGAGTTTTCTTTAGTCGTTCAAACGTGTTTCTGTAAGGGTTTTGAATGAGGTTGAAACGAGTTGGTTATGCTTGATAGAAAATTTTCATTCAAAAGCTCGTTCGATCTCTATTTAAGAGAGTTTGTAGTTTTGTTCGAACGAGTTTTACTTTGTTGAAACGAGATTGCACGATTCGTTTGAATGGTTGTTATGTTTTCATTCGAACGAGATTCATTGGGATCCGTGCCGACTTAAATTTGTGAAAATCTATAAATAAGAGGTTTGCACAATATTTTGATTTTCAAGGATTTTAAAATCATTTTTCCAAGAAGAATCTAATAGCTTGGAATCCATACTTTACACACTATAAGGACAAATTTCTGAATTAAGTTAACGTGTAAGTATTGGCTTTATTCTGTGTTTGGACAAAACATATTTAAATCGTAAGTTAGGACTTGAGTTATGTCTATCAGGACTATGATGTGTGATCAAGGTTACTTTCGATTACATGCCGATTTTTTATCTTCAATATTTGCGGGATGTCAATGAAGTTATGAATGTATATTTATGTTTTATGCTTGGGAGCATTTGGGTCTTGTTTTATAAAATTCTTTGAGGCCTTTTCATAAACAAGATTGTTGAAAAAATATTTTTAGGGTTTATGTTCATTCAAATGAGTTGACGCAGTTCATTTGAATGAGATGTGAATGTCGTTAGAATGACCTTCAAATGAACATCAAACTATATATCTGTATTGATCAGAGATATATTATTTGAAGATCATTCGAAGCTGGTTCAAACGAGAATAACATGTTCGTTCGAAGAAGGTTTTTGTTCGAGTGAACTATATGTTTTCGTTCGAACGGTTTTCCTAAAGAAACGTGTGTAATACCCTGTATTTGTATGGATTTTAAAATTAGGAATTTATTAAATTGAATTGAGTTATTAATTCAATATTAATCCGACAATTTATTTTAAATTTTTACTAGCATGGTGAGAGTTAGTAATTATTGGAAATTTGTTGAATATTACTTAATGAGTAAAGTAATATGTAGAATTGAATTTATTAAAATTGTCACGAGTAAATAATATGACAATTACGGAAATTAAGTTGGGACGCGCCTATGTCGTGTCGGGATTATTTATTATTATAAAAAGTGAATAAATTATAAGTCGCCCGTATGGTCATTTTGAGTGCGCCAACATGTCCGAAAGGGTCAAGATAGTCAGAAAAGTGTACTCGGGGGTTTAGTTTGGGTCTCGGGGCGTTTTTAGGCCCAACTAGCACCTCGTGAGGGCGATTTAGTCATTTTCAAACTAGGCCTTAATTAAATGAAGAAAATTGGGAAATTAATATCATGTATTAGGAGAGTCTTCTAGGTTTAACATTCTCAAAAGTTAGAACGACACTGAGAGGAAGGAAGGAAAATCTTTCCAAGAAGCCAAGTCCAAGAACCAACACAAATTACACCACCACCACCACCACCACCACCACCACATAGATGGGAGCGAGGGGATCAAGCCTATACCTGTCAAACTCATATACTCAGACCTACTATCTTAA
The DNA here is from genome assembly GCA_949130495.1 of Sambucus nigra. Classification (NCBI taxonomy): domain Eukaryota; kingdom Viridiplantae; phylum Streptophyta; class Magnoliopsida; order Dipsacales; family Adoxaceae; genus Sambucus; species Sambucus nigra. The sequence goes on along the minus strand of OX422220.1, from coordinate 8,824,032 downwards.
GGCAAGTAATTTTCTTGCTAATTTCTAGTGGATAATTCAACCATGTTAGAATAGGATTAATCAATTAGTATTTGTGTATTTTAAGAATTCGATGATTTAGGGAACTTAAATCTCATGATTTAGAAGAAATAAGTATATTCTGGAAATCTCATCATATGTAGAGGATTACCCATGAAATTTTAATGTTTTAGAAGAGAGAAATCTGGAAAAAGAATTAGAAGATTGGAAATTGTAATGAAACTAGGGTTCTTGATAAATATTATGAATTGGGCCTTTAATCCTATACTTTTGATGAAATTCGTACATGCTTTACGTAAGAAATCATGTAGGTAGGTTAATATAACTGCTAGTTTAATTGGTTGGGAGTTTGGGACTCAATTATGTAGTTTTGTTTGAGGTTGATGAAGGAAACCCGTAGTTTTACAATGGAAGAATTCAGGATACCTATTTGATCGATCGATCGATCGATTCAAGAATGTCAATCGATAGACCCCCTTTCATCGATCGATCGACCCCTCTTGGAAATTGCATGTTTTTCCTCTTTTTGTTTAATTTGGACAAAATGCATAGGAACCCTTGAATATCATTTAAAGAGCATAATGGGTTATGAAGAGGACCAGTAGGGTCTAAGTAGATTCCGTTGAATATAATTTTATATGGGATGTCACCGTGGACTAACGGGGGTTTAACACATATTGAAAATCATGTGTACGTTAACTAAGGAATTGGGAGATTTGTGAATGACTTAGACAAAATGTTAGAGAGGGTGTACCTACTGATGTTACCTTTAGGAAGAGATAATACTTTAAGGGACAAAAAGTAACTACGAAATGATTATTAATTGAGAAGAAAAAGAGATGAGTTCCTTATACGTAATAATTGGGTAAAATTATATTACGTACGGTTAAAATATTATTATGGGTCGTGGGCGAACCAAATTGGAAAATGAGATAATTTATATATATGACCGAGTGCATGTGTATATATATCTATCTTATATTTGTGTATAATCATACCCGCGCTACTTGTTATCACGGAGATTGCTGTGCCGGGAGAGTCTTATCTCGATGGGACCTTTATGGGGGATGTTGACTTGTACCCTAGATCATAGGATTCCTTAGTACAGGCTATCTAAGAATGATAGTCAGACGGTCCCGAGAGACGTGAGGGGTATGTGCTAACATCTTAGGAACTTGGAACTATGCTTCGCCTCCATTTGGTGTGTATTGTATTAATACAGTTCAAGAGTGATTCTGAACTAGTATTTTCCTTAGTACGAGAGATATGGGGACTTGATAGTAGAGTATGCCAGCACCATAGATTTTATGTGGGGTGCCGATAGTATATATATTATATATGAGTGATTAATATATATATATATATATATATATATATATATATATATATATATATATATATATATGAAATTCTTCTACTGTGCCTATAAGTAGATAAATATTGAATAAATGCTCCAAAATTATAGTAAGTGTTCGGGAACTTTATAACAGCATTGAAATACACTTAAGTAACCTAAGAAAACTTTAAGAGATTTAACCTCTAAACTAAAATCATAGCCTTGTGATTCCTCGAGATAAAATTTATGGGAGATACGTTAGATAGACTTATGAGGCTTTTAGTAGTACGTTAGGCGTGCAAAATAGATGAGAGGTGGGGATTCTCAAGAGAGTGTCGTGTGCTAACATGGATGTCTTATCAATTAGTAAGCATTCAATTACTTGCTAAATCACTTTTTAAAAGATATTTTTACACTCGGGCTCTAACCCGTTTTCTGTCATTTTCTCTCTCTTGTGTATATATGTATATATATTATAGGTGCCCAGCCACAGGGGCGTCAGGCATATGTTCTTTGAATTGGACGTGCTGCAGCTTATGTGGGAGTTACAGGCCCTTGGTTTAGATGACCTCTTCCTTGATTCAGTTCTTAATTTAGTACTGCATAGCTAAAGCATGTGTCACCCAATTTCCAATTTCAGTCTAGATTTATTAGAGATTTTGTATTTATTTATGTTTTCAGTATTGAGACTCATTTGGGAGTTATTTCATGTCATGATGATTTCACTTATGGTTATTAATTTGGTTTGGATAGTCTAGTTGGCATATTTCTTTTAGATGATTTTTACCCTTAGAAATTATTTTATTCATAACTGATTTATACTTAAAAAGGTTTTTACGATGTGATTTAATAAAATCAAATAATATTATAAATGTTTTGACACTTAGCTTAATTAATTAGGGTGATTAAAACGGAAATTATTTTCGACAGTGATGCTAAGAATGAACCACACCATTCACCTTGATTTTTAATTTAATAATGGACTAATCACCTGGTATTTAATTAGGCGGGGTGTTACAGGTGGTATCAGAGCATCAGGTTCTAGGGTCCTTTAGGATTTGTACGGCTTATTTCGCTCTCATCTTAGCATCTTTGATATAGAGCCCAATTTTTAGGACTGGTGTATTCTTGTATTTACATTTACATGTTCAACTATTGATATTTAATAATAACTGTTGACTAATAAACTTCCTTATCGTTTCAGATGCCTCTGAGATGCGCACCCCTAGATAGGAATGTCCAACCCAAGTAGCCAGCAGATCCGGCTCATTGAATGATGAATGTAATATAAGTAGACGCCATTATTGCTCAGGCGATGAATGACGCATTAGTGGTGGTGCAGCAGGCTGCACCCCAGGTTCAGGCATTAGCACCAGTACCAACACAGCTTCCCACTGCATGGGAGCGGGCCAGGGATGCCTTTCAGAAGGAACATCCCCCGGAGTTCTCGAGTTGTTCAGACGTTGTGATTTCCAGCCAATGGAAGAAGGATACCCAGAGGCATCTGCGCATATATGAGTGAACTGACATGCAGAGACAGTTTTTGTCTTCCTTCAATCTAGTGGGGACCATTTTTTTGTGGTGGGATTCCACCACCACCTTGGAGGAGAGGGACAATATATCAATTCAATCATTTTGGGTGCAGTTTGACCATAAATATTTCTCGTTCGCCGTGCAGACTGAGATAAGGAGGAGGTTACTGAATCTTCAGCAGGAGAGTATGACCGTTGCTGAGTATGAGGAGGACTTCACAAAACTTCTCACTATAGTTCTAGATGAGGCACCAACTAAGGAAAAGAAGATATTACTATTTTTAGATGGATTGGCCTGGAGGATTCGTCAGCACCTCATAGGGAATCTATCGTTGGGTACTTACATTGACGTACTCAATGCCCTTATATTGCACTGCCAGGATCCCTACTTCTATCAGTAGGGAAGAAAACGAGCAGGGGAGTCCAGCCAGTAGGGCAGGACAGGGGGTTGTAGTACTGGAGGGGCACCAGTAACCCAAGGGAAGACCCGTCATAGTGAGTAGAGTTCCCATCCGAGGGACCTTTCCAAGGGATTATGATCCGGTGATTCCAGGAAGGTATTTAGGGGATTTAAACAGGGCCAATAGGTCCAGTCCAGTCAGCATGGCCAGAAGGGCCAACACCATCAGCAACAGGGTCAGCAGCAGCTAACAGCATTTTCAGTAGGGCCAGTGGAGGGGTGGTAATGTCCAATAGAGCCGTCGTCAGCAGGGAAAGAGGGGAGGAAACTTCAGGGCTAGGTGATTTGGATGTGGAGGGGGATAGGTCCCCACAGCTGCAGGGTGCCCGTAATGAGACACGGAGGACAATCTTTCCAGACGCCCTCCAAGCGCCAACACCTCAGGCACCACCCGCGATTGAGGGTAAGTTTACTATCCATGTCACTATGGGTCGAGTTTTATTTGATACTAGGGCATTGCATTATTTTATAGATAATCACTTTGCACGGGATTTAGGGTTATTAGACACGGCAGAGAGTACCGTGACGTATGTAGACTCACCACTGGGGAATGGGTCTTTTATTTTCTTTATATGAGGGGGTGTAGGTATAGACATTGGTAACTTGATTTTACCTGCGGATATGCTAGTTTTATATATGCATGAGCACGACGCCATTATTGGCATGGATTGGCTCACTGCGTACAGAGCTATGATAGATTGTTTCGGTAGGAGTATCATCTTTGCTATTCCGGGTTAGGAGATGTTTTAGTGGATATGCCTCGCCCAGAGGGAGGATATTCCACCCATTTGTATTACATAGAGGAGGAGAACTCTAAGGATATTTTGATTCCCCTTGATTCGATTCCAGTTGTTCGTGAGTTTTTGGATGTACTCCAGGAGTTATCGGATCTACCTCCCAATCGAGAGATAAACATTATCCTAGACTTGATGCTGGGCACTCGTTCGATAGCACGTGCACCGTACCCTATGGCTCCAACGAAAATGAGAGAGTTACGGGATCACATAGAGCAGCTATTAGGCTAGGGCTTCATTCATAGGATCACCTCACCTTGGGGCGCTCCGGTGTTGTTTGTGAAGAAGAAAGATGGTTCGCTGAGGTTATGCGTAGACTACAGAGAGTTGGACAAGGTCACGATACGGAATTAGTACCCGTTGCCTTGAATCGATGACGTGTTCGACCAACTGAGAGGAGCAACCTTCTTTTTGAAGATAGATTTGAGATCGGGATACCATCAGCTACGGATTAGGGAGCAGGACGTGTTGATGACTGCTTTCTTGACGAGATATGGATCCTATGATTTTATAGGGATGCTATTTGGGATGAATAAAGCTCCAGCCATATTCATGGACTTGATGAACCGAGTGTTCAGAGAGTTCTTGGATCAGTTTGTCATTGTCTTCATAGATGACATCCTGATTTATTCACAGACTGAGGAGGAGCATGCGAAAAACTTGAGACAGGTTCTTCAGACTCTATGAGAGAATTAGTTGTATGCTAAATATGAGAAGTGTGGGTTCTAGTTATGAGAGGTACAATTTTTTGGGCACGTTGTGTCAGAGTTGAGGATATCGGTTGATCTAAGATAAGTGTTGGTAGTGAGGGAGTGGGGACAGCCCACGACACCGATAGAGGTGTGTAGTTTCTTGGGGTTAGACGGGTACTACAGGTGGTTCGTTCGAGGCTTTTCGAAGATAGAAGGTCCGCTGATGAATCTGACTCGCAAGGGAGTACGGTATGTATGTGATGATGCTTATCAATTGTCTTTTGACGATCTGAAAGATAAGCTGACTTCGGTGCCAGTTCTTGTGTTGCCTAGGCCAGGAGTAGAGTACCTGGTGTATACTGATGCCTCTCTCCAGGGACTCGGTGGAGTACTTCAGCAGGAGGAACAAACTATAACTTTTGCCTCCCATAAGCTTAATCCTCACTAAGTGAATTACCGCACCCATGACCTGGAGCTAGCAGCCGTCGTGTTTTCATTGCAGATTTAGAGGAATTACTTGTTGGGAGATAAATTTTGCTTATTCACAGAGAACAAGTCACTACAATACTTTTTCACTCGGCGAGAATTGAACATGATTTAGCGCAGGTGGATGGAGTTTGTGAAAGACTACTAGTTCGAGATACAATACCATCCGGTAAAGGCTAACTAAGTTGCTGATGCTTTAAGCCATAGGTCGGTAAGTGACATAGCGGAAGTAAGGAGAGCGAAGTGGAAAGAGTTAGGACACCAGGATGCGGTAGCCCGTTCGTTTGCATCTCTTATGTCAATCACACCCAAAATTCTTACGAGGGTGATACAAGTACAAGCAACAGATATTTTTTATTAGGATCAAATTGTATGACTTTTAGCTGAGGGTTTTGAATCCTATTCAGTGAGTTTTGATGGGGTTTGAGGTTTAATGGGAGATTGCTGGTCCCAGAGGGATATGATTTATGTCATGTAGTGATGACACAGTCGCACGGGTCTAGATTTGTAGTATATCCCGGAGGGGATAAGATGTAGCAGGATATGAGGTGGTAATACTGATGGAGTGGAATTAAGAAGGACATTGCAGAGTTCGTGTCCAAGTGCGTAACTTGTCAGATGGTAAAGGTGGACCACCAAAGACCACCAAGAGTACTTCAGCCGTTGGAGATACCTACATGGAAATGGGAAGGCATTACCATGGATTTCATTACTGGGTTTCCTTCATCACAATGGTGTCACAATTCTATATGGGTTATAGTGGACCGATTGACCAAGGTAGCTCATTTTCTTCCAGTACGGACAGACTACACCACGGACGAGTATGCACAATCATTTATTTTCGAGATAGTTAAGCTACATGGGGTGAACCTGGATATTGTGTCTGATAGAGACAAGATTTTTGTGTCGCACTTCTGGTAGAGCTTTCAGGAGGCCATGGGTATAAATTTGAGATTGACTTCAGCTTATCACCCACAGACGGATGGATAAATAGAGCGTACCAATCAGATGCTGGAGGATATTCTATGCATGCGTGTCATTGATTTTGGAGGAGGTTGGGAGCTGTACCTTCCACTCGTGGAGTTCTCTTATAATAAATCCTATCAGTTCACGATTAGAAAGGTCCCATTTGAGGCGTTGTATGGAAGGCCTTGTCGTTCTCCCGCTTGTTGGCTAGAGGTGGGAGACAACAAGTTGCTTGGACCAGAGGTGATTCAGGAGACGTCAGCTAGGATTGAGCTAATCAAGAGTCGCATTCGGGTAGCCCAGGATAGGCAGAAAAGCTACACCGATGCAAAACGGTCCTTCAGAGAGTTTAGCGTGGGGGACCATGTATTACTATGTGTGTCTCCTATGAAAGGAGTAATGAGATTTGGGAAGAAGGGGAAGTTGGCTTCGAGGTACGTAGGACCATTTCCTATTATCGAGAGGATAGGGCCGGTGGCCAACAGATTGAGGTTTCCATAGCACTTACACCAAATTCATGATGTATTCAACATCTCGTCGTTGAGATGATATATTCGAGATGTTATGGACCACACTCACATCGCGATCGAGGAGATTGACTTAGAGCCCGACATTTCTTATGAGAAGAGACTAGTGGCTATCCTAGACCATAGAGAGAGGAAAATGAGGTCGAAGGTAGTTCCACTTGTACGGGTTCAGTAGGAGCATCATAATGTGGAGGATTCCACTTGGGAGCGCAAGGAAGATATGCGCGAAAAATACCCAGATCTACTTTTACCAGGTATGACTTATTTTCCAAATTTCGGGACAAAATTCAATTATTAGGGGGGAAGTATGTAATACTCCGTATTTTTATGGCTTTTAAAATTAGGAATTTATTAAATTGAATTGAGTTATTAATTTAATATTAATCCAGAAATTTATTTTAAATTTCTACTAGCGTGACGAGAGTAAGTAATTATTGGAATTTTTTTGAATATTACTTAATGAGTAAAGTAATATGTACAATTGAATTTATTAAAATTGTCATGAGTAAATAATATGATAATTATGGAAATTAAGTCGGGATGCGCCTGTGTCGTGTCGGGACTATATTATTATTATTATAAAAAGTGAATAAATTATAAGTCGCCTATATGGTCATTTCAAGTGTGCCAACATGTCCGGAAGGGCCGAGATAGTCAAAAAAGTGTGCCCGAGAGTTTAGTTTGGGTCTCAGGGCGTTTTTAGGCCTAACTGGCACCCCCGGAGGGCGATTTAGACATTTTCAAATTAGGCCTTGAATAAATGAAGAAAATTGGGAAATTAATATCAGATATTAGGAGAGTCTTCTAGGGTTAACATTCTCAAAAGTTAGAATGACAGTGAGAGGAAGGAAGGAAAAGCTTTCCAAGAAGCCAAGGCCAAGAACCAACACAAATTGCACCATCACCACCACCAAAACATAGATCGGAGTGAGGGGATCAAGCCTATACCTGTCAAACTCATGGAATCAGACATACTATCTTAAGGCAAGTAATTTTCTTGATGATTTCTAGTGGATAATTCAACCATGTTAGAATACGATTAATTAGTATTTGTTTATTTGAAGAATTTGATGATTTAGGGAACTTAAGTTTCATGCTTTAGAAGAAATAATATATTCTGGAAATCTCATAATATGTAGAGGATTATCCATGAAATTGTAATGGTTTAGAAGAGAAAAATCTGGAAAAGGAATTAGAAGATTGGAAATTATAATGAAACTAGTATTCTTGATAAATTTGTCCTTTAATCCAATACTTTAGATGAAATTCGTACATACTTTACGTAGGAAATCATGTAGGTAGGTTAATATAACTTTTAGTTTAACTGGTTGGGAGTTTAGGACTCAATTATGGAGTTTTGGTTAAGGTTGATGAAGAAAACCCGTAGTTAACAGTGACAGTATTCAGAACATCTGTTTGATCAATCGATCGACCCAAGAATGTCGATCGATCGAACGACTGATCGATCGAACGACTGATCGATCGATTGACACCATTTCATCGATCAATCGACCCCTCCTGGAAACTACATATTTTCCTCTTTTTCTTTAATTTGGATAAAATGCGTAGGGTAAATCGTGTCTACGTTAACTAAGGAATTGGGAGATTCGTGAATGACTTAGACCAGAATGTTAAAGAGGATGTACCTACTGAAGTTTCCTTTAGGAAGAGATAAACTTTGAGGGTCGAGAAGTAACTACGAAATGATTATTAATTGAGAACAAAAAGATTGTAATACCCCGTATTTTTATGCTTTCTAAATTTTGTGGATTTATTAAATCTAATGTGTTATTAATTTAATATAAATCCAGAAATTAATTATTTTTATAATTTCTAACGTGATGAGAGTTAGTAATTATTGGAAACTTGTTGAATATTATTAATGAGCAAAGTAATATATAATATTGGTTCTATTAAATGTCACGAGTGAATAAAATGATAATTTTGAAGATTTAAGTCGGGACGCGCCCGTATCGTGTCGGGACTAAATGTTGATTAATAAAAGTGAATAAATTATAAGTCACCTGTATGTTTATTTCGAGTGCGCCAAAGTGTCCGGAAGGGTCGAGATAGTCAAAATAATGTACCCGGGGATTTAGTTTGGGTCTCGGGGCATTTTTAAGCTTAATTAACACCCCAGGAGAGCGTTTGGGGCATTTTGTATTTTTGGGCGTGGAAACCTACGAATTTTCTAGGTTATATCAGGTGCTTAGGGTTGTCTTTTAGGGTTAACACAACCAAAAAAAAGAGACGGCCATTGGAGAAGGAAAGGATAAGCTTACCACGGAGTTCTAGGCCAAGAACTCCTCCGTTTGCGTCGCCGTCACTTCCAAACGTTAGATCGAGCCATGAGGATCACAACCACACCGATTTCATCCACAAATCAGAAACAAAAATTCCCAGACAAGTATTTATCTTTCTTAATTTAATTAATGCTTCATTCATATTAGTTTAGGGTTAATTAGGATGAGTTTTTATGAAAGAAAATCTATGTTAGAGGTTAGAAATGGCATGTTGTAGAGATATAAACATCATTCTGGAAATCCCTTCACATGTAGAGGTTGAACCACGAATTTACATTGGATTAGAAGTAGAAATTCTGGGAAAAAGATGAGAAGAACTAACTTAAAGAAATTATTAGGGTTCATGAGATTTATATAGATTTTGCCCCTTTTAATTCATGATTTTTGATTAAAACTCGCATGTCTTACGTAGGATATTGTTCATTTGGGTTTATAATGCTTGTGGTATAAATTCCTGGGAGTTTGGGAGTTAAAAACTTGGATTTGGATGATTTTGGATGATAAATTCCCGTAAATGGTATTCTGCAGTTTTCGCCATACCTGCTTGATCGATCGATCGGCCATATAGCATCGATCGATCGACCATATAGCGTCGATCGATCGATGGTTCGATCGATCGAACACCTTCCATCGATCGATCGACCCGTCCTGTATAACTCATATTCCCTTTTTAATAATTCATTCCAACTTAAATGATTAAACATTCTTGGATATTAATGTTAATACATTTTGAGATATAAAGGAGACCAGTAGGACCTTAGAAATATATGGACCCGTTAATGAAATACGAGATTAACATCTCACGGGGTATTTTTTTACACATAAAGGACAATGGGAACTTGTATTAAAGGGTGAGACTCATAAGAAAGATAGGTTGTATAATAAATGAGTACCTACTGAAATTGCACTTGGAGAGATAGGAACCCATGATTGCTGTAGTAAGTTGGAATAATCCCACAAATTAGAATAAGAGACAAACCGTTATACGTGATAACTAAATAACGAGTAATAAGGATAAATATCAATAATTATGGGTCGTAAGAGTGTACCTAAATTTGATATGATAAAAGTAGTATATTTATATGACTGTGTTTATGCATATACTATATACGTGTCAAAATCATGCCCGCGCTACTTGCTATCCCTGAGGTACCGCGCTTGGATAGTCTTATCTCGATGGGACCTTTATGGGGGATATTGACTTGTACACTAGAAGATTGAAATCCTTGGTACAGGCTATCAGATCGATAGTCCGACGGTCCTAAGAGACGTAAGGGTATGTGCTGACCTCTTAGAGACTTGGAACTATGCTTCGCCTCAATATTGTATGTGATTTGTTTCAATACAGTTCGAGAGTGATTCCGAACTTGTATTTCCCTTAGTACGAGTGATACGGGGACTGGATAGCAGAGTATGCCTGCACCATAATTGTTATGTGGGGTGCCGTCAGAATATATATATATTATATGAGTATTTAATATATATATATATATATATATATATATATAAATCTGGAATTTGGGGACTACCTACTATGTCTATGGTATGTAAGAAATGAATAATTATTTCAACTTGGAAATGAGTGTTTGAAAAGTATAATATATTACCGAAAAACTTTATTATCAAATAAGGTTTAGATGAGAACTTTGTTGTCAAATAAAATTAACCTCTTAAGCAATTGAATTTGTCAGTTTAAAATCTTACGAGCAACTTAAGATAAGATAAGTTAAACTGTTGAGAAGATTAGTGCGATAGGTGTGCACATTAAAAGAGAGGTGAGGATTTCTCAAGGGAGTACCGCATTAATATGTTGTTGCATTAGCCAGTAAACATTTTAAATACTTGCTAAACTAATTTTAAACTGTTTTTACAATCGGGCCCTGACCCGATTCCCATTTTCTTCTCTCTTGTATATATATGTATATATTACAGGTTCCCAGTCACAGGGGCTTCGTGCATAGGATCATTTGGAAGGAACGCGCTGCAGCTTAGGTGGGAGTTGCAGGCCTCTTTCTTAGACGACTTCATTCTTGATTCCCCTCCTAGCATTATTCTATCCAGTTGGGCATGTGTCGCCCTTTACCATTATTCAGTTGTTTTATCGGATATTGTGATTCGTTTATTTCAAGTATTTACACTTTGGGATTTATTACTGTCAGGATGTTTTTCCTTTAAGTTTTAATGTTGGAATCAATTAGTTGGATGCTTAATTAATTGGATTGTTGGTTCCAGTGTAATTGTTGGATGATTCTTAATTCATGGATTATGTAAAGTTTTAAAATATTAGTTTTATTTGAAATTTGGAATTAATGTCTAAAAATATGTTTTTGTCACTTAGCTTAATTAATTAAGGTGTTTAATTGGAAAAGTTATTTGTACGGCAGTGATGCTAAGAATGAACCGACCGTTCACCTTGATTATAATTTAGTAAATGACTGATGACCCGGTATTTAATTAGGCGAGGTGTCACAGGTGGTATCAGAGCATCAGGTTCTATTGTCCTTTAGGATCTGTACGGCTTATTTCGCTTTTAGCTTAACATTCCTGTTATAGAGCCCTATTTTAGGATTGTTGTATTCTTGCTTTTACGATTACGTCTTCAACTGTTTTGAGATTTGATAATAACTGTAGACTAATAAAATTTCTTCACGTTTCAGATGCCTCTGAGACGTGTACCAAAAGATAGGCGTCCGGCTCAGGGAACGATGAATGCAAATGAGGTAGCCGCTATCGTTTCTCAGGCGGTGAATGTCGCGCTAGTGGTAGTACAGCAGGATCCACCCCAAGTTTAGGCCGTGGCGCCAGTATCGGCACAACTTCCATCTTCATGGGAGCGGGTTAGGGAGGCCTTTCAGAAGGTGCATCCCCCAGAGTTTGCGGGTGGTTCAGATATTATTGTAGCCAGCCAATGGAAGAAAGATATCCAGAGGCATCTGCGTATGTACGAGTGCACAGACGTGCAGAAACAGCTATTGTCTTCCTTTAAGCTAGTGGGGGCCGCTTTGCATTGGTGGGAATATACTACCACCTTGGAGGAGAGGGAGATTATTACTATTTAGTTATTTTGGGCGCGGTTTGACAGCAAATACTTCCCATCCGCCGTGCAGACTAAGATGAGGAGGAAATTACTGAGTCTGAAACAGGAGTATTCGACCGTTGCTGAATATGAAGAGGAGTTCACAAGACTTCTCACTATAGTGCCAGATGAGGCACCCACTGAGGGTAAGAAGATACTATTATTTGTGGACGGGTTAGCTTGGAGGATCCGTCAGCACCTTATAGGGATTCTGTCTCTGAGTACCTACACAGACGTACTCAATGCCGCTTTACTACACTGCCAGGATCATCGCTTCCATCTGTAGGGAAGCAAGTGAGTAGGAGAGTCCGGCCAGCAGGGCAGGACAGGGGGTAGTAGTGCTAGTGGAGCACCGACATCTCAAGGGCAGACTCGTCAGCATGAGCAGAGTTCCCATCAGGGGGACCCTGCCAAGCGGTTCCAATCAGGTGATTCCAGGTAGGGATTTGGGGGATTTAGGCAGGGTCAGTAGGGCCAGCCTAATCAGCAGGGCCAGTAGGGCTAACATCGTCAGCCGCAGGGAAAGCAGCAGGGCCATCAGGGCCAACAGCGTTTTCAAAAAGGCCATCGGGGCCAATGGCGGGGTGGTACCGACCAGTAGGGCCGTAATCAGCAGGGACAGAGGGGAGGAAATTTCAGGGGCCGATGTTTCGGGTGTGGTAAAAATGGCCACAAGCGCCAAGATTGTCCAGAGGGTGATAGGTCCCCACAACAGCAGGGTGCCCGTAATGAGCCACAGAGGCCACTTTCCAGCCGCCCTCCCAGCACCAGCTCAATTACCAGCCCTACCAGCCATTCCAGCCGCTCCAGTGCAGCAGGGGCAGTTACAGTACGGACGTGTCTATAACGTCCACCAGGCACCAGCTCCACAGGCTCCACCCGCGATTGAGGGTATGTTTCCTATCCATGGTACTATAGGTCGGGTTTTATTTGATACTGGGGTGACGCACTGCTTTATAGCTACCCCTTTTTGCGAAGGCCTTAGGGTTATTATCCACAGCAGAGAGCACTATAACGTGTGTAGATTCACCACTGGGAAATGGATCACTAATTTTCTTTATATGCCGGGGTGTGGGAGTAGATATTGGTAGCTTGGTACTACCAGCAGACATGTTAGTCTTAGATATACATGAGAATGATGTCATTATTGGTATGGATAGGCTCGCAGCTTACAGAGCCATGATAGATTGTTTCGGTGGGAGTATTGTCTTTGCCATTCCGAGGCAAGAGATGTTTGTAGTGGCGATGCCTCGTCCAGAGGGAGGCTCGACCTCTCATTTGTATTATATATAGGAGGATACCTCTAAGGAGGTCATGATTCCCTTAGACTCGATGCCAGTTGTTCGTGAGTATTCCGATGTATTTCAGGAGATACCAGGCCTGCCCCCCAGTCGAGAGATAGATTTTGTCATAGATTTATTACCGGATACTCGACCTATACCACACGCTCCATACCGTATGGCTCCGACGGAGATGCGAGAGTTACGAGATCAGATAGAGCAGATATTAGGTCAGGGCTTCATTCGCAGGAGTACCTCACCTTGGGGAGCTCCAGTCTTATTTGTGAAAAAGAGAGATGGCTCACTGAGGCTATGTGTGGACTACCGGGAGCTGAACAAGGTCACGATACGTAATAAGTATCTGTTGCCTCAGATCGATGATCTGTTCGACCAGCTGAGGGGAGCAACTTTCTTTTCGAAGATAGATCTGAGGTCAGGGTACCATCAGCTACGTATTAGGGAGCAGGATGTTTCAAAGACTGCTTTCTTGATGAGATATGGGTCTTATGAGTTCATAGTGATGCCATTTGGACTCACAAATGCTCCAGCCGTATTCATGGACTTGATGAACCGAGTGTTCAGAGAATTCTTAGATCAGTTTGTCATCGTATTCATAGATGACATCTTGATATATTCACACAACGAGGAAGAGCATGCCGAGCACTTGAGGTAGGTTCTTCAGACTCTACGAGAGCATCAACTGTATGCTAAGTACGAGAAGTGCGGGTTCTAGTTATGGGAAGTGCAATTCTTGGGACATGTTGTTTCTGAATAAGGAATAGCAGTTGACCCGAGTAAGGTGTCAGCGGTGAGGGAGTGGGGACAGCCCACGACACCGACAGAAGTACGTAGTTTCTTGGGATTAGCCGAATATTACAGGAGAATCATTCAGGGGTTCTCCAAAATAGTGGGTCCATTGACAAACCTGACTCGCAAGGGGGTACCAAATGTTTGGGACGATGCATGTCAATTGTCTTTCAATGAGCTGAAAGACAAGCCTACTTCAGCACCGTTCCTTGCTTTACCTAAACCGAGCGTGGAGTATCTGGTTTACACCGACGCCTCTTTACGGGGACTTGGGGGAGTACTTCAGCAGGAGGAGAAGGCTATAGCTTTTGCCTCCCGCAAGCTTAAGCCGCACGAGAAGAATTACCCCACACACGACCTAGAGTTAGCAGCGGTCATTTTTGCAATGAGGATATGGAGACACTATTTATTGGGGGAGAAATTTCACTTGTTCACAGACCACAAGTCACTGCAATACCTATTCACTCAACGAGAGATGAATATGCGTCAGCGCAGGTGGTTAGAGTTTATGAATGACTATCAGTTAGATATACAGTACCATTCGGGGAAGGCTAACGTAGTTGCCGACGCGTTGAGCCGTCGACCGGTAGACGATGTAACGGACATCTGGAAAGCAAAGTGGAAAGAGTTGGGTCATCAGGATGCAGTAGCCTATTCCTTCATATCTGTCATGACAGTGACACTCAAGATTGTTACGAGGGTAATACAGGCACAGACCGCAGACCCATTTTTCCAGGAGCAGATTGTACGACTTTTAGCTGAGGGTGGTGAGTCCTATTCTGTTAGTTCTGATGGGGGTTTGAGGTTTAATGGGAGATTGGTGGTCCTAGAAGGAGCAGACTTACGTCATGCAGTGATGACCCAGTCTCACGGGTCCCGATTTGCGATACATCCTGGGGGAGATAAGATGTACCAGGATATGAGGCGGAAATACTGGTGGAGTGGGATGAAAAAGGACATTACTGAGTTAGTGTCCAAATATTCTACCTGCCAGCTGGTAAAGGTGGACCACCAGAAACCGTCAGGGTTTCTTCAGCCATTGGAAATACCCACGTGGAAGTGGGAGAGTATTTCTATGGATTTTATTACTGGGTTGCCTACATCACAGAGGGGCCACGACTCCATCTGAGTGATTGTAGACCGTTTGACCAAGGTGGGTCATTTTCTTTCGGTGCGGACAGACTATACCACGGGTCAGTATGATCAATTGTTCATTGCTGAGATTGTCATATTTCATGGGGTGCCCCTGAATATTGTGTCAGATAGAGACAAGATTTTTGTGTCGCGTTTCTGGGAGAGCTTTCAGGAGGCTATGGGTACATAGTTGAGGTTGAGTTTAGCTTATCACCCACAGACAGATGGACAAACAGAGCGTACTAATCAGATGTTGGAGGATATGCTACGCATGTGTGTCCTTGATTTTAGAGGAGGTTGGGAGCCACATCTTCCACTGGTGGAGTTCGCTTATAATAACTCTTATCAGTTCACAATTGGCGTGGCTCCATTTGAGGCTTTGTATGGCAGGCCTTGTCGTTCCCCAAATTATTGGCTAGAGGTGGGGGATAACAACTTGCTCAGACCAGAGGTGATTCAGGAAACCTCCGCTAGGATTGAGATGATCAGGAGTCGCATTCGAGTAGCCCAGGACAGGATGAAAAGCTACGCCGATGTAAAACGGTTCTTCCGAGAGTTTAATGTGGGGGACCAAGTATTACTACATGTATCTCCTATGAAAGAAGTGATGAGGTTCGGGAAGAAAGGGAAATTGGCCCCGAGGTACGTGGGACAATTTCCCATTATCGAGAGGATTGGGCCGGTAGGATACAGATTGGGACTGCCAGACCATTTACATCGCATTCACGATGTATTCCACATCTCGTCGTTGAGACGATACCTTTGGGATGATATGGCCCACACCCACATCTCGATAGAAGAGATAGACTTACAGCCCGACAACTCTTACGAGGAGAGACCAGTGGCTATCCTAGACCATAGCGAAAGGAGATTGAGGTCGAAAGTAGTTCCACTTGTACGGGTCCAGTGGGAACATCATAATGTGGAGGAATCCACCTTGGAGCGCGAGGCAGATATGCGCGAGAGATACCCAGATTTATTCTTACCAGGTATGCCTTATTTTTCGAATTTCGAGACGAAATTCCGTTATTAGGGGGGAAGTATGTAATACCCCGTATTTATATGCTTTCTAAATTTTGGGGATTTATTAAATCTAATGTGTTATTAATTTAATATAAATTCGGAAACTAATTATTTTTATAATTCCTAACTTGACGAGACTTAGTAATTATTGGAAACTTGTTGAATATTACTAATGAGCAAAGTAATATATAATATTGGTTCTATTAAATGTCACGAGTGAATAAAATGACAATTTTGGAAATTTAAGTCGGGACGCGCCTGTGTCGTGTCGGGACTAAATGTTGATTAATAAAAGTGAATAAATTATA
The DNA here is from genome assembly GCA_949130495.1 of Sambucus nigra. Taxonomy (NCBI): domain Eukaryota; kingdom Viridiplantae; phylum Streptophyta; class Magnoliopsida; order Dipsacales; family Adoxaceae; genus Sambucus; species Sambucus nigra. The sequence continues at coordinate 8,807,290 of OX422220.1, read as the reverse complement.
AGTTTCCCACATGGTCATTTCGAGTGCGCCAAAGTGTCCGGAAGCGTTGAGATAGTCAAAATAATGTACCCGGGGGTTTAGTTTGGGTCTCGGGGCGTTTTTAGGCTTAATTAACACCCCGGGAGGGCGTTTTCGGCATTTTGTATTTTTGGGCGTGGAAACCTACGAATTTTCTAGGTTATATCAGGTGCTTAGGGTTGTATTCTAGGGTTAACACAACCAAAAATAAGAGACGACCATTGGAGAAGGAAAGGAAGAGCTTACCACGGAGTTCTAGGCCAAGAACTCCTCCGTTTGGGCCGCCGTCACCTCCAAACGTTAGATCGCGCCACGAGGATCACAACCACACTTATTTCATCCACAAATCAGAAAAAAAACTCCTAGGCAAGTATTTATCTTTCTTAATTTAGTTAATGCTTCATTCATATTAGTTTAGGGTTAATTAGGATGAGTTTTTATGAAAGAAAACCTATGTTAGAGGTTAGAAATCGCATGTTGTAGAGATATAAACATCATTCTGGAAATCCCCTTCACATGTAGAGGTTGAACCACGAATTTACATTGGATTAGAAGTAGAAATTCTGGGAAAAAGATGAGAAGAACTAAGTTAAAGAAATTATTAGGGTTCATGAGATTTATATAGATTTTGCCCCTTTTAATTCATGATTCTTGATGAAAACTCGCATGTCTTACGTAGGATATTGTTCATTTGGGTTTATAATGCTTGTGGTATAAATTTCTGGGAGTTTGGGAGTTAAAAACTTGGATTTGGATGATTTTGGATGATAAATTCCCGTTACTGGTATTCTACAGTTTTCGCCATACTTGCTTGATCGATCGATCGACCATATAGCATCGATCGATCGACCATATAGCGTCGATCGATCGATGGTTCGATCGATCGAACACCTTCCATAGATCGATAGACCCCTCCTGTATAACTCATATTCCCTTTTTAATAATTCATTCCAACTTAAATGATTAAACATTCTTGGATATTAATGTTAATACATTTTGGGATATAAAGGAGACCAGTAGGACCTTAGAAATATATGGACCCGTTAATGAAATACGAGATTAACATCTCACGGGGGGGTTGTTTTACACATAAAGGATAATGGGAACATGTATTAAAGGGTGAGACTCATAAGAAAGATAGGTTGTATAATAAATGAGTACCTGCTGAAATTACACTTGGAGAGATAGGAACCCATGAGTGCTGTAGTAAGTTGGAATAATCCCACAAATTAGAATAAGAGACAAACCGTTATACGTGATAACTAAATAACGAGTAATAAGGATAAATATCAATAATTATGGGTCGTAAGAAAGTATCTAAATTTGATATGAAAAAAGTAGTATATTTATATGACTATGTTTATGCATATACTATATACGTGTGAAAATCATGCCCGCGCTACTTTCTATCCCTGAGGTTATCGTGCTGGGACAGTCTTATCTCAATGGGACCTTTATGGGGGATATTGACTCGTACCCGAGAAGATATAAATCCTTGGTAAAGGCTATCAGATTGATAGTCAGACGGTCCTAAGATATGTGATGGTATGTGCTGAGCTCTTAGAGACTTGGAACTATGCTTCGCCTCAATATTGTATGTGATTTGTGTCAATACAGTTCGAGAGTGGTTCCGAACTTATATTTTCCTTAGTACGAGTGATACGAGGACTGGATAGCAGAGTATGCCCGCACCATAATTGTTATGTGGGGTGCCATTAGAATATATATATTATATGAGTATTTAATATATATATATATATATATATATATATATATATATTTAAATCTGGAATTTGGGAACTACCTACTGTGTCTATGGTAAGTAAGAAATGAATAATTATTTCAACTTGGAAATGAGTGTTTGAAAAGTACAATATATTACCGAAAAACTTTATTATCAAATAAGGTTTAGATGAGAACTTTGTTATCAAATAAAATTAACCTCTTAAACAATTGAATTTGTCAGTTTAAAATCTTACGAGCAACTTAAGATAAGATAAGTTAAACTATTGAGAAGATTAGTGTGATAGGTGTGCACATTAGAAGAGAGGTGAGAATTTCTCAAGGGAGTGACGCACTAATATGTTGTTGCTTTAGCCAGTAAACATTTTAAATACTTGCTAAACTAATTTTAAATTGTTTTTACAATCGGGCCCTGACCCGTTTCCCATTTTCTTCTCTCTTGTATATATGTATATATTACAGATGCCCAGCCACAGGGGCGTCTTGCATAGGATCATTTGGAAGGAATGCGCTGCAGCTTAGGTGGGAGTTGTAGGCCTCTTGCTTAGACGACTTCATTCTTGATTCCACTCCTAGCATTATTTTATCCAGTTGGGCATGTGTCACCCTTTACCATTATTCAGTTGTTTTATCGGATATTGTGATTCATTTATTTCCAGTGTTTACACTTTGGAATTTATTACTGTCAGGATGTTTTTTCTTTAAGTTTTAATGTTAGAATCAATTAGTTGGATGCTTAATTAATTGGATTGTTGGTTCCATTGTAATTGTTGGATGATTCTTAATTCATGAATTATGTAAAGTTTTAAAATATTGGTTTTATTTGAAATTTGAAATTTGGAATTAATGTCTAAAAATATGTTTTTGTCACTTAGATTAATTAATTAGGGTGTTTAATTGGAAAAGTTATTTTTACGACAGTGATGCTAAAAATGAACCGACCGTTCACCTTGATTATAATTTAGTAAATGACTGATCACTTGATATTTAATTGGGTGGGGAGTCACAAAGATATGAGTTCCTTATGCGTAAGAATTGGGTAAAATTGTATTATGTACGGTTAAAAATATTACTATGGGTCGGGGGCGAACCATATTGAAAAATGAGAATATTTATATATATGACCGAGTGCATGTGTATATCTATCTATCTTATATTTGTGTATAATCATACCTGTGCTACTTTCTATCACGAAGGTTGTCGTGTCGGGACAGTCTTATCTCGATGGGACCTTTATGGGGAATATTGACTTGTACCCCAGAATATAGGATTCCTTAGTACAAGCTATCTGACAGTGATAGTCAGACGATCCTAAGAGACGTGAGGGTTATGTGCTAACCTCTTAGTGACTTGGAACTATGCTTTTCCTCCATTTTGTATGTATTGTGTTAATACAGTTTGAGAGTGATTCCGAACTAGTATTTCCCTTAGTATAAGAGATATGGGAACTTCATAGCAGAGTATGCCAGCACCATAGATTTTATGTGGGGTGCCGATAGTATATATATTATATATGAGTGATTAATATATATACGTATATATGAAATTCTTCTACTGTGCATATAAGTAGATAAATATTGAATAAATGCTTAAAAATTATAGTAAGTGCTTGGGTACTTTATAACAGTATTGAAATACACTTAAGTAACGTATGAAAACTTTAAAAGATTTAACCTCCAAACTAAAATCATAGCCTTGTGACTCCTCGAGATAAAATTTATGGGAGATGAGTTAGATAGACTTATGAGGATTTAGTAGTATGTTAGACATGCAAACTAGATGAGAGGTGAGGATTCTCAAGAGAGTGTCATGTGATAACATGGATGTCTAATCAATTAGTAAGCATTTAATTACTTGCTAAATCACTTTTTAAAAGCTATTTTTACACTCGGGCTCTGACCCGTTTTCTTTAATTTTCTCTCTCTTGTGTATATATGTATATATATTACAGGTGCCCAACCATAGGGGCATCAGACATAGGTTATTTGGATTGGACGTGCTGCAGCTTATGTGGGAGTTACCGACCTTGCTTTAGACGACCTCTTCCTTAATTCAGTTCTTGATTTAGTACTGAATAGCTAGGGCATGTGTCGCTCGATTTCCTATTTCATTCTAGACTTATTAGAGATTTTGTATTTATTTATGTTTTCAGTATTCAGACTCATTTGGGAGTTATTTCATGTCATGATGATTTCACTTACAATTATTAATTTGTTTTTGGATAATCTAGTTGCCATGTTTCTTTTAGATGATTGTTATCCTTAGAAATTATGTTATTCTTAACTTATTTATACTTAAAAAGTTTTTTACGACGGGATTTAATAAAATCAAATAATATTAGAAATGTTTTGACACTTAGCTTAATTAATTAGGGTGATTAAAACGGAAATTGTTTTCAACAATGATGCTCAGAATGAACCACACTGTTCACTTTGATTTTTAATTTAATAAAGGACTGATCACCCAGTATTTAATTAGGCAGGATGTTACAACGTGCCACCTCAAAATTCTTGTTTTCTGGAAATACTCAGGCTTGGAATCTATTTTCAGAGAGTTTTTTTATGAAGATGTTTTTCCAAGTTAAATTTTATCCCTCGCAACAATAGTTTACACCTAAGTTTGAGATCCAAGAATCCTATATGCGTATGTCTATTTTTGAAATCTTCTGTATTGCGCCATATTTGTCCTATCTTTATACTGTGAGCTTCTCGATCAGTTGAGACCGTGTTTATGTTGAGTGATGGCTGGACTGGTTACAAGACCATTAAGTTCGGTGGGATACTAAGATTTGGTAGTGTGCCTGCATTGTGTAGCTATTGGAAGATGTCCAAAGATGGCTACGAAGAAGGTTACAAGGAATGAGAAAGCGCATCAAGGCTAGAAGGCATCGAGTATATGAGTAAGTCTAAGTCATTCTTGTAAATAGACTTATATTGTAGCGAACTTATGTGGCATGATCGTCCAAGGTTTTTTCCATTGTGAGTTTTCCTCGTACATTGTCATGTTGTGGTTTTCTTATTTTATTCTTGGTTATTCTCACCTAGATGCATGCTTAGGTTAAGAGTAAAATTGGAAATATTATTTTACACAACACTTGGTGTTTTAAAATAGGTGCAAGTTTATTAAAATTGTGAAAATGAAAAATTGGTGGTGTTTTTCATTTCAACCATAGGGCGCATTAGCTTTCTCACACATTGTTTTGAGATCCAAGAATCAACATTTTTATATCTATTTGAGACTTTCTATTTATGTTCTTGCACTAAGCATGTTTTATCTTCATTAAGTGCTAGTTTCTTGCGGGTGGATACCGTTTTATCTTCACTGAGCCAGCCAAAGGAAAACAACGATCAGTGGGATACGAGACGTACGAAAGAGCCTGAATTTTGTGGCTAGTTGAAGGTGTGTAAAAGTGGCTATAAATAAGGAACCAAGTAATGAGAATTGCATTAAGCCTTGAAGGCATTGAGTATGTGAGTAAGCCTAAGTTATTCTTGTAAAGGTACCAAATCGTAGTGGATTTGCCTCACTAAGTTGTCCGAGGTTTTGACAACGCTATGGTTTTATTGTGCATTTTTCAAATTGGTATCAAAGTGGGTTACACTAGTTTTTTTTGTTAGATCCTTGTTAGTGAGAGTTTAGGGTTTTGTGATGGAGTTAAACCATAAGAGTTGTTCCATATCTCAACCCCCATTGTTTCAAGAATTATATTTTTCTTACAATTGATCAACGATATTGTGTATACCTCGATTAAGCAATGGTGGTTTCCTCCTATTGAGGGTTGTTCTTCGAAAGCACATGATTTTTGGATAACGAACGAAAAGAATACCTTGACTTTTATTTCCAAGGGCATGAATGCTATCTTTCGTGTTGTCACTACAGGAGAGTTTAGGCGTATCATGTCATGTGAGAGTGCGAAAGACTCTTGGGATATTTTGAGATCTACACACGAGGGTATCGCTACTATTAGGATTTCTAGGTTACATAATCTAACAAATCAGTTTGAAAGGATTTAGATGTTAGAGAGTGAGTCATTTGATAAGTTATACGACAATTTGTCGAATATTATTAATTCCTCGTTAAACTTATGTTAGTTGATCCCCGAACCTGGAGTGGTACAAAATGTCTTAAGGTCGTTGCCTTGAAGATTTGACTTAAAAGTCATGATCCTAGATTCCCCAAGTGGTATCGACACTATGAGTCTCCAAGAACTTGTAGGTGATGATAAAACCTATGAGATAAACACGTGTCCTCAAAATAAAAAGGACGAAAATAAAGATGTAGGTGTTTTATTTGAAATTCCTCAAAGAGGATGTGTTAGATTTTGATTGTAACGCTGATTTTAATGCTGAAGAGATAGCTAGGTTTTCTAGGAAGTTCAAGAATTTTCTTAAACATAAAGAAGATAAGAGTCTTAAGAAGGAACCTAGAAACATTAATGATTGTGATATTAAAAAAAGTGATGGTCCTAAGATGGTAGACGTCCGAGACCAGTGTTTTGAAAGTAAGGATTTAAGAATTATTCTATAGAGTGTCACACTAAACTATGGAGATAAGGAAAGAAGGTAAAGGCATACAATGCTACCCTTAGTGATAGTTAATCAGAAGAGGAACCTGACTCCCTTGTAGAGTGTAACTACACCTCTTTCATGACCAATCGTGTGGGCTTAAATGAAAAGTGTTTGGAAGTTGAAGACGATCGTTTGAGTGAAGGTTTTGAGGCTCAATCTTCTTAATCCAAAGTGAGTGAAGATGAAAAAGAAGAAGAATAGGAGGATAATGAGATTGAAGTAGAGTTTGGGGAGTTTTATACGGAGTCGTTGAAGTTAAAAATGGATAAGGTGACGTTATAGGTAAATTTAAAGGAATGTGTTATAGTTAATGATGATGTTAAATTTATGGAAGATGTTAGGGAGTGTGAGAAGACTCTTAGGGAGAAGATTGAATATGTTGAGGGAAAGAGAGATAACTTTCAGGTATTAATGGAAAATATGAAGAAGGAGTCAATTGTGTTTTAACAGTTAATGGTTTTACTTGTGTCTAGGATTGTGGAGTTAGAAAAGAGATTAACAAACTTAAGTTGTGTCAAAATTTTATTTGGAATCTAGATCGAAGAAGCTAGATAATATTTTAGGATCTGAATGAATATATTTTAATTGACTTTGATAGTACCGAAGCTTCCATTTCTAAATAAAAGACCAAAGTTTTAATTGTTAGGGAATTTAGAAAAGGTCAACCTAAATGTTGATGTCTAAAAATAAATTGTATCCAAATTTATAATCACAAATAAATAAAGATAACCATGTAAGGCCAACACACAACAAACAGAGTTTTTAAAGTGGTTTAGTTATAAGAGAAGCCTACGTCCACTATATGTATTATTTATAGGTATTACAATAGTTCAATATCTCATGTGCTTATGCTTGATTGAATTGTCCCCTAGAGCTAAGGGATACCATATATTTATATTGGTCAGGAACCCAAGAGATGGAATGCCTTTATATATTCATCCATTTTCATCTGAATACAATAAATAAGACTTTTGATATTCATTAGTACATGTATAATGATTGTTGGTGACTCCACACCAATAGATTTTATTATTCTTGATTATTTGTGTTCTTGAGGTTGGTCGCCCTGTTAGTCGACCAAGTGTCTTTGTGAGAATTGACACGTAGGAGGAAAAGTAAGCAATGTGAGAATTGTCACATCGGAGGACATGTGTTCATTTATCAATCGTCCACGTAGGTGAATAATGTCTACATGCAACAAAGTACCCCAATTCTCCACACTTAATGATTAATCGAAAGTGTGGAGTAATTGTTCCAAAATCTTGCTCGACGTGCTACTTGGGCGTTGGTCGACAGTCAAACTTCTTGACTCGTAAATTTTTTTACAAGGTCGGAAGGGTATAAATGGGGTTGATTGAACTCGTTGGGACTATTAAAAATACCCGAGCGAAATGAATTATTGTACTAAAATGATCCAGGGATGTGGGATTACCCTAATCCAGCCTTTAAGATTGATGTCAATTGGATTCCAACTGATGCCATTCCTCAAATCCTAGTGAGAAAATACATTGGATATTACGATCTTTGAGGATATAATTAATATATTCGACCCCCGCATTTTCTAGAATGGACGAGAAACAACAGACATGATAGGCCAAAAGATTTCAGATCTACCACTTTATCGAACACCCTACATGAATCTCCTACTGGGATGATAACAGTCGAAGGGAAACATCTTGTAGAATAGGATTATATTTCTTGAAGTTTTTTTGAATTATCAATTGTAACACAAAGTGTGAGGCATGAAATGAACTTATTTTTCAATATTTATTCTTGTAATACACTTACATCTTTATTTAAGCTTGTGATTAATTCTAATCAGTTTGTCGACTATGAAACCTATCTTATGATTTGTTAATCAGCTTACTGACTAAGTAACCTGCTTAAATGAGAAGCGCTTGATTCAATGTTGAACCCGATTTATAATGAATTAGATTCTACTAATGCGCTTATGTAAAAGTGTAAGTTATTTTCTTAATCCAAGTATTTGCATTAGTTATCAATGGCAGCTAAGTGTGTTAGGATTGTATATGTATTCCCATGTTTAATTTAGTCGGGTAGGAACTTCTTGTGTTTATACATGAAGTTTTACTCACTTCATGTTCTTGACTTGTTGAATATGAAATAATACATGAAGTCTAAAAGAAATGTCTAGACTTTTTTAAAGTTCTAAAAGTTTGAATTAGAGAAAATTTTAAACTAAACTGCTTTAAAGTTGGAAAAGTTTGACTTGTTAGAAAAGTTTGTTGACGGATATCACTGTACCCCAAAAAGAAAACATAAAAAAGTAAACATAACGGATAGAAGCTTGCAACTTCATTAAATTGGATAAATAATTACATCAAATCAAAACTACTGATAATATTTTTGTAGGTGGTAGGCATTCCATGGATTTTTTAATCCCTTCCCTTAAAGTGTTTCTAGTCAACAAGTTCCTGTCAGATGATTGCCATGATACGATAAGGATCGTGCCAGTTGGGCTCCAACTTGTTGCATTTATGAATTAATTTCTTAAGGACAAGATATCCTTGTTTCTAGTTGGTTGTCTTGATCCTTCGATTGTAAAATTTATCAACCATTTAATGAAAAGTAGCCATTCGAATTGTAGCACCTCTCTCACCTCTTTAACCATGTCTTGGTCTAGTGACCTCATAAGATCATTCTTATGGCAATTGAAATTCAGTAGATTATAAGTTTGCAAACCAATTTCAACTGGTAATACTATCTCACTAGTAAAAGCAAACATGTATAGAGTCTATCTTGGGGCTATTCATGGGATAGTCTTATAAGCCCAAAGGATACTGTGAATCTCGTTAATTGAATTCCCTTTATAGTCATCCAAACTTTTCTTCAACCCATCAGGAAAAGTCTTATTAGTTACCTCTATCCAACCATTAAACTTTGGGAGTCCAGATGCTGAATAAAGATTTTAAATATTTGACCGAATGTAGTATTCCTCAAACTCATCATTGTCAAACTGAGTACCATGGTAGGTGATGAAAGTGTTGGGCATACCATATTGATATATGGTCTACTTCCATATGAACTGGAAAACTATATGATAAGGCACATCAACTAAAGGATCAACCTCCACTTATTTGGTGATGTAATCCACTGCTACAACCAAATGCTTAAACCTTTCGTTAGTGGTCAGCAATGGGCCGACCAAGTCTACTCCCCAAATAGTGAACGACTAGGGAAAATTCATGGGAGTTAGGGAAACTCCTAATCTTATATGGATATGGGAAATGTTCTGGCATTTATCACACTTCTTGGCGAAAGAATTACAATCCACTTTCATCGTTGGCCAATTGTAACCCTACATGGCTATTCTTTTTATAAACGGTCGATCAACTGAATGAGATCCACATGAACCTTTATGTACCTCCTTTATCAAATTATGCACTTTGGCCGGATGAACACAACGAAGTAAGGAGACTGTGTATCCTCTTCTGTAAAAAAATGCCTTTTACTTAACATATTTAGTTTCTCTACATCTCAACTTCCTAACTTGCATCTGGTTGGATGGCAGCAACTATTTGTCCATGCAGTCCTTGATATGATCTATCCAAGAAGGACCAAATTACACACTGATAATGTTAATAACTTCCACACCAATGCTTCTATGTGTAAGGATCTCTACTGGAAGGATTTATCTAACCTCTATCCGAGTTCCTAAGGCTAGATTAGCAAGAACTTCCGCTCGGGCATTCTGTATTCTATGAATTTGGACCATCTTAACGTTTAGAAATAAAAAGATAACTTCCATACTTTTATTGAAATATCTTAACATATTTTCCCCTTTAACTCCATATATCTGAAGCATCTGATTAATAATGAGTTTATAATCCTTGTGTGCTATTACCTAATCGGCACCCAATGATAAAAAGTGTTCCAAGCCTGTAATCAATGCCTCATACTCGTACTTATTGTTGGAAGCTTAGAACTGAAACCGCAAATCATACTCCACATCAAAGTTTTTTAGAGTGTTGATGATTAGTATTGTTGCACTGCCAGTGGAGCATAAGGATTAATCCTTAAAAAATATCCAAATTAGGATGTCACTGTTGAAGTCTTCCTCTGACAGCACTCCATGTTTGAATATCTTCTTTCTTTATTTAGTTAATCGCTAAGCTTTTTCTTAGGCAACCGATGATTTAAGTTGGTCGGTGACTATCTCAGTTTGCTGTTGAGATGACCTCTCTTCCGAAGAAGTATGCTAAGCAGGCAAAATAGGATTATTGGTCACCTTTGCGTATGTGAATTATGTAATAAAGTCAGCCACTGCTTGCCCTTTGTGTGTAGTCATTGACTCATAGGCAATCTCATATTCCCTTAGTTTAATTTCCCAAGACATCAATCTTTCTGACTTTTGGGTTTCTGTAAATCTTCTTGTAGTGTTAAATCGGTGTATACTAAAATAGTGTGTGCCTAAAAACCTGGTCTCATCCTTCTTGAGGCTTTAATAAGTGCGAGAGTTAATTTTTCCAAGCGTGGATACCTGACTTTCACTCCTCGAAATGCTTTACTGGTGTAGTAAACAAGATTTTGAACTCCGCCATTCTAGTCGGATCAAATTTGAGCTAACATCTGACTCTGAAATAGCCAAGTAAAGATATAACCTTTCCCCTAAAACTGGTCGAGAGAGGAGTGGCCGAGACCCAAAATACTTCTTTATCTCCTAAAAATCTTTCTCACATTCGTCATTCCATTCAAAGGTCTTTTTAAGGACCTTGAAGACTGGAAAACATTTGTCTGTTGCTCGGGACACAAAACAATTCAGTGCTGCTACTCTTCCAGTCAGGTTTTGAATGTCTTTCATGGACTGCATCTCAATCAAAGCCTTTATCTTTTCACGATTTTCTTTGATTCCCATTTGATCCATAGTATATCCTAAGAACATTCCTTTTTGTACCCCAAATATTCATTTGGTCGGGTTGCGCTTCATCTGGTTCTTCTCCAACTAGCCAAACATTTTAGCTAATTCTTTAATGTGTTCGAAAAGAACCTTGCTTTTAATGATCATATCATCCATATATAATTCCATATTCTTTCTGATCTCCTCTTTAAATACTTTGTTCACCAAAATTTTCTATGTATCTCCCATATTTCTTATCCTAAAGGGCATAACATTGTAGCAATACGTTCCTCGGCTAGTGATGAAGGAAGTGCTCTCCTTATCTTCTAGCTTTATTTTATTCTAGTTGTAACCTGAATAAGCATCAATGAAGCTAAGTGACTTATGACTTGCAGTTTCATCTACCAATCGATCAATCCTTGGTAAAGGAAAATTATCCTTTGGCCATGCTTGGTTGAGGTGAGTAAAATCAACACCCATGCGCGACTTTTTATTCTTCTTTTTTACCATCACTACATTATCCAAGCATATGAGATATTTGATGTCTTCTATAGATTGAGCTCTCTGTAATTTTTCCACTTCCTCTTGGGTAACCATGTTCTTCTAGGGACTGAATACTTTGTGCTTCCGTTTGATCATCTTAGAGTCTTTGAAGATGTTGAGCTCATGGGAGTTGAAATTAGGATCAATTCTTGGCATATCCTTATGGTTTCATGTAGACACGTTCTTTCGTTCTCTCGCGAATTAAATCAACTCATGTTTAAGAGAAGGTGTTAAGTTCGAGCCAATTTGAGTTATTCTTTTTAGCTTCTCGTTATCAAGAACAATGGCTTCTATTGCCTCCATAACCTATCCTTTGACCATATATTCTTCCTCACAAGGATCTAAGGTGTTAATATGGTAGGTGGTGGTTTTCTTTTGAATTTGTCGGTCGTTAGAGGTGTAATAGACCTCTCTAGCTTCCATTTTCTTGACATTCACTATGTCGAGTCCATAATTAGTAGGAGACTCCATACACTGATGTACTATAGATGACACTACTTCCATCTTCTTTATACCCATTCTGTCGAGAATAATATTTTAGGTTGAAGGGATATTTTTATCTAGTACGAAAAAGAGAATCTTCTCTTTTTTACTTACTGGCCAAGTGCCGAACAAGATCTCCAATATGATTATCCCCAAAGGAAAAACTCTTTGTCTGGATAATCCTATGAGAGGCCTATAATAAGGTTCTAATTTACTGTCTCGTAACCCAAGGTTATGGAAACAGATAGAAAACGTGACGTCTATCGAGTTCCCATTATTTTCAAAATTTCTTGCTACCCTTCCATGATAAACCATGCAAGTGATGAGTAGTGGATCATCATAAGGGTAAAGTACTCCACTTAGATCATTCTTGGAGAAATTGATCACTAATCTCTCCTTTTTGACTTTCCTCTGATGACCATCTGTGCATTTGGACATGTCATTCTAGTTAATAGAAGGATAAGGTTTTACTTTGCTTAGATAAGCTTTCCTTTCTTTTATTTTATCTCCTCCACTGGCGCCTCCTCCTTCAATGAAATTGTTGGCAAAAAAATAATTCCCAGCTCAACTTAGGGCTCTTTAGGATTCTTTGGTAGGTTAGGAGAATACTCATAATTATTGTTTTGTGCCCTTGTTGCGTTATCTTTTCCTCATTTTGGTGATTCAGACATTCTTTTACTGTCCTAACCACTATCCCAATAAAAATTTTTAGTTAACTTTACTCATCGAATAAGATTTTCCCCTTCATTCTTTAGGACGATGAAATTATTATTGGTGTGTCTGTGATCTCTGTGAAAATCATAATATTTTTATTTTATCTCTCCTGTTGGGAGGTGACTTCAGTTTCCCAAGCTAATTTAGATCTTTATTTCCCGGAACTCCTCCAATATGTGATGGACACCTTTTGTGAGGTGGCTATACTCATCATACTTATTGATTTTATCAACCTTCTTATCTTTTTTATCTTTTTTGGTTGAATTTTCCTGACTTCCATTCATCACCTCTTGAGCTTCTTTAGTATCCATAGCCTCCTTGGCCTTCATAATCTTCCCAACCTTGGCCATCAACTCTGTCATGGTCTTGGGAGGATTATTTGCTAGAGCATAATAAAGGTCCCTAGTGAGAAACCCATTGATCAGTGCTGTAATGGCTATCTTTTCTTCCTAATCAACCACTTTTAATTTCTCATTGTTAAAGCGAGTGATGTACTCTCGTGTACTTTCTCCAGGTCTTTGACTAACGGTTAAGAGATGAGTGACACTCTTGATTAGCTTTATCCCAGAACAAAACTTATTGATAAACAACTTGACCAACATATGGAAACAATAACTTTTGCCTTAGGTAGGCTATGGTACCATATCAGGGTTGGTCCTGTAATGGAACTTGAGAATGCTCAATAACACATCCCATCGGGTATAGAGTATATGTTAGGAGATATTGCTTAATATGGAGGACTGGATTAGTCTTCCCATCATACTTGGTAGTGATAACTGGAGGCTAGAATTTAAAAGGTTTTGGGATAGTCCAAAACTGGTTTGAATAGAAGGAGATCCCTTCACAAAACTCCTTTACAAAGGGTTTTTAGTCTTATCTATTTCTACCAAACGATCTTCTAATCATTACATGGATCCTTTTTAAGAATGTTCCTTTGGCCTAGACTTGGTTTAAGAAACTTTGATGAATTTACTATAAAAATGTGTTAAGATCTCTTCCTGAGAATTCTACTCAGTATGTAGAGAGCCTCTTATGCTAGCCCTAGACCTCACGGATCCATCTTTGTGCTCGCGGGATCGATTTGGCTCTCTGTGATAATACCTTACTGCTCAGGTCCCCAGACGATCAAAGGAAGATTCCTTATTTAAGCGTTCTAATGTTCTAGGACCATCTCTAGATAAAGACCGACACCATAATAATCGATAAATCAGATGGATGATGTTTCTCCAGTTTGGTAAGATCAAACGCGAGAGGATCTGGAGTGATGATATCTCTTATTTCTGGCTCATGGAGGTGGCATATCTCACCGGGATGGTTCATTGTTCGATTTATCTTACAAAGTGCAAGACAATTAAAGAACTGACTCTTGCATCGATTATTTCCCTTTAGCATGGTTGAGTAAAATTCCTTAGAGATCTATCAAATTACGAGGAGCAGATGGGATAACAACATTGCCTTCATTTCTAAGGTTGTTTTTTGGGTCAGTTATTTCTTTAAAGGGAAATAAATGAAACAAGTTGTAGAGAATAATGACAGACAAATGTTCCCACAGACGGTGCCAATCTCTTGATGCTTAAAAATGGAGTGGATCCAAATTTTTAATCACAAATAGATTAACAAGCAAGGCAAACACACAACAAACAGAGTTTTTAAAGTGGTTTAGCTATAAGAAAAGCCTACATCCACTATGTGTATTATTATTGGGGATTACAATAACTCAGTATCGAGTATTCTTTGTCTTGATGGAATTGTCCACTAGAGGTAAGGGGACCATGTATTTATATTGGTCAAGAACCCAAGAGATGGAATGCCATTATATATTTGGCCACTTACATCTGTTGATATTCACTAGTATGTGTACAATGACTATTGGTGACTCCACAACAATAGCTTTTACTACTCTTGGTGTTTTTTGTTCTTGAGGTGCGGTCGTCTGGTTGGCCGACCAAGTGTGTCTGGAGCCGGACAAGTAAGTAAGCACTTGGAGAATCCTATGTAGGAAGATATGTGTCCATTTTTCATTGGTCCATGTAGATGAAGAATTTTTACACACAATACCAATTGTAAATTTCCTTATGTATACACTTGAACACATTGTAGTAGGAAATCAACCTTAGGAATTTTTGGTATAATCTGAGAAAATGTCCTAGGAAGTCTAAGTCGAGTCTCACCAAGGTTTCCAAAACCTAGACCATCCTGTTACACCCATTTGGGTTGGGAGATCGAATTTGGAGGCACATAAGGTTAGGATTGTTGGTTTCTAAGGATAAATTTATCATGTCCGAAATGTTTAATTTATGTATGTCGTACGCCGCTACAAAAGGCTCGTCTGTTCACGATCACACTTGACGACCTCAATCCGAATTTTGGGAATCATGCATTTATCAAGTGTCCTACATATGCCTCAATGATTTCACGTTCCACGATTTTAGGGGATTTACGCATGTGGAACGAAAGAGAAATCGAAATTGTGTAAAAAGGCTAGATTGGGATGTTCAAGGGAATTTTGTTAATTGTACGTCCACCATCCGGAGAACCGGTAAACTGAAAAGTTGAAGTTCTTACCGGAATGAAGACACTGAAAGAAACGATTCCTCATTCTGAGCTACAGTGAAGAAGTTATGGCCTTTTGAATTCGGAGAAAAACACTTTAAAAAAATCCAGAATAAATTCCAAGTGTTTAAACCTTTGGGCCAGAACTTGTCCCCAAACCCAGCCCGAATCGGTTCGGGGGGCGAACCGGTTCGTAGGGGTACCCGAACCGGTTCGGGGTCCCTGTAGGGCTGGCAGATTCTTGTGATAATGCAGTCACCACTTGAATCTCTTTTTGACCCAGTTTTGGAACATGCTGAGTGTATTACGGCCCTTATTCCTCCATGGTTCCCTAAAGATGTTTTGAGAGCCTTTTATTCTCCCTATAAATGATTTCTTCCTCTCCCATTTGAGATACACAACATATGCACAACATACACATATCATTGAACCTTGAAGAGGTGTTTTGGTACAATAAACCTTCAAATATGGTTTTTATTCATTGAGGAGTATTTTGTGGAGAAGTCGGTATCTTCTCCATTGCTGACCACCTGGAATTCTTGTGAGAGATTCCAGCCGACGACATCGGAACCGACACCTGCGGGTATTTTCGTATGTCACATTTATTTTCATTATAATCCGTGTAAACCGTTATTTACAAATTATACTGAAAATAATATGCTTTTGCCCTGCGGGGATTTTTCCTGATATGTTGTATCACATGCGTTTTATATTTATTTGATATATCATCTAGATGTATTGTTTTAGGATTTAATTGAAATATCGTGTTCAATTAAATATCTGTTTTTATGTTTATGGGTTGTATTTATTTTGTTCCAAAATAGACTCAAATTGAAAATGGTGTAATTGTAATCTTACGAATATAATAATTACTTTTGTATTTCGATATCACACGCCCCACGCTCATCGCGCTTTTCAAATTGGTATCAGAGGGGGTTCGCTAATTTATCGCGTGATCCTAATTTTTTGAGGATTTACTTTCTGATACAATTTGTCTACTCACGTTTTCAAATTGGTATCAGAGCGGGTTGCGCTAATTTATCGCGTATTCCTATTTTCCGCAATATTTGTGGGATTTTGATTTAAAAATTTGTTTTGTGTTTATTCACAATTTTTTCAATGGAATGCCCACCTATCGAGGAGCCTAATTTTGATAAAGTTCATGACCATGCTAAAAAATTAAAAAGTTTGAATTTGAAATTTTGCAAAAAAGAATTAACGTTTTAGAAAAAGAAAATTCTCGTTTTAAATCCGCAATGGATCTTTTGCCAACGGTTCAAATTCAAAGAGATTTTTATCCTGAAAATTTTATTTCCTTGGACCGTGACTTTAATGATTTAAAATTGTCCAAGAAGGAGAGTGATGAGAAAGTCCTATTTTTAGAAAAGGAAGTGGAGGACTTAAAAAACTCTCGGGTTCCCGTTTGTGCCGTCGAGGATAAAAAATTAATCGATGATTTTACGGCACGTGAAAAGACTCTTAGGGATAAGTTTGTTTTAATTGAGGGAGAAAGAGACACGCTTTTAGGAATTGTTGAAAATTTAAAAAAGGCGTCCCTTAATTTGGAAGAGTCTAATTCTTTGCTTGAATCAAATATTTCGAAGTTAAAAATTGACTTAATCGATTCAAGTAGGTTTGACAGTGATGGTAATTGCTCGTCTTGTTCTCATGCTTCTAGTGCTAAAGCCAAACCATTATTTATTTTAGAGGGTCAATTAATTCCAAGGGTGTTAGAAAATATCACACTTTAGGTAACATTCCTCCCGTTTTCACATGTTCACATTGTGGTAGGAAAGGTCGCCTTTGGCGTTTTTGTTTTGATCTTGGAAGATATCCTTGGAAGTCTAAGTCTAGTGTTCCCGCGGTTTCCAAAGCCCCCATACGACGTTTCACATCTACTTGGGTTAGGAAATCACTTTTGGATATGCTAGATTTTAGACTTGTTGATTCTCGTTTGCTTGCACATGATTCTTCTCTTTCCATATCATATAGATGATTGTGTTCGCATGTTTGTCATACGCTAGTTTTTGATTCATGATATGTATATTTGCTAGGATTATGACATGTACTTTGTGTATAATTGTTTAAAAAAAATTACAAATATATTTTATTTTGATAAAATTATTTGAAAATCCAAAAAGATTTTGTATTTTTTTTTTGCACATTTGAATAAGCATTTAGGATGACCAAGTCACAATATCATTCCATATTTTTCATGTGACTATTTGATAGTGTTTTTAGACAATATATCTTGTCATCCATGTGCTTTATAATGTCTGGAGTCATTAAGATGTAATTAAGTGTTACTTCCTACATGTTTGACTCATGATTTCCTTTATTGCACACATGCACGGATTTGTTTGATTTTTGTACTTGTCTTATCACATGTTGGTTGGGTGTTTTCACTTCAATCCTGTCCTTAAATCGAATCAAGCGTGATAAAACTTGATATGATTGGTGTGCATGTAAGAACCGTTTTGGTGAGACTGTGTGATTTATTTTAAAACGGGGAGGGGCTGCAAAAGGTAAATATATATCCTCTGCGCGAAAGCCACCGTTAAAATGGACCTAAAAAATTGAGGAATTTTATTATCCGGGGTCCAAAGAGGTTAAAAGAGCCCGAAAAAATTTAAAGGCAATAAAAAGAAATACATGCCATTTATGGGCGATTAGGTTTCACAATCAATTCTCCAAAGTTTGAGAATTTAGTTTAACACCTCTAAAAATATATATATCTGAGGGAGTTTGTTTGGAGTATTTAAACGGGTTTGCACGTCCTTGAAAATCATGAAAAAGCGGTAAATTAGTTTTGGACGTTATTGGTGTGGAAATCACTTTAACTTTGATTTGTTGATTTGTATAAGATGATGTCATCTAAATTCAACAATTTTTACACCTAAGAATATTTTTGATGTTCATTCGTTAGGAGTACACGTATGCATCGTGCACATATGATTGATTGAGTTTATTTACCTATCGAATGTGTTCACACCCCTATATTTACGATATCACCGACTTGGTTGTTTTTGTGTTCTTTCATTGTGTGATTTCGTTTTGTATATTTGTTTTGTACATTGTTTTTTGAAAAATTCAAAAATAGAACATTCTTTGATTCTTTGAAAAATCCAAAAAAAAAATTGAAAATTTTTAAAAGACAAATTATACATTTTTTTTTTACATTTTCCATATTTATGCTTCTCATATCTGTCTATTTTGGGACATCATAAAAAGGGGGAGAATGAATTATGGGGGAGAAAATCCAAGGGGTGAAAAATTTATTTTGATTTATCTATGATTTGCTGAAACTTAATGGATATTTGATTTTGCATATCATTATAAATCAAACTGTAGCGCGTCACGGGTATTTTCTTTTGCTCACGTGTGTAGGTACAAAGTTGATATTTATTGGATTACACACCCTGATGAGAAAAGCTTTGGGAGTTTCTGAATGAGTTGAATATTTGAAGATGCTGATGTTTGTTTGACGACATGTCAATTAGTATGTGACACCCCGACTAATTAAATACCGGGTAGCTACTCCTTTATTAAATTAATACAAAATGACAAGTTAGTTCAGTTTATAGGATCACTGTCGAAAACATTTTAATATTACTAACCACCTAGTATTTAAAAATTGAGTTGCCAAATTTTAATTAAATCCGATTAACATACAATAAGTAAATTATGAAATGTCAACACAACCACCACAATAAAGTCACAATAGAATAACCATCTAATAATAATGAGTCTAGAGGAAAACTCCTTACAACAATCCAAATACTGAGATAAATGAATAACTACAAAGTCTGCATCCCTAAAATTAATTACAACCCAAAGTCTGAAATAACTGAATAAGTAAGATGTCTCAAAAAGGAATGGGCGACATGCCCAACAAATGATAAAAATTGATAATAGAGTCAAGATTGAAGATGGAGGCGTCTACTGTCAAGGTCCTGTAACTTCCACAGCAGCTACAGCATGTCACCTGAATAGAACTCCTATGCATGGTGTCCTTTTGGCTGGGCACCTAAAAAGGTTTTTACAAAAATAGATTTGAAAGCATACGGGAAGAAGCCCGAATGTTAAAATAATTTAAAAATATGCAAGTGTTTAATATCGTTAAACAGTGAATATAAAGTACATGATAGTGTGTGCACTCACATGAGTTCCTCACCTCTCAACTAATTGTGCACTCCTATCGTACCCGTACCCATTTCTAGTTGCTCCCATATCTATCTAGTCCAATGCTAAATCTAAAATTTCTATATGATATCCAATTCAAATCCCAACATCTTCTATTTAATAGAGTATTGTACCTTATTACACAGTTTCCCCACTTTAGCACTGCAATTTATTAGAAATCTTACATTTTCACTATACAAACCGTTGCTATTATTTTTACTCATAATTGTTCACGACAATTCATTTCAATCAACAGTATATTATTCTCACCATAAATATACAATACAATACTAGCACCCCGAGACTAAGCTGCGGTGCACACATACTCTGCTATCGAATCCCGGTACATCACGTACATGAGGACCACGTATTCCGAATCTCTTAGGAATCGTTTCATTAACAACAATCACAAACAATGGAGGCTAACATAGTTCACATCACATGGGTCACGCACATACCTACATTTTCATGATCAGCAGACTTATTAACTTCTCAATAAGCCCTTCTCTGACCTATGTCCTCGAGGTACCAATCTAAATCCCCCCGTAGGCACACAAAGATTAGATGGCCCTAAACGAACGCCGACCTCCCATGATAGCAAGTACGGTAGGTATGTTATACACAGATAACTACATTTACTAAGCACTCACACATCTTAGATATTTCAATATTTTATTAGAGGTATACTTCTCGCTCTTATACCAACATTTAGCGTTATACAAATCATAAGTTCCCGATTTACATTTATTTAAGTTATCAATGATTCTCACTTCGTCATTAGTTACTCGCTTCCCAATCCACAAATGCCATTCAGTTTAAGACACTATTCTAAGTTATACTGCTCAAGGTACCCCAAATCTCCCAACTATATCTACTAGTTAATAAGGGAAGGTTATTTCACCATTTAGATAAGTCTACGGGATACTATAAATCAAATCAGGCCAAAAAGGCCATTCTGTCAACTCGTTAGAAGTCTCGTTCGAACGAGTTCGTTCAAACGAAGGGCTTCAAACGAAATACCAACTCGTTAGAAGTCATACTGTCATCTCGTTAGAAGTTCGTTCAAACGAGGTCGTTCGAACGACCTGGGCAGGTCTTCTAACGAGATGGCAGTTTCAGCCCAGAAAATCCCAATTCCGTTTTTCTCAATTCTTCTGTTCTCTCAATCCACCTTAAGACCATTAAAATTATGTTTTATCGTATGTAAACCATTTCTAATCACCCTAGATCATTCCTTAACATATTTAAGGGGTCAAATCTTACAAATCATCAAGAAATTTATATAAATCTCCATATATTTCCCAAACCCTATGAATATGAACTCCAAATTTTCTTATGCCTAATTACTCATCATAAATCTGATTTTAAATCATCATATATAACTATTCAGTTATTAAATCAGTCCATTATCATACTACATGCAAATCCTAACCCAAATTCAAAGTTTCTCCAACAAATTTCATGGGTTTTCTTCAAAAATATCAATATAAGATAATTCCTACACTAAGCATGGAAGACATATTCAATGCATTAAAAATACTAAATCACTTGCCTTAGATTGTTCTTCAGAATTGATGTTGGTGAACGATGTTCGATTTCTCCCCTTTCTCTAAAGATTTTTCTCCCAAGGTTGAAGATGGTGGTTATGGGTTTTCTTTTGGGAACCTCTTTCAACTCTTCCTATAACTCCCGTAGCCCTCTAACTTGTCAAATGCTGGTAATGGGCTTAGTGGGTTACTAAATAATGTATAATTAACTCTTAAAATTCGTAGGCTTTAATTCCCAAAATTTCAAAATTACCAAAATACCCTTTTAAGTTGCCGGTATGGCCGAAAAATGCCCCGGGACCCAAACTAAACCCCCGGCTAGTGTTTTCTGACTATTTCGACCCTTCCGGACTCGTTGGCGCACTCAAAATGACCATTCGGTTGACAAAAATAAAATTCACTTTTTAATTGAAATAATTACATTCCTGACGCGACTGGCACGCGCGTCCCAACTACATTTCCCAAATTGTCGTATTTCAGTCTCGCGACAATTTTAATATTTTCAATATTCATATATTGCCATATATACACATCATAATCAAATACCAACTCACATATCATTAGTATTTATATCCGAATTAATTCTCAATTAATTCACATTTAATTTAATTAATCCCTTTAATAAGTATCAATAAAATTACGGGGTATTACATACTTCCCCCCTAATAACCGAATTTCGTCCCGAAATTCGGAACTAAAAAGTACCTGGTAGAAACAACTCTGGATAACGTTCGCGCATCTCATCCTCATGCTCCCATGTGGACTCATCAGCATTATGATGCCGCCACTGAACACGTACTAACGGTACTATCTTTGACCCCAGTTTCCGCTCGCTTCGGTCCAAAATAGCAATCGACCCCTCCTCGTAGGAGCTATCAGGCTGGAGATCGATGTCCTCCAAAGTAATGTGGGTATGGGCCAAATTGTCCCTAAGATATTTCCTTAGCGAGGAGATATGGAACAAATCATGAATCCTATGCAAGTGCTCCGGTAACCCAAGTCTATACGCAACTGGCCCAATCCGCTCGATGATAGGAAATGGCCCCACATATCTCGGTGCCAGTTTCCCCTTCTTCCCAAAAGGCATAATCCCCTTCATAGGAGATACTCTGAGTAAAACCTGGTCCCCCACTTTGAATTCTCTTAAGAACCTCTTGGCATCAACATAGCTCTTCTGCCGGTCCTAAGCTACCCGAATGAGACTCCATATCAATTCTATCCTTGCCGAAGTTTCCTGAACCACTTCCGGCCCAAGGAGTTTCTTATCCCCCACTTCTGACCAACATGCTGGGGAACGACAAGGTCTACCGTACAACGCCTCAAATGGAGCCATGCCAATGGTGAACTGGTAGGAGTTATTATAAGCAAACTCCACCAGTGGAAGGTACTGCTCCCATCCACCCCTAAAGTCTATTATGCACATATGCAACATGTCTTCCAACATCTGATTTGTACGCTCGGTCTTCCCATCGGTCTGCGGGTGATAAGTCGTACTCAACCGCAATTCAGTGCCCATGGCCTCCTGGAAACTCTCCCAAAACCGTGAAATAAATATCTTGTCTCGGTCAGACACGATATTTAGAGGCACACCGTGAAATCTCACTATTTCCGAAATGAAAATCTGGGCATACTGTCCTGTAGTGTAGTCTGTCCTTACGGGTAAAAAATTAGCAACTTTGGTCAAACGGTCCACAATTACCCAAATGGAGTCGTGACCCCTCTGTGACGTAGGTAAGCCCGTTATAAAGTCCATGGATATGCTCTCCCATATCCACGTCGGAACCTCTAATGGCTGTAGAAGTCCTGCCGGTCTCTGATGATCCACTTTTACCAACTGACAAGTGGCGCATTTAGAAACAAACACGACAATATCTCTCTTCATCCCGCTCCACCAATACCGACGTCTCATGTCTTGGTACATTTTGTCCCCACCAGGGTGTACCACGAACCGTGATCCGTGCAATTCTGCCATTACTTTATGTCGCAAGTCTTCCCCTTCTGGAACGACTAGTATCCCATTGAATCGTAATCCCCCATCCGAGCTAACGGTATAGGACTTGGCTCCCTCTGCTAGTAATCGAACTATCTGCTCTTGACATAACGAGTCATTTGCTTGGGCCTTTACCACTATCATAACAATCTGCGGTGTAACAGTCATCACAGACATGAACGATCGAGCCACTGCATCCTGGTGTCCCAACTCTTTCCATTTTGCTTTCCACACCTCGGCCACTTCATCTACTGGCCTACGGCTCAACGCGTCTGCTACCACGTTAGCCTTTCCCAGGTGATATTAGATATCAAACTGATAATCCTTCACAAACTCAAGCCACCGTCTTTGACGCATAGTCAACTCCTTCTGCGTGAAGAGGTACTATAAGGACTTGTGGTACGTGAACAACCGAAACTTCTCCCCCAGGAGATAATGTCTCCAAATCCGAAGGGCAAATACAACTACCGCTAACTCTAAGTCATGGGTGGGGTAATTCCTCTCGTGAGTCTTAAGCTTACGGGAAGCATAAGCTATGGCCTGACCCTCCTGCTGCAGTACACCTCCAAGTCCTTGTAAGGACGCATCGGTGTAGACTAGATACTCAACTCCCTGTCTGGGCAATGCTAACATAGGTGCTGAGGTCAAATTATCCTTCAACTCATCGAATGCCAACTGACAGGCATCGCTCCAGATGAATGGCACACCCTTGTGAGTCAGATGTGTAAAAGGACCCGCTATCTTTGAGAAACCCCGAATAAACCTCCTGTAATATCCTACTAGGCCCAAGAAACTATAGATTTCAGTTAGTGTCGTGGGTTGTCCCCATTCCCTCACCGCGGATACCTTCCCCGGATCAATAAATATCCCCCAGTCTGAAATGATATGCCCAAAAAACAGAACCTCCTTCAGCCAAAACCCACACTTCTGATACTTTGCATATAGCTCGTTCTGATGTAGCGTCTGCTAAACCTATCTCAAATGCTCGGCGTGCTCCTCTTCTGTCTGGGAGTAAACCAGAATGTCATCAATAAAGAGAATGATGAACTGGTCTAGGAACTCTCTGAACACCCTATTCATCAAGTCCATAAACACAGTTGGAGCGTTGGTCAAGCCAAAAGGCATAACCCGAAACTCGTAGGAACCATATCTCGTTAAGAAAGCAGTCTTCGAGACGTCCTATTCCCTGATATGCAACTGATGGTATCGTGATCGCAAATAAATCTTTGAGAAGAAAGAAGCTCCTCTCAGCTGGTCGAATAAGTCATCGATTGGGGCAACGGATACTTATTCCATATCGTGACCTTATTCAACTCTCAGTAATCTACACACAACCTCAACGATCCATCCCTCTTCTTTACGATCAACACAGGGGCACCCCACGGTGAAGTACTCCTCCGAATAAACCCCTGACCCAACAACTGTTCAATCTGATCCCGTAGCTCTCTCATCTCTACTGGAGCCATACGGTAAGGTTCGCGAGCAATATGCCGAGTGCTCGGCATCAAATCAATCACAAAATCTATCTCTCTACTCGGAGGTAGTCCAGGTATATCCTGAAATACATCAGCGAACTCACTAACAACAGGTATCGCGTTGAGTGGTATCACCACTTCCTTAGAGGTCTCCTCCTCTATATAGTACAAGTGAGCAGACGATCCTCCCTCAGGGCGAGAAATCTCCACTAAAAACATCTCCTTCCTGGGAATGGCAAAGATAATACTCCTACTAAAACAGTCAATCATGGCTCGGTACGCAACTAGCCAATCCATACCAACAATGGCATCATACTCAGTCATCTCTAACACTAACATATCAGCGGGTAAAGTAAACCTCCCGATCTCTATACCCACACCTCTACAAATAAGGGAAATCATGGAACCCCTACTCAATGGCGAATCTACACAAGTAACCGTGCTCTCGGCGGTGTCTAATAACCCAATAGTGCGTGCAAATCTCGTGGCAATGAAACAATGTGTGGCCCCCGTGTCAAATAAAATACGACCCATAGTCCCCTGAATAGAGAACATTCCATCAATGGACGGTGGATCATGTGGGGCTGTTGCATGCTGGAGCTGATACACTCTCCCATACTGAAGCTGTCCCTGCTGAACTGGGACCACTGGAATGGGTGGTAGTGCTGCCATCTGTGGTGGTGCTGGGAGGGCAGCGAGAAATATAGGCCTATCTGGCTCGTGTCGGGCACCCTATTGTTGTTGCGGTGGGGCCCTGCCCCTGTCAGGATAATCCTGCGTTTGTGGCCAGTATTTCCATAAACAAAACACCTCCCCGAGAAGTTTCCCCCTCGCTGTCCCTGCTGTCCTCGGCCCTGGTGGCCGTTACCATTCCTCCCCTGGCCATGCTGGCCCTGCTAAAACTGCTGTTGCTGACCATTCTGACCCTGCTGGCCCTAATGGCCGTTCTGACCCTGATGGCCCTGTCTGAAACCTCCATGACCACTCCTAAAACCCCCAGATCTGAATCTCTTAGAATCCCCTTGTTGGGAACTCTGGTCACCCTGCCTGTACTGTTCCTGAGCAGATTGTGCCCCGCTGGCACCATTTCCACCGGTCCTGCCCTGATGACTGGACTCTCCTGATCTCTTGCTCTCGGACATATGGAAGTGATGATCCTGGAAGTGAAGTAATGCAACGTTAACCACATCAGAATAAGTGGCCAATGAGAGATTACCCAATAAGTGCTGACGGATCCTCCAAGTCAACCCATCCATAAACTTCTGAATCTTCTTCTCCTCAGTCGGTATCTCATTGGGAACAATGTTCAAGAGATTAGTGAATTCGGACTCATACTCGGCCACGGTCCTCCCCTCCTGTTTTAGGTTCATCAATTTCCTCCTCCTCTCCGTGTGAACAGCTCACAAAAAATATTTGCGGTCAAACCGCGCCCAGAACTCCTGAATAGTGAGGGCGTCCCTATCCTCTGCGGTGGTAATGGACTCCCACCACTGCAATGCAGATCCTACTAGCTTGAATGTAGCTAGTATCTGCTTCTGAACATCTGTGCACTCGTACATCCTTAAGTGCCTCTGAATATCCTTCCTCCACTGACTGGATACCACAACATCGGAGCTACCTGCAAACTTCAAAGGGTGTGCTTTCTGAAAAGCATCACGGACGCGTTCCCAAGCAGAAGAGAATGCATGACCCTGAACTGGCGCAACTATCGGTGCCTGGGGTGGTTCCTGCTGTACAACGGCTAGGGCGGCATTTACCGCTTGGGCTACAATAGCTGCAACCTCTGCGGCATTCATAGTGTCCTGAACTGGTGCTCGCTGTGGCTCTAGCTGTGCATCCCTAGGAACTCGCTGCGCACATCGTGGAGGCATCTGAAATGAGAGTAAAGTCTTATAAGTTCGCAATTATTAACTCAAAATAGCTGAAGAGTGAAGCATACACAAAAGAATACAACAGTCCTAAAATATAGGGCTCTACATCAAAGAAAGCTCAGCGGAAACATAACAAGCCGTACAGATCCTAAGGACACTAGAACCTGATGCTCTGATACCACCTGTGACACCCCGACTAATTAAATATCGGGTAGCTACTCCTTTATTAAATTAATACAAAATGCCAAGTTGGTTCAGTTCATAGCATCACTGTCAAAAACATTTTAATATTACTAACTACCTAGTATTTAAAAAGTTAGTTGCCAAATTTTAATTAAATTCGATTAACACACAATAAGTAAATTATGAAATGCCAACACAACCACCACAATAAAGTCACGATAGAATAACCATCCAATAATAATGAGTCTGGAAGAAAACTCCTCACAACAATCCAAATACTGAGATAAATGAATAAATACAAAGTCTGCATCCCTAAAATTAATTACAACCCAAAGTATGAAATAACTGAATAAGTAAGATGTCTCAAAAAGGAATGGGCGACATGCCCAACAAATGATAAAAACTGATAATAGAGTCAAGATTGAAGATGGAGGCATCTACTGTCAAGGTCCTGTAACTTCCACAGCAGCTACAGCACGTCACTTGAATAGAACTCATATGCATGGTGTCCTTATGGCTGGGCACCTAAAAAGATTTTTACAAAAATAGATTTGAAAGCAAACGGGTCAGAGCCCGAATGTGAAAATAATTTAAAAATATGCAAGTGTTTAATATCGTTAAACAGTGAATATAAAGTACATGATAGTGTGCACTCACATGAGTTCCTCACCTCTCAACTAATTGTGCACTCCTATCGTACCCGTACCCATTTCTAGTTGCTCCCATATCTATCTAGTCCAATGCTAAATCTAACATTTCTATATGATATCCAATTCAAATCCCAACATCTTCTATTTAATAGAGTATTGTACCTTATTACACAGTTTCCCCACTTTATCACTACAATTTATTAGAAATCTTACATTTTCACTATACAAACCGTTGCTATTATTTTTACTCATAATTGTTCACGACAATTCATTTCAATCAACAGTATATTATTCTCACCATAAATATACAATACAGTACTAGCACCCCGAGACTAAGTTGCGGTGCACAGATACTCTGCTATCGAATCCCGGTACATCATATACATGAGGACCACGTATTCCGAATCTCTTAGGAATCGTTTCATTAACAACAATCACAAACAATGGAGGCTAACATAGTTCACATCACATGGGTCACGCACATACCTACGTTTTCATGATCAACAGACTTATTAACTTCTCAATAAGCCCTTCTCTGACCTATGTCCTGGAGGTACCAATCTAAATCCCCCCGTAGGCACACAAAGATTAAATGGCCCTAAACGAACGCCGACGTCCCATGATAGCAAGTAGAGTAGGTATGTTATACACAGATAACTACATTTACTAAGCATTCACACATCTTAGATATTTCAATATTTTATTAGAGGTATACTTCTCGCTCTTATACCATAATTTAGAGTTATACAAATCATAAGTCCCCGGTTTACATTTATTTAAGTTATCAATAATTCTCACTTCGTGATTAGTTACTCGCTTCCCAATCCACAAATGACATCCGGTTTAAGACACTATTCTAAGTTATACTCCTCAAGGTACCCCAAATCTCCCAACTATATCTACTATTTAATAAGGGAAGGTTATCTCACCATTTAGATAAGTCTACGGGATACTAGAAATCAAATCAGGCCAAAAAGGCCATTATGTCAACTCGTTAGAAGTCTCGTTCGAACGAGGTCATTCGAATGAAGGGCTTCGAACGAAATACCAACTCATTAGAAGTCATACTGTCATCTCGTTAGAAATTTGTTCGAATGAGGTCGTTCGAACGATCTGGGCAGGTCTTCTAACGAGATGGAAGTTTCAGCCCAGAAAATCCCAATTCCGTTTGTCTCAATTCTTCTCTTTTCTCAATCCACCCTAAGACCATTCAAATTATGTTTTAACGTATGTAAACCATTTCTAATCACCCTAGATCATTCCTTAACATATTTAAGGAGTCAAATCTTACAAATCATCAAGAAATTTATATAAATCTCCATATATTTCCCAAACCCTATGAACGTGAACTCCAAATTTTCTTATGCCGAATTACTCATCATAAATCCGTTTTTAAATCATTATATATAACTATTCAGGTATTAAATCAGTCCATTATCATACTACATGCAAATCCTAACCCAAATTCCAAGTTTCTCCAACTAATTTCATGGGTTTTCTTCAAAAAGATCAATATAAAGTAATTCCTACACTAACCATGGAAGACATATTCAATGCATTAAAAATACTAAATCACTTGCCTTAGATTGTTCTTCAGAATTGATGTTCGTGAACGATGTTCGATTTCTCCCCTTTCTCTACAGATTTTTCTCCCAAGGTTGAAGATGGTGGTTATGGGTTTTCTTCTGGGAACCTCTTTCAACTCTTCCTATAACTCCCGTAGCCCTCTAACTTGTCAAATGCTGGTAATTGTCTTAGTGGGTTACTAAATAATGTATAATTAACTCTTAAAATTCGTAGGCTTTAATTCCCAAAATTTCAAAATTAACAAAATACCCTTTTAAGTTGCCGGTATGGCCGAAAATGCCCGGGGACCCAAACTAAACCCCCGGCTAGTGTTTTCTGACAATTTCGATCCTTCCGGACTCGTTGGCGTACTCAAAATGACCATTCGGTTGTTAAAAATAAATTTTACTTTTTAGTTGAAATAATTACATTCCTGACGCGACTCACACGCGCGTCCCAACTACATTTCCCAAATTGTCGTATTTCAGTCTCGCGACAATTTTAATATTTTCAATATTCATACATTGCCATATATACACATCATAATCAAATACCAACTCACATCTCGTTAGTATTTATATCCGGATTAATTCTCAATTAATTCACATTTAATTTAATTAATCCCTTTAATAAATATCAATAAAATTACGGGGTATTACATAGTATTCTCAGTTCGAGGGTTTAATGGGGATATTATTGTATATGTCATTTGTTTGGGGAGATTTGTTTTTGGGAATTTTGCATAATTTGGATTTTTTATGTATGTACCGGCATAGACATAGGGGGAGAGTTCTAAGGACAAATTTTTCATGTCCCAAATGTTTAATTTGTGTATGTCGTACGCCGCTACAAAAGGCTCGTTTGTTCACGATCACACTTGATGACCTCAATCTAAATTTTGGAAATCATGCATTTATCAAGTGTCCTACATATGCCTCAAGGATTTCACGTTCCACGATTTTAGGGGATTTACGCATGTGGTACGGAAGAGAAATCGAAACTACGTAAAAAGTCTTGATTGAGATGTTTAAGGGCATTTTGGTAATTGTATAGCCACCGTCCGGAGAATCGATCAATTGGAAAGTTGAATAACTTTCCGTAACAAAGACACTGGAAGAAACGACACCTCATTCCGAGCTACAGTGAAGAAGTTATGGCCTTTTGAATTTGGGGAAAAACATTTTAAAAAATCCAGAATAAATTCTAAGTGTTTAAACCTTTGAGCCAGAACTTGTCCCCGAACCCAGCCCGAACCGGTTTGGGGGTCGAACCAATTCGCAGGGGGTACCCGAACCGGTTCGGTGTCCCTGTAGGGCTGGCAGATTCTTGTGATAATGCAGTCACCACTTGAATCTCTTTTTGACCCACTTTTGGAACATGCTGAGTGTATTCCGGCCCTTATTCCTCCATGGTTCCCTAAAGATGTTTTGAGAGCCTTTTATCCTCCCTATAAATGATCTCTTCCTCTCCCATTTGATATACAAGAAAATATGCACAACATACACATATCATTGAACCTTGAAGAGGTGTTTTGGTACAATAAACCTTCAATATGGTTTTTACTCATTGAGGAGTATTTTGTGGAGAAGCCCGTATCTTTTCCATTGTTGTCCAACTGGAATTCTTGCGGGAGATTCCAGCCGACGACATCGGAATCGACACCTACGGGTATTTTCGTATGTCACATTTATTTTCATTATAATCCGTGTAAACCGTTCTTTACAAATTATACTGAAAATAATATGGTTTTGCCCTGCGGGAATTTTTCCTGATATGTTGTGTCACATACGTTTTATATTTATTTGATATATCATCTAGATGCATGTTTTTAGGATTTAATTGAAATACCGTGTTCAATTAAATATATGTTTTTATGTTTATGGGCTATATTTATTTTGTTCCAAAATAGACTCAAATTGAAAATGGTTTAATTGGAATCTTGAGAATATAATAATTACTTTTTTATTTCGATATCACACGCCTCGCGCTGATCGCGCTTTTCATGGTTCTTTCATGCTTGCAGATGATTTATTCCGTGCAATATCATATTATTGATTATGTTTGTATGTTTTTTCATACACTAATTTTTGTGCTTCATGTCATATGTTATTGTTAGTTGTATAATGTTTAAGTCTTTTGTACTTTGATTTTCATTTATGGAATCTTATTAAGAAATATAGAAAAAGAATTTGTTTCTTATTTTATATTGCATTTTAAATTGGTAACTTTTTATTAAATGTTTAGAAACTCAAAACTATTTTTGGTTTGTTTGTGTATTTTGATTTTACATTTTCTGTGGAATATCAGTGTGTTTGAATCCCATTAAATCCATGTTATCTATGTGGCTAGGACATTTAATTATGATTTTCAATGCTTAGTATTGTTCTTAATCATAATTGCATAGAGTTGTTTGAACTTTATTGGCTTAAAAGATGTATTTTGCAAATGTCTCCACACACATTTTGCACCAGTCTTTTTGGATTTTATCTACCTATATTGCATGAGCTAAGTGAGGTATTCTACTATGAATCTTATAGTATACATATCTTTTTAGTTGGGGTATTTTTGCATGCAAGAACCATTACCTGAGAGTTTTTCTTTATTTGAAAAATATGATGGCGTTATAGAAAAGGTCTACGAAGGGAGAAAATATCCTTTGCATGAAAGGCCATTGTTGGAAGGATCCAGAAAGAAAAGAGAGGCAAAAGAAGAGAAATAATTTCCAAGGCCAATATTTTTATATTGATGATTAAAAAAGTGTGATAACTTCAAAATAAGAGAGAGAAGTCGAACATCTAAAATTTTAAGGGTGATAAGTTGAAGATTAACGGATTTGCATAATAATAATTCTTAATCTTAATGTTTGACGATTTAAGAATCATCGATATTTTCTAGGCTAGTTCGCATTGTGTATGGTTGTCCATTATTTGTCACTTGAGGCTAAATTGAAGATTGGTAAAAAAAATATCGGTCAAATATAACTCTTTCGACATATCTTGAAGGGTTAGGACATATTTCTCTTATTTCTAGTTCATTTTTTAGATACATCGATACTATATGAGTGTGGAATGATTTTTGATTTTGTTTATTTTGTGATGTTTATACCTATATTTTGTAATGCCTCATTTCTATATGAATGATTATATAGATATATATAGATGGGATATAGGCAAGGATGATGATGATGATGATCATCATCATCATCTATATATAAAGAGAGAGAGAGAGAGAGAGAGAGAGAGAGAGAGACTCTCATACATATCAAGTATACATACATGGTAGTGCAAACCTATTTTTTAAAATATTAAAAAACGATTAGTTGAGTTTTTTTGTGTTGTATTTAAACATTACAAATGACCCAGATAAAAAAATCAGCTCGAAATAACTTTTTTGCTATTTAAAAAAAATGTCAAATTTTTACAGCTTTCAAAGTGATTTAAAAGGGGAAAAAGTTTGACCGGTTATTTTAAATTAGAAAAAGACGTTGTTTTGAGTTAATTTTTTATATAGTTCCCTTAAAATGTTTAATACCACACAAAAAACTTAGTCAATTTTTTTTTACTATTTAAAAAAAATCAGTATATATACTAGGTATGTACTGAAGCTTGTGTGTGTGTGTGTGTGTGTCTATATATATATATATATATATAATAAATCAGGAGGGGATTTTTTCCACATCATATGTTTTGTACACAAAACCTATATAAACTGGTTTTGTATCTTTATCTTAGCTAACTGATGGCTCATATTTAATCTTGGGAGTTTGAATCTGATGGTTGTGAATGGTTTGAACTTGAGAAGATTATTTGGTGAAAGAGGTACACCTTCTCATAGCATATGGCTTGAGAGCACATGGCTCAAGGAGTCCCCTATCTATCACCTAACTCTCTAAACTTTAAACTCTCATTTCACTCTCTTCTCTACAAGATGTGGAGCATCTACTTCTCCATGTTAGGTATTATCTCTCTCTCTCTCTCTCTCTCTCTCTCTCTCTTATTTTACCTCTGCTATGTTGATCTTCTTTGGGTACCGATTTGCATAAAAACATTATCATTGTCTGTGTGTTTTATTTTGTTGCCGATTTGGGTGTATTGTCTTCTCTGCTTCTTTATGGTTCCAAGATGTATGGGCTTTGTATGTATTCACGAACCCAGTTGATTTGTGTATCTCAGAATGTGATGTTGGTTAAAAAATGATCTTGGTTGAAAAATGATTTCTTGGTTAAGAATGATCTTGGTTCAAAAATTATTTCATGGTTCAAAAATGATTTCGGGTTTGTTCAATTGTTACAAACATTATTGAACTACGGTTCTTTTGAAATCAGGTTTAATTTTTGTTTTGATTTTTGTTCATTTTTTGTTTTACTCTTGGTTTGAATTTTTTTTCCTTTTACAAATCATAGTTTCATTTGTCAACACGGACCCATGCCAAAAATAAACACCGTGTATTATTATTTTCCAAGTATTACTCATTCTTTTTTTGTTCAGATCAGCTAACATACTAATTTATTTAATCCTATTAACATGATATGCATGTAGGTTTAGGTTCCTCTCAAGAGTGACGAAGCATCACCACCCTCTTATAGGTTTGGATCACCTCAGTGTCATTATTGACGAATAGAAACCATTGCTTTGATGTTTTCTTTTACTGATTTTATATTTGGTTTAGTTTCTTTGCATTTGGAGCTTTTTACGTATTACTCTTTTCATTTTCTTTTCTTTTTCGTGTACATAACTGTTGTAGAGATCATTACCCTTTCAATGGATTTGGAGAAGCCCACTTTATGGATTTCGGAAAATAATCGGTAGAGAGGTGTATTTCATTCCAATCAATGGCAAACCCAAATGCTTCAAGACCAAGTCTATTTTTTACTTACCTTTAGAAACTTTCTTTTCTCAAATTGTTTGGGTGTTATTCATGTTTACCTTAAAATTTTAATTTTGACTTCGTGTAATAACTTAGGTCTTACAATAACTTGGTGAAAAAACACTGCATCGTAATCATTCTCTATTACCCATTGGAAACACCACATCGTGATCACAAATTGGTTCATTGTTCAGAAGGGATACAAAGTCTTAGTTTTACTATATGGACAACTAATGAATTTGTGGTTTAACTTTTGTACAAAATCATAGTTTTACAAAATCTTAGCTTTACTATATGGTTTCTAAAAATAGTTTGCTTATAAGATTTTAACCGAAACTGCCTTTTGCTATCCAAATTTTCTGAAGGTATATTGTCTCAAAGATGAGAACCCATTAACAGTATGGTAATGCGAGATATAAGGGCGTCGAATAAAGTGAGCACAGAATACCATTATTATAGCTAGAATTGTTAAATTTTAAAACATTTTTTTATTATTATTGTGGTTTATTTTTTGTTATGTTTGACTGAGAGACTCAATAATATGGGAATTTTTTTGTTGGGTAGTGTCTTCCTCATTTTAAGTTCTATTTTACCAATTATGATATCTTTATTTTTAAGTTCTCTTTGATATAAGATTTTGGTTTTATTCAATGGAAACCAAATAGCCCGAGTACAAATTAGTGGTTGTTTATCATTTGATACTACTGTGTATACATACAACTACATCGATTGGAAATTTGTGTTATTTCTCCTTAGTTATTTGTGTTGCAAAATTTTTTGTGCTAATACATTAAATCGGGTTTACTCATTTGTTACAGACATCATTGGACTACAGTTTGTTCAGTTTTTTTCAAATCGAGTTTGTTCGTTTGTTCATTTTTGTTCAGTTTTTTTCAAATCGGGTTTGTTCATTTGTTACAAACATCATTGAACTACAGTTTTATTTAAATCGGGTTTGTTCATTTGTTACAAACAACATTTAACTACAATTATTTTCAAATCGGGTTTAATTATTGGTTCGATTTTTGTTCCTTTAGATATCTTAGTTTGGGGATAATTTATTCATTTGTCAACACGGACCTATGTCTTTCTCTCCATCGAATCTTTATTTAGTTGAAATCTAATATGAATTGTGATTTTCAGACTATGTGTGACCATGGCACATTCAACATGGATGATAACATGGGGAATGGTGAATTCAGCATATAAATTTGTATAGAGGCCTTGTGGATGCAACCAGAAGACCTCCTAAGCGACACTGTGATTACAAGAGTACAACCGTGCAGACAAATCTTCGTGGCTGAGGAAAGCTGCGTGACCTGGAGAGATGGCATAGTTGATTTGTTCAATAAAATATTTTTATTAAGTAAATTCCTTATTTCGGTCGTGGAATGATTTGTTCAATAAAGTATTTTAATAAGTAAAGTGTTTTTTGTTACATGGGTACGCCACAGAATTGAGCCAAGGGAGTGGAGGTATGAGCAGTTAGCAAAACGAGCTCAATGATTTACAAGGTGAGGTGTCGACAATATAGATGGTTTCTTTTCTTGCATTCAAAACCCACGGGCTCTTAGGCGGGGTGCTACCGCTATGCCTTTGAAATTATAAATCTGTTTTGTTTTTGGTTTTATCTCGATTTATGGTTTTTGTGTAACGATTTATTGGAAATATTTAGTTCTTTTAGAGTTAAGTGCAGTTCGTTCTCGACATTCACGGTCATAGAACTATTAACTCACAAATCAATGTGAATTTGGAAATTTATTTATTCAGGATTCTAAATTTATAAGATTAATTTGTATAAATTTACTCACATTTTTGGTGTCGGATATTGAAGGAATATAATCCTAAGTGAAGGTTGTGAGTAGTTTTTTGTGGATCATTAAGAAGATATGGACCTGAATCAGTGCTTAAGTTATTTTATATTTCATCCTTGCAGTTGGTTTGGAATTTTATGTACTGATTGGGTTTATATATGTTGGCATATGTTAATTAATATGCAGTAATGATACATGTCTTAAAACATCACTAAAATGATAATTACTTTTAAGCTTGAATGAGTTGAAGATTTCGATTTATAGCCATAATATCCCAATTACTTTTGGATTAGGTAATATATCAACTAGGCACATCTGGTCTTAAAGAAACATTGGGGTTGAGGCTCACTTTAAGCATGGGTATAGATAAAATAAGATGGTTCCATCGACACAAGTATGAGTGTGCTATAATCATAAATAGTCAGGGGTAAAGTTATCACTGTGCCATCGGCACGAGTACACCCTAGTATATACACACACACACACACACACACACACACACACAAAGAGAACTCTCATAAGGGAGCCTGCAATAAAGGGAAGTTTATCGAACTGTAAAAAATGGGTTTTAAATATTTCAGGGTAGCCCTAAAAAAATCATCTCAAAATGATTTATTTTTCTCTTTTAAAAAATTTATCAATGTTTGACAGTTATTAAGCAGCTTAGTCAACTACTTAAACTATCAAATACTTACCCATTTTTTTAAATTACCAAAATAAATCATTTTGGGATGATTTTTTAGGGATACCTTGAAATGTTTAGACCCCACCCCCGCTAAAAAAAAACTTTTTGATCCCCCATATATATATATATATGTGTGTGTGTGTGTGTGTGTGTGTGTGTGTGTGGTATTTGTAATTGTATATAATCCGTGTTTTCCATATGAATCATCTTCAGTTCAAAATGGTATGTTATATGATCATATTGATATCTTTTGTTGCTTGTTTACATTGATATATTATGCTTCAATTTTGCATGAAAATTGGCATCATATGTTTAATTGTATGGATGATTTGTTCTCGTGTTCCCAAGTTTGTTTCGTTGCATGTTTCACTCCACACCATTACATGATATTACAAGTTTTCCTTTATGTTCAGATGTGTTGCATTTAAGGGGAGAAATTTGTTTATAATGTTAACTCTATCTTTGTCTATTCCCAAACAAAAAGGGGAAAAAAATATCATGGGGATAAAAGTCAAACCCAAAGGCGATGCATTCTCTAAGGGGAAGGTTTGTTTCTATATGCGAGTAATATCTTTCTTTATTCTCTTTGCATTTTAAATGTGTGTTAAGTGTGTAGATTTAGCAGTGATGCGGAAAAGTTTCATAAGAGAAAATCTACTCAAAGATTGTTTTGGTCAAGTTTTTGTAATTTTATTTTTGGGGTGGGGATTTAATATTTATTGCGCTTAATGACACAGTGGTTTTTCGGGTCTTGTCCAGGAATATACAAAAGGGGAGATTTATGTGGGAAAATTTTGTAACAACCCTCATTTTCTCACGTAATGATTAGACAGACACTGTATGCCGGATATGGGGCTTATTATAAGATTTATATCATTCCCAACATCAAGACCATATAAATATTTATTTGTAAACCACAATTGAATCTAAAACTCAATTTAGTGTAATATCCAAGACAATAATGAAAACCAACATCCACATGATATGAATAAAACCCAACCTAATCATAAGTTTCTCAAATCAACTAAAATAGTGTAGGCTTCGGGATTATGCATATACAATTATCCAAAATAATAAAACTAAAACAAAGAAGCAACCTGGTCTAGAATCAATGATAAGAAGTCCGATGACCAAGGTGAGACTACAAGGCTAATCTCTCGCTGGTCCTGCTATTCATGTCTAGGGGAATATTTATAATTGTGGTTCAATGACCTAGAGTGTGCAAGAATTAACTTACTATGTTTATTTATACGAAAGTACAATTAATCCAAAGTAAATTCTTCCCATTGTCACATACATACATAATATGTCTCACCTCTCATCTTAAAGCAGTTATATACGTAACGACCCAGGTCCTAACATAGAAAATGAATAACTACAAAATGACAATGTAAGAATTAGTCTGGAAATACAGATAAGATGGAATAGATTTACTCATATTCATGTTACCATTTCCAAAATTACCCCGACGTATTACTCGTAAAGTGACTGCATCAACGTCATACACGTTACATAGTATTGGGTCTATAATTTTATACTCTACATTGTTAGACTAGGAATTCATCACATTCATTTCCATTAATTTATATATATGTCTACCAATAGCGTCTCATTCGTGCTCTATCAATATGTTTAGAGGAGTCTCCTTTCCACAACGGGCATCATAATACACACACAAGGGGGGCTATACCTATGTAGTACACCACTTCACGACCCATACCCAAAGGTGACAAAGGATCCTAATATCTACACCTACCACTTGTAAGTGGAACTGCTACGTAGTACTAATAATAATGACCTACAAGAAGCCCATCCCACTTGTGATGATGGGTGCTATGGTTCTGAACGTGTGCATTCCTAACTGATAGGATAGTCCACGAACATAGGTATGTCCACACAAAATATAAATACATTCTACCATTTGTAAAGGTAATTATCATAATAATTACCCCACATCTTCCCCATAAATATTATCCGTAATTATCCATAGTTAATAATTAACCATCACGTGATTTATTAACTTCCTTTTTCTTTATACAATATAACTAACCATCAAGTTAATATAGTTTTCCTTTTATTAGTAACGTCATGCTTCCATTTTTAATAAATTCCACGGTTACCCGTACAAGATCCCACCAACTCGAATGGACTCCTAAAAATACTTCGAACACAACCACGGACTCACAGCCTAACACCTAGGAGCCGGACCGGTTCATTCCACGGGTGAACAGGTTATGCCCAAATCTCTACCCAAAATTTATACAACACGGGATTTATATTATCCAATTCTATTTCAATTACCAAGCTTAAATATTAGGCATAATCATTAATATCCATCCCTATGACTTTGTTCATCATCTTAAGATAATTTATTACTTATTTTAAAACCAGGATTGAACCCCAAATCGTAGTAACTTAAATCACAGAGGGCGTTCATGTATTTTTAGATCTAGTCCACAGATCCTCTTATCTCTACTACATGTAAGGGTCATAATTTCTCAAAATCTTAGAACATGATGCCAGAATTAATTCTACTGCATATGAATCATTGCAATAATCATATATAGGGTCTCAATCATGAGTTTCCATCAATTTAAACTTCTATAGTCTACCCTCGTAAATTCTGGATTCCTTATTTTATCATCAAATTCAACTCTTTCATATTTATAGTCTAATACTATCATAAAATCATCAAAGTTTCCTAACTTTCCAGAATTTCTATGTTGGATTCAATACACGATGAATAAAGAGGATTTTGGACTAAATAAAATAAGCAAGAAAATTCTTAGCTGAGTTATTCGATGATATCTTGATTATTTTCGTTGATTTCTTCTTGAGTAGTTGTCTCCCAGTTCTCCTGCTAGGGTTATTTCTTCTCTCTCTCTTCCCAAAGTTTTGATTTAGAGTTTTTAGATATAAATGATAGGTAGTTATTAAACTCCTAATAAATATATCTAAGGCTCTAATCCCGAGTTGGTCCTTTGGCCTCAACTTTGGACCCCTAGATGGGTCCGATCCCACTAATAAAATGACCCGAAAGTTACCCAATTAGTATACCCATACCCCGAGACCATTTTTTAAGATCGAAAACACCTAAACGTGTCTATAGAACCTCCAAAAATTCATACCGATATGTATTATTTTATTCAACGTCCAACCATGAGTAAATTACTCTATGATTTATTTCTCATGAGCGAACCCATTATTCCCAGTTGATTCATATAATTATCAAATTTTGAATAAGTATTTATTCTCTCTTTAAACTTTATTCGTTTAAATTTAAATCCCTCCGATTTAATTCAGTCTCAAATTTAATCCAAATTTTTTAATTCAATTTTCATCGTAATATTTTATTATGAAAATACAGGGTATTACATTCTCCCCCTAATAACGGAATTCCATCCTCGGAATTCACTACCACATGAAGTAAAGTTTTAATCCAAACAATTATCTCAAGAATATACCCAATTAGTCCATACTCATATCACATGAGATAAAAAAAATCTCATCCATGCCTATCATAACATATATTTTGCATTATGTGTACACACACGGACCATTATCAAATATGAATGACACATATACATCCAATATGTACCATTCACATAAATCTAGATATTTATTCCATTTTCTTATCCCTCAAACATAACATTATCATCATATAGTCTATGTTCATACCCCGAGTCAAACATTCATTATTTCTCTAGTTTCAAGAAATACTTAGTATGAAATTATGGGATTTCCCATCATTGTGCCTATTCTCGATAAGGCAACCCTTCAGAGTTCATGCGGATCCTGTAACTAAGGTATCCATGCCTGTGCTACCCCTTATTATATTGAATTTATGATTTATTCAAACCTTTGTTTATTCTAGGATACAATCTTTAGATTTTTCATAATTACAAACCTACTTGTCCCTAAATTTCACTCTCCATCGGTGCATCGCCAAAAACCTAGATATGACGCATGGGTCACATCGTCCTCTTACCCATTTTCTAAATGAGGAATCACCCCTCACATTTTGATATCGCATGGTGACCTTACTCCTCGATCTAATCACTCATACATAAGTCTCACCACAATCACGAACGGGTTTAATCAACAAGATAATCCTCACCCCATGTGAACGTTGTACAATCTCGATGTTCTTAAATTTGTCTAAATTTTCTCCTTAAATTATTCACCACTGTCTCAATACGCCGCTCTCTTGCAAGCATGCTAACCTCTCTAGAAATTTCATATAAGTCCCAAGTTTCTATATCTACTTATTTTACTATAGCGACCCAAGGTATTATAATTATTATAATTAGTTCCCCCAGTTGTGATGAACACCATCGTTTGACTAGATGCACTACATTCGATTATTAACTCTAAACAACACATAGAATGAACACAAGCATTATAATTTGTTTGCCAATCTGTCCCTAGGATACTATCAAACTCTGACATTATTTATGCATATTGATCTCATATGACCCTAAGGCTTCCCAAG
Organism: Sambucus nigra; assembly: GCA_949130495.1. Taxonomy (NCBI): domain Eukaryota; kingdom Viridiplantae; phylum Streptophyta; class Magnoliopsida; order Dipsacales; family Adoxaceae; genus Sambucus; species Sambucus nigra. The sequence continues at coordinate 8,766,489 of OX422220.1, read as the reverse complement.
GTAATCCCTATACCTTTACACATGAAGTAATGTATATGAATGTCCTTTATCTCGCGGGTGAAGTAACGTGATTCCCTACGTCAAAAATCTAAGTCTACCTTCCCCAATGCAGTAACAAGGTGATAATAAAAATGGAGTACTACGCACTAGTACAAAACTAAGCATGTCTTACGAGATAAAAATTAGGGAACATACCATATATTGTCCATATTAGCACTGGTTCCTCTCCTTGTGCGATGTGGTAAACACTTTCATACTCTTGTTGCGGCTATTTCCCCTCAGGAGGAGCTGGTAATGCTAGTAAGGATGGAACTACCACCATTGGATGGACCTACAGTGGTTGACATTCCCTCTAAGTTGCCCAGTGCTTTCGCAATCCCCTAGCTCCTGGGCTGGAAAAAAAATACCTAAGGGCCTTTCCTGGAAAAATGTAACTTCTCACCGCAATCATAAATATTTCCCTGTAACTGAGGCTTATTTGGCCGTTGCCTCCATTGGCCTTTCCCCTACTACCATTGGCCCTAGTGTCCTCTCTGTTGTTGGCCCTTCTATCCCTGTCCGTTCTAATCATAGAAACCTTTAAATATCTTATTATGATTAGTAGACTGGGGACCTCCTAACTGCTAGGTCCCATAACTGTTAATCCCATGTGTCTTATCCTATGGGTTCAAAGTCTTGGATACCTATCTCTTTTCTCCTTTACTTCTTTAGAAGGACATATGGTCCTGGTAGTGTAGAAGGATGATGTTCACTATGTCATTGTACGTAGTGAATGTCGTGTTCCCTAAGAGTTATTTCTTGATATGCAAGGCTGGCCCTATTATAAATCCATCCATCTTTATCTACTCCATCTTCACCTCCTCATTTATGAAGTAATAAAGAGTGGTGAAGTCCTCCTCATATTCCTCCACTTTAAAACCTTCCTATCTTAGGTCTTGAAACGTACTCCTCATTTCTAACTGCATCTCTTGACGAAAATACTTCCCCTCAAATTTCTCTAAGAACTCATCTATGGACACACTATCCCTCTACTTTTGAAGTGACAGACTCGAACCACTGAAGTTCTACTCCCATAAGTCAAAATAAGGAGAAAATTTTCCTCTGAACTGGAGAACACTCCACCACTGGTAAGTATCACTGTATGTTCTTTTTCCATTGGCTCGCGACGAAGATATCTGATTATCTTGCAAACACTAGAGGTTGGCCCTTTGTGAAGGCTTCCCAAGCTCTATCCCAGATTAACCCAGGAATTTGTGCTGGTAACGCCACCTACTATGGTCGTGGCAATGGCTATTATTGTGCCTGAGGTGGTGGAAAGTGCTGAAGTGTTGTTGCCATCTTGATAGAGATCACCTGGGTTACGATGGTGGTGATATCTTTCGGTGTAATCAGCAGTTGATCTGGTGGTTCCTGAGGTGGATACTATGCCTCTGACTATGCCTTATCATTACAGTGGGTATGGCTATGCATCTAGGTCTACCCCTTCTTCCATTTTCCATCAAAAAGCAAACAAGGTTCGAATTAGTACAAATCACAAGAATCCAATGAATCCTAATTATAGGCTCTACATATCAAAGAACTCAATGCAAAATGTAATGAACGCAACACAGATCCTAAGGATACAAGAACTTGGATGCTTTGATACAAATTATAACAACCCCTATTTTCTCATGTAAAGGTTGGCCAGACACAGTGCTCCGAAGATGGGGCTTATATACAATCTATATCATTCTCATCATCAAAAGCATAAAAATATTTATTTGTAAACCACAATTGAATTTGAAACTAAATTTAATGTAATATTCAAGACAATAATGAAATATAACATCCACATAACACGAATAAAACCCAACATAAGCATAAGTGTCTCAAACCAACTCAAATCAAATAGACTTCAGGCTTATGCCCATACAATAATCTAAATACAATCAAACTAAAATAGAGAAGAAACCTAGTCTAGAATCAATGATAAGAAGTTTGATGTGCAAGGTGAGACCTCAAGGCTTATCTCTCAATAGTCCTACTATCCCTGTCTAAGAGCACCTGGGGGAGATTTATAACTTTGGGTCAGCACCCCAGAGTGTGCAAGAATTAACTTACTAAATTTATTTGTGCAAAATTATAGTTAATCCAAAGTAAATGCTTCCCATCATCACGAACATACATAATATGTCTCACCTGTCATCTAAAAGCAGTGCTACACATAACCACCCAGGTCTCAGTATAGAAAATGAATAACTACAAATGACAATGTAAGAATGCATCTAGAAAGCTAGAAATGATATAATAGATTTACTCATATTCTCATTTTAATTTATAAAATTACCCCGACATAGTACCCATAACTTGACTGCATTAGTGTCAAACACATTACACGGTTTTGGGTCTGTATATCTATAGTCTACATCATTAGACTAGGAATTTATCACATTCATTTCCATTAATTTATATATATGTCCTTATATCTATTACATTAATTCATCTACCAATAGTATCTCGTTCGGGATCTCTTGGTAAGTTCGGAGGAGTCTCTAATCCATAACGGACATCACAAAACATACACAAGTGGGAGGTATGATATGCCAGAGTGTATCCTTGTCCCAACCGACAGTATACTACGCTTAGGATGATAGGGAGATTAATAAGTCTAACCTCATCCATGTTTCGTCCTCGAGATCATCATTAGCCTCAGCCTCAATGACAAGACGAGCTCCAATTACGTAGCAATTAACAAGTATGGAACCTCGGCGTAGTCATAAGCCTCGGCCTCGACCTCATCCTCATCATCATGTAAATGGAAGACTAAGTCCGAGCTTAACTAATCTTTACAACACCGAATGATGTCGGCATATTTTTTATCCATCCTCGGTTTTGGCTTATGCATATAGGCCTAGGGTGATGTCATCATAGCGTGTGGTTTGGGAGATGCGTGGATCAGTACACATGGGGACACAGACCACACGTGGGCAAAACCATTACTACCGAATCATTCCCTTACGTGATGGAATATTTGGTCATCATTATCAATAAATAGCACAGCCACATGTCCACATTAGATTATCTGAGAGTAATATATTCATGCATACAACATGATTGTGGGGTATAATACACCCTCTAAGAACAATATATAGCATTTATCCTCTTTATTTGAAAGGATCGTTCAATTACAACACTAGACAAACTCTGCAAAATTGTATCAAGAGGTAAGAGAAAGCTTGAGTGTTGTATTCCAATACTTATTTGATAGTGATAACTGACGCACACACACAATGGATATAGGCCAAAATTAGTTGAACCATTTATAACCATTTACATTGTTGTCTTATACTCTCTTTGCCTCACCTCCTTCTCCTGCTATATTATTGTTATTGCCATTGTTGTCCTATTTTTGAGATTATATTTTCATTGATTGCCTTGGTGATACTAGATATGGTATCATTAATCTGGCGCCGTCCATAGGAACGAGAACCATTATCACTTTCCTTTCTTAGCTTGTCCTCACCAAAGTTTGTAGTGGTGAACTAGTCTTCCTCTTATGTGGAGCTGTTTCACCATTGAAAGAGTTCTTGCTGAGCTACAAAGCTTTCACTCTTAGATTTTAAGCTCGTCCATTGGGATTTAACATGGCATCAGAATTTCCACAACCTCCACCACCAGCTGGTGGTCCTAGATCCAGTCATGAACCCCCTCAATCAGAAATGGCAGAAGTGGAGGTAGCATTGAAATCCTTGATGGCAAGTGAACAGTCGATGCAGGTCAATAGCAAGGGAACCCTCTGTCAGGCTAGTTAAGGTAACAAGGGAATAACATAGGCCAGGCCGATGTTGTGGTAGCAACCAAATTGCGAAGGAATGACTCAATTCGAAAGATGGAAAACAAGGTCTGGGATATTCTCAAGAGTCGAGACCCTCTGTAGAGGGGGTATTCTGAGGGATCTCTTTTTGTGGATAAGATAGTCAACTTTTGGACGCTTGCGAAATTTAAGCCACCGATGGTCACTCCAAATTATAACGAGAGAACCAACCCTGTTCATCATATAGATATGTTCCAATCGGTAGTAGATATCTACTCTATCTCAGACGAGATGAGATGCCGTGTGTTTTCAAGAACTTTGACAGGGGCTACTCATGTTTAGTACACTTCCCTCCCAAAGAACTCCATTAAAAGCTTCAAGCAACTTGCTGAAAGATTCATCCATAATTTCTCAAAAGAAGACTACTCACCTACTATACATTAAGCAGGGGAAGAATGAGAGTCTCAGAGACTATATTTCAATGTTTAACAAGGAGAATCTAGAAGTGAGGGATTACGAAGAAAGTATTGTTGTGATAGCGCTAATAGGAGGCCTCCAGAAGGGAAAACCTCTTTGAAAGCTTATCGAGGACCCTTTGAAATCTATGATTGAGCTACTGCCGATGGATGGAAAGGTCATAAACTTTGAGGAAGCGATGTCAGCAAAGTATGAGGATGATAAAGGGGTAGTAGTGGAATCACGTTCCAAAAGAAGAATACAAACGGAAAGAAGAGGATAGCAGATGACAAGTTCACTGACTATACTCCCTTCACGGTAAACTCTGAGCATATTCTGAACAAAATCAAGAACGTTCGGTCCCTGAGGTGGCTCGAGAAGCTGAATGCTCCTCCACATAAGAGGAACATGAATCTACGGTGTGAATTTCACCATGACGATGGGCATTTGATCGATAAGTACTTTTCTTTGAAATATGATATAGAAAAGATGTTAAAAGCTAGAAAGCTGAGGAAGTACATAAACAAAGGTGCGTTAAAGAATGACCGAGATGACCCCAAAAAAGGGAGGGCTGAAAAATGCAGGGAAAATGTCCTGAGTCAGATGACGATGCCTCAGATAATGATGATGACGATGACGATGACCTAGACATGACACCAAAATATGATGATCCAAAAGTCTGACTCCATATGATCTCGTTCGAGAGGCTAAGTCCTTTCCCAAGGTTGAAGTTATTAACTCGACCGAAGTGAGTGAAAAGTGAGAGAAGATAAACAAGGTTGATATGGATACCTTAATTTTGGGATTTTCAAGACTTGGCTTTAAGGGAATCCTAACTCCTCAGGATGACCCTTTGGTAATCACAAGAAGAGTGCATGGGTATGACGTGCTGAGAATATTGGTCGAAAAGGGGAGTTTGATTGATTTTATGTTCTGGCCGTGTTTCAAAGGTTTAGGACTCAGATTGAAGAGGCCCGTCCCGTATCATCATTATCTAATAGGGTTCAGTGGAGATAAGTTTCATGCATTGGGAATGTATGAAATGGATGTCAGAATGGGAGATGTTTGGCTGAAAAGGCTAACTACGAGAGTTAATTTCTTTGTGATGGATGAAAATGTATACTCGTCTTACAACATTATCATTAGGAGAGTAGACCTCGAGGAATTTGAGGTTGTGCCATCCACTGTAAACCAAATGGTAAAATTCCCGACCCCTTATGGCATAGGGGAAGTCCAAGGTTATCAAGTGTTGGCGTGTGAATGCTACTTCAACTCAGTCAAGGAGACAGAAGCTCACAAGAAAGCAACTAGGACATATAGTATTAATACCTAAGATCCTGGGGATGATACCAAACTGAAGAAGAGTGAGGTCGTGAAAGAGATATAATCCATCATCCTTAATGAGGTCAAGCCAGAAAAAACCATTCAGGTCGGCAAAGCCCTGAGAGAAGACATCAAAGAAGAGCTGATCAAACTATTAAGAGAGAGGCAGAGTATCTTTATAAAAAAGAAAAATCTACTCTTGAGAGAAATATCATGTCATCCGGGAAGAAATGAAGAAGCTATAACAAGATAACTTCATACGGGAGGTGATATACCCCGAGTGGCTGGCCAATGTTATTATAGTCCCGAAAGCTAATGAGAACTGGAGAATGTATGTGGATTCACTGATCTAAATAAGGCTTGTCCTAAGGATAACTCCCTTTTGCCCGTAATCGACCAGATGGTTGATGCCACAACAATTCATGAGTTGATGAGCTTCATGGATGCCTACTTGGGCTATAACCAGATATAATTTCACATGATCGATGAGAAAAAGACTGCCTTCATAATTGACAAGGGGACCTACTGTTATAAGGTCATGCTCTTCGATTTGAAGAATGCTCGAGCTATATACCAGAGGCTTGTTAATAAAATTTTGGAGGATCAAATAGGGAAGATAATGGAAGTCTATGTTGATGATATTCTTACTAAAAGTCTCAATATTGATGCCCATGTGGACGAGCTCAAGCAAACTTTTGACACATGGATAGGTACAGAATGAAGCTTAAATTCGCGAAGTGCATGTTCGACATATGGGATGGAAAGTTCTTAGGCTTTATCATAAATCAGAGGGGGATAGAGGCCAACCCAGCTAAGATCAAGGCCTTGATAACGATAAAGATTCCAACCATAATTAAAGATGTTCAGAGGCTAAGTGGGAGAGTAGCGATGCTTAACAGGATTGTGTCCTCAGCCACCGATAAGTGTCTTCTATTTTTTAAAGTTCTTAGAAAATCCTTCGAATGTAATGAGGAATGTGACAAATATTTTAAAGAGTTGGTGTCCTACCTCAGCTCTCCCTTATTATTATCATGGCCAGTCTAGGGGGAAAACTTTATGTGTATCTACAAGTGTTAGACTCGGTTATTAGTGCTTCCATTATAATAGATGAAGATGGATTACAGAAGCCGAAAGACTTAAACATTAAGGCACTCTAGGGGACAGAACATAGGTACCCCAGGATGAAAAAATTAGCATATGCTCTGATTCACTCTTCTAGAAAAGTGAAGCCTTACTTCCAGGCCACACGATGGTCATCCTCACTAATTCCCCACTTCGGCAGATTATCCACAAGTCTGAAAAGTTTCGGAGAATAATGGCTTGGGAAATAGAGCTGGGAGAATTTGATATTATCTATTAGCCTAGGGTGTCCATTAAAGGGCATGCATTAGCAGACTTCGTGGCCGAGTTCACTTAGGATGAGGTCGACTGTGAAAATTCTGCGACTACAAATTGTGAGCAAGAGAGAAGTGTGTGGCCTCCCTTGGTCGAGGCCGAGAAAAATACAGCTAGGAGGAAAGTACCTGAAAATGAAGAGGATGGATATCTCTTCAAATATGGAGCCCTGACAGGGGGTAACTTCTTTGAAGATGGTATGGTGTGGACCCTTTTTGTTGATGGTTACTTTTACGATAATTAAAATGGTGCAGGGCTGATAGAGTCAACACGAGATGGAACATATATTGAATATGACTTAAGGTTCAATTTTAAGGCCTCTAATAATGAGTCCAAATAATAAGCTCTCATATCATGCCTCTCCTTAGCTCGGGCTCTGAATGTCATCCAGCTCTTAGCTCACATTAATTCAAGATTGGTGGTGAATCAAATTTTGGGGGTGTGTGAGTCAAAAGATGACATGATGGACAAATATTTAGAGAGTAAGGTCAGTATTAAAGAGTTTCAAATAGGTGAAGCTACGAAGGATACCTTGGTTGGACAATGGCCGAGATGACACACTTGCAAGACTAGCCTCATCTATAAGAGAACAAAGATAAGAAGGACACTGCCGATAAAAATATTTCATTGACCGATCATTGAAGAAGAGGACAGTGCTTTAGAGTTTTGTCTGAATTTGAAAATGGGATATTCCTGGATGGACACCCTCGCCGGGTATATAAAATATGGGGAGTTTATATATTCAAAGACCGAGAAAAGGAAGTTGAGGTATAAAGATGATAAGTTCTCCATCATAGGAGACACTTTATACAAGAAAGGATTTCTGCTTCCTATGCTCAATTGTGTCCATCCATCTGAGGTAACATATATCCTAAAGGATATGCATGAAGGCTCCTGCTCCAGTCATATGGAAGGAAGATCTTTAGCTAAGAGGATTATTACCCAAGGGTATTGGTTGTTGACCTTGTCCAAGGACGCTGCAGCATATGTCAATAAGTGTGACAAGTGCCACAGGTTTGCTACCATTCCCCACCAGCCTCATCAACCTCTGAACTCCATCACATCTGCCTGTCCATTTGTGATATGGTTAATTGATTTGTGAATAATTATCGTTATCTAATCGTGGCGATAGATTATTTCTCAAAGTGGGTGGAGGTTTAGCCTATGATTACAATTACGGAGAAGAAGACCTTTCAGCTCATCTAGAAAAATATCATCTACAGATATGGCCTACCCAACACTCCGATTTCTAATAAAGGAATGAAATTTAAGGACGTCTCCCTGGAAAAGTATTAAGAAAGGGTCAGTATCAAGTAATTCTTCTCCACTCCAGGCCGACCCCAGGATAACGGGTAGATGGAAGTGACAAACCGAACAATTATTGATGGAATTAAGAAGAGGTTAGAAGATGAAAATGGGAGGTGGATTGAAGAAGTGTATGCTATCATGTGGGCCTATAGAACAACAAAGATGAATCCTACTAGGGAGACCCCATTTATGCTTGCTTAAGGCTCAGAGGCAATCGTGTCGACAGAGATAGGCCTGCTAACTCACTGAGTTCAGACATACAACCCTTAATAGAATAGTGATGAGCTAAGGCTTGATTTAGATCCTATAAAGGATAGAAGAGATGATGCTGAGGTAAAGAAAGCTTCCTACTGGCAAAAAACAACAAGATTTTACAACAAGGGAGTAAAAGCGTGCCCGTTGAAAGTAGGGGACTTGGTACTGAAGAAGACACGGAAGAAGCCCAATAAACTTCATCCAAATTGTCATGGCCCATAGAAAGTAGTTGAATAGGTGGTGTCGGGAACTTACATATTGGAAAACCTGAAATGAGAGCCATTCTCTAACCCATGGAATGCTGAACACCTCGAGAAATATTATCAATAAGATTATATTTTTATTATCTTATTTACATTTTGTTGTAATACATGTGTATGAGGCTTCAAATGAAAGAATTTTAATGAAATTGAAGAAGTTTAAGTGTTCACTCATATGTAATTTATTTACTCAGATATTTGTTTGCATGAAACAACTCACCTTAAGCTACAAAACACCATTCGTGGTGAAGTAAGCTTAAGTGGCCCTAGGTGATATGACATCCAAAATGGGGTTAACTTCGTCCATGGAATGTCAACAACATATAAAGACTCCTAGTATAAAACATCATTAATTTGGGGGACTTACTCCCTCTGTTGAGACGATAGTGCATGGATGGGACAACCCTCCACACACTCTCAAAAAAGACGAGGGATGAATTATGACTAAACACCATAATTTGGTGGATGCAAATTTTAAACCACTTAGTTGTGGTTAATTATTAAACATCATTAATTTGGTGGACTTATTCCCCCGATTGAGATGATAATGCATGGATGGGATGACCCTCCATACACTCTCAAAAAAGGTGAGGGAGAACTTATGCCTAAACACCATAATTTGGTGGATTTACTCCCTCGACTGAGATGACAGTGCATGGATGGGAAGACCCTCCATAAACTCTCAAAAAAGACGAAGGAGGACTTATGCCTAAACATCATAATTTAGTGGATGAAAATTTTAAATCACTTAGTTATGGTTGATTATTAAACATCATTAATTTTGTGGACTTACTCCCTCAGCTAAGACGACGGTGCATGGATGGGACGACCTTCCATACACTCTAAAAAAAGATGAGGGTGGACTTATGCCTAAACACCATAATTTGGTGGATGCAAATTTTAAATCACATAGTCATGGTTAATTATTAAACATCATTAATTTGGTGGACTTACTCCCTCGATTAAGACGACAGTGCATGGATGGGATGATCCTCCATACACTCTAAAAAAAGACAAGGGGGGACTTAAGACTAAACAACATAATTTGGTGAAGTTACTCCCTCGGCTAAGACGATGGCATATGGATGAGACGAGAGAGGACTTTATTATGAGTAGTTCGTGGTTAGTATGTAATATTCAAACACTCGGGGACAACACAACAACATAATTCAAAATCAAGAGATAGTATAAGTGAAAGGGTAATAGAAGATTTCATTACATAGGATTTATAATAGAGAGGCAATAATGTTCGGATACATAAGAAACAAAATTAGTAAAAGGAAAAGTGTATCAGCCACAGACGGCCACCCTACTGAGTCGGCTTAATATGGACCACAACCTCAGTCCCATCACCCGTAGTTGCAACAGTTAGCCCTTCAGTATTGCCTCCCTAGGCCACATTAGGTTCGTCCAATATCCTATCTCCTTAATCTGCGGCTAGAGATTCAACATGTGATAAAGCCTCTGCCATGAGAGGGTCTTCAAGGTCAGCAGCTTCAAGAGATGGATGGATGGAAAACACTGCATCAATGAATTTTTGGACGACCCATTGGCAGGACATCTTTATCCCTCTCTCCAAGTACTCCAGGTCGAAGCTCAGTATCTCATCTGAGGTCTTATACTCTTTAACAACATCAACCTCAGCCTTTTTTACTGCAGTAATAAGGTCGGCCTCGAATTTGGTGGTTGGGTTCTTTAAGGCTTCATCGTTTTCTATGATGATGTCATCCTTAGACTTCAGTTAGTTATTGTGATCATGTTTGATCTCGTCCATAGCTCACTTATGATTAAATTTAAGGTCATCTAATTTGGCCCTAAGGTCGGCCTCAGATTAGGTCACCCTTTCGGCCTCCATAAACTTATGTTGGTTTTCAGCCATCCATTTGGTGGCTTAAGTCAGGGCACAAACAGACTGCAAAAAATAAAGACAAAGTAAGGTAAAGAAGAAGTATTAACAAGTATATGAAAAAAAATCAGAGGGATGTGGACGATACCTATGCCATGTGATGAATGTCGAAGTCATAAATCTTGGTCGGGGGCATCTTGGCCAGAAATTCATAATCAGCAGCTGAAGTAGGTGCAAACGTAGAAGCCTTTGCAGCCCTGATATTAGTAATCAGGTAGGTGGGGTCGACCTTAAGTTGGTACCGGTTGGCCAACAAAAATGCCCCAAGCAGTGATGATGAGCCGATGTCAGAACCTGATGTCGTCTCTGTGACACCCACCCTCGACCTCATTGTGGGGTTGGGCTGAGTGTCGATAGGGACCTCAGGAACTTTTCTCTTATGAGAGATCTTAGCAGCAGGCCCCCGGCAGTGGTCTTCTTGGGCGTGGTTGTTTATTCTTCTTTTTCCCCATGCTAGCTAGCAAACTTGGTGTTGTTATCTCCCAGATATCGTCTGAAATGCTAGGAGGAAGATCTGTAAGAAAAAAGATGACATGTTAGTACAATTAATCCATGAGATGAGGGAAGAATTAAAAAAGAAGAAAAAAACTCACATAGCGCTTCAAGGAGGTCAACCCCCAGACTAGTTTATTTAAGGAGTTCAAGGGTCATTAGATCTTCAAATTTTGTAAGTGCACCCTTTACTCCTTGCTCCCTCACGTAATCAGCCATATCCCTTTCATCCAGGTTGAGGTCGGGGTCTGACCTAGCCATTATAAAAGTATTTGACCAAGAACGAGGAACCTTCGGCCCATCCTCAGTGGGGTCGACCTCGGTTGGGAACTCCCAAGCATAAGAAACAAAGAAAAACCTATCTCTCTAGTAGTGGTTTGAGGTTTGGGTCACTTGGATGAGCTTCTGCTCGGACTTCCTAGCACCTAGGTGTAACAAGCCTGGATGCTTGGACAAAGAACAAATGTTATAACAAGATAATAATAAGTCAGCCGATGGTTAATCTATGAAAGTCTTATTCCACAAGGAAATGTATCCTAAGATGATTCTCCAAGATTTAGGGGGAAATTATGTTGGAGAAACCCCTAGAGAGGACAGGATGGACCTAATGGCAGGATGAAAAGGGAGCCTGATGTCGACCCTAAACATTAGATCATACACTTCAGCCTATCCCTCTCGACCCTAGAAAAATCTCCCGTACTCTTTTGCGACCCTCATTGTGATATTGGACTTGATGACGAATGAATGTCTCCATATGAGGAGGTCGCATTCTTTTAGAAAAGAAATGAAGGAGAAAGCATATGAGGTGTCGACTTGATCCTCCTCCTCTTCATCCTCATCTTTATCTTCATCATCCTAATCCTCAGCTTCTACAACCACGTCCTCCCTAGGAACAGGAGAACCCTCTTGGAACCTTACGTGAAACTCATCAGGAGACATAGCAATTACATGAACAATGTTTGGATGAAGTGTAAGCTCGACTTGGTCAGGATGGATAGGATTTGATGGTTCGTCCTGTCCAGATGTCTCGGCCTTCGAGGAAGATGATACCCGAGCTTGAGGTTCCTCTATTATCTCTTTAATTTTATGACCCTCGACCTGAGTTTGGGACAATTTGAAGGTCTCTGATGACGTGGGAGGTATTGTGTCCAAAGGAATAGGAAAGATGGTTTGTACCCTAATAGGGTCGGACTTATGTTTTTCCTCGGACTCTACTTCTATCCTACGAATTTCTCGAAAATACCTCTCCCTCTGTGTAGGAAACTCCTCGACCAACTTATAAAGCCTTTGCAGTATTCAAATGAGGATCTTAGCCTTAGAGATTTTTTAGAATAAGGTGTTGGAAAACACAAACAAATTGGGGCTTTTGACAAGTTTGACCACAAGATCAAACCAGAGGAAGTGAACCATTTATGTTAAAAACAATCAAGAACACTGGTAAAGGCCACCGAAGAAGACGACCAGAAACTCGCAAGAGTTCACAACTATGGGATTTTTTGTATCTGTGTAAGCCTAGGCAAGATACTAAGGCGACCCACAACTAAACAACTACAAGAAATGCCAAAAATCAAGTCCTATGGCCACCACAGGTGGCTGTTAAACGAATTAAATAACATCGGGAAATCCTAAGTTGTCAATAATGGAGAAATTGAAAATACTATGAAACAATGGTGGAAAATGGCAGAGTATGGCAAGGGAAAGTTACTTGGAAAGTGTAAGAGAAGATAAAACTTTGGAGTAAGCACAATATCTCGCCTGAAAATAGAGATGGGGGATATAAATGGCAGAAGCTAGAGAGAGGGAAACACGCGAAAGTTTTGGAGAAGAAAGAGAAAATGAAAATTTTCCCAAAATTTAAATCTCATAATGATTTGGTACAATGACCAAAGCGGCCCTCAGTTCCCTACGCATATCATCATTAGGGCACGATACCCTGAGTATACCTGACAACCGTCATTCTTGGAAGTTACAACACGATGATTAACAAGTATCAATGTGAAGACCCATCAACCTGTCTGCTAATGAAGCAATAATACCCCTCAGCCACCTCATAACATCAATGGCTAAGCTCTAGGGGTGATTGATATGCTAAAGTGTATCCTCATCCCAACTGACAATATACTCGGCCCAGGACGAGAGGGAGATTAAGCAGTCTTACCTCATCCATGGGTCGTACTTAAGATCATTATCGACCTCGGCCTCAATGACAAGCCGAGCTCCAATTACCTAACAATTAACAAGTATGAACCCTCGGCCTTTTCATAAGCCTCGGCCTCGGCCTTATGTAAATGTAATACTAAGGCTGACCTTAGCCAATCTTTGCAGCACCCAATGATGTCGGCATCTCCTTGATCCATAAAAAAAATCTCCTTGATCCATCATCGGCTTCAGCTTACGGGTATAAGTTGACGATGACATCATCATAGTGTGTGGTTTGGGAGATGGGTGGATCAGTGTGTGTGGGGACACAGACTGCACGTGGACAAAATTGTTAGTACCGAATCATTCCCTTAAGTGATGTAATATTTGGTCATCATTATTTACAAATGGCACAGCCACATGTCCACATTGGATTAACTAAACGTAAGACATTCATGCATATAACATGCCTAGGGGGCTACACTACACCCTTTAAGAACTATATATACCATTCATCCTCTTCATTGGAAAAGATCGATCAATTACAACCCTAGCCAAACTTTGTACATTTGTATTAAGAGGTGAGAGAAAGCTTGAGTTTTGTATTCCAGGACATTAGAGCCTTATTTGATAGTGATAACTAACACACACATAGTAGATGTAGGCCAAATTTGGCTGAACCACTTATATTGTTGTGTTATACTCTCTTTGCCTCACCTCCTTCTCCTACTATATTATTCCTATTGCCAGTGTTGTCCTATTATTGAGCTTATATTTTCACTGATTGACTTAGTGATACCAGATTTGGTATCATTACGGTACCTACGTAATACACCTGTTCACGGCCCATATCTTTCGATGATAAAAGATCCCAGCATCTACACCTATGACTCGTAAATGGATCTACTATGTAGTACCAATAATAGTGACCTACACGACCTAATCCACCTGTGCCAACTTGTGATCCGGTGCCAAATACGTGCAATCGCAACCGATAGGACAGTCCACGTACGTAGGCATGTCCACATACAATATAAGTACATATTACCATATGTAAAGGTAATTATCCTAATAGTTACCCCATAGCAACCCCTAAATATTATCCGTAATTTTCCTAAGTTAAAAATTAATCATCAAGGAAATCACTTACTTCCTTTTTCTTTATACAATATAAATAACCATCCCGTTAATCTATTTTTCCTTTTACTAGTAACATCACGTTTCAATTATTAATAAATTCCCTGGTTACCTATACACGGTCCCACCAACTCGAATGGAATCTTAAAACTACAATGGACAGAACCACGGACCCCACGACCTGACACTAGGAGCCCAACCGATAGGGCTCAAGAGCGAATCGATTCAGCCCAAATCATTGTCGATAATTCATACAATACGAGATTTACATTCTCCACTTCAAATCCAAATTTGAAGGTCTAAACTTAGAGATAATCGTTAATATCAATCCCCATGACTTTGTTCATCATCTTAAGATCATTTATTACATATTTTAAAGCCCGGATCAAGTCCCAAATTACAGGAATTTAAATCACAGAGGGTGTTCATGTATTTTCAGGTCTAGTCCATAAATCCTCTAAAATCCACTACATGTAAGGGTCATAACTTATTGACATCTCATAACCTTAAACAAGAATTAATTCTAATACATGTGAATCCTCATAATTATCATATATAAGGTCCCAATCATGAGTTTCCATCAATTGAAACTTCCAAAGTCTACACTCCTAAATTCTGGATTCCGTATTTTATCATCCAATTCAACCCTTTCATGTGTATAGTCTAATAATATCATCAAAGTTTCCTAAATTTATAGATTTTCTACGCTAGATTCAATACACAATGAATAATGAAAAAAATTGGACTAAATAAAATAAGCAAGAAAATCCTTGTCGGAGTTCTTCGATGATTTCTTGATTATTTTCATCGATTTCTTCTTGAATCGTTCTCTCCTAATTCTCCTGTTAGGTTTCTTACTTCTCTCTCTTCCCAAAGTTGTGATTTAGGGTTTTTAGATACAAATGATAGGGAGTTATTAAACTCTTAACTAATATCACTAAGGCTTTAATGCCGTGTTGGGCCTTAGCCCTCAACTTTGGACCCCCATATGGGTTCGAACCCACTACTCAAATGATCCAAAACTTACCTAATTAGTATACCCATACACTAAGACAATGTTTAAAGATCTAAAATACCTAAACTAGTCTATAGAAGCTCCAAAAATGCGTACCGAATATTTTTTTAACACACACATTTGTATTATTTTAATCAACGCCCAACCATAAGTTAATTACTTTATGATTTATTTCTCAGGAGCGAACCCATTATTCCGAATTGAGTCGAATAATTGTAAATTTTTGAATAAGTATTTATTCCCACTTTAAAGTTTATTCATTTAAATTTAATTCATTCCGATTTAATTCATTCTCAAATTTAATCCAAAATTTTTAATTCAATTTCTATCGTAATATTTCATTATGAAAATACGCATTATTACATTCTCCCTCTAATAATTGAATTCCATCCTCAAAATTCACTACGACTTCGAGTAAACTTTTAATCCATACCAGTATCTTAAGTTTATACCTAGTTAGGTCATACTCATATCCCATGAGATAATAAAGGTTCATCCATGCCTATCATAACATATCTTCTACATTGCATGTACGTAAGCACGTACCATTATAAAATATGAATGACATATATACATCAAATATATACCATTCACACTAAGTACATCTATACATCAAGTATAACACCACATATGTATACATAAAAAAAAAAAGTAACCATCTTAGTATCCAACTTCCCGCAACTCCCGAGATTTTCAAATTTCGTGTGTGGGACGTCTCGCAAGCGAAATCAAAGTAAGGAAGCCTCCCGATACAGTACTAAATGGCTTAGTCAGTTGTTCATATCCCTCAATCCAAGACTTAAGAGAAAATAATTTGTGCCCATTCCCAATGGAATTCTCATCACTCCTAAGGGATACACTAAATCCTAATAAGTTACCAGTTTGATAACTCTTAGAGAAGTAACAAAACATCCTAGGATTCAACGTCTCTCAACTCCCAACATTTCCTAAAATCTTGCGTGGGATGTCTCGCAAGAGAAATTCAAATGAGGAACTCACTTGATACATTGCTACATAGCTTCAACGGTCATTGAGATCTGTCAGTCTAGGACTTAAGTCTACTAGGATATAAAATCATTCCAAAGCCTCCGTAATCCTAATCATTCTAATAAAGGCTACAACTTCCTATTTCTAATGGCATTGTTATTATAATAACATCATTTATGATCGTTCCCATTATCATGTAACCGAGACTATCACTAGTCCTAACGTTCCCATAGGAATCAGATAATTCTAAAATATGAATGCTTTTTGCTTTGCACACTATTAACATAAGTAAGAAAATTTCATCCCTAAATATTTATTGTATTTGTTTGTCCCTCAAACATAACATTATTATCACATCGTCTACATTCATACCCCGAGTCAAACATTCATTATTTCTCTAGTTTCAAAAAATACTTAGTAAGAAATTGTGGGATTTCCCATCGTTGTGCCGACTGTCGATAAGGCAAGCCTTCAGGGTTCATGCGAGTCCCGTAAGTAAGGTCTCCATTCCCGTTCTAACCTTTACTATATTGATTTTTTTATTTATTCAAACCTTTGTTGATTCTAAGATACTATCTTTAGATTTTTCACTATTAGACATCTACTTGTCCCTGAATTTCACTCACCATCGGTGCATCGCCAAACACCTGGATATAATGCATAGATTACACCGTCCTCTTACACTTTCCCTAATAAGTTATCACCCTTAACATTTCGATATCACATGGAGACCTTACTCCTCGATCTGATCACTCGTCCCCAAATCGCACCGAAATCCTAAATGGGTTAATCAATAAGATAGTCCTCGCCTTATGTGAGTGTTACACAATCTAGACGTTCTTAAATTTTTTTAAATTTTCTCCTTAAATGATTCACTACTGCCTCAATATGCCTCTTTCTCGCAAGCATGCTAACCTCTCTTAAAACGTCATATGAGCCCTAAGTTTCTATTGTCACTAATTTTGTTATACAGACGCATGGTATTATAATTTGCATAACTAGTTCCCACAGTTCTGGTGAACACCGTCATTTAATTAAATTCACTACCATTGAATATTAACTCTAAATAGTCCCATAGAATCAACACAATCACTATGATTAGTTTTTCAATCCATCCCTAGGATACTATCAAACTTTGACATTATTTATGCATATAGATATTCCATAACCCTAAGGCTTCCCAAGGTAACCCTTATACCTTTACACATGAAGTAATGCAGAAGCCTGTCCTTTAGCTCGCAGGTAAAGTAACGTGAAACTCTATGTCAAAAAGCTAAGTCTACCTTCCCCGATGCACTAATAAAGTGATAAGAAAAATGGAGTTCTGCGCACTAGTAAAAAAGTAAGCATGTCTTACGAGATAAAAATTAGAGAACATACCATATATTATCCATGTTGGCATTGGTCCCTCTCCTGGTGCAACGTGGTACACACTCCCATATTGTTGTGACGGTTGTTTTCCTTCGACAGGAGCTGGTAATGTTGGTAAGGATGTCACTACTGCCACTAGCTGGACCTTTAGTGGTTGACATTCCCTTTGAGGTGCCTGGTGCTTTCGTTGTCCCCTAGATCTGGGCTGCTCGATTTCCCCGAGGGCCCTTGTGGGAAAAATGTCCCTTATCACCACAAACATAAAAATCCCCTAGAATTGAGGCTTATCTAGTTGTTGCCTCCGTTGGCCTTGCCCCTACTACAATTTGACCGAGTGTGACACCCCCACTTAATTAAATACCAGGTGATCAGGACTTTATTAAATTAAAACAGAATATCCAGATTGGTTCATTCTTAGGATCACTAAAGAAAGACTTTTAATATTTATTAACCACCTAGTATTTGAAAAGCTGGTGTCAAAATTTAGGTATCACTATTCTTCTTATCTACTAAGAACAAAAAGTATATATATATACATATATACTACTACTACTACTACTACTACTACTACTACTACTACTACTACTACTACTACTACTACTACTACTACTACTACTACTACTACTACTACTACTACTACTACTACTACTACTACTACTACTACTACTACCTGTGATGCATGCATACTCTGCTATCATGTCCTAATACATCACGCACTGCATAAAGGATTATTGGTTTAGTATCTCTCTCGAATCATAGATACAAATCACATATATTCGAAGTGGATATAGTTCCAAACCTATGGACTACACATATACCTACACACCCATATGACCGTCAACTTACCGTTCTCACAGATAGGCCTTTCCTAGGTTCAATATTTCGATGTATAAGTCAAATATCCCCCCAAAGGCTCATCAGGATATGACTGTCCGGATGAGAAAACCTCCCATGATAAGAAGTAGTATATGTATGTCATACACACAAGAAATCATGCAATATGTATACATATAACCTATATATTTATATTATCAGTATAGGTATTCTCCCGAACTATATTATATGTCCCATATGTATTATATATTTATCTTCTGAATATCTCACTTATGATTAATTATCAATTATACTTATTGTCGTATATTCCCGAGTATCTCTATCCTTCAAAGTGTGTCCATTATTCTATACATAATATCAGTAGGGTAACGCACTCACATCCTACTGGTCTAAGCCATCGTCTATCTTGAATTCCTATGACTCGAATTATCCTACAATTTAGATTTTTCCTCTCGATCAAGCCTAATTAATTTAGGCCTCAAATTCCCCTCATATGGCCATGACTAAAACCCAACCTAGGCTAACTGGTACAACAATATAATCCCCATTATATTTAAATTTTAACGCGACAAGTGAATGCCTAGAATATCCCAAAGATTCTAAAAAAGAGAGAAAAGTGGCCAAAATCTAGGCACGCGAATCGATTCAGTTCTAGTCCGAATGGATTTTCTTTGCCGAATTAATTCGGCTAGGAATCGAATTAATTATTCTCTATAAGTCTCGTCTTCTGCATTCATTTCCATGGGTTTCCTGCATTGTTACACCACCAAACCTTCATTATATTATCTCAAACTCCCAACCAAAGGTCTATACCATTATAGTAACATGTATGGGTGATTTCTAACATTCCGGAATCATATAATCATAATTTAACAACAACAAATTTCAAAATCTCAAATTTATTTCTTTAAAACCCTAGTTCATCACTTTTATTGAAGAATATCATAAAACTCAGATTTCTTCACCAAGATTAATTATATTTTCGTGGGTTTTATATTACATGCATGGAAGAACCAATGTTACATCCATTTTCAATCCAAGGTTCAGATAAGGTGATATGTAAAGAACTTGTATAAATATGCATTTTCAACCGTTGAAATTTTGGGTCGACGTCGGCCCCTTAATTGATTGACTTTTTTTATGAAACTTCTGGATATGAACTTCTCAGTGTCAAGATCATATCCGTGAAGTTTCATCAAAACAATTCAATCAAAAAGTGGGTGAGATGATCGCCAAAATTTCAACTGTCAAAAATGCATATTTATACCATGTTTTTACATATAGCCTGTTCTCAATAAATTTTTTTTATTGATTTTTCTTCTAAAAACAATTTCTTTAAAATGTCGAAAGTAAAAAAAAAAGTCAAAGGTTTTGGATATGGGTGTTCGCGGTCCGGTCCGGTTCGGTTTTAAGTTTTTTTTTGGACCGGACCGACTTGGTCGGTCCTCTAAAAAAATGGACCGAGACCGGACCGATAATGTCGATTAACCGACCCTAGTCGGTTCGGTTTTTTATAGGGTCGGTCCGGTCTAACCCGTCGGTCCTCACATTAATAAATTACATCATTTATAATAATACAAATATACCTGAGTCTATTTTTTTTCAAACATTAAAAACTAAAAAATATCAAAATTTGTGATTAAAACAAACCTACTATTGGATTAAACTATAATTTAAACTAATCAAATATTGAAATATATACTTTTACTATTTATTTATCTTATATATATACATATATATGTAAAAATATATTATTTTATATACAGTCGGTTCGGGTCGGTCCTAACAGGGTTTTTGAAACTGTAAACCGTGGACCAGACCGACTAGGTCGGTCCACCAAAAAAATAAACCGAGACCGAACCGATTAAGAAAAAAGATCGAAAAAAGGGTCGGTTCGGCTCGGTTAGGTTCGGTCCGTCGGTCCAGTCGGTTTTTTGAACACCCCTAGTTTTGGATTATACTGGAAACTCAAACAATAATGGGGCCACACCGAAAATAATGTTTTTCTTATTTGTGTTTAGCTAGTGTAGCTGTTTAAAATTATAGCTTTTGTCGTTTGGCCTCGCAAATGAATTTCGCCATACTTTATATAGCATCCCGTGGTACTTTGTGAGATAAAAAGTTTAACAAAAAAAGGAGCACGTGAATTTTTATTCCCATTTTAAATACTGTTCTTGTAGACTATTTTTACTTTGTTGATCATTTTGTAATTAACATGAAATGTATTTTTTTAATAAATAAAGATACATGAAACTAATTGCGGTTTGAGGTGATTATTAATCTAAAAATTAAAAACCAATGTCCAATATATGTAATAAGTGGGGACTAAAGACTTCGGAAACAAAGGTGGTGAGAAGTGAAATTTTTAGGAGCCTATCAAAACAATCAAAAACATATGGAGGCGTAAGCTTACCAAATGTGTAAGATTTTTAATCTAAAAAATATGGATTAAAATTTTAGGGACTACGAGCAATAATAATGAGAAAAAGATTTGATGTTATTTTTGTAACAATGTGGCCTCGATGCGACAATTTTGATGAATCTAAAAAAGATTTTGACAGAGAAAAGTTTGAACTTTTTTAGATAAACACAACATTTTTTGACTTTGTGTTTTTTTTTTCAATTAACACTATGACATGGCGATGACTATTCTTAAATTTTACACCCAATATTTATAAATAGGAACAATAAGACAAAGAAATTGAATGTTAAGGTAGCTCATAATTTTTATTCGACGAATATCGTATTAAAAAGAAGCGAGACAAATGCGATAACATTACTATTTTTATTGTCAATAGAATCTTTTAATGTTATACGGATTTATTTTAAAAATTATTTGAGATGTAAATAGAACCTGTAACATTATTATTTTTATTGTCAACATGAAAGGAGGAGTTTTCTCTAAACTATGCACTTATTAAAAGGACAACAAATTGTATTAAAAAATTGTGTTGACCATTTGAGAAGGGCACACGATATGTCATGCTTGCTACTTGTCATTACATATTCCAAAATCTTATGTCACTCGGCACAAACATCTATAAAGTAAAAAAAATTAATTCAGCACGAACATCTATAGTCTCCTTGTAGACTTACATAGTCGAGTAGGAAACACCCGCCCCAGTTTTTAATTGAAAAGATATATTAAAAACATTACATTTTAAATCCTATTTGTAATATTATTGCACTAGTCGAATTCTTCCCTAAAAACTTATAAAATATGAATTTTTTCAAATTAATGAGATCATTAATTAAATTCATATTTCTTAAATGAAATTTTAGCAGAATTATTACTTGAAATATGTTAACTTAATTTTTAAGTTGCACTCTCTAAATTAGATTTTATTTTTGGACATATACCAAATAGTTCATCGAACATTTTTTAATATATGTTTAGTTTGAGTCTTTTTATTTGCTCAAAAAAATCTTTCACCATGCAGCTGACGCGAACCTTTAAAAATAAAATAATATTAGTTAAATGAATATTTAAGGAACTTTTTGATACAAAATAAAATATTTGAATTAAATATATATTAAAAAATATTTAAGGAATTATTTAAATATTTGATCCTTCGTTTTTTTTCTTTTGAATGCATTGCCTTTCCTCAACATAAAAAAGAAGGAATTGACTTTTTCAAAATAACTTCGTTCATGTGGGTATATTCGTCTTAGTGGAGAGAGACAGTTTCTTTAGTTGTTTAACCAAAGACTACACTATCCATCAACGTTTTGCAATTTGAGTTATTCCAATGTAAATATATTGAGAGGATGTCTTCATATCTGTTGGTACTGAGTTGACTAAAAGTCCGTAGACATCTGATGTGATAATAAAAACGGTTATATGTAATAGGGTATTTATATTCTCCTTAATGAGTGGTTGGTTGTAATTGGTTTTTATATAGAAAATATTAATATGTGTTATAAAGATAAATGTTTTGAGCTTTAAAATAACAAGCTCCACATGAATAAATTTATCCTATCAAATATGTTTAGGGTTTGTTTCGGGTTTAGTGTTAACATCTCATTCTAAAGTTGGACAACCTTTTGCTTACATTTATGCCCCTCTTTGAATTGTTTTGTAAGAATGTTAAAAAACATAATGTATTTTTGTAACAAACTGTATTTTTATAGAATAATTTAATAAAATGTTTTGTAAAAGAGTCGAAAAAAAATTTGTTACTTTAAAAAAATTGGACATTATTTAAGGCGAAAAAATACCTAAATATAAGTTATTTAAATTAAAAAAAAACTTGTTTTGTCAAAATAATTAAAAAAAATATTGTTTTGTTATTTATAAAAGGACGTTTTTAAATTTAAGAAAATCCTTGTTGGTAACTATTTAAAAAAAATATTAGTTGTTCGTAACTTCACCGAAATTGTTACCGAATTTATTTTGTAAGAAATTCTCAAGGAAAAAACTGTGTGATCACAACAGCTAGAAATTGTTACAATAACTGGGTTGTTGTAAGAAATTATAACTTTTCCGAAATTGTTACATTAGCTAAACGTTCTTTTATATAAAATAATAGCTCCCTGTTGTTTCATATTTTTAAGAAACAGTTAATTTAAAAAGGTGTACACTACCTTTTCATTTTTTTACCAAATAGATACCTTTTCCAAGGAAAAAGCGTCATGTTTTTTTTAAAACTTTGTTAGAAAGGTAAGTAACATCCTTCTATAGGTTTTATTTTGTAAAAATAACATCCAAAGTTTTTTTTAAAAACAAAACATTTTTTTATAATGAAAATAAAATGAACTCCACATTTTTAAAAATGAAAAATAACGAATTTTATTTTTTAAATGAAAAACATTCCACCTAACACTTTGTTTTAATAAATTTTCATTTAATAAAAATAATGTCGAGTTTTTTAAAAAATAACAAAAAAGTTATTTTATAGCGAAAACATGCTTGCCCGGCTATTTTATTTAAATGAAGTCTACTTTTTTAATAAAGAGAAAGTCCAGTTTTTAATAAATATAGCGTCCAATTTTTTTTTTCTAAAAAGTAAAGAAAATAGTTTTTTGTAACCATACCAATTTCATCTTGCTATTTTTTTTAAATGAAGTACTTTTTTTAATAAAATTTTTTTATGTCCAATCGATTTTTATAAATAAAGTCCACTGCTTTTTTAACAAAACATTTTTTTATAATGACCAAATATTTGTTTTTAATTTTTAGAATATTATATTTGAATTAAAATTTTCTTGAATTGAAACAATTCTTAAATTTTATTAATGTTATAAAATATCTTAAAATTGAAATTGTTAAGATGGGGGAAAGGGTCCTTTTAATTCCTCCAAATGAACTCTCTAGCATTTCTCCTTTAGTAACTAAGGGGTTCCATGGGAAATGGCACCTAATGGATAATAGAAAAAAAAATGGCACTCAACTAATAATCAAAAAGAACATTTCACCAAATTTTTCTTCACTCATGAGCTTCAAAAGAAATGATAAAATGGAAGTTAAACAGGTGCATTCAATTGACAATCAAGATGATTTATTTCCCAAATCACTTCCGAAAGAACATTCCAAACACGTGTACATGGGATTGTAATGCACAAATTTCAACAACAATCAACTTGAGATACGAAAATTTGGGGGAGCTCTTTTCCAAATGGAAGATCAGAAATCATGTTCTTTTGGAACATATGTGCGTGTACTCTTTTACCTTTAACTAGATTTTTCTATTGGATTTTTCTAGTAAAGGTTTTAACGAGGCAACATTAAGCACGTCCAACACCTATTTAATTATAACAAAAGTTGTACTCTTTTTCCTTCACTATAGTTTTTTTCAACGTGATTTTTTCTTACTATAAGGTTTTAATGAGATAACAATCATTGAATAGTGGATATGATGCTCATCTAAGGGAGAATGTTAAATAATATGAAGTAAATAATATTATTACAAATGCGCAACTAAACACACTAGATAATCTTTGTAGTAAATTGGGTACCAAGGAAGGTAAAAAAGAGATATATAATATGACAAAGAATTGAGATAGACTAAAAAGGAGTATATCCCAGTGAAGTGTATTAAAAGACATAAATCAAAATACATTAAGTAACGGTAAAGAAATTCTAGATAAATGGGAAGAGCTCTTTTATGGATTGTTGAATGAAGAATATCCAAAAAAATATGTCGAGAACATGGAACCGAATATAGGAATGGTATGTCCGATATCTGAAAAGAAGTAGATGTATTAATAAGAAAAATAGGAAGGAATAAATTGGCTGGCTTGGATAAAATATCCATAGAGATGTGGAGAACCCTTGGATGTCTAGGGATTGAACGGTTAATGTAATACCCCGTATCTTCTTATAAATAATTAATAATGAGATATTATTTTTGGAATAAATAAATAATTTAGGAAATTTGACCTAAATAAAAATTTTCATTCGAAAATGTCAAGTGAAAATTTGTTATTTAGTATACATGTGTGTGACTCATTTTTATGTTCATGATTGTGATATTTGCATATAATAAAAGAAAATACATGATTTATGTGCGACACAAATTAAAAGTAATTATTATTGGAATAAATAATTTGGAACATATTTCGGGACACATATGAGCTCGCTTAGATGATTAGGCCTTTAAAAATGGTCCCGGATCAATAATATATAGGTTACATAAGTTTTGGACCAATTAGATAATGAATTCGAGCTCATTTAGGGGTCCAAAAGTTGGGCTTAGGGTCCAACTCGGGATTAAGCAACTGATTAGAGTTTATGTGACAGCAAACCACTCCCCTACTAACATTCCACAAACCTAAAAGCTGCAGTTCTGGGAGTAATTGGGAGAAACACCAAAGAAAGGGAGAAAAGGCTAGAACAAAGGGAGAAATCAAGGAAAATTTGAGGGACATCTCCTCTACCATTTTAAGGCAAGAATTTCTTGTTTAATTTTTGTGCTATAATACTTGATGCATATATCTATTCCCTCTATATTTCTAGGATTTAGGGTTTAAAATGTTTGATCTGATGATGAAAATTTACATGTAGAGGAATGATTCATATGTAGAATTTACCCTAGAAATTAGGTATCATAAATCTGGATAGTTATGGTAGATTTCCTTAAGCTTTTGGTCATTTTTTGGGATAATTGAATAACCATTGTAGAGAATGTTTGTGATATATTGTGGATTGAAATTTTATAGATTTCATGGTAACATAATCCTTTTTTGCAAATTAAATGATGGACGCAAATTTGGAAAAACATGTGAATTAATTAAGCCTTGAACGCATAGATATTTTAGGTTGATTTGAGACTACAAATTAGTTCTGTAAGTTCATATATTGTTGGTTTAGAATGAACAAATCTGGGTTTACATTCTTAAACAAGACGAATTGCAAATGAGAAGCGAAGGAAGGAGGAAGGCAAGGGGTCGTTCAAACGATGCCACTTGTTGCTCGAGCGACATTTGATGTCGCACAAACAAAGGGCCCACTCATTCAAGCGACATGTTGGATGATTTGACCCTTCATTCGATTTTTCTTTAACCTAAATCCCGTAAGACCTTAAATTGCTTTAGCCTAAATCCCTTAAGACCTTAAACCTTATTTGTTAACAGATATGGTGTATGAGAGGGTTAAAAAGGGAACAATAAGGTAAATGGAAAAAAATAATTTTCTTTGGATTAACAAATTATTGGTGTAATGTGACACTCACACCTCAATTAACAATAATTACACTAAAATGGATGGTTATGTAATTATTACTCTCGAATGGAAATAATTTATTAGATGGTACATTATTAATTAATAGAATATGGTGGAACTTTGGACACACTTTTTGGTAATTATAGAGTAATTACCTTTACATATCATATGGAATAAGAATATGTACTATTATATATACAAATAAATAAATATATATATAAATAAATAAATAAATATATATATATATATATATATATATATATATATATTTATATATATATATATTTGTGTGTGTACATACTAGTGGACCGTCCTATCGGCTTGGGGTTCGCACATCGGGCCACGTACCACACATCGACACAGTTGGGCTTGACATTGTGTAGGCCATATAGGTACTATGTGGAGGCTCCACCAACTAGAGGTAGGGTTGGCACTGACCTGTGACACCCCGCTTAATTAAATTCTGGTTGATTAGACCTTTATCAAATTAAATAAGGATTTGCATATGGTTCATTCTTAGCATCATTGTCGCAACATTATTAATTACTAACCACCTAATCTTCAATTAAGCCGATGCTAAATTTTATCTTATGACTTAATCCAAAAATCAACAAGTTTAATAAGCATTTAAATAACCAACAAGATATAATAGAATCCAATCATGCCACAAAAATCTAATAAGAGTGTTAGCCAAATAACATCGACCAATACAAGAAAACCAACAAAAGTCCCAAGTATGTAAAGTATAGCTAATACATGCCAAACTAAAAGTAAAGAGTACAAGACAAGAAAAACATGACCAAAGTACAACCAAGATCGTCCGTATCTAGAGGAGACTAGAACAGGCGTCTAAAACAAAATCCTGCAGCACCCACATGTGCCGCAGCTACGTACCCTGCATGAAGATCACGCCTTGTGTCCCTGTGGTGGGACACCTAAAATGTTTTGAAAATATTTTATAGCAAGGGTTAGAACCCAAAACATTTGAAAATATTTAGTAAGGGGATTTAATTGCAACAAATTAAAAATGCAAGAATGCTCATCATATTTAAGTTAATGCCGCACACTCTTTTGAAGACACCTCACCCCTCGACTACTGTGCACGCCTAACGTACTTATATATGACCCATATAGATATCTACCCCGTAACTAGACTTGTCATATATATATATATATATATATATATATATATATATATATATATATATAAAGGTTCACCTATATCATGCACTATACATCACACCTAATTCTAGGCTTTAGAAAAAAAAATTTAATTTTATATTTTCCATTGAAATTAACCTTCCAATCAACCCATATGCAAAAAAATGGGTCAAAATACATTTTGTACACATTTTTAAAAAATCCACAAAAAAACTACTGGTGGAGACCCTGATAAAAAAGGTATTTTTAGCAATTTTTTGTGAATTTTTTAAAAATAGCTACAAAATATATTTTGACCTAATTTTTTGAATATGGGTTGATTGGAAAGGAATTTTAAAGGAAAAATATAAAATTTAAAAAAAAGGTTTTTTAGGGCATATAATTAGGTGTGATGCACGGGTGATGTATAAAGCATGATGTACTATAGCTTGACTCTCTCTCTCTCTCTCTCTCTCTATATATATATATATATATATATATATATATATATATATATATATATATATAGAGAGAGAGAGAGAGAGAGAGAGAGAGTCAGAGAGAGAGAGAGAGTATATATATATATATATATATATATATATGCATATCCTACTCTTCCCACTACTCTATCCCGAGTGAGTTTAATATACGAGTTATAAGTTATTAATCACACCAACTTGTTTAAGACTTTTCTCAATTGATACCATTTACATTCACACGAGTTATATAATGTATACAATTCTCATCATGTATTCACCCGTATATACATGTACCTTGTATATGTAATATCATACTACAACATTCACACATACATGTCGTAGATATATAACTATCCTCACAAGTAAGAACTCATCGGGTGTTCTTTAAATGCTATCATCCTCGAGTATACTCATCCACCTGAAATCCCGAAACGGTTAGCTCCCCGCATCAGAAAAATGTAACAAACGCTGTGGAGGTGGTCATAGTTTTCCATGATAGTGAGATCAATATATACTCAAACCATCTCACTTCTGAACTCGAATGCGATGACATGGGGACTATACTCGCCCTGCATTCTCTCTCCAGGGGATTCACCCACATTGTGCAACCTCCCATGATATCACTAGAAAATATATGCTTTCCTATAAATATTATACATACAAATATATATATATATATATATCAAATTCAGGCTACCTATTGTGACACCCCGTCTAATAAAATACTAGGTGATTAATTCTATATAAAATTAAAAACAGGAGTCTCATTTGGTTCATTCTTAGCATCACAACCGAAATTTTTTTAAAACCTACTAACCACTTAGTATTAAAAAAGTTGGTGATAAATTTTATCTTTATTAATCCAAGACCAAATACGTACGAAAATAAAATAAAACATCCAATGCTAATAGAATCAATCATCACATATAATAATACAAGTCTTGCCCAATAAACCATCGGCTACAAACCAAATCCAAACCAAACTAATAGAGATTAATAAATCCCATAGAATTTGAAAAGAACTAAATAAAACTGTGAGCGACATGCTCAAAATAGATTGATACAAATTCCTACACTAGGAATAGAAAAATAGATGCGTGTATCCAAATCCTGCAACATTCACATATGCTGCAGCTACGAATCCCTGGAATGAAATTAGGCTTGGCGTCCCTATGGATGGACACCTAAAAGTGTTTTTAAAATAGTTGATAGCAAGTGTTAAAACCTAAAAATTTTTGAAAATATTTAGCAAGTGATTAAATTGCAGTAATTTAAAATGCATGGATGAGCTTCATATGTAAGTTAGTATCGCACTGTCTTGAGGACATATTCACCCCTCAACTAATGTGCACATCTATCGCTTTTCCTATAAGTCACCTAGTTATCTATCCCGTAACTAGCTCTTGTTATAACCCCTTTTCATACACCTTACTCTAGCCCGAGTATGTTTAATAAATGAATTATAAGTTATTTAACACATTACTTAATTAATCATTTCCCTTTTTAAGTCCGTATAACATTCACACCCGTTATGTAAATAATACAAATCACATCATGTATTTAATTGCCCATATATAACTAATTATCTCATTATATACGTAAAGCCATATTACAACATTCGGACATGTATTGAATATATATATATAATAGACCATCCTCCCGAGTAATCACTGACCAGATGTATTCTCTAAAGTGACATTGTACTAGGTGTGCTCACTTAACCTAGTTAACCCAAGTCCGAATCGCTCACAAACTTGGCCAAAAATATAAACGTTGTGAAGACAGTCATATTTCCTTCCTGAAAGTGAGATAAGTCCCTCACCTATATAACGGATGCTATGACTTGGGGGTATACTCTCCCTACTCCTCAAACTAGGGGATTCACCCACATCGTGCAACCTCCCTTGATAGCACTAGAGTATATAATATAAATAAGTATCTAGTCACTGATATTTATAAGCACACAATATATATATACCATCACACACCGTATATATATATATAATTAATTCCCGGTTTTATCGTGTACAAATTTCGTAGCACTAGCCTAAAGTATTCCCGAGTCTATGGTCTGACTCTAATTTAATTAATTTACTCATTAATTAATTTATCAGCTTGGTTTCTCCCAACCAATATACCCGGACTCGTTCACTAGCCCCGTAATTAAATATTACCCGAGTCTATATCCCGACTGTAAATTAATTAGTTCCCTCAATAATTAATTTAATACCTTAGCATCGCTCAACCCATATACCCGGACTCACTCACTCGATCTGTACTTAATTATTTGGAATTTATTTCACCAATCTATCCATAATGTATACCACATAAATCCTCCATACTCCCAATTATTTTCCCTTATAATTGTTAGGGATATGTGCTTCATATTTAATTTTCCTCTATTAATTATGCTGGGTAGGAATTCAACCAAAATATTTAACCATATAAATTACAAGGCCAAACTGTTATAAATCATGTAGGGTCGATCGATCGACCCCAAACGTCGATCGATCGATCTAGCAGGTGATTGTCTTCTCCGATGCTCTGTTTTACCATTAACGAGTTCTCTAAGGTTTTATTCCCCCCCTGATCTAACCTAAGCACAACCAATGATTTATTTACATAGGAATAGGATCAAATCATCTTATAAAACCTTAAACCTAAATTAGTTCCCAAGATTTTCTACTTTCCCGATTTGGGGAAAAAAATTCGGGTTTTATTCGTTCGATTTAAATTTCCATTCAATTATCCCAAATTCGCCAATAATTCCTACTGGGTTTCACATTCAAATCAGATATCTATACTCAGAATCATATACACAATCAATATTACCTTGAATTTCATTCAAGTGTTCCATTAACCAAAACCCCCATTTTTATACCCATTCCTACCCAAAATGGATTTTGTTTCACACGTCACTATAATATGAATTGAGTATCACAAATCAAAATTACAGCAAATTAACCACTTGCCTTTTTGAGTTTGCAGAGAGTGATCCATTCGTATAAAGGGAGGCTTGATGATGAACACCCAAATTTGTTCCTGACTTTGTCTCCAAAAAGATCCCCAATTTCACTCAAATTGCTCCCTTTGGCTTTCTCTCAAATTTTTTTGGTTTCGGTTTGTGTTTTTCTACCTTTCAATACTATTAGGTTTAGGTTTAACACACTAAACCCATTTTTAGTCTAATGGGGCAAGCCCAAGTGACCCGAAAACCCCCGTGTGGGATCGATTATGCCTAAAAATGTCCCGAGACCCATTTACCACCTATGGGTTGTAATATCCCAAGATTTTTGGGACAATAGAAATAAATATTATTTTAATTGGAGAATAATTAAATTGGCATTTGACGTCAAAATTTGAAGATGCTAGAAAGTGATTCCAATGACGATGCGATTGATTCCGGAAGGGTCGAGATATTCGAAATGACTGTACTTGGGTCTTATTTGGGTTCCGAAATATTTTAAGTTCGTTTGGCTCGAATTAGAGTAACCGTGTCATTTAAAGTGTGTACTATCATTTAAAGTTGTGTATTATGG